>CM059996.1:37191694-38421694 GCA_030463065.1 Aphidoletes aphidimyza | reverse complement strand
CACACCACACAACCAACACCCCCCCTCCCCCCCCCCCACAAAAAACACCCCCCCCCCAACACCCACACACAAAAAAAAAAACAACAAAACAACAAAAAAACAAAAAAAAAAAAAAAAAAAACAAAAAAAAAAAAAAAAAAAACAAAAAAAAAAAACACAATAAACAAAAAAAAAAAAAAAATAACGCACACACACCACCACAACAAAAAGAATGAAAAAAAAAGTGTGTAATAGAAAAGAAAACAAGTATCTACGAGTACATATCTTATGTAAAAGAGATAAAAAAAAAAAAACAAACTAAAAAAAAAAAAAATGAGATAAAAAAAAAAATAAGATAGAGACAGATGAAAATACACTAAAAGAAAAATATAGAAGTGAAACGGCCGCCCGTCTCGGATAACGTTTTCCAAAAAGACTTTCAAAACGCCTCGAGTTTCCTCGTAGATCAAGCCTGAGATACGCTTGACACCACCACGACGAGCCAAACGACGGATGGCTGGTTTTGTGATGCCTTGGATGTTATCACGCAACACTTTACGATGACGTTTGGCGCCACCTTTTCCCAATCCTTTTCCTCCTTTACCACGGCCAGTCATTTTGATTTAGCTTGTGAATATGTTCTTTACTCGACGACAGACAAACACGAACTGATGCCTGCTACTGAAGCGTCACCGTATTTATACACTTCGTGCGTCATCCCCACTACCAAATCAAGGAAGAATGTGCAGCACACATTTTTTTGCAACAGATACACCTCTGGAATATATTTGAAATAATTGTCCAATATATTTAATGGATATTATTTTCAAACTGAGTGTACATTTTCTAAATCAAAAATCGCAATAAAACTTACAAAAAAACATGAACAGTCGCTCTGCGTGAAATTCGTCGTTACCAGATATCGACCGAATTGTTGATCCGCAAATTTCCATTCCAACGTTTGGTTCGTGAGATCGCCGAAAACTTCAAGACCGACTGTTATTGATTTTTATTCTAGTAATATCAAATCATACGTTGCAAATCATATGGCTCACCAAGTAACATGTTGATTTGTTTCGTTCATGTACATTTCGGTGACATGTGTCTCGGTTCGTCGTCAGGCTGTGACATAGTATTTGTCCTATAAGAATCTACAATATATTTCGTAATTATTAGTAGCTATGCACAAAGTGCATACAGCACAATATTATTTCGACACGAGTTGCAGGTTAATGCACCAGCTCATGTAGGTAACCCTGGACCTAAATACTCATTTGAAAATGAAGAATGTGAACAATTATATGTATAGTAATCGTCATCAAAATGATTCTTCGAGCTTTCAACAGTTTTCAACATTTACTGCTCACTTCAATCTTTCAGCGGGAAATGGTTTATTAGACCAAGTGTCATATTGATTACACGGTTCATATAAAGTAATAAAATTGGCGAATCAAGCGAAAAAAGCAAAATGTATAGAATTCAATAGCCAAATCACATACGTACGTAACAGACGATGAGCAATATGAAAAGATTTGAAGCAAAACCGCATTATAGATCCCCAATAATTTTTGATAAAAAATAATTAGTATTATTACGTTAATTTATCGCTTGAAATTGGATACCGAAAAGTTGATAGCACTGGGTATAAATTGAGGTTCCACTATATTCAAAATTCAGTCGTATTTTCATCGGAAAGGACTAAAGATGGCTCGTTCAATACTTTTGACGGTTTGTTTGGCATTTTTCGTATTCAGTTTTGTTGGCTGTGTAACCTGGGGTGACATTGCTGAACAATTGGACACAAATATTGACGTCAAACTTGTTCAAAATAAGAGCCAAACTGCAGTAAAAATCCCAAGCATTGTGGAAATAAATGTAAAAAACATAACTACAGCGAAAGATGTGAACGCAACAATTCAAAATAAGACCAATGAAAAAGTGGAAATTCCAAAATACGTTGCATTCCAACCGCGTGCCGCAACACCAACAGCTAAAACAGCAACAATCACATACAAACTTGGAAAACGAGTTGCTGGTAAACAAGAACTTTTCATCATTATCAAACACAATTTTCAATTGATGGAATTTTATTGATATCAGGTGATCGTTTGGTGGCTTCTAATTCTCAAAGTCAACAATGGACCGTCGCCCAAAATGTTACACAAAATTTAAGCTATCCAAAAACTGGAGTTGGTGCTATCATCACCTATGTTGAAGTCATTGTTGATCAGGTACGCCAAATCTATGAAATAGAGACCTTGAACTTGAAATGCAAGTAATGTGCAAATTTAAATATTTAGAGTGTGAATTTGGGACGTGCTTTTGTAACCAGCGGTGGAATTGGTCAACGACAAATTGCGATCACCATTGAAGCTCAAAAAACGCTTTTTTATCGGCAAAATGCACAAATCTATGGATATTAATCATTGAAAATACCTTCACATGTTAACATTGTTTTGTAAAATCGAATCATTTAAAAGGGGCCTATTTTTGTTGAATGACAAAAAACAATAAAATGTACAACTGAAATTGTTATCGGTATTTTCATATCTAAATCGATGTAAGACAGAGCCAGGTTCTGATGAAAATAGTTGTGTCATGCGCATAGTGCGCAAAGAATTCAATAATTTACAGTTTACATAATCTGGAGTTATTACACCATTGAACTACATTCCGTAGAAATGTGTTGCATATTTAAACCCAAGAATATAAATGCAAACAGCTCGACTGAAAGAAGTTCAGTTAGAATTTCTTGCAACGAGTCTGCCTAGTAGACATTCAATCAGTGAAAATGGGTCGTTGGAACCGCGCAACTTTTTATCTTCTTGCGATTTTAATCTTTTCAGTGCGTTCTCATAACACATTGGACAGGCAAGTTACTGTCAATATAGTACGAAATACCACTTCCACTCTAAGACCAAATGTAGCACCGCAAAATATTACAGTTGAATACTCGGTTGGGGTCGGTGGTAAGTAGAGTCGCGATTGAATTAAATGAAATTCATGTTCAGTGTTATAATATTCATAAAACAGGTGATACACTTTTGGCTACACATTATGAATGCCATCGGTGGTCTAGTCCACACAATATAGAATTAAGTTTTTCTCATCCACCACCTGGAACACGTGTAATTATTACCCGCGTTGAAATGATTTCTATTCAGGTACAAAACCAAAGCTAATTTGTTAATTTACAGATCGCAATTCATGTATATTTTCAATTTTTAGAGTTCGGACAGGGGACGTGGATTTGTTCTTGAAGGTGGAATTCAACAAATGAATATTTTGGTCGCTTTTGAAGCTATGCATACGTGTTATTTGAACATTATTGTTAAATTTTATGGCCACTACTTCTGACGACAGCTTAAAGTATTCAATGGACCTTCTTTGGATCCATTCATATTTTTATTTATACATTTTTCATATTTTAGATATGTCGTATAATCGTACCAACAGTATACTGTTGATGAAGGTGTTCAGTATCATAATTAAGCCAATCGCACGACTCACGCATATTTATTAACACAATTATTTAGTTTTGGCGTGAGTGAAATCGTGTAGACTGAGAGAAAGAGAGAGAAAGTAGCGAAACGTGAACTGTTTGTTACATAACAATTAAACACCAACAAACGAAATTCTTTCAAGGAAATGAATAATTATCAATTCAGCTTGAAAATATTTGAATCGCTCAATTAAAATGACCAATGCTTAGAGAGAAAGAACTATGAAGAAAACATGATAAGAAAGCAATGAAGATAAGAAATGCTAGGAAATATTTCTTCCTCAACGGAATTATTTTGCTTTTATTGATTATATTGATTAATTGAAAAAAGGTGAGGATTTTTATTCCCTGCGATTAATTCATTTAGAAACAAAAACAATGTCAAACGTTTCAAAAGACCCAAAGCTAACGCACATGCCATGAATATTTACGTCTCCGAAATGTCGTCACTGTAACGTATTCGCAGAATATTCTATTATGTATAGTATATTACAGCGCGGCATAGCACACGCTTTGTTTCGTACAGTTTTCAATTTTGTGTTGTCTTATAATTCGCTCAAGCAACGTACGGACGCAGTGCATAAGTGTCAGCGCGAAGCAAGCGAACATTAAGACTATACTTCACAGGATCATTTCTGTAGTATATCTTATACCAACTTTGGCTAAAACCAGAGTGGGACGGCAACTGCGATGAAGAGACATGGCATTTTGTCCGGAAGCGTGAGGGAGATTGGTGTTGGTTTCTATGGTGCAGCAATGCATCGAAGCCCACAATCGTCGATGATCGCTAACCTGTTGGTTACTCAGCGGGTCAAGGACAAAGTGCTTTCCGAGCAGCCCATCCAAAATATTTAATGACTTGAAAAACAAACAAACAAAAAAACTCCAAACACCTGAACACATTTGTTTCATTTGTTTCTATTACTTCAAACGTTATTCACATCACCAAATTATAATGGCAAAGACTACCGGTTTCAATGATTTTGTTCCATTGAAGCAGCTTTTGTGTTTCTATTCAACTAAAAAAACCATTCAACCGCATTAGTGAAAACATCAACATTTATAAGCGTTAAGGAATTTTAGTTTTATTAATCCAAACTGAAAACTAAAGAAAATGAAACTGTAATATTTTGGTATAAATATTAGACAGATATTATGCCGATTCCAAGTGCTCAGACTTTAAAAATTATAGTCGACTATAAAAATTAAAGTCGACTTTAATTTTTGAGGTATTGAAATTTATCACAAAAATAAAAATTTATCAAGCAACATTTTCTGTTTCACCATAAAAATGTATTCTGTATTGATAAAATTTTGATTTTTTGATTTTTGAATAAAATAACAACAAAAATTAAAGTCGACTTTAATTTTTATAGTCGACTTAACTTTTTTTTGACAAATTTTCCTTGCCCAAAATCACAAAATCAACATTTTATCAACACAGAATGCATTTTTTATGCAAAAAATATAGTTTTGCTTCATAAATTTTCATTTTTGTAGTCAATTTCAATAAAAAAAAATTAAAGTCGACTTTAAAATTAAAGTCCGAGCACTTGGAATCGGCATTAGATATCAACACATGTTATCATCTCACAAGAAATATGAATTAAATAAGGTCATAAAAAACTAGTCAACACAAATATAACCCAATTACAATAGATTGACTGTTTCAAAATTTTCATCTTATTCATTCAAAGTGAAATTGTTATTTTTCTTCTGTTTCGCTTCTTTTTGTACGCCATCAGGCTTTTCTATTCAACTTGTTCTGGCTCTAGTTCGTATCCAATAGCTAAATCAAGTGTTCCTTTTAACGTTCATAATTTTTTTTTATAAAATTGCGTCTGCGCTTTAACTTTCTGTACAAGATACTCATGTCGGCTAAACATTCTTTTTGTTCGATTCAGTACAAAGCAAGCTATGTTTGGTTTGCAATGATACAAAGATAAATCTTTTGCCTTCAATCACGGGCTCTTTTTTTAATGCAATATTTATATTTTCTGTATGCACAACGCTTCCCGTAACCTGATGAATATTTTGCGAGGGCGATAAATTCCCCTTGAATTTGAAATATATTTAAATATATTACATATTTTGAGATTTGCAGTGATATTTGCGGAATTCGCACAACATTTGCCAAATCTGCTCAATATCTACTGAATGTGATAGTTGTTGTTGTTGCTGCAGATTTGCATGTATATGTCCATTAATGGCTTATAAGCAGATATCACATATTTGCAATATTTGGAGAATATTCTTTAATTCATTCGTATATGGTACCATTGGTATGTGTGTTCGATTAAAGATGGTCTTACCTTCGATCATCCCCCCGAAGTGGCTCGAGCGTCGTTAACCCAATAGTAAAATCATACAGTGGCGCGTTGCCGCATACACTCGATGCGTTATTATCTTAATACAGAATATACTTGGGGTGATATGGCAATGCAAATAATAAGAGTAATGGAAATGCTCTGTTAGCATTAGCATTTGGAAATGTCTGCTTTATGACGATAGTCTTTTCACGTCGTAAAGTTTAATTGACATTCGATTAACAACGCTATTTACAATGACAAATTCTCACAATGTACAATAGGAATTCTGGCTGGTTAATAACCTTACACATACTAAACATTTACAGTTTAATAAACATTGTTTATGGTGCATTTGGTGAACCTAATTTTGAGAAGTTGTTGGCGCCTGCGGTCTTCACAAGCGATACTGCAACATCCAAGAACTTCTATGTTAATGACAATTCAAAATGGCTGAATCCAAAAAACTCGCCTTAAGTCGACTCGCAAGTAAAAGACCACGTTGAGAGAAATTCATACTCGAATTGCTTCTACGTCTGATTGAATGTGTGAAGGTTAACGATACTTCATCGAATTGAATTTGTAAACAGTGAAAGTTATATATTATTGAATCTGTCAAGTTGTAGGAAATATGGACAAATCATCATGATTTGTAGAAAATTAATCTATTGTCTGAAGAGCAATTCCTATCAATGGCTATTTTTGATTAAAAAAAATAGATGTTTATGTGTCCCACGATCAGATAAAGAATTGATAAACTGAGTATAAAAGCTGACCACTGTTCAAATGAGAAACTAAACTTATTTTTCGTCGTGAAATTTGATTATTAAAGTGCACTGAAAGTTTAAAATGGGTCGTCCTGTGGCTTTTGTTCTTGGTCTTATTGTGGCTATTACATTCAATTTCGTTGAATGCTCAAGCAACGAAATAATTTCGAATATTCAAGCTACTGCTGTACCAAACATCGCCAAATTTTTGGAGGAAAATCCAGGAGCTAAATTACAACGATTGAGGAAGTCATCGATGATCCATCATGGAAGTATCACGGTAACATACTCACTTGGCCAGTTCTATCCCGGTAAGAGCATTTCTTTCAATTGTGCAAACTATACAGCCAACGGATATCAATAATAAACTACTCGGTACCAGGTCAAAAAGTGTTGGCATATGAAATTGTTGGAGATCAGCGCTTCGATTCACCGCAAGATGTCAAAGTCAACGTACACCCCATCTATGCAAATGAAAACGGAAAAATTGCTTACGTTCAAATCCACATGGATCAGGTAAAACAAAACTCGCTTTCAACTAATTTTTTTGTATTCACTTTTTCATGCTGATTTAAATTGATGGCAATTTGTATGACACATCATTACATTTCCATTCATTGTAGGGCACAACCGCTGGACAAGCATATGTTGTATCGGGTGGAATTGGACAATCAACTATCGACATTGTCATTGAAATACCCGAAGTAAAGTACTACTCATACCAAGCAATGATTTATGGGAACTAGTCATATGATTAGAAATATGGAATTCTATACATATTTAAAATGATATATGTTTTACCAACCTGATATCAACCTGCCATATAAAATTGATAATTGCTGATGTCTAGTAATAAATAAACTTTCTATATGAGTGTGATGCTCTTTCCGATTCAAAGTAAATAAATATTTGGAAAAAATGCTGTTTGTTTTTATTTATTTAAAGTAGCCAGCTTTAAAGTAGTTAGCGGCAATGAATTTTAACGAGAATAGAGTGCATGGGAATTCGAACGCCTAGGCGTTCATCCTATGTTTTTGCAATATTTGTTGATGAACAGCTTCAGTTAAAGGAAAATGAAAATGTTCGGGACTCGTCAAAATTCGACACCCCAACACTCTCCCTTTGCTTAATTTCTTATCAGTAGAGAAGTTCGTCCGTTCTCGATGGTTTTGAACTGCCCCCTAACCCCCATAAAAATATTGTCATACATCACAGAAATCGAGGGGAGGTACAAAGTCACACACAAACATACCAAACCAAATTTTCAGGGGAAACTCCCTTTCTGGGGAAACGTACACAACTTTTGTACGGGTCTACCGATTTTGATGGTTGACCGCTGGTTGCCATAGTATAATCTGAAAAAAAGACCCCCATCTGGATGTTATCTCGGACAAAATGCCTTGGCTACATTCCCATGATTTGAACTAACCATCGTTGCTTGAGCATTCAACAAAATTGAATGTTATAGCCACAATAAGACCAAGAACAAAAGCCACAGGACGACCCATTTTAAACTTTCAACACACTTCAATTATCAATTTTCACAGCGAAACATAAATTAGGTTGTCATCTGAACAATCGATAACTTTTATACTCAGCTTATTATTTCGTTACATGGGCGTAGCCAAGGGGGGCAGGGGGGGGGCTTGATTTCTTCAAGAAATTTAAGCTATGAAAACTTAAAAACTATGTAAGAAAACCGAGAACTCTTCGGAAAAAAACGAAGACATTGCAGGATTGTAGTTTATTTTCTGTGGGAAATTTTCGAAAAACGTGGGAAATACGGAAAAATCTCCAACATTTTCTAGAAAATCGATAATATAGCGAAAATTTTCTCAAAAAACGAGGACTTTGCATAAAAATCGTTTAAAAAATGTCCTCGTATTTTCTCTGTAATGTCCTCGTTTTTCCTCGGTGATGTCCTCGATTTTTCTTGAAAATGTCCTCGATTTTTGGGCAAAATCCAGTTTTGAACCCCCCCCCCCCTGAAAGAAATCCTGGCTACGCCCATGTTTCGTTACCTGATCATGTATTATCAAAAATAGCCATCGAAAGGAACTTGTTTTTTCAGGAGATAAATTAATTTTCTACAAATCATGATGATTTGTCAATATTTCCTACAACTTGACAGAATCGATATTATATAAGTATCTCTGTTTACAAATTAAATTCGATGAAGTATCGTTAACCTTCACACATTCAATCGGACGTGGAAGCAACTCGAGTGTGATTTTGTATCAACGTCGTCTGAAATATTGCGAATAGAATAAATGATGGAGTGCATATTTGCAAGCATTTACATACATACGGTGCTCGCTCTATGTAATTATATGCTTCTTCTTAAAAAAAAAATTAATGTGTTCAATGCACATTCAAATTTGCCAACTTCTATCAGCATAAAGATATGTCAATCTACAGCTGACTACAACCGATAGATATTTCAAATGTTAGGTTGGTAAAATTGGTCCATTTCTGTAAATGAATGTATTAGCACAACTATTGTTTTGCAATTATATCCAAATTTCTCACGCAAATTTAATTAGAAAAATTTCAATATACAAAATTTATTACAATTAACAATTTTAATATCAAAGTACAGTACAAATATTCACATATTTATGTGAAATTTATATTTCAATACAATATGTTCATTAAACGAACTCACTTTAAAGGAAGTATCATTTGCTCTGCGCCCACATGCACTCATAGATTGGACTGTTTGTTAGTATGCGCGCACAGCCAAGTATGTAAGCATAAAAATACACTTGCGAATACGATGCAAATATTCGCAAATGCGTCGTATATATGCGAATAGGGAATAACGATTTCCCCCTAGGTTTGAAGGCTAACTATACTTCATCGAATTTGATTTGTAAACAGTTATATAATTTAAATTTCAACATTTTGTATGGAATATCACGATTTGTAGAAAATTTATTTTTTACCTGAAAATAATCCCTTCGAAGGCTATTTTTGATAAAACATGGTCAGATAACGAATTGATAAATTGAGTATACTCGTTTTATCAATTCGCCTTAATATATAAAAGCTGACTACTGTTCAAATGAGAAACTAATTTATTTTTCGTCGTGAAATTTGATTATTAAAGTGCATTGAAAGTTTAAAATGGGTCGTCCTGTGGCTTTTATTCTTGGTCTTATTGTGGCTATAACATTCAATTTTGTTGAATGCTCAAGCAACGAAATAATTTCGAACATTCAAGCTACTGCTGTACCAAACATCGCCAAATTTCTAGAGGAAAATCCTGGAGCTAAATTAGAACGATTGAGCAAATCAGAGTTTATCCATCATGGAATGATCATGATAACATACACACTTGGCGAGTTCGTTCCCGGTAAGAGTATTTCTTTCAATTGTGAAAATTATACAGCTAACGCATATCAATAATAAACTACTCGGTACCAGGTCAAAATCTTTTGGCATATGACATTGTTGAGAGGCAGAGCTTCAATCCACCGCAAGATGTTAAAATCAACTTACACCCCAAATATGAAAAGGAAGGCCAAATTGCTTACGTTCAAATCCGACTGGATCAGGTAAAACAAAACTCGCTTTCATCTAATTTTTTTGTATTCACTTTTTCATGCTGATTTAAATTGATGGCAATTTGTATGACACATCATTACATTCTAATCATTGTAGAGCACAACCGCTGGACAAGCATATGTTGTATCGGGTGGAATTGGACAATCAACTATCGACATTGTCATTGAAATACCCAAAGCAATATTCTACTCATACCAAGCAATGATTTATGGGAACTAGTCATATGATTAGACATTTGAAATTCTATACATATTTGAAATGATATATGTTTTACTATGTGAAGAAATGATTTTTGCACGTGAAAGAGCGTTGTCCACTTTTCGGCGACGTACAAAATTAGTATTAAATGTAGGAAATTGCATAATATTATGATATCAACCTGCCATATAAAATTGATAATTGCTAATGTCTAGTAATAAAAAAACTTTCTGTATAAATATGATGTCTTTCCGATTTAAAGTAAATAAATATTTGAAAAAGGTGCTATTTGTTTTTATTTATTTGATGTATTCATTCCCAATGTCTCTCATATTGGGTTCTATTTCCGATTTTTCCAGTTTATTTTGAAAAATTTCCCAATTTTTTCGACATCGAAATCATATCAAAGACCACAAGCATAACCAAAATAGCGTCAAAATGCAATTCCCCAACAATCTAATAAATTGAGTAATTTTGGTATTTCATCTCGCAGAATATTTGTTTAAGATTTATACCTTAAATATATAAATGAGTTTATTAATTTTAATCGATTCGACATTCACTCAAGTGTACATCTGACTCAAGTGTACATCTGTACACTGGCTATCTAACAAAGTTAGTACCAAACGACCACATCCGGCTTTTTTCACCAAAGTGTTGGCCCTGTGAATTTACTTCCTTTGAAGAGATGCCCACAGATCTTCAAAGTTTGGACTCTCTTGGTATTATTGTGTATTGAAAATTCATATATTTTACATCATGCAAGTAAACTTGAACTCTTGATATTGAATCTTTGAAAATGAATATCTCTAAAAATAAAAGAAATTCTTCGAAAACCGGAATGTATATCTAAAAAACGATGAATCGAATCGTAATGAGGTCAAATCCAATTCGTTGAGTTTCTTCACTGAATGTTTCGTACTGGGGAGCAGTCATATTGCAGAAGCTGTTTCAGACTATTATTCTGTATCAAAATCTAATTTCAATTCAATGTAGAAAAGGCTATAGTCATATAAATTATTGCATGTGTGCCACTTTCACTATGCTAACAAGTTATTACTAAATATCAGGAAAATTGCCTAATGTTAGGTGGTTTAACTCCTCAAATTCACAATCATCAATGCTAAATAATAATACTGTGAGTCAGTGCTTCGGAATAAAATTTGAACTTGAAAATCGGAAACACCGTATTTCAACACAGTCACCAAATTTAACCACCCCACTTAATCTGATATATTTCTTCAAATCAGCTGTTTTGTCTCTTGGTATTCTCAAAAAATGTGATAGTTTGGTTTGGTTCGTGTGAACATTTTTGGTTCGAGTTGCTGCTTGAAATTAACGAACTGCTGCCTTCTAAAAAAAACTGCTGCTCTTGAAGTGTGCCTTTCCTGAAATAAGCCCCTCTCACCTTAGCCCCAGACATTTTCGGATATCTTATCTTTTTTGGGGGGGTTATCGTGTCAACTGGGCTCTCCTAGTTATAGAAAGCTCTGTTTTATTCACGGATAACGAAGATCATTCGGCTTGTATTGAATTGTACATTTGAAAATTTCCATGAAATTCTATGATAACTTCTTCCTCATAACTTTTGGTAACTTTGCCAGACCTTATGAATAGTGTACCATTACATTTTCGTAAGCTCAACGAATGATTTTACGTTATCGATACTTCAAATTTTTGATTATGAAAAATATATTTCAATTATTTGACAATTTTGAGATAATGAATTGATAGACTCAATATAAAAGCTGACTACTGCTTATGAGAAACTAGTTAAAATTTTACAGTGGAGATTGATCTTTCAATTTGAGTTAAAATTGAAAAATGGCACGTCCAGTTGTTTTTGTTCTTGTCCTTATTTTGGCTGTTGCCTTCAATTTCGTTGAATGCTCAAGCGACAAAATCAGTTCCAATATTGAGGTCACTGTCGTATCAGACATCACCAAATTTTTGAACGAAAATCCAGGAGCCAAACTCGAACCTTTAATCAAAACAGTCAGTGGTGTTCAACCAATAATGCAACTTACCCATAGAATTGGTCGACGTATCAACGGTAGGAGTTGTTTTGTAAATTGTAAAACATATTCAACCATTAACAACAATACATTGTTTCACAATATCAGGTGATCGTATTTTGGCAACTGATTCTGCAAGTCAACAATGGTCCAAGCCACAGGATGTTAAAACAAACCTATACTACCCCCAGACAGGAATAGGTGCTGTTATTACTTACCTTGAAATTGCCGTTGATCAGGTAAAACATGATTCGAACCTCTTCAGATATTCGATCATTAAACTAACTTGAAGGTTAAAATAATAAACTAACTTTTTCGATAACATTTCTACGTGTTACAGAGCACCAACATTGGACAAGCCTACGTTGTGTCGGGTGGAATCGGTCAAAGACAAATCGCTGTTGTCATTGAAGCACGCCAAACACTCTTCTTCTCATATCGAGCAGCAATTTATGGCTACTAAATAGTTTCGTTTGTGAAATGCCGTAAAAAAAAGCTATGGGTTTTTACCCTTGAAATGTTCAATCGAAAATTTGAAATCTAAATATATGCGATGAAACAGAAAACTCGAGTGGTTTTTATTTATTTACCTGATAACACAAGAGTCAAGTGAATCATGTTCTTTCGAAGGACTCACGCTTTCCAGCCGGACAATCCGCTGCGATTTATTTTACACTGAATTGTTTATTCAAGAACGGCCCATTTTAATTTAATCATATAAATGCGAAAAGCATAAGATAACAGTTAAGTATCATAAGAATTTAAAATCATTATCATCCAAAAATACAAAAATTATCAGAAAATGTTACTGAAATTATTACCATGAAAATTTTTAAAAAATATCCAAATCAAAATATTAGTCATCCCGATGACGTAAGCAAATCGCGTGATGGCGCCATGTACTGCGGTGCGAAGAAATCTGAAATCTACAACCATTGTATTGAAAACGATCCACTATAGTGTTACAACGTCATATTTCTGCATCTTTTTCGATGCGGATTATACGATAAATGTGATTGAAGGTTTATTTTAATTTGTATCATAATCGATTATATTGAATCAATTTTACTTATTGGATAAGCAATTACAAATTTAAGGTTACTGAAACTATATAAAAGTTCATTCGAAAGATTTGGCAATCGATTTCATTCGCTTATTATCCCAAATCAAACGGCTATAGTCGACTTTCAGGCAGTAATTTCTTTTCACAAGGAATGATGAACCGAACGAAAATTCAAAACACAGTGTATTGGATGAATGAACGAACGAATGATTGTTCAAAACGTCTTATGTGGACAGCACAAATGATAAGTTATCATTGATTGCTAGAATCCATGATCACAAACTTGAATTCTCTGAATTCTTGTGTTGAAATTCGATCAAATATGATTCAGTATCATTCTGAATCATTTCCGGCTTACTATATTTTGATAATTTCTATACAAAACTGATTTGCATATACATAGACTCGGACAATTGTACAGTAGCAAGGCAGTCAATTTTAATTCGATTTGAGCGATGGGCATGTTGAAATTTGTTTAATTCCATTCATTTAAAAAACTTAAATAACACATAAATGAAATTCAGTCTATCTGTATACTTTGCGAATGTCGAAGTCTATGTTCTAGGGGTAAAAAATTCAAAGTGTATTTAGTAAATACCATTTACATGGTATGATCCGTGACTGTGCGCGCATACTAACAAACAGTCCAAACAATTGTTTAAATTTAAACTGTCAGTGTGTGTGTGCGCAGCGAATGATACGAATGATGCTTGCAGATATACATCGATTTCCCCCTAGTCTATGTGTATGATAATCAGATTTGTATCAAATGATTCAGTATGATTCAGTATATGATCTATTCCACTTTATAACAAGTGTTGTGATAACAAATGCACATATCCTAGGGGGTAATTGCAACGCCAAATATAATGGAATATTATGGAATATTGTGGAATATTTTGCACATATTCAATGATATAACATCGGGCAACACCAATTAGTTCAGCAATATGCAGTGATATGCAGCAATATTCCTGAATATTCTCAATATGCACGGCAGTGAATATTGTGAATGGGTGTACATTTCTCTACATAAATTGGAATATCAGGGAATATTGGTGCATGTTTTGGCCTGATAATCTGCAATCAGCCCCTAGCACATATCTAGCATATGAGTATGATTTAATGTGGAAAAACGATCAGCAAAATAAAAAAAAATCATCTATATCCAGGAAAATTAATATTTAAAATATCAAAACATTTAAGAAAAATATTTTAAAACTGTGTGAGTGATTTTTCTAAGAATGGTAGATACATGGGGCAATGATACGAATCTAATTCTTTGGAGTCTGGAATCGTCATTGGAATAACATTGGAATACATCTATTACGATATTTTGTCGTATGGAATGCATTAGCACAATGTAATTCGTATGGAGAGCAACTGAAAATTTACCGTTGTAAAAATCACCATATAAAATAAAATACATTGCTTCAATGCATTTCTTATGTCGAAAATAATAAAATTGCTATTTTTCTATAATTTTCTGTCGAATATACAATTTCTATTGGTGTCATGTCCCTATGGCTTAATATTTTAAATAATTAGGTGATAAAAATAGGTGCTACTTGTCTATGTTGAAAAATCGATTGGCTGCGAGAATGTATATCTGAAATAATGTAGTACATTGAAACCAAATGAACGAAAAATTGAATGCGTTTTTCAGATTTAATCTGGGGCTTTAGTTAGGTCCTATCACTTGGAACTAGCATTAGTCATTTGTATTTTGCTTCAACAACAACTTATTTCTAAGTGAGCTCTCGAAGATCACTTGACTTGCAATAAATTGTATAATTGTAGAATTCCACGAAATTGTATGATATGATTCTGATGAGTTCCTCATAATTGTGGCAAATTACCTCCTATCAATGTCGATTCAAAAATACCGAATATTGTATTGTCTAAAATACGACTCTACACTTACGATTCGTGTATTATTATTTAACATTTTCTTCAGCTTATATGATTAAATTGATGTTATCGATACTTTAAATGTTTTTTTTTATGAAATTAAATAGATTTCAATTATTTGGCAAATTTAAGATAACGAATTGATAGACTCAATATAAAAGCTGACCTTTGCTAATGAAAAATTAGTTCAAATTTTACAGTGGAGATTGACTTTTGGATTTGAGTTAAAATTGAAAAATGGCACGTCCAGTTGTTTTTGTTCTTGGCCTTATTTTGGCTGTTGCCTTCAATTTCGTTGAATGCTCAAGCGACAAAATCAGTTCCAATATTGAGGTCACTGTCGTATCAGACATCAACACATTTATGAACGAAAATCCAGGAGCCAAACTTGAACCTCTAATCAAAACAGTCAGTGGTGTTCAACCAATAATGCAACTTACCCATAGAATTGGTCGACGTATCAACGGTAAGAGTAGTTTTGTAAATTGTAAAACATATTCAACCATTAACAACAATACATTGTTTCACAATATCAGGTGATCGTATTTTGGCAACTGATTCTGCAAGTCAACAATGGTCCAAGCCACAAGATGTCAAAACAAATTTAAACTACCCCAAGACAGGAATGGGTGCTGTTGTTACTTACCTTGAAATTGCCGTTGATCAGGTAAAACATGATTCGCACTTCTTGAGATATTCGATTCAATGATAATTTTGAGATTGTTTAATCATTAAACTAACTTTTTCGATAACATTTCTACGTGTTACAGAGCACCAACATTGGACAAGCCTATGTTGTGTCGGGTGGAATCGGTCAAAGACAAATCGCTGTTGTCATTGAAGCACGCCAAACACTATTCTTCTCATATCGAGCAACAATTTTTGGCTACTAAATATCTCAATTTGTGATGTGACGTAATAAAAACTGTGGGTTTTTACCCTTGAAATCTAAATATATGCGATGAAACAGAAAACTGAAGTCGTTTGTTTTTATTTATTTGCCTTTATTTTATCACACACTCTATGAGTCAAGTGAATTATGAAATAATGCTCTCTTGGAATGTCGATAATGTTCGCATTTTACAAATCAATCAGGATCGTTTCGCCTTAACGCGCATTCGTGTTTGAATCGCAAGTGCTTACGTGTTAGTGTGTGTTTGCTATGTCTTTAGATACAGGCACTCGTGGACATGCGAGTAGAAACGATTAGAGAAATTCCCCTAGTCAAATACGTATGATACGTAACGTATCTACGGTGTGCATCAAATGCATGAATGTCGGATCATTGAACCAGTGAAAACAAACGCCGCTTTAAATTTCTTATTTAAATTGAATGAACAATTAGCATAAGAAATTTCTTTGAACAATTGACATCAGACGCTGGTAAACATGTGTACAACACAAATTTTTGCACTCAGCCTAGAATTGGCCTTGTATTTGACACTGAAAAACTCATTTATGAATGAGCTCTCGAAGAAAATTCGACTTGTGATAAACAATATGATTTAAATTCAATAACAATCAAGGAAATGTCGTATATTTCATAATAATGCATTCAATTCTAATTTATCGCTTGTAACATACTTACTTTTAATGGCTAATTCTGATTCAATGAAATATAGAGCTTTTTGACAATTCATGCATGTATGACACTTTATGTTATGCCGGAAATCATTAAAATGAACCTATTAAAATAAAATAATGAACATTTTTCTAAAATTTATCGATTTGAATCGAAAATTTATAATATATTTTAAATATTTCATTTTTATGATTTCCGGAATTTGGAATGGCTTCCGGAATATATATTAAGCATGCGCACTTAACAGTATACATACTTCAAATGAAGTATTAATCCTTATGAGTTTTTCAAATACTTGAGAAATTCAAATCGCGAAATGATGAACTGAACATAAAAGCTGACAACTGCTTATGAGAATTGAGTTTAGGATTTGAGTTAAATGTGGTCGCCGTGGGAATTGGCTTTTGAATTTGAGTTAAAATTGAAAAATGTTACGTCTAGTGATTTTTAATGTTGGCCTTATTTTGGCTATTGCGTTCAATTTTGTTGAATGCTCAAGCAACAAAGTTAGTTCAAATATTGAAGCAACTGTCGTATCAAACATCACAACATTTTTGAATGATAATTCAGGAGCAAAATTAAAACGGTTGAGAAAATCAGAGATAATTCATCATGGAAGTATCATGATGAAATATACACTTGGCCAACGTATGAATGGTACGAGTTATTCTGTGGATTTTCTGTAATGAATTTAGTCACCACTTTACAATAAAAAAAAAACTGTTCAAAACTAGGTGATGTTCTTGTGTCAGTGTCATCTGCTAGTCACAAATGGCCCTCACCACGGTATTTTTATACAGAATTATGGTATCCCAACAGTGGAATGGGTGTCCAAACTACATACATTGAAATTATCGTAAATCAGGTAAAACCAAACTCACTTTCATATTTTTTAAAATTTAAATATTACTATTTCCTTGAGGCTTTAAATATATAGATTTAAATTACTGAAAGTTTAATTGCACATCGTTCGATATCTGTTCATTATAGAGTTCGCATATTGGAGATGCCCATATTGTGTCAGGCGGAATCGGACAACGACATATCCATGTTTTCGTTGAGGCAGACCAAACACTCTACTTTTCATACAGATCATCAATATTTGGCTACTAGTTATGTTATTATATAAGGAGAGAAGTGGTTTATACGTGAAAGAGCAATTTAATTTGATTGATGAATTGAACCGAAACCTAATATCACACATTAAAGTTCATTACTTAGTTAAAACTCTGAATAAGAAGAATAAAACTAAATATTGGCTATAAACATTTGTTTCGTTATAGCGAAAAACTTGAAATTTTACACATACTTCAAATATGATTTATACAACATGTTAGTCATGTTCTCATTTAACAAGTGCTTTTCAAGTGCAGATGTTTGCTATCGTACTGTCAAATTCTTGGAAAGTGCTGAAATAGAAAATAATTTAAAATAATAACAAAGTCCAATTAATAGTTGAATCAATTAAGCAAAAGACATCTTCGTGAAGTGAATTCATTGTTAAAGGTTTTGCGACAAAGAAAATAAAATCAGTGAAATAATAATTGATTAGAAATATAAAAAGGAAGGGTATTCTGTCTGTAATCAATTCTATGAATGCAGATATGCAAATTTAAAACTTGACTCAATTGTTTTAATTTGAAGTGAGTCTTATCGAATGATGCATTTTAAACAGCGACACAAAAGTATTCTAGTGATTCACAGTACGCCCTACATTCGAAAAATACTTTAGTATAAAAGCCTATTAGTATACGTACCAGTAGCGGATTATCGAACATAATTTGAAACAGTCGCTTCAAGGCACAATTCTTGTGCATATTTAGTTTTTTTTACTAAAGTTTAAACAAAGATATTGTATATCAAGAGACCTCGCTTCAGGGCCCCCTGATCTAATGCGCCTCTGGTACGTACTCAAAGCCAAGTATAGCTTTTCGTAGTTATACTTGATGTATTGAATGTTATGTTATGATTTTGTTGTTGTTTATTTGTCTTTTTTATCTTTAAAAATTGAATTACTTAAAGCAGTGGGAGCAAAAACGCATTATATTAAACCCAATTCAGAGCTATAAGCAAAACAAGAAGATGTTGCACCCAAAAACGTTTGGCAATTTTAATCTGCGCGTTTTTGTATGGATTTAACGTACATAGGACAGTAACTATGTACTGGATGTAATCTTGATGATCATTATCTCAAGCGCTCAGAATCTAACCTGAAAATTTGAAGTTAGGTTTGGTCTCCGTATTGAGTACAACAAACTATCTGACATTAGTAATTCCTTAAACTGCCATAAATAATGAATTTAGTAGCTACCTTATCTATAAAATTGGCATATTCGTTCAGAGTTAAATTCAAAATTAGAGTTTTGAGAACAATTTAGAATATTTTGATAATTATTATCGATGTTCAATAATGATTTTGAACAACGAAATTTTAACGAGGTAAATGATTTTAAAAATACATTGGACATCGGAAACAAAATAGATTGCATCAAAACTCTACTCATAATCAAGCATATTAATTGTTGTTCTGTTTCGTAAGTGTGTTCGTCGCAACCATAACTATTTTGTGATCGCTTACGCTTGAATTATTTTAAAATCTGACGTTAACAAATTGACTATGACTTAAGTAGACACTTTTAGTTTTAAAGTTCGTGGAAAATTGAAGTGGTTTTGATAATAAACGAATACAACGTGTCCACTTTACAAATAAATCATGTTTCACTAGCATCGATTAGTCAATATTGAATTTATCACCAGCAAATAGTGAAGAGTAAGATGTCGGATCAAGTTGCAATTTGATAAAAATCTACAATACAATAAAAAAAACTGTTCCGATCGTGTTCTTTTTACATATTAAATATTTATCACTCATCGCTATGCAGTTTCTATGAATAATAAACAAATGTTTGACGTAAAACTGATATCGTTATGATAACAGTAGGTGCATCTAAAGGTGCATCGATATAAAAGTCGTCCGCTGCTGTAATTCGGTTACATTCACTCTTTAGAAGCGTTATTACAACGACAGTGCATAAAATTTAATCGAAATGGCTCGTTTGGGTGTGTTCGTTGCTAGTTTGGCATTATTCGTAGCATTTAGTTTTGTTGAGAGTTCAGAGGAGGCACCTAACTCAAATGTTGGAGTCGTCCTTGTGGAAGACTTTGCAAAATATTTGAAAGAAAACCCAGACGTCAAGGTGTTGCAGCCACTTGTAAAGGAGGTGTCAACAAAATCTGTCTCACCAAAAATTCTAATAACTTACAGACTTGGAAATCGAATTGCTGGTGAGATTAATCGCTCTTAATTGAAGAAAAAGCATCTTTTAGACACTAAAAATTGGTTAATCATCGATAATTTTTTAGGTGATCGTTTAGTAGCGACTGCTTCAGGCAGTCAACAGTGGGGCTCTGCACAAGATGTAACATTGACTTTAACTTATCCCCGAACTGGAACTGGGGCTGTTATCACCTTTGTTCAAATTCCTGTTGAACAGGTGAGCTCAATTTGAGGGCTAAAGACAATTATCATTACAAACTGACAAAAAAAAATCGAATTTGGTTTATTTGCAGAGCACAAACTTGGGCCAGGGATATGTTACAAGAGGAGGAATCGGACAAAGACTTATAACAATAGTTATTGAGGCAAAGCAAACACTTTACTTCAAATACACTGCAGAAATTTACGGTTATTAATTTGACTAAGGATAATCTGTAATTTTTGCTTTGAAATTTTATTCCATACTCTTGACGGAATTCAAAAAAGCGTATCAATAAAACATTTGAATTGAAAAGGTTGACTTTTTTTCACAAGAATCTTGATATTGTTTGAATATATACGCCTCAATCCGATTGAAAGTAACTTTGTTGCAACGGCAATTGAAGCATTTGAGAAAAATTCAATTTTTTTTAGCTTGTTAATATCGAGATGAAAAAAGGTCTCATAACGTAAATCAAACTGCAATGCAGTTCGTCTGCAGGCATTCAGATTGAAATATATTGTTTGCCTGAAACTCATTTTCCGAGGAGTTTAAGCTCTAATTAATGCTAGACTGTAACTAACCAATAACAACATTTCTTCTAAATCCAATTGAAATTAATCGGCAACCGCATACTGTTTTGCAATATTTGCTGTTGTCTTATTCGTTTGCATTGTGTCATCGATATTTATTGCAACAAATAAACAATGAGTGGAACTAATCAGTATACAGAACACTGCCCTCAGGAAACTGACCACTTGAACTACAATGTTTTAAGATGCATTACAATAAACTACAATAGATAAGAGTTTTGTCATTCGAATTTATCGTTCAATTACCGCTTTATTTGTTCAGTAATTTCTAAATGTGACATAAACCTTGTTGAATTTGTTCCCCATCAAATGTCTACCTCAATCATGAAATTGCAAATAAATCAGATTATGATATGTACATTGATTACTATTTCAATTGCAATAATAGTCAGTGTTGCAATCAATAAAAACAATAACAATTTTCATTCAAAAGTATTAAAATGAAATGATTCTTTTGTCATTATTTTTGTATTAGAATTGGAATTACCACACAATCATTCAACAAGTATTCGAACGTTGCCAATAGACTCTAAATATAAACAAACTGTAATATGTGTCTGTTTACATGAATCACATCCAAAATAAACTTGTATCGCGAAAATCAGAAATAATATTTAGCTCTTCAGTTGACAACTAATCCGTGAAAATCACACCGATTTTAAATGTTTTTTCCATGCAAAGAATATACACGAACATTTATTACTTGTGGAGTCACAAATATACTCGCATAATACACGTTTAACGGTGAAACAAACGTTGCCAAAATGCAGTATCATGCGTCAATACGTTTGTATGCGTACACTGTGTTTGGTCTGATGCTTATGCCATGATGCTCTTATCTTCGTTTTGCTCCGGCATTGTAAATATGTCTGTGTTTATGCTACGTCCTTCTCTTTCTCATTATATCATTTCGCAAACCAAAATCAGACCACAATACGAACTAAAACACCCGCTGAAATCGTGTGAAGTTGCCAAACTGGCGCTAAGCGTTGATCTGTCAACACTTCAATTCATAACTATAACATTTTCTGTCGGAGAAAAACGTGAGTTTTTTCATCATTTTTGTTTTGTTTTATTGACTAAAATAGTCATCATCCTTTTGTTAATCTCATTTGAATGATGCAAGTCATTTCTTAAATAAATATTCAATGTGTTGTGCAATTGGTTTAATCGTACTTCAAAGCTAACGTTTTTGTGAAAGCCATTCGATATGTTTGTTTCATAGTTTTGTTCTGTGTGCATACAAAATTTAGACAGTTTTAGTTTTAATATTACAAAACCGAGAAATGACATAACAATTTAGATTTGTAGATGATTAGTGAAACGGCAATTTGAATTAATATGAAACAATAATTTCGTTGCTTCGATTTTATTCGATTTATTTAGAGAATTTATTTATGATGGAAAAGTATTTCACTGAAATTGAAATTGATGTAAACCAATTGGTGGCAAAAACTCCATTCTGCTTGCAGTAATTCAGCACACTATCAAAAATCCCGTTTCATGGATATTTATCTTGTGTCAATTTGAAGTATTTTGTAGTGTTATTTGTAGTATTTCAAACCATAATTTATCCAAGACATTTCAATTGCTGTTTTATTTTCATTTTCTCTAGGGCAATTCACGATGGCAAAAAAACTTCTTGTTCCGAAGAAGACGAAACGGGTCCGTGTCTCGAAGAAGAAAATTTCATCATCATTATTGCAGTTTATGGACATGAACGATGATTGTTTGACACGGGTGTTCGAATTCCTAGATGTTGTTAGCTTGATAAAAATGTGCAAATTGGGTCAGCGTTTTATGGACATCGTCACGCAGAATATAATTCCACGCAAAACATTACACTTTTCCGAATTCAGCAAACATTTCTCAGTGCGAAAGGTATTCGAACAATTTGGCAAATCGATGACACGAATTATTATCCGTAACGATGATATTCAGATGACAAATCCAGGTTATTCCCCTTTCGCGGAATTTTTGCGATTGCTTACAGTCCATGGTAAACATGGGCAATTGCAAGAAGTGAATCTGAGCTTTGGCGCCGGTGAATACATAATTTCACAGGATCTATTGAACGATGCTCGGCCATACTTTGAAAACACTCACACATTGATCTTCAATTTAACATCACATCAAAAGACATTTTTCGACCAATTTATGAACGCCATACCGAAACATAATCTTCGTACTTTAACATTGCCACACATTCAAATTGCTGGTAAATGGTTGACTGCGGAATCGTTGCCCAACTTACAAAATCTTACATTGACGTTGTGTCAAGCATTTAGTTCAATGACAAACATTTCCGCCATGAACGAGAGCACAATGATGAACTTCATTTCAACCAAACCAACATCATTGATCAGTTTCGAATGCGATGGTACAAATCATGAAGGGATTTTCGTGGAGGTGTCACGTCATATGCCAAACATTCAACGCCTCGGTCATATTATGTGTTGGCCAGACATTCGTGAGTTGATTGGGTTAAATAACAACAATAACAACAACAACGACGAACGCAGCCATAAAAGCTACCGCGAAAAATGGAAATACCTGAACGCGTTCACGAATTTAAAGTATTTTAGTTTACGGTCGAACACAATGAATTTCTCGGATTGCGGTGAAGTGTTTCGTATTTTCGCCAGCAAAAATACAATCGAAGATTTAGAACTGACGTGCGGATATCGAGCTAGCAAAGGCAATTCAGTTGCAGTCACGGACTTGAATCGTTTAACCAGGTTGAAATCTCTTAATCTCATTGACTTTGATCATGTCGAATCAGATGATTTCTTGTGCAGTCTGTTCGGTAACCTTCCAGCCCTGACGAAATGCTCATTCTCTGGAAGACGAATCAAACAGGCTCGAATTGTCAATTTGCTCAAATTGGCACGTAAATTGGACGTGTTGGTATTCAATTGCAAGGTCACATCGTTTTCAGCACGGTTTTACAAGTCTTTGCTGAAGATTCGAGTTGCTGCCAATGAAAATCAAGAAGATAAATGCCTTGTCATTTCCATGAATGATGAAACCGTTCGCAAATGTGTTGAAGATCTCGGTAAAAAGTACAAACCAGGCATCATCGCACTCAAATCAATCTAATTTTGAAAATCTCTTTCGTTGAATCGAAGGATACAATTCGTCATTTATTTATTTTCATTTACATATTTGGATTTTGTATTTTGATTTTCCTGTCAAAATCACTTGAATCACGAATAAACTAAATCAGACACTTAAACAAATTCTAAATTGATAAAATTGTATTTTGTTTCATAAATAGAAATGATATCAAAACATTCAAAAGTTTAAAATACTAGATAAATTAATCGTGAACAAAAAAGTGAAGAAGTTTTTGTTCTTGATGATTATCGATAATTTATCACGAATTAAAAAATTTGTCAAAAATATTGAACATCAAATTCGTCATAATTGGGATAATCAACAATTCCAATTGTAATCTAATTCCAACATCCAATTCTCATGTGTTCAAATGTTTACTTTTTCTAAAAATAAAATTAACAATAAAAATAACACCAGAATTGATTTCTTTTTAAATTTTACTTCATTCTTCTTTTGGAATAGAACTCCAGACTAATGTATTTACTAAAATGTCTATGAATAAAATATTATTGCAACAAATATTGCAACAAATATTGAACAAAGGTTTTGAACCAATTAAAGATTGGCGAAATTGTTGGCAAAAGCAGATTTATATATTTTATAAACATTTGAATAAAATTAATTCTAAAACTAAATTTAAGCTAAATTTGGTGCTTTAAGTTCAACGGCATAGTCGCTATTCCAGTCGCGTTCAAATAAGTCTGCCAAATCCTTTCGAATTGATTGGATCGTGTCATTTCCACTGAGTTCCGATGTTTCTTCCAGAACTATTCCTACTCCGGCTGTATCAAGGAAATAATCCGCTGACCAGTTTGACGTGCCGATATAAGCCGTTTTATCTGTGACCATGTATTTATTGTGATTCACTCGAGCGTATGGGATTTGTGCCTGATCCTCTGTCGCTGGGCAAATAAAGCGTTTCTAAAATAACATTCATTGACAATTACATGTTTCTAATTTCTAGTCATTTTTTTCGATTTTTGTTCCCAGAATCGTACCACTTGTATGTCAACTCCACGATATACATTAGAAATGGCTTTCAGAGATCTCAGGAAATAGTCACTGGCAGGTTGAGAATTCTTCCACCAGGCGATTAGAAGCTTCACTGAAACTCTTCGATCAATAGCAGCTGCTCTCAGTGCGTCATCAATGATTGGCCAAAATCTATGAACGATTCGTTTTTTTTTTTTTTTCAAAGAAGAAGACGAAATTGATTAAGTAAATTGATATCTTGAAAATGAAAGTGTTGACAGTCAAAATCAGTACTTTTGTTTCGGTTTGTACAGTGTCATAGGAAAGTAATCCATGACGGAAATGTGAATGAATTTCTTTGCATTTTGAATGGTGTTTAAAATGGCATCAATTTCTTGAGTCCGTCCTGTAGGATTCATTGGAGGTGGTGAACTCTAAAAAACAGGCAACATTCGGAATACATAATTGTTAAAGTTCATGAATTAAAAATGTTTTCATTATCTTACAGAGAAGTAGGTGTTCATTTTGAATGCATTGTTAAATTTAATAGTAGTTGGATTCAAATCATTTATTTGTGTACTGTACGAGGGTGGCCAGCTTGGTGGAATTACCGCATCCGGTTTGCCCATGTCCCAATACACGTTAAAAATCTTCGAGACGTCATCGACCAGGAGAGGGCAATTCGTTATTAATATTCCAAGCTCTTTGATCTAGTAAATATCACCCAAAAATAATTAGTATTCTAGAAAATGATTAATGTACTCACAGTAAATAGTATATAAAATGATTTAAATCAATTCAAATTCAACCTGTGTGAGAGCTCGCCAATCGAAATTTGCGCTGCCAACGTACATATGTTGTCCATCAACGGTCCAGAGTTTAGTGTGAAGCACACCGGCCCCAAGTAGTGTTGGAAAATCAACCGATCGAACCTCGGCGGCCTTATGTTTTAATAGTATCTCTGTGTCCAAATTGGGATTACTAGCTGTTGTATCTTGTGCAACTCGAATTTTTATTCCACCAGATTTTCCAGCCGCCAGAATATTGTCGAAAATTTTCTCGCCTTGCCACGCGGTCGAATGATTATACTCATCAGCACCCCGTAATGACCAATAAAATGAGCCGATATCCATTGTTTTATTGGCCAGTTTGATGAGACGATTCCATGCATCGTATGTTGATAGAAATTCTGGACTCCCTTCTGGATGAACCAGACCTTCGGGAATGCTTTCAACTAATTCGATTCTGTTTAATAATAATTACATTAACAATTGTAGTGAATATGCTGCTCACAAGCAATAAATCGAATATGAACTCACTTGCATGAATCAACGTGTGCATTTATCAATGTGATTATGGCATAAATTATGAAAATAGGAATAAATAATGAATTACAACAAAAATTTGAGCTCATCTTATTAATAATATGAGGTCCACTCATATTCACTCCAATACTATTTAAAGAATTTTTTTCCAATATATTCAAAATCATAAAAACATTCTAAACTAATTCAATAGGTTGAATTTAATTTGCCATCCAACTAAAATAATATTGTACCGAATTATTGTAATGTCAGTTTCTAACTAAAGTACGGTGTTGTATCACGTGGTATAACACCTATCACACAGTGAATTGTCACTTCACTTTTGTTTCGTATCAATGTCAATTTTAGATAAGAATTTATTATTAATAGATTTCCGCTACCAATAACTCATCAGCATGTAATGTGGAGACTGGAATATGAAAATGCTGGCCCCTGAATGCACGGTAAATTCAGAAAAAAACTTCTACCGGTCATTACTTCTGATAAAGTACTTCCTTTTTATTCACACATGAACATTGGACACCATGTCATGAAAGTGGAAAATAATAATTTTTTTTAAATTAAAAAACATTTATATACATATATAAAATGCAAGTTGGATTTTTTCTAATATTAAAGTCACCAAATAAAAATTTGACAATTTTCCGTGTGGTACGATGTCCCTTGTAAGATTCGTGACGAAAACCATGCGGAACAACCGTGCAATAAGTTAATAAATTAATCAAATAGTGTCAAGTGTATGAATCTTACAGATATCAGCTGTATAACTGATGGATGATTGACAAAATGAAATATACACTTGATTTATCCCGGTCAAAATATGATTTTGGCTGATAAAAATTGAAATACAACCATTACAAGTGTACTAATAAAGACAATTGAATGACCTATTTAACGAAAAATATAGACAATTGAAAGCGACACGTGAATTGTGGTCAATTAATTTTTTTTTATTTATACAATTTGTTTGAACTTTGGCTGAAAAAAAAAATACTGGTTTAAAAAACAAAATAACTTTCTGACTTCTCTTCTGATTTGGCGAATAAAAAACCGATAAATCATTTACAAAATAAATTTTATAAAAAAAAATCAAGACTAATATAATCTTTAATGGGAAATCTAGAAAATAAATTGTAAATACAAGTGACCGAATAACTATGTTGAAGCTGCATAGCCGCTATTCCAGTCCCGTTCGAACACACTTGCCAAATCCTTTCGAATCGATTGCATCGTTTCATTCCCATTGAAATTCGCTGTTTCTTCTAAAACCAAACCAATTCCCGCCGAATCTATAAAGTAATCAGCTGACCAATTTGAAGTGCCGATATAAGCTGTATTGTCGGTGACCATGTACTTATTATGGTTCACGCGACCAAATGGAATTTTTGCCTGATCTTCTGTGGCTGTGCAAATGAAGCGTTTCTGAAATTGAATTCAATCATTTTTTCAATTTGTGTTTTTTTTTTCAAATCAGAGTTAAACTCAAAATAATCTCGAATCATACCACTTGTATGTCAACTCCACGATACACATTTGAGAGAGCCTTCAAAGAATTCAAAAAATTTTCTTCGGATGGACGAGAACTCTTCCACCAGGAGATTAATAGCTTCACCGAAACCCGTCGTTCGATAGCAGCTGCACGCAATGCGTTATCAATAACTGGCCAAAATCTATAAATGGATTTTTTGTTACAAATAAATAAATGATTTGCATTGTTGACTTGAAATGGAAGAGTTCAGTCAAAATAAATACTTTTGGTTCTTTGTGAACAGTGACATTGGAATGTAATTCATGACCGAAATATGAATGAATTTTTTTGCATTTTGAATGACGCTTAAAATAGCATCGATGTCCTGAGAGCGTCCAGAAGGGCTCATTGGAGGCGGTGAACTCTGAAAATAATATTCAAAATTTGAGTTTAGAAATATTCAGAGATAGAAGAGAGGCGGAAATTACTGTTATGGTCGATGCCTTACCGAAAAGTAGGTGTTCATTTTGAATGCATTGTTAAATTTAATAGCAGCGGGACTCGAAGCATTTATTTGTGTACTATACGACGGTGGCCAGCTGGGTGGAATAACTGCATCCGGTTTTCCCATGTCCCAATACACATTGAAAATTTTCGATATATCATTGACCAGAATCGGGCAATTCGTTATCAAAACTCCAAGCTCTTTGACCTGAGAAAAAGTTAACAAATATTTTTTAAACAAATCCTTAAATAGCTACATATTTTAATGAAATATTTAGCAACCTGTGTGAGTGCCCGCCAGTCCATATTTGCGCTGCCAACATACATGTGCTTTTCATCAACAATCCACAGTTTAGTATGAAGCACACCTGAACCAATTAATCTATTAAAATCAACCGATCGCACTTTGGCCGCATTAGCCGTTTCAAGTCTCTGGGTATCATAATTCGGAAATGCTTTAGATGACGGTGTCTGAGCGATTTGTATTTTTATGCCACCCTTTGTACCAGCTGCCAGTAAATTATCGAAAATTTTCTCGCCTTGCCACGCACTTGAATGATTATAAATATCCGCACCTCGCAAAGTCCAGTAAAATGAGCCAATATTTATTGTTTTATTGGCCAAATAGATGAGGCGATCCCAGGCGTCGTAAGTTGATAGAAATGTTGGACTTCCATCTGGATAGAACAGACCCTCCGGAATACTCTCAACTAACTCGATTCTATTTCAAAAATATATTGAAATAACATCTCTGTCGCTACTAAAAATTGAATGTACTTACTTGCATGAATCAGCACTGGAATATTTCACCATGATTAATGCGGAAATCGTGAACGTGAACATAAATGTTGAATTGTACCACATCTTTGAACCCATTCTACACCAATGCAAGTTCTATCAATTCAGTTAAAATCTTTCTACGCTTAAGTAAGTCTGTACCGTATTGTGACGATGTCAGCACGAAACTAAAATGAGATATTTTGTAGTTCCCCACCTCAACCAATTTCACCTGTCATATCAATGCTATAATTATTGATAGGTGCTTATCTTGATTCGAATCAATACCGAATCAAGACTAAATCCGTAAATATGATAACTGCACCTTGGTAACTTGGCAGTAAGCATTCGATGTATGTTTTTTGTTTTAAAATTGAATTGTCAAATTAGTTTTTTATTTGTCATTTTGGTAGAGCCGAGGTGCTAACTGGGGTTACTACGCCAAATTAGAAAATATTGTCAAAATTAGAAAACTCCTTAAAAACACATTCAAAACTTATAATCTAGAAAAAAAAATTGTCTGAACCGACAACATTTGGACTGTTGAAACAACTCTTTTACTTTGAAATATTTATTTTTTGACCTGCTTTTGAATTTATAATATGTTTTCCAACTAAGCGTAGTTGCGGGAATATATCTCTTGGTTCCAGAACCATAGAGAACAAAGTATTTTATACTCTATGAATTGCTTCATAAACAAATATTTAATTATTAATATTCCAATAAAAGTTATCTGGTGTTTTTTATTCAACTGCATAGGTGCTATTCCAGTCCCGTTCAAATACACTTTCCAAATTCTTTCGAATTGATTGAATCGTTTCGTTTTGATTGAAATTCAAGACATCTTCTAAAATCAAACCGATGCCCGCCGTGTTGATGAAATAATCAGCTATCCAATTTGACGTCCCGATATAGGCTGTGTGATCGGTGACCATGTATTTATTGTGATTTACACGTGCAAATGGAATTTTTGCTTGATCCTCTGTCGCTGGGCAAATAAAGCGTTTCTAAAATAACATTCATTTACCATTGCATGTTTCATTCATTTCATTTTTTCGATTTTTGTTCCAGAATCGTACCACTTGTATGTCAACTCCACGATATGCGTTAGAGATAGCCTTCAAAGAATTCAAGAAGTAGTCTTCAGCTGGTCGAGAACTCATCCATCTGGAGATAAGCAACTTTGCTGGAACCCGTCTATCAATAGCCGCCGTACGCAATGCCGTATCGATGACTGGCCAAAACCTATGATTTTCATTAGACTAAAGAAAATGTTATCAATATTGGGCAAACTAATATCTTAGAAATGGATGAGTTGAAATAAAGTGATACTTTGGTTTCAATGTGTATAGTGAAAGTGGCATGTAATCCATAACCGAAATATGGATAAATTTCTTTGCATTTTGAATGACGCTCAAAATAGCATCGATGTCCTGAGTGCGTCCAGTAGGACTCATCGGAGGAGGTGAACTCTGAGAACAATATTCAATATTTAAGTTTAGAAATATTCAGAGATAGAAAGAAGGCGGAAATTACTGTTATGGTCGGTGCCTTACCGAAAAGTAGGTGTTCATTTTGAATGCATTGTTAAATTTAATAGGAGCGGGACTCGACGCGTTTATCTTAGTACTGTAAGAATTTGGCCAGCTTGGCGAAATAACTGCATCCGGTTTTTCCATGTCCCAATATACATTGAAAATTTTCGATACGTCCTCAATCAGAATCGGGCAATTCGTTATCAAAACTCCAAGCTCTTTGACCTGAGAAAATATTAACAAACAATTTAATTTGCTTGGCTTGGCTTGATAACGATTATAAGAATATCAGAACGGGTTACAACAAAGTGTGTGAAATGTTGTGCAACCTGTGTTAATGACCGCCAATCAGTATTTGCACTGCCAACGTACATGTGCTGTCCGTCAGCAATCCAATGTTTTGTATGAAGCACACCTGCTCCCAACAGTCTTCCGAAGTCAACCGATCGTACTTCAGCGGCTTTCTCTCTGACAAATCTCTCGGTATCAAAATTTGGAAATGATTGTATGCCACTCTTTGTGCCAGCTGCTAGTAAATTATCGAAAACTTGGTCGCCTTGCCATGCACTTGAATGATTATAACTGTCAGCGCCTCGTAGAGTCCAATAAAATGAACCGATGTCCATTGTTTTATTGGCCAAATTGATGAAACGATTCCATGCGCCGTAAGTTGTTAGGAACGTTGGACTATCTTCGGGGTAAACTAGTCCTTGCGGAATACTCTCAACTAATTCGATTCTGTTCAGAAACGTATTAATTAACACTATTGCTACAAGAGGAAAGTGAATGAACTTACTTGCATGAATCAGCATTAGAATTTCTCACCAAAATTAATGAACAAATCATGAAAATGAACATAAATTCTTGATCACATATTTTTGGAAAAATTGGAAAATATTAACTGATTTCGACTAAAATAACACTGCTAAATTGTTGCAATGCCAGTATCGAACTACAGTGCGGCTTTGATTCATTTGTTGTACATGTGTCAAACTGCGAATGCGTATTTTCACTTGACATTTTATTCTCATATCAATGTAATTTTTAGATAAGTATCTATTTATTAATGCCAAAATAAGACTAATTCGATTTCATTTCAGAATTATATCCGAATCTGCAATGAAAAAAACACAAAGTTCTAAAAAAAAGTAAAATAATTCATGTTACTTTATGTACAGTACACGGAGAAGAATATATTCTTCAAAAATCAGTACCTAGATCAGTACACTGATGTACAATTGAAATATAAAATGCATGATGCACTCAATGTTATCGTATTTTGTTGTAGTGATAAATTGAGATGGCCACTTACTATGTACTTATGGAGAGATAATACGGTTTTAAAAACACATGGTGCAATTTGATCCACTTCATAAAATGTTGCAATTATTTTTTATTGAATTATTTAATTCTTTTTATTTCATATGATTTGAGCTTTGAAAATGAGTTTACAGTTCGTCAGAGAAATAACATTTCTCAATACAAACACTTAACAGATTATCGAATGAATTCCCCGGAAATTTATCAAAGAAATTCATCGGCATAACAAATCGGACTTTGTAGGTGATCTGTTTATAGATAAAAAATACTGCTTGAAATATTAGTTTCTATTCTCAATTGGCTAATTATTCAAAATAGCATTTGAAAAAATACAAACATTATGAAAAATGAAATAAAAACAAATGTAAATAAAATGATGATTAATATACAAATGAAAGAATATAATTTTGTTATGGTGGAGTTGGCGTTTTCAAATCAACTGCATAGGCGCTATTCCAGTCCCGTTCAAACACACTTGCCAAATCCTTTCGAATGGACTGAATCGTTTCGTTTCGATCGAATTTTGAGATTTCTTCTAAAATCAAACCGATGCCTGCTGTATTAATGAAATAATCCGCTGACCAGTTAGAAGTGCCGATATAAGCTGTATTGTCGGTGACCATGTACTTATTATGGTTCACCCGACCGAATGGAATTTTGGCCTGATCTTCTGTCGCTGGGACAATAAAACGTTTCTGAAATAACATTGAATATTTTTTTTACATTTGATCAATTCTTTTGTATCAATCTGTCGATTTAGGCTCTTGAACCCTACCACTTGCACATCAACTCCATGATATGAGTTTGAAATGGACTTCAGTGAATTTAAGAAATAGTCTTCAGCTGGACGAGAATGATGCCACCACGAAATTAATAGCTTCACTGAAACTCGCCGATCAATAGCAGCTGCACGCAAAGCATCATCAATGACTGGCCAAAATCTAAAAATAACAACGTTCGTACAAGAATTTTGTGTTTTTGATTTTGAACATTTCTATCTTACTTCGGTTTCGGTGTGTAAAGTGACAATGGAATATAATCCATGACTGAAATATGAATGAATTTCTCTGCATTTTTAATAACATTAACAATGGCATCAATGTCTTGGGAACGTCCGGTGGGACTCATTGGCGGTGGTGAGCTCTAAACATAAATATTCAATAATTGCATTTCAAAAAATTAGATAAAATTGAGTAAACATTTGATTCAAAGTGTATTTGTGTCCTCTTACAGAAAAGAATGTGTTCATTTTGTACTCGCTATTAAAATTAACAGGAACTGTATTCGATGCATTTATTTTTGTACTGTATTCGGTGGGCCAATGTGGTGGAATACTAGCTTTAGGTTTGCCCATGTCCCAATATACGTTGAAAATCTTTGAAACGTCATCAACCAGGCACGAACAATTCGTTAGTAGTACTCCAAGTTCCTTGACCTAGAAAATACAAATAAAAAGAGTTGATAGATGCATTAAAACTGATAACACATGAGCGTGACGAATTACGGTATGAATAATTTGTTAAAACTGATATGGGACCTGTGTTAACGACCGCCAATCCATATTTGCACTGCCAACGTACATGTGCTGTCCGTCGACAATCCATAGTTTTGTGTGAAGCACTCCGCCCCCTAGCAATCTTGGAAAATCAACCGATCGTACTTCCGCAACTTTCCGTTTTACAAATATCTCTGTGTCGAAATTTGGACTATTGCTAGTTGGGGCATTTTGAGCGATACGAATTTTTACGGCACCCTTACTACCAACTGCCAATAAATTATTAAAAATACTTTCGCCTTTCCACGCACTCGAATGATTATAAAAATCAGCTCCACGCAGAGTCCAATAGAATGATCCGATATTTATTGATTTTGTGGCCAAATCGAGGAGACGATTCCATGCGTCGTAAGTTGATAGAAATGTTGGACTCCCTTCAGGATAGACTAATCCATCCGGAATACTCTCAACTAGCTCGATTCTATTTTAAATTTTAAAAATATATAATATATAACATTTACATGCACAACAATTCACGATGAAATGTATATGAACTTACTTGCATGAACTTGTACACGTGTTCGGTGGATCCTGGATATCTTTTCGACCAAATAATAAATCTTTATAAATTGGTGCGTATATTACCATTCCGATTACGGTGACAATCATAAACACAACAATAATCACTGTTTTCCAATGCACGCCCGAACTGTCGCTAAAAAGTTGGACAAAACATGCATGTAACAATGAGAAACATACATGTAAATTTCACTATAGTGAAAATCCACTAGCAATATGTGTAGTCGCACATATTTCAATAATAATTTATATGAAAAACTTACCCTGCGCGCCCCAAACCTCTGTTGTGATCCCACAAATCGAATTCATCGTTTTCAGATGTGACTTTAATGCGTTTACGATCTGTATTCTATAAATGCAATTACAAAATAAAAATATTATTATTTTCTTATCTATTGCATTATGTTGTGGACTAGTGGCTAGTAAAGACGCTAAGAAAATGATTACATCTCTACAGAGGATATTATGCGGTTTAAAAAAAAGTACCAAACAAAGTTCATTGTGTATTTTAACTAATATTTTTTTTTTGATAAAACGCTGCTGTAGCCGTTTTCTTTAAGAACAAAAAATGGTTGCTTAAAATGCGCAAAATATTGAAGTTTTGTATGCTTGTACGAAGAATTCCGTAGAAAAAAACATTCGTTAAAAAGAGCATTTGGAATTTGATCCATACCGAAATAACACTCTGTCGTCTACTTGCACCAGCTTTATTTGGAGTTGCACATTTTTTCTCTTCTATAATTTGTTGAGGCTTTTTTAGATCGCTTAAAGTAACTTTCATGGCTATTTATATAGAAGCAGCAAAAATATTTCCACGACAAATCGCAATCGAACAATGATACAATTTGCAAATATCAAATGCGTTTCTAAAACATTCTAAGGTCACTCAACACTACTTTTCATCGATTATTGTACTCTATATTTTGCACTTGAAAGAAAAATTTACATCTAAATTTATATCCAATAATAGTTTATGTAGTAATAGCAAACAATTTAAGAAATAATAATTCAGAAATATATAAAGTATTCAGATTAACTGTTTCTTTCACAAATAATTGATAAAATCTAATAAAATATGTACAAATCGTGTCGAAAACTATTCGCAAAGTGGTCAATTTTAGCTAAAATGACACCGTACTGAATTGTCTCGATGTCAAATTTGAACTAAAGTATGACGTTGAGTTGTTTTACGTTCCACCAAACCGGTGTGCGTTTCTACTCAATGTAACGAAGTGAGTCGGTATTTCTCACATGTTAACCTCTATTTGTACTCATTAGTTTTACTACGCACGTTGATCGCTTGTTGTCATTTTTTTTTGTATGTTTGATGTTTGAGTGAATTTTTTTTGAGTAAAATTGTGCAGTTGATATTTATTTCACTCAAAGTAATCATCTTCCGCACTTCACATGAAAACAGTTCCAAATTTTAGATAAGCGACGAGTGTTAAGGTGTTTTATTTGCTTTAACTGTTTATCAAAGACAAAAATGAACCATATGGCACAACATTCTAGTCGCTTGACGTTAGTTCCTGACGCTTGTTTAGCTATTAAAGTTGAACAAAGAATTCATATGACTAGGCAAAATCCAACTTGAACTGTGACTAGAACAAAATTTGAATCCTTTTTACGAACAAAGTTTGAATTGTGTGGATATATCATATGCAAGTCCTGCTGTTCATTCCCGACACACCTGTTTAATAAATAATTGAATACTTTTTGGAATCCTGACCCAATTCATCAGTTTCAATGTCATATCGTGTTTATTCAGGACCATATATTATTGTTATTCAGAATATGCTAAAATCCTTACAAAAAAAAAATCGTGTTTATTCTCCAATATCATATTTTAATACATTTTTTTTATTAGTTGAATGACGCACAGATATGAAGCAATTATATCGATCAAACAGTTGCGAAACTTCTTTATTTGATTTTTCCTCACTTGCGAGTGCTGAAATGTTCGCTCTTATTGCGATCCCTAGTTAAACTCATAATTCATACGTATTCTTGTCTAACAAATCAATTTAATCAAAGTATTTTCGATGTGTCTACCCAATCAAGTTATAAAAAAAATTTGGCGGTGAATCATATCAAACAGCGAAAATTATTGACCTCACGCATGTTAATTGTCCATTTATTGCTTGTGGCAATAATATTACCTTTTAAGTGGTTCATTAGAAATTTCGATCGCAAAAATAAGTCGATGACGACATTAAATAACGTTTTTGGAGATTTATACCCGCAATTCAATGTTCTATCATTTAGTTAAAATATAAACCCACAAAATACTGTTAAATCACACATGATCAACAAATAGCCTAAAATTCCGTCCGTTTTCGAACAGTGTATTCTTTTCAAAACACACACTGAAACCGATCTACAATATACACTCTTTTGACGAATGTATTTGTAAAGATAAAGCATGTGTGTTATTCAACAAATCGTACTGTTCTGAGGCAATCGCACACATTGAAGAGCGTCGAAGTAGCGAAAAAAAGATACGAGAGAGAGAGAGAGAGAGAGAGAGAGAGAGAGAGAGAGAGAGAGAGAGAAAACGACATGTGAATGCTTGAATGCTGGAGTTGAGCTACACCAAAAACCAGATAAGTCGTACATTTCGATTTCGATCGTGTTCAAGTCGAGTTGAATCAGTATACTCCCGCGTACACAACAGATTCCTAATCGACGAATGTTCAACCAGAACGGCTTATTGGTTTGAAAAAGTGAACAACGAAAAAAACAAAAACTAAAGTGTGAGTGGAAAACTTGGTGCAGAAAGTAAGATCCGAATGAGATCTGACTAAAAACAAAATATAAAACAAGCGAAGGCGCAATAGCATACAGCTAATAATAATAATAAAAATTAAGTAGACTCGACCGAACATAAATCGCTTGAACGATTGCGTGTGGTGTTCGGTTCTTTGTGAATTTAACGCATCTTATACGCTACATTAATGTATTTACTTGAAATTATGTACTGTTCATTGTTCCATTGCTCAATCGCACTGCATCAACTAATAAATGACAATTGTCGACGGTTTGAAATCGGTGTGTGAACTCTTTAATTAATTTGACTAAGTTCAATATCAATGATACACAATTAGCCCGAATCATCTTGAGCAAATATTTTGACTGATGAACAAAGCCCGAGTGCTAAATCACGAATATTCCAAAGTAAATGCGGTGCGAATGTGAATATGTAAAAGAAACCAATAAATCGATCACTATGTGTGTGCGGTTGTGTGCGATTGTGTGAATGTGTGTGTGTGTGTGCAACGGAGACGAAACGAAATAAAGAGCGAAAACGAAGCAACAACAACAACAAAATATGTATTTATTTATGTAAAAGTACGCATATAACAGAAGAGAAAAAAAAACACTAGCAAAAAAACATCGTCGACAACCAAACAGAAAGAGAAAAAAGACAAGAGTAAAAACAAGACGATAAAAGAAAAACAGCTCCACACAAAGACCCGAACAAACGACGAATTTATACACGCCAAACACACCAAAGTGACAGCACAAAAGTAAAAGAGAAAAGTTGAAACTCAAATGCAAAATTAATTTTATGTATCTTTTTTTTCGATTTGGTTCGCTGTTTGCCTTTTTTGGGTGGCTGGCTGGTCAATTTGCGTATGCATTTAATCTTTCTGTTCGTGCCATATTTCTTCTTTATTTTTCTGTTGTTGTTGTTTTTGTTATTGTGTGTGCTAAAGTTTAGCTGTGTAGTGTTTGCTTGCTTCTTCAAAACGATAAATATTGTGACTGCAATTCCCGATCAACCACGGCCATTGTTGGTGCCTTACTGAATACAAAGTGTTTGACTATCGTTTGGTTTGAAACTATTTCCGATATTACGGACAATTTCCAAATGTGATTTCACAAAATTTTGCACACCACCAATTTAAACCAATCAAAAAAAAAACATCCATTTTGTGCACAAATAATTTCAATGAGAACTACAGAGAATAATAAAACAACCAATTATTTTGGATTACCTGCAAAGTTTCAGCTATAAATAAGTTACAAATATATCAAGAAATACGTGATAAAAAAAAACACTGAACTTGAATGCAACTAGATTTGACAGTGAAAAAATATTGTATCGATAAAAAAAAAGTGTTTAAAAAGATTCAAATTGAGGAAAAAAAAATCTAAATAAATCAAAAGCTGTTCTGGCAAGTTGAATGCTATTGCACCATAATATATGTTGATGGACACATGTGAAATTGTCCGGTGTTTATGGAAAAAATGGACGTGGAAGTTCCAGTACTTTCAGGCACACTGATTGTATCGCCACAATCGTCATTTTCATCATTCAATCGAATATCGAAAAAGGTAAAGCATGAAAAATATTTTATTTTTTGTGTGAATTTTTTTACAATATTTTCTCTCTAAAATTGGCCTCAATGATCATTACTTTGATCAATGCTGTTTGTATGACGTAAACGATAACTAAACACTAAATTGATAAGATCTTTTATCTCTTTGTGTATCGAATGAGTTGGATTCGAGAATCTATTTGTATTTTAGTTTGAAAAGAGGCGGCGTGAATATCGTATTTCGTATAATAGCATTATCGTTTGCTACATATTTCAATAGTTTATATACTCATGAATAGAAGTCTTCGGTTGGCATGAAAATCAATCCGCTAATTTGACGTGTACATTTTAATTTCATAATATTTGTCTCGCTCTACAATTCTTTAAATCTCACGCTGATGCGTGTAAATGCTGTTTTTTCTTGTATGGATGTTGCTGACTGTTCATTTGTTCGATTCCTTTTTGCGCTATGTTTGTTCATGTGTATATGTGTTGAATACATTGTTGCCTACAGTCAATTTGATGTAATGTGACTTTTGTTTTTTTTTTCGGCTGCGAATGTGAGTGAAAGTACATATGTATTTGGCTGATTGCTTGCGGAATGTACTGTCAACGCCAGAGAGGAAATAGCATCACAGGGTGTTGACGAAGAACCAAATGTGCTTTGATTAGCTCGTTTTTGTGGATAGTTGTTTCCCACTGTTTCTTATCTAAACCATTTGAAATAAATAATTATTTATAATCAGACTATAAAATCCTATTAAAACATTTTCAAATTGTATTTGATTATTTTGTTGTCTTTTCATTCCACAGAAAGCCCTGCAGAAGCATTGTGTTTTATTTCGGGCAAGTCGACATGGCATCGAACGGCTCGAAATATGCGACAAAGAAGATGATAAAAATCCGAAAATCATCACATTGGAAAATTGTGTAAAAATCACACAAGAACCAGCACCAGCCAATCAAATAAATATCGTGAAAAAGACAAATGACAATTTCACCTTGTTCGCTCTGAACGAAACCGAGCTAAAGCACTGGGTTGAGGCATTACAAAGTGTTGCATTCAAAGATAAATCCAGTACATTGACTCGCGTGAATTCAGTGAGAGAAGAAGAAAATGATCTCTACTGTACCTCGTATTCCGATGGCATATTCACGGTTAATTTACTTGCGTCCGATGCAGCTTTGCTGAAAAATACAATCGAACCGAAAACATATACGTTACAATTGACAGCTACGGAAATTCAGCTCAAGCATCTCGATGTGAATGGGGTGAGTTTGATTGCCAAATGGCCATATCGATACATTCGTAAATATGGTTATCGCGATGGTAAGTTTACATTTGAAGCGGGACGAAAATGTGATACTGGTGAAGGTGAGGTTAAATTTCAGCACTCAAATCCAATCGATGTGTTTCGATGCATGGGAGCCAAAATGAAGTCCATGAAAAAATTGATAAATGGTGATAATAACAGCAGCTTGGATTGTGGTGAACATCAATTGAATGCAGCCTTATCCATGGAAGCCGGATCACGTTCACCGTTGCCACCGTCACCCAATCAAAATTACTCCGAAAATAGTCAAAGTCAAAATAGTCACTTGTTGCACGGATTTTTATCATCGACCGATTCACTGAACAACCTTTCGATGAACACATCAACCACATCAAGCATTCCGCCAATTGTTATGAAGATTACACCATGCAAACCACCGCGAAAATCAATTCCCAGTTCTGATAGTAATATGAAACCACGAAACGATATACCACCCAAACCATCGCCAAAATCCACAAAATACCAAGACTATGAACCGGTTTCATTGGCACAAACTGGCACAAATGATTTATCAAAACCGGGCTCAATTGTACTGAAATCATCACCACCACCACCATTACCAACATCCCCGATCCCTGATCCGCGGGCGATTCCCAGCAATGGCAATCTAACGAAAAACATTTTGCCATTGGTTGCCGATCATTCGATTATAAAATCGCCAGTTCATTCACCGGTTGTCGATCAACCACCTCGAATACCAGCTCGATATGAGAGTATGATACACGACGATCGCAATTATGAACGCATTGAAAATATTACCAGCGCATGGAAAACACTTGGTGTCAATGATGTTAAACATACGGAACATTTGAGCACAAGTGAAGATGATTTTACGGATTTTGTGTGGCAACGTTCACAATCTCAAAAAGAATTTGGTTCAAGCCGAAAAATACCAATTACTGTGAACGCCTATTGTGATGCGGAGGAATTAACATCGAAAAAAAAGAGCGACGATTATGATAAATTGGACTTTTTTGCAGCTAAATCACCAAATCCGGCAAGTGATTATCGCACCATTGTCACAATTACTGCACCGGCATACAAAAAGCAATCATCACAACCGATCACATCGAATGATTATGAAATCATTGGCGACTGTGCAACTATTACCAGTAATGTTACGTCCAGTGTCGAGCCAAAGGCATACCGTTTGGCCGATGACAGTCACATGGGCTATGGAGTGCTACGCAAACCGGCCACAAACACCATTTCGCCAAAATCATCTCACACACAATCACAAGCAAATGCAATCAGTGTTGGTACATCATCAAGTGCTGATGATCTTGTCAATCATCGAAAATTCAACGGCCTGAATTATGCCATCGTTAATAAATCCAATCAAGTTTAAATTCGATGAGAAATAAAATCACTCGCCATAATATCCTTTAAAACTGTTAAAACAAACTTAAAAGACCTGTCAGCTATTTTTGCTAAGTTTTTTTTACTATTTTAATTTTTTGATAAATCTTATTGAAACACTCATATTTTAGTCATACCACTATTTCATAGTCATAATGCATTAAGACAACCATTTCTTCCACATCTTTCGATGAAAAAAAAGTATTTAAAATTTATTCCGATGCTTTAATTCCAATTCAACCAGTTCACATGTTTTTTTTTAGCACAATAAGTAATCCTCTTAAAATGTTAACTGTGAATCTTAATTGTATGAACGTTAACACATTTTTTACAACAATTTTTCATTAGACTTTAATGAGACATTGTTATTTTTATATAAATTATAAATGAGTTGATTTTAATCGTGTGACTCTATTTTCAAATTTATTTGTTTGGCAATGAACCGAAGAAATTAAGCAAGTAAAAAAGAAAAATTAGTGGAAGATTGCACCAATTAGGATTTGACTGTGATTCGTATAATGAAAAAAAAAAAAATAAATAAAAATACATGAAGTCTACAATTTGAATGAGTAATATTGAGAAAATTGGCCGGAATTTTGATTATAATAGGGACACTCACATGTATATACAAACATACTTAAACATATTTGCAAAGTACTTGTGAAAAATGAAAATATATATACATTTCAATAAACCACAATAATTTTCCTTGCGCATCTATTTGAAAACGACTGCATGCTACATAGAACTGTAAACTATTCATTCCGGATTTATTTGATAGATGTTAAACGTTTTTGTGCCACAATATACAACTTAATCAGTGTGAAATCAGGTGAAATGCATTAAAATGGCACAAAGTGTTCTCGTGCTTAACATTTCCATACAAATGTATTTCGTTTTCTTCATATTTTAATGGTTTCTTTTTTATTAGGTTCCGAATACAATTTGTCTACAGAAATATATTATTCGTTTTAGTCATCAAATTACACTGTACTTTACAATGAAATAAATTACTGATTTTATTTGACAAAAAAAAAACAAGAATTTAATGATTGTTATTTTCCATTTTCAAATGTTTGTCATTTCATTTTCGTTGACCCGTTTTGGATGCTGATTCTTTGATTTTCAGACAACAGACAAAATATTTTTCATTGAGCACTCAATTTTATCGAGAATATAAAATGAGCATTGTTTAAATGCATGTCATTCATGTAAATTAGAAGCATCGGAATGTGGAGCATCCACGTTAACCATATGAAACAACGAATGATTCATACTTTTTATCATTGAGGCATTCACTTACTCCATTATAAAACTGTCCGCTTGACAAGAGATACTCGACCGTATCGGAACAATAATAAAGCACTCTATGGTACAACGATACACCGGTTACCGCTGATGAATCATAGCACATTACCACCAGAAAAAAAGGTAAAGGAAAGCAGCAACATGTAATTACACCTCTTTTCTCTCGCTCATTTGTGATTTAATCTGTGGAACATTGTCATATTATGTTTCGGTGTGTTGCTTATCAAATTGCTTACGGCATATTTCCGACTCTATATTTGTGGTAAAAAATTACACTGCGTCAATCAAGGTTAGCGATATTTATGAAATTTTTTAGGTAGGCAGTTTGAATTAGGATTAACAATGGTGAATTGAAACCAGAAATATTATAAAATGGAACATAATGTCACATAGCTATTAAAACGCTAAATGACTAACACATTAAAAGTTTTTTAATCTTTTAGAAAGAATTTTCACATTCTTTACCCCTTTAACGAACAAATAATAAGCCGGTCTGTCTCAGATAACATCCTTAATGCTAAAGGTACTATAAAATTTGTTAAATCAAGCAACAACTTTTATTTTTGTCAATAGAATTTCATTTTATTTAATACAATTTTAGAACAACTATCATCATATGGAAGCAAATTTGAGGTAATTTAACAAATTGAAAAATTAAAACATATCATAAGCTAGCTTGAAATAAAGTTTAACCTGAATTCAATTAAGTCATTCAGCCAAGTAAAAATAGTTTGTTCTACAAAAAATGGAAGCAAATATGGTGTGTGGTTTGATAGAGTAAAAAACCACATCTGTGCACAGTAGTTCACATGTGAACAATTTTATCAGCTACGAGCTATGGAAATTATCAACAGATGTTTTTTTCTATGACGTAGACATGCAAATATTTTGTACTTTGGTTACAATTATGTGCAGAAAAAAAAAATCAAAAAATGAATTGGAATCAATTTGGTCTCTTAAAATGGATATTTACTCTTTTTTTATGTTTTCAGAGTTCTGCTGCTAGCATGTTCATATTTGCAATGTCGTTATCGAAATATTTAATTGAGTAAAAATTTGAAAGAAAATATGAAAAGAAATCTCAAATCTCTGGGATAGTTTGTGTATGCTACGCATAAAGTCTATTATTTCTACTCATTGAAGTACTACCCAGTACTTCTTAATTTTTTCCCTGCTTTGTGCTTAAAATAGCATTAAATTTTTCTTTAATATTCTGAGCCGTTTTCGAGAGATCTCCAAGTAAAGCTGGTTTCACACGTGAATCTTCTGCTTGTGCTGGATTTTCGATTTTATTCTCTTTGTGCTCTTTACTATCTTCATCTTTCTTAAGTCCATCGGATTGTTTAAGCTTTTTGTCGTCATCATTTGTTTTTTCTTTAATTCCAAAGAATTCACCCATTGAAATGCGTTGAACTTTTTCACCTTTTTCAGCTAAAATGTCTTCAATGTTCTTTTTACCATTCATATCAGTGAACCAATTCAAATTATCAGCAATCAAATGATTATTTTGGCATTTATCACATCGAACGATGACAACACCCTTCGAATAGGCCAATTTTGAAATGGTTTTACTGTTTCGTGTATTACAAACTTTACAAGTGTATGCCAAAAAGAGTTTAGTTTCAATTTGGCCCAATTCCGATTGAAGCTCTTGACTTGCTTCGCTTATCGTTTTCGGGAATTTTTCCTTGCTCTTTTTGGATTTCTTTGGTTCTTTTGCGTTTGAGTCCTTTTGATCTTTTGATTCCGTCAATTCTTTTCCATTCTCTGAGTTTTTCGAATAAAAACGGATGGATTGCGTCAGTCTTGTGGCACTGATATGTTTGACTAGACTGTTGTTGATTTCCTTGTGATGGCTTATGATAGTTCTTATTGGATAACTATTTGAATTATGTATGATACTTAGCGTACGAAACGCTATTCTCCGTGAACACAACATTCTATCAGTTGCACTTTTTTAAAACTAAACAATTTGTTATTGTTTTTTTTTCTGTCTCTTCTTTATATCAGTTCACATGTGCATTCAACACATAATCATATTTCAACACTATATTTCTCTGTTTCTCTTTCACTTATACTCAGGGCCATGCATGTCTTATACTGATTTAGTACAATCTATTGAGTGTCAAATCAATCAGCTCTGTTACATCATGCCAAACTGTCAAAGTCACACGAACGGATGTGAGTTCAGTGTGAAGTTGCTGATATTGAAATGCACACACACCAGCAACAATTCTAGGAGCAAACATACACTCACACACACACGGCAAATGCGCCGAACAACAAGATGCAAATGCGTGTATGTGTTTAATGAATACATCAAACAATGACCGAAACTCGTAGAACAAGCAACCAACAGAATACCATCCCAAAACCATAAAAACAACATTTTTTTTCCTTCGTTCAAACAATTTTTTTTTTGTTTCATTTCATTTCGTTCATTTCGATTTCCGAACGATTCTTCACGATTTTCATTATTTCATAGTTTAATGTTTGAAATTTGTGAGATTATTTAAAGAAAAGTGCAAGTGAACACACAAAAAAAATGTGGCAAGAATAAAGTATAATTGTAAATCGATTTGAATGTTTGCCGATGAGTTGAGTGTGTGATTACATACGGATGATGCTGTTTGCGTCTGTTATTACAATATTATGAGCAATGAAACAAAGCCGACGACAATGTAGAATGAACATTATTTGGAGCAGAAATTAAACACAAAATTAAAATTTGCTGTGCTCATTTTGAAAAAAAAAATCGTGCTAGTTGTTCGGTTGGTTTCGATTTATCTCACGAATTTTGATTTTTATTTATTGATTTTGGGTGGATGTGCTTGCGCTCAACCAATATCACAATTGATTTTGTGAATTGACTGTAAAAATTCGAATTGGCTTCAATGTGAAGCGCTGTGCAAGCGTTTGGTGTGTTGCTCATAATGCCCAACAATTGTTTTCTCATTTTATTGTTGGTCTGTGCCAGTGTGTATTTTATATTTGCCGAAAATACCGAAAGTAATTACAGTGATTGCCCGGAAAAATGCGTTTGCCGTAAAATCAATGACAACGGAAGTCTATTAAAAGTAAAATGCGGCGGTTTGCCGCAAGTTAAACTCACAAACATCAAAGAGCTCAATTTCGATCATATAAAATATGATGTAGTTCAATTGTAAGTGTAATCTTTCAATGGATTTCTCGCCAATTGTAAATAAAATTCGGTTAAATAACATTATTAATTAATTGATTAATTCTTTGTGCAGGGACTTGAGTAAAAATCAAATATCCGCAGTCGATGCTGTCGATTTTGCAAATTTCACAAATCTACGGCGCTTAGATTTGGCTGAAAATGCAATTCGTGTAATCGACAACAATACATTCGGTGAAATAAAATCGCTGGAGAAGCTAAAACTATCATTGAATTTGATTGTACACATATTCCAAGGTGCCTTTGATGGTTTACCTCAACTCAAGCAACTGTAAGACTCTATTCCATTCTGGAATTACATTCCAACATCTGAAAAAGAAGAAATTAATTGTAATGATGTGTTGCATTTTCTTTAGAAACATATCCGGAAATCCATTAGCTTGCGATTGCAATTTGCTATGGCTAATTCCGTGGTCATCAAATACATCAGTGAAGCTTCAACCGGCTCCAAAATGCGAAACACCGTCCGCATTTCGTGGTCTTCTCGTGAAAAAATTAAAAGTTGGACAAGATTTACATTGTGACACCCCATTGCAGCCATTACTTGAGCTAAAGCCTGACCAAGATCAGGTAAATTCTATTTTAACTGAACTACCATGTGCTCAATACGTTCACTCAATTCTCAAATATTTAATTAATATAAATTTATTAACAATTGTTCCATTTCCAGCTTGTTTTTGAGGGCGATCGATTGACATTGAGATGTCGAGCACCGCGTGTGGCTGTAGGGTCGCCCACCGATTCAGAGGACTTACCAGCACGTTCACATGTCTTTTGGGGATGGTCCGAGCAAATCTTAGAACCAAACTCGACTGATGACATCATCTATCATGATCCTCTAAAAAAGTTTCCATCTATTGAGATTGATGCACGCCATTTATCGGACAGTGGACTCTTGGATTCGATTCTAACAATACCGTTAGTAACACGAAATCATACCGGGACATGGGATTGTCGGTTGCGATCAGATCAAGCTAGCCTGTCCAGAAGCATTGCGGTTTTAATCATTTCGGAGAAAACCACATACTGCCCGGCTCAAGAAACGTCAAACAATAAAGGAAAATACTCATGGCCACGAACAATACGCGGTCGAGTTGTAAAATTACCGTGTCACGATGATGAAGACGAAGAGACTGGTGCAATTGCTACATATCGTTGTAGCAACACCGGCGAATGGACGGAATTGAACACGAATCAATGTCCATTCATCAACGAAATGACAAAAGTGTTGGAGCAATTTTCCAAATTGAATTTCTCATATGCTCGTGGCAGCATTCTAGAAAGTGCCATACGTTTGCGAAATTACACAAATATTGAATCTGGAGTGAATCCATTTGAGGATCCCATGGACATCATTTTTATAGCAAAGACAATTGTTAATTATCTGGAATTTGTAAACTATGAAAAAGATTTGGCAACAATTCTTTTGGATATTGTTTCGCAAACGATGGAATTGGGGCCAGTGTTGTTGCAGAGTGCCCAAAATATGGATTCAGCCTGTTCGAAAATGGTTGATGCAGCTGAAACGGCTGCTGAATTTGTGCAACCATCAGCTCAAAAGGAAAATTTAGCCATGGAAATTTTTCGCGTGAGAACGGATAATTTTGCGGGAATAACTTGTTCGTGGTTTAAAACGGAAGACTCTGTTGAAAAGAATGAGAAGCGCATATTCCAATGCAATTCGGCTACAAGTGGACAAGGTGTTGGATTCTATGAACGAAATGTTGAAGCTGCTATTCAAATTCCTGCATCGATTTTCAATTCGGCCGTTGGATTCAATCCAGCCACCATTTCCACACAAAAACTTCTTGTGTCTGTATTCAAAGACAGTGGCTACTTTCCGCATAACAAAACTGCAACTCCATTTCATGTCAAATCCAGTGTAATCGGAGCAAAAGTGTCAACACGAATTGAAAATCTCACGGAGCCTATTTACATAATGCTACGGCCGTATCCATATCACCATGAAATCAGTGCTCCACGACCCGTTTGGTGGAATCCAAATTTGAACGATGGCAACGGAGGATGGACGTTAGAAGGATGTCAATCACCTCAACTATTGCACGGTTTGCTCGTGTTTACGTGTGACCGTCTCGGCTATTATGGTCTTCTTCAGCATACAAAGTTCCTAAATGACTTCATTGACGAAAGAGCTGGAGCTCGCTTCCGTTTATTACCGCCAGCATTTTACGTCGGCGGAATAGTTTTATTCATTTGCACATGGATTAATATCGTAACCTATTTAGCTGCAGGAAATTCGATTCAAATGGCTCGTCGCACGAAGCATGCTCTCGTTAATACTTGGGTAGCTTTATCATTTTTGAGCTTCGTTTTCACAGTTGGTATCTATCAAACAGAAGACTACAAAGTTTGTCAAATTTTCGGAATCGCCATTCATTATTTCAGTTTATGTGTTTTGCTGTGGATGTGCGTGAGTGCAAGTACATTATACAATCGAATCACAAAGCAGTCACGATCGGCCGAGCGAAATCTCTCGATACCGTCGGATGAGTCGCCAAAAGAGCGTGTTGGCAGCAAGCCCATTATGGGACTATATTTAGTCGGTTATGGTATTGCAATGATCATTTGTGGCATAAGCGGTGCCGTTAATATCCAGGAATACGCTTCGTATTCATTTTGTTTCTTTGATTCAAGGCCATCGCTAGGAGCCTTATATGTGCCCGGAATAGTTTTGCTCTTATTTTTATTCATTGCATTGATTTGTATAAAATGCAATTTATCAACGGCAGATGATGTGGGCCATATGTCTGAGGGTACGCAGGCCACTGAAAATGTTGATTTGGATTTGCTTGAACCGAGCCTATCACAGCACAATGCAACCGTTGATCGTTATCAAAGCATCAGCCTAAGTATGCCAACGTCAAGCATTCAAGATGATCTTGAGCATTCAAACAGTGCTCAATTGAAAGCGCACACAATTGTGCTAATTTTGTACTTAATTACATGGATTTCGGCCGCAATTAGCATTGCAAATCCATTTTCCGATCAAATTTCATATGAAGCGGAAATTTTCAGCATTGTTTTCGCCACTTCGGCCATATTTCTCAGTTTGTTTTTAATATTTTTCTATTGTGTTGCTCGAAGTGATGTACGGCATCAGTGGAGTATGTTGAGTTGCCGTAATTTCGGGCGTGGTCAATGTTGTCGCACCCGAAGTGTGTCAGATTCAAAAGAACCATCAGCCGGTCCAGTTGTGACTTACCATCAAAATACTGGCACATTACGATCTTCATCGCGTTCGAATAGTCAATGCTCGAAAAATCGACCTCCAAGCAATGGCATGCTCAAGGGTTACGAACTGAATACACAAACTCTTAATCGTGGCAGTAGCCCGAATGGAGCTAGCAAAATTGGAAATGGAAATAATGTGAATTTGGTGTTAATGCATCGGCAACAGTTTATGTCGGGCTCAGTAACGTGTCCCGGATCCGAAATTGGTGCTGATGTTTTTTATAATCCCAATCAAATCAATGTTGCGCGTAAATTTTTCAAAAAACAAAAACGCTTGCAAAAACGCAACAATTTCGAATTGCAACGAAATCGTGATTTGGAGAGTATGAGCGATGCCTCATCAATGGTATCATATCCACGGCAACAGCAAATATCCATGTTTAGTTCGAATAGTAAAGTCAATAACACAAACATTCATGTTGATCCGAAAAATTTCACCGACAATTCATTTAGCAAAGAGAGTATCGGTGCTATAAATGCGGATGTGTCTGGAAACAAATCCACCAATTTAAATCCCAACATTTTATCAGATAGTTGCAATGAAAGTGATTTGGTGGATACCGATCGTATTATTATTGGTGCCGAAAATTTACGCGCTGTTACACATAATCGAGCGAAAATTAATAATACAAATGTACAATCAACATCACAAATGATTGCGAATATCTATACAAATATTCCAGAGACAATGCAACCACAGCATGAAATCGTTACGATGCGTGCTGATGATAAATATGGCAAACAAAAGCCAATTTTTGACGAAGAAGATGAAAATATTGATGACAAAACATCGTTGATTGCTGCCAATGAAATTCAAGAAAATCTTGAAATTGAGCTACTGTGCAATGAATCCAATCCCACGGATACATCGATCGATGATCAATCGGTAAAAACATTGCCAACATGCATGAATATATCCGCCGAAAGGCAGGCCAACAGTCCAATTGCAGCAATGAACACAATTGGTCTTCCAAGTATTTCAGTCACGGAATTGAATAATAGCTGTGATTTGGACAGTTCAAGTCGTTGTGAAGAGAGTGACTTACTTTTGCTAGATCCAAATGAAGAGTACATTTCGACTCCTTTGGAAATTTCATCACATCCTCAGGAATTCTTAATTACTATTCGCAAAACAAAATCTTTAAACAATATTGCACCGAGTGACGATTTCCCACTAAGTTCGATGGAATGTCAAACTCGAAGCATTTCATGTACAAATATGTGTTTAATGGGTGCATCGGCCGCCATTCAAGGATTACCAGTTGCCATTGATGAATCATATCCGGCCAGCAGTAGCCCAGTGTTAATTTCACCAAGCCTTTGTGATATAAATGAAATGGTTCAGCCAATAATGTCACCTCAAGTCAAACCATCCACATCCAATGGGATTGTGCATAGCTTTCAAAATCGTCGTATTCATCTCGAGAGTACACCGGCGGGCAGTGAAAATAGTCTGTACTTTGATCGGAATGGATTACGTAATTTCACTTCAAGTCCAACAAACGAAAGTGATATCAATTATCAAAATTCCGAGCTCAGCATACGAAGTCATGAGTTGTATGCACCTGAACCGGATAACGATCTCAATTTAACATTGACGGGAGATAGTTCACAATTTTTCGCTTATCAACCGTCTGAGATAAGTGATTTTGATATGGATGATGATTATAATGGCCATTTGCGATCACGAGCTGAAGAACGTTTGCTTGGAAGTGGTGGTAATACAGCTGGCCGACGAACGGCCATTGCACCAACTGAATCGGACATTGAAAATGATGAAACCGAAGATATTTTGAATGATAGTCAATCGTCCATTGATGAGCTATACCAACAAATTACGAGAGGTTCGGTGCGAAAAGCGCCATCACATGTACGACCAACCAAAATTGATGTTGAAGAAGAGGAGAGCAGTCAGAGTAGTGTAATTTCATTTGTTGAACCGAGTACAGAGCAACGATAAAACTATTTAAAAGAAAATTGCTTTATTTGTTTAGCTTATCAAATCTCTTCCACGATTCAGCTGTGGAATAATTCGTTCAATCGCAGCTGTTTGCAGTAGTTCTGTTTCTTTCGCCAAGACTCATTCAACTTCCAATATGCCATTTATAGTAAAAGAAAATTGTTCCATATTCCAATTAATTCAATGTTTATGAGAACAAAAACCAACTCTATTTATACAAAACACAAACGAACACACTATTTCGAATAGGTTTAATCGTATTTTAGAGACGTTTTTTTTCGGATTGCATATTTATGTATTTATATTAAATACTAACGTTAGGTGTTGATCGCATATAGCATTTGTAAATCCTATTTACAAGGAAAAAAAAGAAGTATAATATTCAAAACAAAAGCCTAATATCGAGTGCATAACAACGAAAAATGTCAATTTTGTAACGGACGCTATTTAGCATTAAGAAATCGCGCTTTGATTCGCTTTAGATGTTTCTACATAACTTATTTATTTAAGATTCGATTTCCGTTTCATTACATCACCTAATGATTTCTCTCTTTAACATGCATTATAATTTTAAGTAGAGCAGCAATTGATTCTTTCAATGGAAAATTCAACTTCAATTGATTGATATCGAAATTAGGTTTATTCAGTTAGACGAAAATTACAGATGAATTGCGCCAATTCAAGTTTTCCAATAATTTCATTTAGTTTATTTAAAAAAAAAAGACTGTGTACTTTTATTACTCATTTCTAATGCAATAAAATTCAATGGAAAAAATTTAAAATCTTCGTTTTTTATTTATTTCAAGTTCATTTTATAAAATTTCTTCTATTCGAATAGAATTCTATTACTGCATTTTCTATGTGTTGCGTCTAGTTCAGCTTTCGGAGTTGACATTACGGAACACATCGACTGATGACATATTAGCTTGTGACCAACTTAACGCCAATCGAGTCTTGACTTTATTTTCTCACACTGCAGACGAAAAGTCACAAGAATATTGTGAAATTGCAGGAAATAATTGCAATTTCTCTGTGAAAATTTCAACGAAATCGAATTTCAAGTGAAATATCATGAATGTGATTACGAAGTCGGGTAATTTAGCACCATACTTGCGTGCAACAACCCAAGTGGTTGCCAACAGTGTTAAAACATCAGCACCTGTGAATGCCCCAGCTGAGCTATTGGTTCCAAAAGCATTTGATGTAGTTAAAACTAACTCAAACAATTCACCAGCAGCTCAAACCACAATTGTTGGCGGTAAGTGCGCAATTAAAAAACATATATAAATGCGCAAAATGACTATTTTTAACAATCGCAATAGCTTTTTTTGAATCATTTTCGTTGAACGAAAAGTGATGTCGTAAAGGTTACGTAACTCATACATATGAAATTTGTCTCTTGTATTTTGACAGCTCCAAGCCAAGTGCGACTTTACTCAACTTCGCATCGTGATATCAAACCACCATCATTTGATTCATACCGATGGAGCCACAAGAAGGATGCAACTCGTGCCACTGACAATGAAAAGCAAATGACCTACCATTACCTCATCACTGGAGGTTAGTATCTAAAATTATCTGTTAAAGTATCAAATGTCCTTGCACAATTTGAATTGAAAAATATTTTACAATTTGGGTTTTTATAGGTTTATGGGCAACTGGTTTGTACAGTGCTAAGAGTTCAGTTCGCAGTCTTTGCGAGTACATGGGAGCTGCACGAGATGCTCTTAGTATGGGAACTATTGAAGTCAAGTTGGGTGACATCCCTGAAGGAAAATCGGTCACATTCACATGGCGTGGTAAGCCATTGTTTGTGCGTCACCGTGTCGACAGCGAAATTGCCAAGGAAGAAGCTGTACCAGTTAGCGATTTGAGAGATCCACAAACAGACGCCGTATGTCATTTTATGTTCATTTAAACTATAAATTCAATTGCATTTCTTATCTAATGATTATATTTTGAATGATCTTTCGGTAGGAACGTGTTAAAGATCCAAAATGGTTGATTGTTGTTGGAGTATGCACTCATTTGGGTTGCGTACCAATTGCTAACGCTGGTGATTTTGGTGGATATTATTGCCCATGCCATGGTTCGCATTATGATGCATCTGGTCGTATTCGTAAAGGTCCAGCTCCACTCAATCTAGAAGTTCCAGAATACACATTCAAAGGAGATGTTGTCCTCGTCGGTTAAATACAGAAATGAAATATTATTTAAAAACTCAAACAAAATGCTAATTATTACCATTTGCTGCGTTTGTCCCTAAAAACCATTTGAATAAATTGTATAGATCAAATTAAGCAAATGTAATCATTTATTTCAACATCTAGTCATTAAGATAATGACTAATTTCAATTGAAACCGAGTTCCCATATTTTGAAATCGTGAAAATTTGGAGTTCAATCAAAAAAAAAATAAAAATAATCTAATTTTCAATTAAGCTTTTAGTTGCAAATATCATATTGAAGAAACCAACATTCAAATTAATTGCACTTGAAATCTAATTTAGTTCAACTTGATAGCTAGATGTCATTATATTATTGGTTCGACAAGCTTTCATACAAACTCTTGAAAAAAGAAATCCAGTTAACATTTTCGTTTTTATTTACTTCAAGTTTACTGCAGATCAGTAAAATTCTATTACTGCATTCCCTATATGTTGCATCTAGTTCAGCTTTTGGATTTGACAGTATCAAACACTTCAAAACCGATAACATTTGAATGAAATCGAATCCCAAGTGAAATATCATGAATGTAATTACAAAGTCGGTTAATTTAGCACCTTATTTGTGTGCAACAACCCAAGTGGTTGCCAACAGTGTTAAAACTTCAGCGTCTGTTATTGTCCCAGAGGAGCTATTGGTTCCAAAAGCATTTAATGTATTTGAAAATAACTCGAACAGTTCACCAACAGCTCAAACCACAATTGTTGGCGGTAAGTTCGCAATAGAAAATCATATCTAAATGCGCAAAAGTGCTTTTTTCAACAATCGCAGTATTTTTTTTAGTCATTTTCGTTGGTCATACAGATTGAGTTGAAAGTGTTGGAGTTTAGTACTCATTAATAGTATTTCGTGTCACAGAAAAAAAAAATTCTTCGAAGTTTTGGGGCTAGGGGGGAGTAAATTCAATCTTGAGAACCTCCACAGATAATTACATTTTTGTAAATGCCAGGATTTAATGCTCAATTAGGAACCGTGACTGATCATTTTACACCCCCCCCCCACGACCCCCTGAGCCAGGGTGGGGGTAATATTTCTTACAAAACCCAAACCAAAAAAAATATTATGCTTAAAGTTAGTGTTTGCAGAAACCATATTCGCTGAACGAAATGTGATGTCGTAAAGTTTACGTAGCCTAGTTACATATGAATTTTCTGTTGTATTTCGACAGCTCCAAGCCAAGTGCGACTTTACTCAACTTCGCATCGTGATATCAAACCACCATCATTTGATTCATACCGATGGAGCCACAAGAAGGATGCAACTCGTGCCACTGACAATGAAAAGCAAATGACCTACCATTACCTCATCACTGGAGGTTAGTATCTAAAATTATCTGTTAAAGTATCAAATGTCCTTGCACAATCCGCATTGAAAAATATTTTACATTTTGGGTTTTTATAGGTTTATGGGCAACTGGTTTGTACAGTGCTAAGGGTTCAGTTCGCAGTCTTTGCGAATTCATGGGAGCTTCACGAGATGCTCTTAGTATGCTCACAACTGAAGTCAAGTTGGGTGACATCCCTGAAGGAAAATCGGTCACATTTATATGGCGTGGTAAGCCATTGTTTGTGCGTCACCGTGTCGACAGCGAAATTGCCAAGGAAGAAGCTGTACCAATTAGCATTTTAAGAGATCCACAGACAGACTCCGTAAGTCATTTAAACTATAAATTCAATTATATTTCCTGTCTATTGGTTATTTTGTTGTTGTTGTCCTCTAATGGTTATATTTTAAATGATTTTTTGTAGGAACGTGTTATAGACCCGAAATGGTTGATTGTTGTTGGAATATGTACTCATTTGGGTTGCGTACCAATTGCTAACGCTGGTGATTTTGGTGGATATTATTGCCCATGTCATGGTTCACATTATGACGCATCTGGTCGTATTCGTAAAGGTCCAGCTCCACTTAATCTAGAAGTTCCAGAATATACATTCAAAGGAGATATTGTCCTCGTCGGTCAAGCACAGAAATGAAATACTATTTATTTATCCAAACCAAAATACGTTTGTCCCCAAAAAATCATTTATATCAATTTTAAGATTAAGCATAACTTATTCCAACATCATAATACCCTAAATTCTGTTGGAACCGAATTTTACCACGAAAATATTTCATATTTCGGAGAAATTTGAAGAAAAATATTAAAAATGTTGAATAGATTTCTCAAAACACTCTCAACCACTTCAATATGAAATATTTATTGTGAGAATTTGGCGATCAATCAAATAAATAACCAAATTTTTAATAAAGCTTTTATTTGCAAATATCATATTGAAGAAACCAACGTTCAAATTAATTGCACTTGAAATCTAAATTAGTTCAACTTGATAGCTAGATGTCATTATATTATTGAATCGCCAAGCTTTCATACAAGCTTTTAAAAAAAAACTTGCAGTTAGTTGAGCTAGCTGAACAGCACCAGACATGCTTTCGTTTCGTGTATACAATTCAATGTCAACATTTCGTCGTCTTTCTTTTTCGTAAACAAGATGAGATGCAGTTTAAGAGTTTTACAAGGGCAGTTTGATTGGCTGTTGACCTAGAAAGACAATCCAAAAGAAAACGGTCATTTCAGACCATATTCACTTCCGTAGAGGTTGGTAAACAACACATAAATACTTTTTTTAATATTAGGTAAACATTTGCTTATCTAACAAGTCATAACACTCACTTAGTTATGTGTTACGTGATGCTTCGAATGAATATGCAGATCCATACTGATCAGAACGGCGAACCAATAACTCATAGCCGGTGCGTGAGCTCGTACATTAAATATGATTCATGGAAATGGGTGTAAACGTGACTTGATTGGCAGCAGCTTCTGTTTGGGTGCAAGGGGCATTCACCATCGTCTGTATAAAAACGTCGTAAATTCTTGTCTGTCAACTCATTTAATTCGTGCTCTTCAATTGTGAACACATTGTTTTCAATTTTGTTGACCAAGTTTTTAATGAAATTCGAGTGTTTCTGTTGTTGTTGGAATTGTGACGCGTGTATTTCTTGGCCTTGTGCAACAGCGGAACAATTTTTGTTTACATCGAGTAATACGACACTAAAATAAGTCCTTTTCAAGAGCGGACGATCAAAAGTATTTACATCAAGACTTTTATTTACCAAATTTCATGAAATCGATACATGTAATAATTTAACCGGTAGCTCCTCATAGAAACCAGTTTCGTGACAAATTGTTTACATCTTACAGATGTTTATTGGTGCATTGGAAGCATCAACTTAGTGATTTTCAATCAAGCAATTCAATCGAAAGTGAATGAGCAGCTGCACGTAAACATTGGTGTTGAGTGTGTTCTGGTCGTACAGGTTAAAATCTTAATCGCGAAGTAGCCGCTTGAAAAGGTTCGCAGTACGTTTAATGTGCCAACTACAATAACAACATCATCACGACGATTTAACTAAGACAGAGGCAAACCAAATACATACACACGGACACACACAAAATTGAACGCATTGGCGAAAAAGATAACATTAATACATAAATACAGATAGCATACGGCCACTGTGCTGTGTGTATTTCAAATAGACATTTATATTTTGGTTACGTGCTCATTGGTGGGCGAAACTGTGAAAATCAACAAATACAAACAAACCACGACTGCTCAATTCAGTCGCAATCAAAGTGATGAATAAAGAGACGAAAAACAAAAACAAAATAAAACGTGAACAACAGACATTTTTACATATGTGAGACCGAAAAAAAAATATTGATATTCGCATAGAGTTCGGTGTGTCAAGTTGTATTGAAACCAGTGACTAGTTCATATGTTCGTTTTCATCATCAACAAATTTTATTTCAATAAATACGACGAACAACGCATAATTTTAGATCCAGTTTTTGAAAACCTCATTTGCTTGTTGAGCATTGACTTTGCTATAAGCTGCTGATATCAACGCAGAGGATCACGAAACAGTTCAACGCATACAGTCGCCTGATTGTGCCACACAAATTCACTGTTTCAATTGGAAATTCGTTTTGGTGTTTGATGATTGTGTTGTAATTGCATTTGGGCGCGATTATTTTTCATAATTTTAATTGGTTAAACTGCGATAGCCCCAACAATCACATTCAAACTGTTGTTGATTTTTCAAACTTGAGTAAACAATTTGTGAAATCGAACAGCTATAATAAGGCAATTTCGACAGTGTCTTAATAAACACAGAAATATTTATTACGCAGAATAAAAGGTAAATTTTGGTTTCAATCAGATATTGTTTGTTGTAAATTGTTTACACATTTCCAAACGAATCATGTGTTTGTTGGTTTAATTTTGTAATAAAAATAGATATATTTAATAGCCACATTCATTTTTGACAGTGTCAAGTTTAATGTGAATGTGGGAAAAATTAAATAGCTTTGAGCAGAACTAGTGGTTTAATAATAGATTGAAACAGATTTGGAAAGTGTGGATACATTTTGTTTTCGTTGTTGGTGCTCATTATTATTCAAAACTGAATTCCAAATGTGTCCTTTTATGTTTTGAAATTGATTCGGTGTTCACGTGACGTTTCATCGTTTCGTTCAACGCTCCAATGTAAAAAAAAAGTCAATGGGCACATGATTTATTCAAAAAAATGTGTTAAAAAATTCATAAATTTCGAACAAGACGGAGAAGGCGAAGAATTGTTGCTTTCACCAACTACAACTAATAGGAGTTTATCCTATAGTAATTGTCATAGTCAAGGTTGAAACTAATTTTAACCATTTTCAAAATGCATTTAGCTATTTAAAAACATGATATCATTATTCCATATTGGTTTTATTCAACATAACAATATCAATTGCTTTATTCAAATGGAATTATTATCAAGAGCATTGAACACACTTGAACTTTAATTCATTTTTTGTTTTGTTTCTATATTTAAAGGTATTCAAAATGGTGTTATTCATGAGAAGTGCCCGAAATGTGTTGCTGCGTTTGCCACAAACCAGATTCTTCTCGCCGTATCATCCGAATTCAAATAGTAGCGAAGTGTTTGTAGGTTTTTTATTTCATTTTTTATTTTGAACAATAAATATTTATTGAAATATTTGTTTACGGCTCAAATTATATACTTAATTTGTTCTTATCTAATCTTAATGCAGCTGAGCTATTTGACAGACAAGCATCAAGGGATTGCCATCATTGGTTTAAATAAACCTGAAACTAAAAATGCCATCAGCAAATCGATGGTATCGAATATGGCGGGCGCCTTAGATGTTTTAACTCATGATAAAAGTGTTCGTGTGGTCATTATTAGAAGTATGCTATCAAATGTATTCTGTGCGGGTGCTGATCTGAAAGAACGAGCCAAAATGACACCAGTCGAAACGCAACGATTCGTATCATCGATTCGTGGACTCTTTAGAAGTATTGAACAATTACCTTTCCCAGTTATTAGTGCCTTGGATGGTGCTGCGTTGGGTGGAGGATTAGAAATGGCTCTTGCCTGTGATATTCGCACTATTTCAAACGATGCAAAAATAGGTAAACTTAGGACATGTTTGAGGTGGCCAGATTCTATTGTTTGATAAATATCAAAAATGTTCGAAGCAACTAACACTTTCTTCGGTTGACAGGTTTAGTTGAAACAAAACTAGCAATAATACCAGGAGCTGGTGGAACACAGCGATTAGCTCGAATTGTTGGTCCTGCCACTGCAAAGGAGTTAATTTTCACTGGTCGAATTTTGAACGGAACGGAAGCTACAAAAATGGGATTATGCAATCATGTGGTGGAACAAAATGAGGATAACGATGCTGCTTTTCACAAAGCCATTGAAATAGCAACTGAAATTCTTCCAAATGGTCCAATCGGTGTGAAAATGGCCAAGAAAGCGATTGATCATGGAATGCAAGTTGATATTAATACTGGATTTGCAATTGAAGAAGCATGCTATGCCCAAGTGATTCCAACCACAGATAGATTAGAAGGACTGAAAGCATTCGCTGAAAAACGAAAACCAAAATACAAAGGCGAATAACACATTCAATTTATCAATAATTTGTTTAAGACATATTTTCCAAGACTTTTTTGTATGTATCGAATGGAATTTTATTTGGTTCATTTATTTTATTACTATTGCCACAATAACATTTACATATATATACATGGGAATGTACTTCATGTAGAATTGTAACAATTTGAATATGTACAATTAAAAATGTGAACTTTTATAAAAAAAAAAACAAAAAAAAAAAAAAAACAAAAGAAAAGAAAAGCAAAATGCTCGAAGTTTTATTTGGATTGCAGTTGTTATTCTAAGTGGAATAATTCGGATAAAATGCGTCTAGTATCATGTGGAGATGACACTTTATGACCTATTGTACGTGGGTCGTTGTAGATTTCATGATCATTGCCACCAGCTTCAGTTTTGTCTCCAAAGAAATGGATTTCTTTGTAGTTCTTTCCGGGTTTTGTGACATGGCGCAGGGAGAACGTCTTATCCCATCCACGTGGGAAGATGTCAAAACTGATTTGACCACCAATACTATAAGTTAAATCAATATCAGCAAATTCTTTGCGCAAATCCGCAATCATTTTTTCACGAACACGATGTTCATTATCATATTTGTTGAATGTAAGACGTTCTTCATAGGTACATTGGCGTCCAATCGGGCACACATTCATCATGCCGTTACGAAATTCCAAAAATGTTCCACGTTTGAATGGCAGCTTCAATTCAGACAGATAACGCAAAACAAAATTGATAAAACGTTGTAAAGTCTCTTCGCCTAAATGCTGCTGCAATGATTCTTTACCAACTTCAACACCATTTTCAATTTGAACCAATCCATTTTCGGGGAATACGTAATCAAATTGCTTTAAAATACCGCGACCATTTAGCTGCTCGAACATTTTTTCCAAATCCGAACCGCCAACAATTCCAATTGTTGCACGCGGTTTAATCTGTTCATACATGAACTTCTCAAAGTCGGGCTCAACAGAACTTCGTGGTTGAGTCAGCGTTCCATCGACATCAAACAAGAGCAATATCTCGTCTCGAGCTAGCGCAACCATTGCTTTCTATACTCACCGCCAGCATATTGTAAAAAAAAGAGATGAAAAAAAAAACAATTTATTGTAATTTATATTGTGCAACTTAAAATATGAGATAACTATAATTTATATATGAAACACATTTACAACAAACCACATACTTTCACTTTACGCTTTAAATTCAGCAATTTAAATCAAAATTAAAAGTGAAGCGAATAATAAGAGGAAAGAAGAATGGATCGCAAACAACAATTTCAACCAGTCTTTGAATTTGATTGGATGTGAGTGTGTTTGTGTATCAGTATAATTCTTTTTGTTGGACAAAACAGTTGTGTTTACCAGACACTCCAGTTGTTCTAAACGATTTAATCTTACTGGATGTTTTTGCAAAAAGAAACCACACTGAATACGCATTGAGGTTTTATTTAACTGAAATAAATCAACTGATAAGAATCGAGTTCACATACCAAAAAGACAAAAAAAATATTCACGTCGTAAAATTAAAGTGGAAGAAGTGTTCGGCTGAATAAATAGACAACTAGAACAATACTGCGGGTTGAAGTGAAAATATATATTCCAATATTCTCTAAAATTTCGAAAATAACACCGAACCGTCACCTCTCACAAATACAAATGAATTTAATTTTAAACAAAACACACCTTCAGTGATACCGGCTTATTGAACTACAAGATTTGACTCCAAGTATCAGTTTCATTGTGAACAACAAAGAAAAAAAAAACTATTACTGTAATGGTTTTGTTGTTGTATCGACGTTTGTTTGTTGTTATCAATTTGACAGTCATTTGTTTCGTGGCACGTCAAGTTTATAGCAGCAAAACATCAGCAAAGCGGAACGTACTCTTTTTACTTGGTACTAAAAAGCGCCCTCTTTTAAAACGATCATTTTGAATTTCGATTGAATTTGAATTATGTTCGTTCGGAATGCGAACATAATTCTAAATATTTGAATTTCAATTCATTTATAAATAATTATTTTGTCGTTTAAATAGCTGACGATGGAGGTTTTGAAATGGGTGCCTATCGCAATCGCATGTGTCAAACACCGAATTTGGATAGCTTGGCCAAACGAAGTTTGATATTTAATAATGCTTTTGCATCGGTTAGCAGTTGCTCACCCAGTCGAGCATCAATTTTAACTGGTAGAACTTTCGGTTTTTGTTCAATTCTTTTGTTTCTCCAAATTAATTTAAATTTAATGCTTTTTGTTTGATCACAGGTATGCCAAATCATCAAAATGGAATGTATGGTCTTCACCAGGGTCTGCATCACTTCAACGCTTTTGATTCAGTAAAAAGTTTATCAACAATTTTACGTGAGAATAAAATTACATCTGGTTTAATTGGGAAAAAGCATGTTGGACCGTCCAGCGTGTTCAGCTTTGATTACGAGCGCACAGAAGAGACATTGCCCATTAACCAAGTGGGCAGAAATATAACACGAATTAAGCATTTCGTACGTGAATTTTTGACACAAAATGGATCAAAGTAAGTGTCGTAGGCCTTCCACATTTCAATGTCGTTTTCTACAAATCAAACAAAACCATCTGTTTTATGTTATTTTTAGTCCATTTTTCTTGATGGTGGCATTTCATGACCCGCATCGTTGTGGACACATTACTCCACAGTATGGTCCATTTTGTGAACGATTTGGTTCAGGTGAACAAGGAATGGGTCTTATTCCCGACTGGCACCCAATTTACTATCAATGGGATGAATTGGACATTCCATACTACGTTCCAGATACGGAACCGGCACGACGTGACATCGCTGCTCAATACACAACGATATCTCGGTTAGATCAAGGAGTTGGCCTCGTGATAAAGGAACTCGAAGCGGCTGGTCATCTTGATGATACTTTAATTATTTATACGTCTGATAATGGGCCTCCATTGCCGGCAGCTCGCACAAATTTGTATGATCCAGGTGTACGTGAGCCAATGTTTATATCGTCACCTGAACACAAAGAGCGACAAAATCAAGTGACTTATTTCATGTCAAGTCATTTGGATATTCTACCAACGGTACTCGATTGGTATCAAATCAAATACAATTCAGGTGTTGACTTAGAAAGAAATTCAATTGATAGTTCAGTACTCACTGGTAGAAGCTTACTGCCACTTCTTACACAAGAGCCCCCAGATGATCCAGAAACAGCCGTATTTGCAAGCCAAAGCTATCATGAAATCACAATGAATTATCCAATGCGCGCAATTCGGACCAAACGCTACAAACTCATTCACAATCTGAACTTCCGTGCACCGTTTCCAATCGATCAAGATTTTTATGTGTCGCCAACATTCCAGGTTTGTATTCATATGAAAATAGAATCTGTTTCAAATCATTTCTTCACATTTTTAATTTCATACTCCAACAGGATATTTTAAACAGAACGATCAACAAACAACCATTGCCATGGTACAAGACACTTGACCGCTATTACAATCGTGATGAATGGGAATTATATGACTTGAAATATGACGGAGCTGAAATGAAAAATATTGCAGCGAAACCATCAATGAAAGAAATTCGAGCTCATCTTGAAGAGCGCCTAAACAAATGGCTAACAATAACGGAAGACCCATGGCGGTGTGCTCCACATGCTGTGCTTCAAGACAAAGGCGAATTCAAAGACAATCCACAATGCATGACGTTGGGCATTTAAATTTATTCATTTTTCTTCAGCTTTTACATAATTGAATCACATTTAATTTAACATTTTAAGATATTGCACTCAATTATACTCAAACAATATGTTTTATTGCATTTGCATCTTTTTAAAATTAAAAATTAAAAAAAGGTGTCATCATTTGTTGATTTGAAAATATCAACAGTCCAAGGTTGAGAATAATAATTTAATCAAAGAACTGAAACAGCCGTTATCAATTGCCATCTGTTTAATTCTGAAAAAAAAGTTGTTTTGTAATTTTTGATTGAAGTCTGATCGAGAAAAAAATAATGGTTTTTGCGCAGCAGCAAATAACGGCAGGAGCCGCAACGAGTAAAGTCAAAATATTTACAATATCTTTTGTTTGTGATTGATCAGCGTATCACACTCACAAATTAAGAGGTGTGTGCGTAACGAACGTTTCCGCACAAAATTTTGCAATCGTATTTCTTTATTGCCGTTGCCATTTTAGCAACTCATTTACAACCGCATAACATTCGGAGCGCAAAAGTACAAATGTGATTTTCATAGAATAGCACCAATGGTCGAATTGAAATGGAACTGTCAATTTGTTACTGCGAATCCAACAATCACACATGCAATTATCAATTTGTCATTCGTTCGTCCGGATCACGCCACACTTTTCGATTGTATTCTGCTCGACCATAACTGTACGAAAAGTTAAGAATAAGTGTCTTCTTTATGCATCGGATAGTCATCAGATTGATCTAGAAACAATAAACTACCATCAGGAGACAATAACTATTCACTGTTTTTCATTGAATCAGTACTTCAAATTGATATGGTTCCGTTTTTTTTTCTTTCTTATCGCTTATCAGTAGAAAAAAAAGAAGAAAGAAGAATGAAGACAGAACAAAAATAGAATATAAACTTCATTTTGTGATAACGTCAACATTGAAGCTTTTCCTGACACATGAGCCAGCCTTAGCTTGATGAAGTGTAATCATTTCATTGAAGTGATTTAATGATTTGGACTAATTTCCAAAAGTTTCAATAAATTTTAAAACTATTTATTGTTGTTATTCATTTTGAGATAGATAATTGAAGGATGCCCAAAAAATAACATGCAGATTGTATTTTAGAAGAATAGCCATACATTTTGTTGTGGTTTTGACCAAACTTTATCAGAATATGTGGATTGACTATCATTTTCACTTTTTTTTTCATCAAGTCAATTTTGAGAAATGAAAATTATTATTAATATCTTCAAAACTGCATCGGAAGTAAAATTGGAACGTATCATTGAAACCAATAAATAATTTTTTTTTTTCTTTACAAATCATCTCAACCATGAATGTAATAGATTCACAAGAACAAAATACTCGATGTTATTCAATATAATGAAAGAACAAATATTTGTTTATTACATGTAAAAAAGTGGTTTTGTATGAATTCAAACCAATTCCAAACAAAATGTTAGTTGATTATTTCTGGAACTCTTTACACCGATGATTCTTTCAACCATTTAGACATTATTTTGTCTAGACTAAATTCGTTTATCAATTATTGTGTTAATAAAATGAGCACTCAAAACCACTGAAATCACATTTACAGTAAATATTTACGAATAAAGTGTTTGAAATAATCCGGCCCATGTCAAAAGGTGTTTGAAAAAGAAAGTGCATGTCGATTGGTCGAACATACTAGCACTGTTTTCCAAAAAGAAAAACACACATTCTCACAATAAACTTCACCTTGTCAGAACGTCAAAACACTGTAGATAGACAAAAAGAAAATATACTGAAATTTACAACAATTTCATCGATTTGCCTGTTGTTTACGATTTGATTGAATAAAAATCGAAATAACCGGCATTTCAATTTATAGCTGTGTGTTGCACTTTTTTTGTCTGTGTGAAATGTTTATTTTCCCTTAGTTTGCATTATCACTTTTTAGACGTTAAAGTCCATACATCCATTTAAATGAAATTGAATACACTTGATATTTAATTCCCTTGTGTTATCAAAAGAATCTGCCATAAGTAATTCGCTTGATCCGCATATAGTACAAACATCCATTGCATGTTTTCATTTTGATATGTGTGTGGAAGTCAAATAGGAACTGAACTTTGTACATTGATTTAATAAAATCGCCTGATTAAAATGCTCAACAGCTCAAGTATACTATCGTTGTGGCGTTAATGTGCGCTCATTCACTTTGGAATCGAAAGTCATTTCGTTGATATGCGATGCAACACATATGAAATCGTTGTTGGGTTGTTGCAAATGGAAAAATAAAAGCCACATTGGCTACTTGCTAATGACATTTAGCTCATCAATAAATCACAGAAAATATTTTTGGCTTATTAGATTCTGGTGCAATGGGGTGGTGACACTTCACTATTCTATCGATTGAATTCGGTACCTGCGTCACAGCTGTTTCGTAATGGATCTCTTTCGGGCACATTCTAGTGTGAAGCCAATGAAAGAAAAAAAAACAGCATACGTGTCTCGGTTTTTGACTTCGGTAATACAATACTTTCTTGATGTAAATATATTGTTGTGTAATGTCTTTAGCTCAGTACAATTGCACTTACCAAAGTTGGCAGCGTTGAACATAAAGATAGCATTAGAAGTAAACCTATTCAAATTACCTTCTTTATAAGCCGCGTTTCTCTCTCTCTCTCTCTCTCTCTCTCTCTCTCTCTCTCTCTCTCTCTCTCTCTCTCTCTCTCTCTCTCTGTGTGTGTGTATGTGTTCGTGTGTATGTGTTCGTGTGAGTCGCAGTGCATATAGCATTTCCTCGTTTTGGCTCAGTCAGCTTATTAACCATACACAAAGTTCATTCGCATACATTGAACTATTTTTTTTTTCTCTCTTCACTTTTTACAAAACAGGAATAATTTTTATTGATTGTTTTCAGCCAATTACGATATGAAGTGGGGAATCGATGAGGGAAACACGTGTACGTTAGGTGATATCAAATGCAGCCTGGCAAGCAAACAATGCACATTTTTTTAGACCATTTGTTGCCATTTTTTCAACCTCAATGGTTTATTCTCTCTTTCTCTCTTTCGCTTCAACAATCCTATAAACACAAAAGCCGTTGTTTGATTTTTTTGAATCACATTTGATTTTATTGAATCATTTTTGTGTGTGTGTGTGTGTGTGTAGTTTATAACTCTATTTAAATTATATTTAAATTATACAAATGTGTTATTTTCTAGAACAAAATAATTTTAGTTTTGTGATTGTAATAAATCAACTGACAATTTTTTTTTCTAAAGATTAATGTCGATTTATAATTCGTATACATCACTAAATTATGATCAGGAAATTTCTTTTTCAGCTTAAAAAACACGACGAAGATTATGGAGTTTTATCTTTCGTAAAAAAAAAATTGTTTATGAAATAGAAAATGTTGCTTTGCATGCGCTGCAGCAATGCAAATCTCCTCCAACCAATGCGCAATAAATTGCATTGCATTGAATTCTAATTACACTATATTATTTTAATTGCTACTATTATGAATGCTAGCGCATTATTACAGTTAATGGAAAACGTACAAATTCTCTCAATAAAATCAGTACATCAGGAATTTTGCAATGCTACCACAAAACACGAGAAAAACAAAATCGAGCTAATTCGCATTGACTCACAACGAAAATCAATAACGAAATCCAATGGACAATTTGTGCATTGACAAAAGAAATAAGATTATGATTCATAACAAAACAAGCATTAAAAAAAAAAAAAAAAACGGAAGAAAAATCCAATAAATGTTTAGGATTCTATTATGTGACGGTGGAATAGAATTAAAATTTATCAGTTTTTTGTGTGTTGATTTTCTGTTTGAGATACTTTGATTATCACATTTGTCATAGCCAATTATCAGCCAGGAATGGATTGCAAGAGATTGTGACATGCTATCGAGCTTAAAATAATTTGTTGCTGTCATCGAACTCGACTGCTAACAAACGTGCATTTGTGTTCAATTGAAACTATCACGATGTATATCGATAAATGCATTTGAATGACTTTGGCTATTTTGTAAATAATAAATATTCAATTTTAACTTACAAGTTGCCGTTTGCGCGTTAAACGCACACACAAGACAGAATTTTAGCCAACGACATCGTTTATTTCGATCACAATCTCTGATTGGCAGCAAAACAATTGTTGTTCTTTGCACTTCAATTGTGAAACTTCAATTAAATGTACTCAATATCGATATTATATTGCTATTGTCTTTTGTCTTTTCATTCGTATTTTTTTGTGTATATGTTGATTTGATTTCGTTTCGTTTTTATTGCTCTTGTCGTGTTCTGTTTGCTTATTCTTTAGTTTTTTTTCAATTTTTCTTCTCTTTCTTTTTGCATTTTAACTCACTGTATATATGCGTGTGTGTGTGTGTTTGTATTTATGTACTCTCTTTTTTCCCTTCTCGTTGTTGTTATAAATCGAAATCGACAAAAATTAAGCTTAAAAAAAATATTAAATGCTCATTGTTCATTGTTTTGTGAATGATGGTTTTGCAGTGCTTGTGGTGGTGGTGGTGGTTGTTGTTTGTTAAGCTGTTCATTTCGTTCGTTTTCGCTGTCAACGGCTAGTGTCGATTGACCCGCTTGAACTTTTTCATTGATGAAATTTAAATATTGGGTTAGTCGCAATACGGCTATTAATGACGCCACATATTCTTGTACATCCTCTTTTTTTAGCATTTTTACTTGACGCGATACGGTGCGATAGACACGACGTGCCACTTTATTTGATAAACGTCCAACGGTTTGGCATGTATGAAGCACTGGATCGGCATTTGCATCAATTGGTGCTGCACATTTGGTGAAAGTAATGGAAAAACAAAATAATTTACAAATTTATTAATATTTGTATATTAATTGTATGTGAAAAAAAATAATTAGAAAATAGCGATTCATGAACAAAAAATAAGCTGGAATTTTAAATAGAAAGTGTGAAGGGAGTTTTTAAACGCGCAATTTTTTCGGCGTAATTCAATTGCTCAGCCGGTCATATTCCACATCCACAGATAATTTGAACTGATAAAACAATTTCAATTTTCAAACAAAAACATTTTGTGTGTGTGTGTCTATTCGCCGAATTTCACATGAACTTTGTCCGTTATATCGGTAAGTTTCTATTTTATGGGCCATTATTGTTATATTCCAACCGCAAAACAAGTCCATCGTTGGACTTTGACTATGAATTTGAATGAAATTTCTATTTTAAATTCTCTTGATGCGAACGTCCTCAAGCATGAAATTAACTCGATTTAGACATCTGTAAAACTAACCAATGATGCTTTTTGCGTGTAAAGAAAACAACAAAATATCCCGCGTCTATTTAATTAAATGACTAAATTCAAGGGAACACGCATAACAAAAGCATTCAATTCGGTGGCCCAAACACACATAAGCATATGTTTTTCGTCATCGCCAACAGCTATTTCATATGGAATGTTTTTTTTATAGCAACAATTCATAGAATGATTTCGTGGCGAGCAGTACGTATGCGGTCCAAAGTCCACTGTCAATCAAGTTTACCGCATCTGGTGTGTCGTTTTGAACAATTGCGGCACACTGAACGAACGACGCAAACAAAACGTTCATGATAAACTTGAGCTGCTCAAGTTGAGCACAAAATTATCAGACACATTTCAAATAATCGCGAATTTCTTGTATTGATGCCATTTTGTGAAATTGATTATGACTTTTAAGGCTTCTTAAAACCATCATTTTGTAATCTTATCTCGTGGTGAAAATGGTGCGGTAAATAAATTGCCACCATAAACGGTGATTAAACACTCCATTTTACGCACGACAGAAATAAACAAAAAAATTCCAATCAATGTTTGTGTTGGTGATAGCTACGTGAAACCGCAAATCACGGCAAAAATTAGCAACATTTTGAGATCGTGAACATGAGATGAAATAAAAGTGAACAAATCACAAATCGTGTGAGTATATTTTCACCGTTATGTAATATGCGGGTGTATTATCGCTTTTGGGAGTCAAATTATTTGACATTTTTGTGTTGTTGTTCGTTTTTAGCTTCGTCATTCACGTGCACATCAGGTTGAACTCGAGTGGTTGAGTCAACGACTATGACAATCAAAATTCCAAAAAAAAATAAATATATGTTCAAATCAACAACTGATTGTGAAAAGGCACTTACTGTTGTCATCTTCGGCTGCATCGTTTTCATTTTTCGGGAAATAGTAGTCGAGTAAGCGTTCAGCCAATGCTGATGTGGTGTCAAGCCCAGACACGGCCATGCTACCGTATTGTGTGGCTAATACTTCGTTAGCTTTTTGCCATGACAAATCTTTAAGCGAATGGGCTCTTTGTTGGCCAGCCGCACGCATCGAGCACACACGATTCAATGTCGGTTGCACTACATCGACCATCTTATTTTTGGCTTGTTGATAAATCTCTTGTGGTTGTTCTCTGATGATTGGTGCTTTTGCTTCAAGCTTATCGATTCCACTGCACAATGTTTGGTCAACAAATTTAATTGGACGATCCAATGTGGAAACAATTGGAGCGGCTGTATTGACTGCCAAATGAACTGCATCTTCGGCTGCTTGGAAGGCCCAATTGAAAATTGGATTATAACCTGCAATGAAAATGAAATTTTATTGTTTCATCATCAGCATTTTTGGTTTTCGGTTGTATTTAGTAATTTGAATAATGGAAAGAGGCTCATTTTACACATGCGATTGCTCGATCATATTTGCTGATGCATTCAATTTTACGCTATAAATAACTGTGTGAAACGTTATGTTTAAGAAATGGTATTTCTTTTGTGAATTTAACTTAATGTCACTTTGGCAAAATTGTTGACTTTTAGATCGTTATGTTCGTTCCGGGAAAAAGTCAATAAAATGACATACAACAATAAAAGTTGAAAATGGCAAATCCACATATTTCAATATCATTTCAATAAATTAAATCAACCACACAAAATTGAATTTCAATTAATTGTTTCGCTCCATCATTTCATCAAGATTATTTCATTCTTAGCTCACTGAATCCAACCATAGCCATGCGCTGATGATGATAACGAAAAAATTGAACGAAACGAATTCAAACGAAATGAACAAGAAATGAAAACAAGTTCAACAAATTGGATTGCATTTAACTTGCACGAGCAACCAGCTTATTTATCAAGTTTTCATCGGCTCTAAATAGATAAAATCGTACGATGTTTATTCTGAATCACATATTTGTCATTAAATCGAATCTCAACATGCTGACTGATCAAAGTCGAACATGCTAAAATGGAGATGAACGACTCTGGAACCGACATCAAACCATTATTTATTTAAATCGAAATGACCGTTGCGAAGATAAATGCGAATAAATATACGAAACAAAATAAAAACCAAAACACAAAAAGGGTAAGAGAGAGAGGGGGGGAGAGATAGCGAGAGAACGCAACGCACACAGACAGACTTTGCACGGCTTATTAGTTCAAATTAAGTAGCAGACAAATTCACTGCACAACAACGATTGTTGGTGAGAAAAATAAAAACAAGAGTAGAATCTGCGATAAACAACGATAACACCAAACGTATTCGGGAGCAACGAAACCAGAAATTGGAATTACAGAAGTAGAATAAGGTTGCTCAACGAACAGGATTCTAGTGTCTGAGCACAGTGAACGAATGAATAATCGTTCCACACCTTTTTTTTCTACGTCTCTTGTTTCGCATTATCAAAATGCATTTTTTTCGGAGAAACACGAAAAAAACAAGCAACAATGCGATGAAGTATACTTTACAGAGTAAAAAACGGCATGTTTTGAAGGGAAAAGTATATCGTGTAAATGGCTTCTTAACACTCACACACACGCTCGCATTTTTGCCTTGAATGAATGAAAGCAAAGAAATGGATCTGCATGGCTGGCCGCCTGGCTCCCTGGTTGCCGTTCATTTAAATTGCTGAAATTGTTGCTACGCATGTTTTTTCCTCTTAAGTCTGGCTTCATACCAACAACGAAGCATCGTATGTTTATATTTTTACATTCGCCGGGTGGCGTAAAAAAGCCATTTTTATTTTTAAATGAAAACAAGTAAGATGACGATTAACTAAAGACGAAAAATAAAACGATATTGACAATGTGCAATACACTGCGCACACCAACCGTGGCTATTTTTGATCAAACCAACAACAACAAATCAACTTTACGATCTTAGTCATTTTTAGCGAACAGAAATAATTTTGCAATGTTGAATGCATGTGAATAAAATTCGCGATAAAATAAACAAAAAAAAAATTACCAGCCAAAAGCCTTGCGTGAGGTGTGCACGCACAGCTATTGCAATATAATATGCTGCATGGTAATTGAAAGGAAATTTTAACGAATAAATTGATTGTTTCGCTGAATTTGGGTGAGTTCGAATGATCAAAGGCACACAGCATCCAAAACACAACAATCGTGCTACAATCGTCAACAATTTTAAATTTTCATGTAGACACACGCGTAACGGTCATTGCATTCTCAGTGATATTTACAATTATGCCGTCGACATTGCAAGCGACTATTCGCCGCCATAAAAACATGATGAGTGTTTCAATGCGAGTGTTGTTGTTTTGTATTTTTGATCTCAGTTGCATTCGTTTGTCTGTTTTTTTCTGCTGTTTTCAAATTGGTCTCAAATTGGAACAAACAACACAAATTGAATGGATTTATGAGAATATCTCCTATACAGCGTCCAGCGTACACATCGTACGTAGACTGACTGTAGAACAGTCACACCAGAACATACACTGATATCATGCGCTGGTGTATCCGAATAGTGTGCGGTTATTTAACGCGTTAAATACCGAGCCCAACGACTATGAATTCACAATGCTGGCCGTTGGTATATGCCGATACGTCCAGACCAATGAAAACTACGTACAAATTGAAGGTTTTAACCGGTTACTAGTCTCATTGACAAGCTGCCCAAACGGAATGCCTTTTACATACTTGGCTTGGAATTGTTTGTTGTCGTGTCACATTGATTTGTGTGTAATTTTAGAAAAAAAAATGCTAAATTCAGATTTTTGTGAGAACGAGTGGCTCCACTATGTCGTGCACACGCATTTAAGCCACTTTATGAGGCTTAAGTGTGTGAGCATTGTGGTGTGTGCGGGTGTGCTCGTTTTTGTGCCCGTAGTTGGCCCGCATCAACAGACACAGAGAGAGAGAGCGAGTGAGAGACAAATATGAGAGCGAGAGAATTAATAAAAGTTACACATTAATTGTGTGCTGTGCATGACGATGCATCGAAAGAAGGCTCGTTATTTAGCAAACACAATGAATTGAAATGAAAAGGCACGACGACTACGCAATACCACAACAAAAGAGAGTTTATTGCTCATTGACCGCAGACTAGTGCATGTATTGGCACTTTGTTTCATTTCAACGGCCAAAGTGCGTTGTACCGAATATGGAACGCTCAAATATTTAATTGACAACATCTTTATTCAATCAATCAACAAATATTTCAATGCTTTTCGGATTCAGCGAAAGAACCAGAAGAAATGATGATGACGAGAAAAGGGACAATTTGCTTAAATAAAACTTTGATTGAATGTTTCACCCCAATAACGAATTGATCTAGAACTATTCAATAATTTAACGAAGAAAAGAAGAAAAACTACGTGTGTGTGTGTGTTTTTTTTTCTTGGGTTTCGTGCAAAAGGTAACAAAAAAATGTTTCACACCATCAAATGTGCAGTTTGCCAAAATTGAATGCGTCATTTTTTTTTAAGTGAGTAAAAGTATTTTCTTCGAGAATATGAGATAATTAATTCACACTCTGAAATGAAGAGAAAAATATAAGAATAGAAAATGGAAATTACTTCAAGGCATAATATCATGTTAACGAATGAAACAGAGTCAAAAATTCAAGACCTTTGCGTGATAACCTATTAAGCATTGAGCTGTTCAAGCAGGCGAAAAAATAAAAAAATAAATGAAATAAAAAATTTGAAAAAAAAACTACACCGCAGCTAAAATGTTATAGTACAAAAAAAAAGATTGTGATTAAAATGAAATCACTGAGCATTGCGATTAGACGCATTAAGGTTTTTATTGCACAATTCCAATAAATAAATTTGGTTGTCAGCGGCAGCGGTAATATTTACAGATGAATTTTTTTTCAGCAATCATGCCATTTATTTGAACAATTGTTTCAGTACAAATTATTTGAAAAATTTGATAAAATGCGAAAACAAACGAATCACGATTAAACAAGTATTAGTACATCTACCGAAAAAAATGACGCAATTTGGTAACAATCGGTCGAAATATTGCATGCAAATGGCAAATCAGCATTTCATTATTTTATGGCTGCGCATATATTTTCGGCATATTCATATCAAAACATGCTTTTTTTTCTTCTCGTTCATCAATTTGCACATTTTTTTGTCCATGTTCTGAACGTGATCAATTATCGCTGATGGTGAAGAAGTGCCAAATATATGAAATGGCTGTCGCTTTTTTTTCACTTGAATCAATGACTACCTTCAAGCAATTGAACAAATGTCGCTAATAAAACTACAATTATTGACTTTCAATGTGAAAATATATAGTTCAATTATAATATTTGAACAAAAAAATGGAGCATTTTTATTGAGTGAATTGAATTTGGACGATGTCACATTAAATGCACATTGTGAGCAATTTAACGATTTAACTTTCGTTACAGCGAAACGAATAACTGTTCATTTTTTTTGTATAAAAATGGTGTCGACTAGTTTATGCACATCATTTTGCACGGTTTTGAACATTGAACGTAATTTGGTGTGAGGCATGTTGCAATGAGGCACACTATATTCTCAAGGTTTTTTGATCTGAGCGCATGTTTTCATCTCGAATTGTGTGAAATACTTCTTATCATGTACACATTGAATGTGAATTTAAGTTAATTTTGTGATGTTGATATTTACCTTTGACACGTCCATAAACGCCTTGGCCTTGATGCCATGCAGCTTCAACAACTGGCAATTTTAACATTTTCTCAAATGATTCCAAGTGTGGCAAAAGTGCAGCACTATCACTATTTGTTATGTTGTTGTATTCCACAGCTGAATTTTGATTTTTCTCCAGAGCCATTTTTTCTATTCTGTTTCTAATTGTTTTGTGTATGTGTGTGTGTATTAAATTGAACTAAAAACTCTTTCTCACAGCAACAACAACCAAAAAAAAAATAGAATGTAAAATAATTTTTCAAACAACGTGCAAATAAACTAGAAAATTGGTAAAATGTTCACCGATGAAATGCAATAGAAAAGACGGAATTGTATCGAAATAACTTGAATATGAAATATTAAAATGAGTTCACGCACAATACGCTGATAGAATCAAAGAAACACATGTGTTCCGTTCGAGTTGTATTCTCAAAATGATGGTTGACTGTTTCGGTATTATCAATTTTATTGCCGCATATTCACACAGAGTAGCGAACGACAGACGACGACGACAACGACGACAACGACGACAAACGAAACGATCATGTGCATCGGTCTCAGCACTCTTGACTCAACGCAAATGTGTTGAAAAAGGACAGAAATAATAAAAACATCCGAACCGATTAAGGTGTTGGAATTGAAGAGAAACAAGCGAACAAGCGTTCAAGCGATGTATTCGTGAACTCGGCGACAAAGAAAAAACACCATTGAAAAGAAGACGATTGACTGGCACTTTTCAAGTGTGTGGTGTGTGTATGTGTGCACGTTTTGTGTATGCGAGTTTGAACAACAGGCTTCTTCTTCAAATGAATATATACATAAACAGGAGAGAAAAAAAAAACAATCGCGCATGAACAATACAACTTGGAAAAATACGTGAAATTTGATTAGAAATTCCACCGAAACCGAATAAAATTAACGAATGACGTTGCGTTGAGTTCAAAGCGCATAAACAAAACGCTTCTGTGGTGTGCGTTCTGATGAAGAGAATCAAGTGTATGGGCAATGCAAACACACTAACACACAGCGAATGAGCGAGCGGTAGCCGGTTGTCTGCGGCTGTACAAAAGAAACTAAAATAACATGAGATTGTGAAATGATTTGGCTCGGTGCGCATTAGTCTGTAGTTGTAATTTTTTCATTGTTGCTGTTGTTGTTGTTCCGGTTGAATGTGAACTTTGAGTTCTCTAGCTAAACCGATGACAACAAGCGTCGTATTGGTGCCAGAGCCGAGAGATAAGCAAACGAATGATGAGCAATTGATCGTGTTTTACCACTCACGTTGCTCTGATTTATATCAAATTGATATTATCAAATGTGTCGTAATGTGGTAAACCTGACAAACCACATGCACTCCAAAATCAATATCACATCAGTTTAGCCCATATTTTGAATAGAATTTTCACTGTTTTTTGATAAACTATCTTCTAATTCTCTTTTTGGACAAGTGTCAATAAACTTTATTTTATTCGAATTAAAAAAAAAAACAAAATCCCATAAATAAAGTCTTCAATTTACCTTAAACATGATGATTTAATTAGTATTTCATATATTTAATAGTCATTGGCACCCAAAGTACTTGACATATTGATAAATTTAATTGTCGTCTGAAGGTTGAACATACTTGTTTGAGTATGTAATTGCTAACCTGTCATAATTTGATAGATTTTCGTCACATCAATAATAAATCAGAGATAGCTTAAAATACGCAGTGCGTACCCTCTATTGCTAGGGCCAAAAGTCCGAAAATGACGTAAAAACCAACTAATTTAATCATTTGTTGACCATAATGTGTCGTCTTTTCAAACATTTATGGCATCATTCACCGCAACATGGTGACATACTATGTGACATATAACAAAATGTATTCACTTCCAACGTAAAAATAAAATAACGTAGATCAGCGTTAGAATGATCTTCACTTCGTACTTTGTCGTTTCAGAATATAATGTTTTAGATTGTGATAATTCTTGTTATTCAACGTGCCTGAAAATGGGTTGAATCATGAGGTCCTCATAATCCATCCGACTGATAAGCAAATCACGTTCTATTCATTTTCATGAGATGATTTGAACTTTGAAACCGTAAGCACACAGTGACACAGTGAGTTATGACGATTTGCCAATGAATCAGATGTTTTTCAAACTAAACAAACAAGCGAATTAAGACAACTGATTATTGTCGATTGGATGGAGCACTGAGTTTAATTGCATCATGCACGTGCCGTTTTTTTTTCTTAAATGGAATGACAGCAAAAAAAAGTGAGTCCTCGTAGTTTTTTGTTTCTAATTTACATCTTTTATTTTTATGTTTATTTTCACATTAGCCTGAATCTAAAGTACGACTTTCATTTGAACCTACAAAACTAAGCGTGCAGTTGAATAGAAGGAGCTGGACTCTGGTTTTATTACATCTAAAATAGTTTATTCTCGAACCATTGCCATACAGGTGTTTGCCGATCATCTACTGTATACGCATAGCATTTATTGTTCACCCTGGAATTATTCGAAAATGATTATTATAGATGGGAGAGAATTTAGAAGAAATTACAATTCAGTCTTACATTCTACGGCATCCTACGATTGGATACTCCTTCCGAAAGCATTGCGGTCGCAGAATATTAAAGTAAGTGTAACCGATTTTATTTGAAATCAGAGTATTAGTTCGTTTCAAGCAATTATAGAATTTAATGTCACAGTCACAATGTGATCGTGTAAAATGGCCCGTGTTTCGAAGTCCTTTAAATTCACTGCCCGATTTAATGAAGGCTGGACATTCATCGTGTTGTTTACAGCAAAGATCAGTGCTTCGGAATAAACCCACTTCGTTTTGATATTTGGCTGAATTCCCCTCACCACACCACAATGTTCCTGGGTAAATTGCTTTCACTCGATCTTTTATTCCATCCGTAATGGCACTAAAAGGTGATGTCGATGGAAGTGGTGTCGGTCGAATGACTTTTGCTCGTACCGGAAGCGATAGATGCGTAGTCGGAGGTAATGAAACAATTCGAGTATTCACCGATATTCGATTACTGAAAAAATTTGGCATCTCAAACGCTGAGTGATGAATTGTGAACCATTTTAAATATTCACTGAATGAATCTGCTTTTTATTTTATTGAAATAACAAATGGAGAAAACAAAAATGCCGTTGAAAAACTGGCTCTAAAATCGATAAATCAATGGCGTGAACGTACCTGACTGATTTTCACTATATGACTGCTTGTCGACATCTTGATGATTCAAACCAGCATCTGAAGATCCAAAATCTGCCTAGAAAATGGTTTTCGAGCAATTTTACATGCTCTTTCAAATGCTCACACAAAACTACATAATTCACTTGAAAAACCAACTTATGGATCTTGTGGAAATTTTGAGAAATTTTGGTACAAGTTGCAAGGAATTTGATCGAAAAAGTAATGATTAAGACTTCTTTGGAATTGAATAAAAATCTGGATGCATGAGAAATGCGTTAATTAATGCAGTTCATCAAAACATGACGATAAACTGGAGCTGAACGACTCTTTAACATTAATCAATTTCAATTTATCATCAATTTAAAGTCACTTCTAATTGATTCGAAGTCAATTATCAAGTAAAAATGTGTTGTCATGCAAGAAATGTGACCTTTTTTCCCATTTCGAGTCATAAAAGAAAATATGAACTTTGTTTTACTTGAATCAGCATCATCCATTGGAATAACAAATAAAATTTCAGCAAAATGAAATTTGTGTATTGAGACATTAAAATGAACGGTTCTTCTAACAGAATATTATTTTAAAAAATTGTGTGTGTTCTGTTCAGATCATTAATTAATGTCTGAAATTGATAACGAAAACTAAACGACTTTTTCGATTTAAATTGTCGGAGGAATGAAAAAAACGATGCACGAAGGGTTATCAATCAGACTGGAGCATTTTCAGACCAAATAACCTTAAATTACATTCCGAGGCATGCAATATATTGATTTGGAACGAAATCATTTTTCGTTTGAATTCAAAAAATATACTTACGATTTCTTGTGATCCGGTGTATTTGCTATAGCTATTTGCCAATTGGCTATAGTCGATATTATTTAAATCGTATGCTTCCGAAGCGAATGCATGTGGCTTGTCGCTCAGCCTATTGCTGGGCCCAATGAAATCGTCAGAGATGGTTGATGCGACGGCTGAATCAAGTGGATTTACGGTTATGCCGAAAACGATGGAAAATCGCTCGTGTAAAATCAATGTTAACAAAATAAGCAAAGCGTTAAATTTGTAGCACTCGAATAGCCATACTATCGATTGCATCATTCGCGTCATTTTCAAATTATTATTTTTTTTTTTTGCCCCTCTAATTTGTTTTCTGCTCTGCTGTTTGTTTGCGAACACCACAAATGCCACGGAGTTAACAATCCGTATGATTGAAAAATTGCATACAAATTGGTTGGCTTTTACATTCGGTACAATTTTCGGAACCAAATTGGCAGCGTGTCTTTGGCGATTTTCAGCTATTCGACAATTTCCGATGTGTAATGTAAAATATTTCGTAATCTGCAAATGAATAGAGAGCAAAATTGGTAGCATTAGGATCTTATTTAACCGTTCTTATCACAGCCATTTTTATTGTGCGTTTTTTGTTGTTGTTGATAAAAACTTATACGACTTTAGTGAAATATGAAAATATTAATTCTTCAACGGTTGTTCGAAGAGTTTTATTCACAATAGTATTTCAAACAAAAAGCTTTGATTTTGGTTTTATTACGCTACAAATAGTACAAATTATCACGATATATAGATTTATTGTCTACTTGCAGGAGTTTTATTTCTAAGTAACCTAAATCGACCGGTCAACTAAAACAAGAGTCACTGCATTATTCAGAGAGTTCTGTTCTATTTTTGCATTTGAATGCACCATTCAAAATTTTTGATTCCCGTATTCTTTTCAACTTTATTACTAACTCTTTGACGTACTTGGATTTTTGTTTGTTTGTTAAAATTTCAAAAGATTCTCACATCTTGTTTTATGAAAATCAAAGAATTCTACAATTGTTCCGAAATGATCGATTAAATTGTTTGAAATACTGTTGAATTCAAACAGAATTGTAAATTCAATCTGAATACAAACCAGCCAAAGTGGTTTCACATTGCTTCTAACACCTTTAACACTCTGAATTAGAGGTGCATAGCACGATTTTCGGTGTGAACTCTTCTGAATCCAAATATACACTGGTTGGTAGCCAGAGGTTTTGGTGAACAGCAAACATATGTATCGCACATGGTTCGCGCGCTTTGGCGGAAAAGAAAAGAAAAGACATAAAAAGTCAGCCAACATGATTTAATCCAACATAATACAATATCGTCCACGGAGACTGGCAAAAAGACGAGGCTAACCGAATAAACACAATTAGTAATTGTTGCGTCTGCTTCGATTGCGTCTCTTCCACATATTTATTGTTGTTGTTGTTGTTTTCTTCGGTTTTACTTTTGCTTGAGTGCCATTTTTGTTTTTCATGGGGCGCACATCGTTTCCATGCTCATATGCAATGCACAATTCAATTGAACGCCATTCTATTGTGTCGACCCAATCCAATGCAAACAAACCAAAACGCATTTACTTTCAATTTGTTTACTCGTTTTTAATAACATAGAAAATCAACTACCGTTTAAAGCGATTTACATTTTAGCATGAGGCGTTCGATACATGAGAATCATTGGCAGTTTGTATGGCTCATACCAATACATATTGATAAATGGTTTTGATTGCTACAATTTAAGCGAATAAAATGAAACAAAAATCGCCGTGTCTTTAGATTTGACCGGCTTAGATTTCTATTCTTAATAAATCGTTCAATTGCATCAATATTCAATTAAAGCAAACCAATTCGAAATCATTGTTTTATTTTTCATTTTTCAGTTGTGTTTTCTAGTCCGGTGGAAATGTTTAGGTAATATAATTAATAAAAATGCAAAAATTCCAATTTTAAGCCTCTTTCTCGTCATTTGATCGCTTTTCGCAGACGGCCAAACAAAAACCAATACAATTGCATCATTCGCACATTTTTGTGTTTTGATTACACCATTTGTGTAAATCAATGTTCAATTTGATTGTCATGTCGAAATGGGTTGTTGTTATTTTGTTTTCGCTTAACCTTCAGCTCATGAACATAAATCACTAGCACAAAACAACAGAAAATTTGTAAAAGGATTTCTTTTATTCTTTCCACATGTTTCATGCTAATCGTATGGTATAGAAACAAAACAACTACACTACAAATGGCGGACATGAGCAATCTAATTTAGGTAAACTTGTTTAGGTAAATTGGTCTTGACATTACTTAACTAGAACCATAATAACAGTTTGAATAAACTTCTTCTTGCATATTGTATGTGGATGTCGGTGAAAATGGTAACCAATGTGTTACGTGACAAAATAAAGAATTACCGCATTACCTACAAAAGATTCAAGTTCATGCTGCAATTACTGACTCAAATGACAGTTAAATTATGGTGTGAAATAACATTTTACTAACTATATGTTCCATCAATAGAACTGTTAAAATAACTGAATATTAAATGAAATCATCAAGATGATAATCAAGTGCCAAGTGTTTTCAATTGAATCAAATGTTATTTTGATCGTTCCACTCGACAGACCAAAAATCAAACCGCATATTTTACTTGAAACTCGAAGGTAAGTGAGCCAAAGACAATGTACCATTCCGTTTGCAAATTAGTTTCTGTGATCTATTGAGAGAAAAAAAAATGCGGTTTTGATTTTGGCCTTACCAATTCACCTTAAACATTAATGTGTAGAGAGGACTTTTTCTTTTAATTCTAAAATGAATAGATATGATATATTCACATGTCTATTTTTGTCAAAGTTCAGCTCTCAAACGAGCGCATGAGTTTTTTTTACATGAATGACAGCAGAAACGAAAATAGTAATTGAGCTTAATGACCGTCCCATTTTTGAAAATGTGACTTTTTTTTTAAATCCATGAAATATCTTTTGACCTTTCCGTTCAATTGCTTCCGTTTTTCTATGGAAAAGTTCACGCATTCGTTGTTATACTTGTTACCAAAATTTAGTTGATTGTCTTCATGAACGAAAAAAAAAAAATCTTGACCTGACCTAATAATTCATGTTTTATGCCAATTTATGTTGCACACACAAGGAATATTATCGGTTTGGGGTGGATTTTTTTTTGCGTGATAATACACCAAATGGACGCGTTCCCACGATGAATCATTTTTGTAGGAAACACACAATCATATGTATCAATTTATAGACATGATGAAGCATATTTAAAGCTCATCAAATATTCAAACCACTTCAGACTGTCGAAATCAATACTACAATATTGAGCGTTATGAATACACATTATTTAGTCCACTTTGACCCACCGACCAGAACGGTTTTTTTTTCAATCCATCTCTCGAATAGTGATTTTGTAGCTCTAGTCATTGATATTCAAATCAAAGTCATTTCAGTTTCGAAATCGAACGGAAAATCTCTATCAAGCAAAAATCAAATAATCAAAAACACATTAAAATAACACAAATATTTACTAATTAAGTCAATAAAATTTATTAAATTTATTGTTACCTTGTGATCAAATACTAATTGAAAAATTTCATTAAAATGAAACCCGTTACGGAAGCATTGTCGGTTGAGAACCCAGTGTTCACCACTTTTGTCGCATGGTCATGTATGTTGATCATTAAAATGATGTGTATGAGCTTTCTAACAGCTATTACTCGTATGAGGACTAAGGTAAGAGTTGATAATATTGTTTTTTTTTCTTTTTTGGGACGATACAAAGTCATTGGATATGTTTTTATCCAATTGAAATGTTTACATTATTTTTATAATGTTATTATATTCCTAAATAACTTACATTTGATTTTAAAGTCACTTTTAATTGGCATTAAATTTAAAAAATTCTTTAAAATTCTGGTTTCATTTTCAGAAAAAGAGTGCGCCAGTAAGTTGTATTCGATTAAATTGGCAAAAATGCACATTGGCATAAATATTGACACATATCACCAAATTTGATTTAAAAATAAAATTGAAAAAAAAAATTACATAAAAAATATCCAATTTATTGGAGCGCTCCAAAGTTTTCGTAAAACAATAATAATATAAACCAAAATATTCACCCTTATTATCATTTAAATAATAAGATCTCTGATTTTTGATACAAATAGAAAATACCAAATGACACTTTCTCTTTGTGTATACCGTGAAAAGTGAGTTCATCCTCATAAGATAACTCTTTCAAGATACGAATAGACGATTCAAAAGAAATGTCTTAATAAATATATCAACAAAATTATATTTATTATTGCAGTTCGAGTATTTTGAAAACAAAAAAATGATGAAAATACATATTTTCATACGATTCAACCAGAAGCAACTATTGAATTAAATCAAATTATAGTATAAATCATGATGTTCGTATTGCAATGTTAAAATATACTTTTAATTGCATTACCAATCCACTCAATCCATCATTTGTGCTACAAAAATGTGAAAAAAAACATATTTTTTGCGTCGTTGTAGAATGTTGAAAGTGAACAAAAGTAATTTTACTGAGCAGAAACTTTTGAAACCGTGTGGAGATATTCTTGAATCATAAATCCATTTTACTTGAAATGTATTTATTTGGTTAATTCTGATCGATATATGATTGTTTTGTCTTTTTCAACAAAACAAATTCGTCAAATATGCAAATAGTGTAATTAAATTCGTCAACTAACAAATGATGGATATCGAATGTCTTATTCTTCTGATGAGTTGCACTATTTATTTTTCCTCAGAATGGTTAAATATTTAAATTGGAGTATAGTTGACAAAATGCAATACAAAATGAAGAATTTCATGTTGATTTCACAGAGTTTTTATAATTGGTTCGAATGATATGTATTAGAAGCGTTAAAAAACTGGGTCAAGCGTCCAATTTTTATGAATCGCTATGAACCATTTCGATAAGTTTTGCACTTTTGCTCTACTTTTCCATGAAATTTTCAATTTTTGAGCTATGAAATGAACTGCGACGTTTGACATGTGCCGTTTAATAAGCAGAATAGAATGAACATAATTAGAGGAATTGAATAAATGAAATTACGTGCATCGGGACTGTTGGTTTTTTGCTTGGTTAATATTTCATTAGTTGTCAAATGAATTGTTTGTGATACACAATTTAATAGTATACCATTCGATGTATCAACGAGCATGAATTTTAAATGAGCTATAATTTCATATGCTTGCAGTTGCCCGAGTTGGCATTTTAGGCGCTTAAAGCGCCTACAGGCGCTCAGCTACTCGCTCATCTAGGCGCTTGATACAAAATCATTATATTAATATGGGACGAAAGCCTAGGCGCTCATGAAAAACAACACGAGAGTATAGAAGTTTTAGTGAATTGCAAGCGCCTAAGTCCTTTGTTGTGTGATAACGCATTGTATTTGGATGAGCGCCTAAATTAGCGTCCTATATTAATACACTAATTTCATACGAAGCGCCTAGATGAGCGCCTAATATGCAAGCTCGGGTGTTCCAATAAAAGACAAAGTACCTTAAAACCAACTTCTCTAATTGAAAGAGAAGTAAACACAAAACATGGTCAACTATGTTGTGCATGATGACTGTATCGATTTCAACGGAGTTATTTTTATACGTCAACATTTACGTCATGTAAAAATTAAGTGTAATGCGTGTGTACAACATAGTACAGTACACAGTGCTGGACTACTGGACTGTACAAACCGAATCTATCTATATACATGTAGACAGTAACTCAATTCTTCATCATCTGACCGCTTTCCAATACAATCGCACACACAAAGTGCTGGACATAGCACGCAACACAGTAACGTGAGTCTAATCAAGCGAGCGTAGCACATACAGCGATATACCGTGTCAATTATACACACTTGTTGCTCGTCCACTAGTCAGTATCGTGCCGGTTCCCTGTCAGTCAAGTTCATTTGATTAATTAAAGTGTGTTTTTACATCGTGTAAAGCAATTTCACTGTCGAATAAAAGTGTTAAAAAACGCAAAAATGACTTTGGCGTACCAGTTGATTGATTTTAAAAATCCGGTGTTTCTTGCATACGCATTCTGGAGCGCGGTATTAGCGGTAAAAATGATGTACTTATCGGTTCATACGGCAATTTTCCGATTCAAAAATCAGGTTTGATCAAAATTATACTCGATCAAGTGTATTTATCCCACTGTATTTTATTTTTCAACTCGAAATTGATTTTGTTTGATAGGCCTTTGCCAATCCAGAAGATGGTGGTGCACGAAATGTTCGTTTCAATGTAGATGAAGTGGAACGTGTTCGACGGTAAAATGAAATATTTGTTTAACGATTGACATTTTGTGAATTAATTATAAATATTGACTGTATTACAGAGCCCATCGCAATGATATGGAAAATATTTTGCCCAGCTTTTTAATTGGATTTTTATATGTGCTGATAAATCCGTCAATGTTCCTCGCTTGTTTATTATTTAAAGTATCTGCCATCGCTCGAATCATTCACACCGTAGTCTATGCAGTCGTGGTGATTCCACAACCAGCACGTGCTCTTTCCTTTTTTATTCAATATTTAATTACGATCTACATGGGATTGTCCGTTGTTTTTCACCTTTTTTGAGAATTTTGGTTTTAAAAGCTTGTACAAAGTTCAATAATGCTGAAATTCATTTCGAAAATGTTGATTAAGTGAATGTTCATTGGATAAGCATTGTGGACAGTCACGAACAGTCAGCTTATTCTGTTATCACTTGTCATTTTAAAAATAAAATTGTTCATACGATGTGTTGTTCTGTTTTCAATGATTTTTTTTTTTTTTGATAAGTAATTATGTTACCCCTTTTTTGTTCGGGTAATAATTTTTTAGAACTGCTTTTTTTCAAAGCAATCTCTCCTAATTATAGAATGATTGATATGTGCATTGTATATACACAAATCAATCGATTACATTTACATAACAAGTTCAACGATATAACCCTTGAGAAGTCACACATTCAAAGCCGGCTGTTTCCAATTGCTTTTTCAATACTTTGAAGTACTTAAGGTGACACACGAAGAAAAATTTACATTTTAACAAGTAATTCTAACAAAGTGAATTTCGGTATTCTTTGATTTTGTTTGTTTCCTTTTTTTCATGACATGGATAGTGTAATTTGTGGAAATTAATTTTTTAAGGTTCAACAACCACCTTTAAAAAAAAATTGTACTTGAATGTACTTTGCTTCAGGAGTCTTTTGTCATCGTAATGCATGATATTTAATTGAGTAAACAACACTTGACACCTGCTGTCTTTCAAGTTTTGCTTCTGCATTAAAAGTTGTTTTAAAAATGAAACAGAAAAAATGTCTTGGATCTTTGAATTTTTGATATCTAGTTTTTCAGTTGCGTACTAAGATGCTTTTTCGGTCGTAAGATTACTCCTTAACGGTGCATTCACTTCATCTGTTTTCGATAAAAGATTAAACTGCGTATTACTAAATGATGATTATTTTCCCTTTTAATATCAGAAATAATTTTTATCGCGTGTTTCATGGGTTAGAGCCTGTACTCAATAAAAAAATGTGGTCAATTTTTTTTCCTCCAGAGGTCGAAAATCGTTTTTTTTTTGTCCCTTTGAGAGATCGAATGCATGGCTCATAATGTTTGTATATCAACGTCTGTACCCAAATGTCAAATATTGTGTTTATCCTTCCATGGAGACAAAAATCATACATTTTGTCCTCCAGAAGGACAAAGTGATGATTTTAGACTTCTGGAGGAAAAAAAATTGACTACTTTTTTCTATTGAGTAGCGAATTCAAAGTCAACAGTAATCTGTAATGATCTAGAAGTTCAACATGCCCGCCGATAAAACAACATCGCAAAATATTTCCAAATCCGTGTTTTGATTCACTTTAATTTGAACAGATCGAATGATTTGGAAAATATCTTGCTAACTCCATTAGTTGAGTTGCTTTATTTGTGGTAAATAATACGTTGTATTTAAAGTGGCGACGCTGGCTCGTATCGTAAATATAATCGGCGGCTTATGCGGCCACTTTCACTCCACAACCAACTCAAAGAACTGTTTAAATCATTACATTCACTCTGTGTTGCTTTATTTCAAATGATTCCACTGAAATCTTTCCAAATATTCATTTAATTCTATAAATTTAGCTATTCAATGTAATTGCAAAAAAAAAAATAATTATAATGTGATTATATCAAGAAAACGTGTAGTAAAACAACAATCTTCATGTTCAGCCGACCACCTAAATGTTGGCCTATTCAAACCAGTTGACCTTCCTAACGTCAAACGAATTCTCATCAACCATGATGACGTTTAATAAACTTCAATATTTTAGTTTAGAACGAACATTTGACGGATGAAGTTGTCAGATTTCTGTTGCGAATAGTTCTATCCACTTTGGTATCAACATTCGAGAATATTTTGTACATTCCAAATGATTAAAGCAAATGCCATGGAACTATTGAATTTTTCAAATCCCGTGTTCAATTCATACGCCTATTGGGGTGCTGTGCTGATCATCAAATGCTTATTTATGAGCACATTTACTGGCCTCTATCGCTGGAAAAACAAAGTGCGTAGTATAAATAATTGCCTTCTTGTGATATTTACATCAATTTAGTTACATAATATTTGTTTCTATTGTAAAGGTTTCAGTAAATCCAGAAGATGTGCAATTGGCAAAAATGGTTGGGCTGCATGTTGAAGGCAAACTAAAAACAAGCGATCCAGATGTTGATCGCGCTCGCCGGTAAACCGAAATTTTAAACCAGGTTTTAAAAGTATTTTAATTCGAACTGATCGATATAATGTTCTACTTCGAATTATAGAGCTCATCTGAATGATTTGGAGAACATTTTACCATATTTGTTTGCTGGATTATTTTACGTGCTAATCAATCCACCAGTGGCCACGGCAACATTTCTATTTAAAGTAGCAGCAATTGCCCGTATTGTTCATACAATTGTTTATGCTGTTATTGTGGTTCCGCAGCCATCACGGTTAGCCGCTTGGTTCACACACTACGCTATCGCCATGTACATGGCTTTCTCGGTGTTGCTTCATTGCAAATAACACAAGAAACCTATTTCTTTTCATACAGCATATTTTAAGATAATCTGTAATCAGAAATTGTGAAAAATACTGTAAAATAAAATCTAAACGTAATTAAAAAATTAGCACTTAAGAGTCATTGAAGAATCGAACTTTTCAAATTGTGTTTCAACTATGATCAACATATTGACCAGACACAAGTATGACATCGAAAAAAATATTGTAACAAGAACGCTGACGTTTCAAGTTCAGTTCAATGATTAATCCGTTGCAGTAAATTATCATCGAAATTAAAAAAAATTAAAAGTTTTCCTAATCCATACAAAATCGATTTTTTTCGCGAACGTTTTCGCAATACTGACTCAGTAATACTGATGATGGAATAAAGCATTCTGAAATGTATGAGTTTTGTATCAGAATGAAATGAATTTTCATTTGTTCAATTTCAATTTAATTAACTAATGTTGATACATGAAAATGCAATTTTCGAACGATCAAAGCTCGTTGTGAGTGCTGCAAAGAAGTTGTTCGTGCGCCAGTTAATCAAACATTTTCGTCTAAACCGTAATGATTATGTAAATCATTTTTCATTCGTTACTTCAATTTGTAGAACTTTGAATGATTTGGAAAAAATTTGCCGCAAAACGCTGAATCACTTTACGTGTTTACAACTCCACCTGTATTATTCTTAAAGTCTGTATTGTTTATACTATTTTTTAAATGATCATTGAAATACAACAACCAGTGTGAAGAACCGTTTGGGCCATTCACCACATTATCACTTTTTAAATGACCATTAAGGTGCATCTCTAGAGCAAATAACCTCAAATGATCACCTTGATTACCTAAAAAACAAATTTATCCATTACATTGGAAGTCTTGCTAGAATCTATGAAACAAGAAAATAAAAAAAAAATCAAAATACAAAAATCATCGTGAGATGTTAAACAATATGAAAGAGCTCATCTATTTATAAAACAGGTTTTACATGTTGATCGTCATTAAAATGAAACTACGGAACAACAATGTTATAATTCAAGGTTGTTTTGAATGAATTTCGGCTATCTGTTGAATTCAATATCGAAACCTTAGCAGTATACAAACAGACGTCACTGAGTGTAGAAACTGTAGTTCAAATTTGCTTAAATATTTGTTATAACAAAATAATCTGATTTTTGTTGGAAAAAACAATGGATTCCGTAAAAACTGTGCAATTTACTTATCAACTACTGGATAAAGAAAATCCAGTTTTCAGAACATTCCTACTATGGAGCAGTATTTTGATTATCAAATTCCTTTGCATGTCATTTTTGACTGCTTTACATCGACTCCGAACAGGGGTGGGTTTTTTAAGTGTTTTTTTTATATTTTCATAGGGAAAAAAATGGCCTGTGTGATTCAAGTCATGACCATAATTTGGCATATTTTCAGAACATTTTATTATTCTAAATAAAAATGGTATAAATATTTCGTTGTATTTTCAGACGGCTGCCAATCCAGAAGATATGGCTGTGGTCAAAGCTACAGACGTCGGTGTCAATGAAGAGGTTGAGAGAATTCGAAGGCAAGTATCGCAATGTATTTGAATTGGCATATTAAAGTAATTAACCAAATTATTCTATTTTTTTTTATCACAGAGCTCATCAAAATGACATTGAAAATATTTTGCCGTATTTATCGGTTGGACTTTTCTATGTGATGACCGACCCTAGCCCAATGGTTGCAACTATCCTATTCCGAGTGGCTGTGGTAGCACGTTTCGTTCATACTTTTGTCTATGCAATTTATGTGGTCCCTCAACCAGCCCGTGCTCTTGCATTCGTGATTCATATCTTCATCACCCTCTACATGGCTTTTATGTGTGTTATTTATTTCATTTAAATAAAATAAAACACAAACAAAACACATTACAATGATTCAACTCAACAAAATATATGTTATCAAATGCCTTTGATGTTATTGCACAAATCACATTCAAATAAAGTGATATTTTCAATTTTGAAAGGAACATTATATCTTAACTGCATGTATGTTTACATTTGAATACATTGTTACATCGTTCAAGTGAATAAATAAAACATATTAATATTTGGTGTTTGAAAATTGCGTTTAATTTTTCATTTGGTTGGTTATTCAAATATGGCAACACCAATTTAGTACATATGTCTTGAAATGAGCCTTCAATATGGCGTCTTTATGGCACTTTGACAGATAAACAAGACAGATCAACATTCAACGCTTCGTTTGTATAAAACTTGGCCGAATTTTGTTGACACAAACCAAGTTTTTTATGAAGTTAAAACTGTTTTCTGAATTTGTACAATGGAAAAAAGTTTCGAAACGAAAATGGACGAGGATTTTGTAGATGATGGTTGGGGTCGCCATAGGGATGATGATGTAATTATTTAAAAAAAATGTGTTTTTTTGCCACACAGATGGTTTATTTCATTCGCACCAAATTTTAGATGGAACATACCGATGAGCCAATGGAAAATCCACAAGAAGTCATCACAGAATGTTTGTCGAAATTTTGTACACCAGACTACATTATGGAACCAGGCATCTTTACACAGCTGAAAAGGTAAGTTGGTTATATCCGCGCTAGGCAACTGGGAAGATGTCAGATTTCATTCAGTCAGCAACTCTTCTTTTTCTCTTTTCATCTGATTTTACACATGTTATTTTTCATTTGTTTGATTTAGATACTTTCAAGCCGGTGGTACACCTGAGCAAGTTATAAATCAACTGTCGCAAAATTATACGGCTGTTGCGCAAATGGCCAATTTGTTAGCTGAATGGCTGATTTTGGCCGGTGTTTGTGTAACAGATGTGCAAGCTATGGTCGAAAATCATCTGAAAGACATGATTTTACGCACATTCGATCCTAAGAAAGCCGATACAATTTTCACCGAAGAGGGAGAGGTAAAGTTTATTTATTTTTGAACGTCATTATAGACATACCGCGTATGAAAAATTAATTAAATAACATAAACACATTATTATCCAAAATTATAGACTCCGGCCTGGTTGACTGAGATGATTGATCATCACACATGGCGTTCGCTAATTTATCGACTAGCTGAAGAGTATCCAGATTGTTTGATGCTTAATTTCACCATAAAATTGATATCAGACGCTGGTTATCAAAGTGAAATCACATCGATCTCAACTGCTGCACAACAAATTGAAGTCTATTCGCGTGTTCTGAAAACTTCCATCATAAAATTCCTCACAAATCCTGATGATGTACAAAAGAATATTGAAGAATGTGCGGTTAGTACATTGTCTATCGAAATGCCAATTATTCGATTTGTTGATCTTTGCTAATTATTTATTTTCTTTTGATATTACAGCGAATGGTGTGCCATGGTCAACATACTTATGTTTATAGTCAAGTGCTGGTTCAAGTACTTTCACAGGAGCCCAAAGGTGGTTTCAATATGAAGCGTTTATCTCAGGAAATTACCAAATATGCACTTCAGAAGTATGTAATATGGCTAAGAAAAAATCAAGCTGTTTGTCATTCATGTTGGTGTTTAAACAAAATTTTAAAATGTAATTTCAGCAATCATAATGTGACTCCAATAACAATGACCCTAAATGGATCAGCGGCATATCCACAGGCATGTCAAGCATTATCATCGATGTTGTCACGAAATACACTGAATCCAGCAGATATTACAGTTCTATTCCGAAACTATTCAACATCAGATCCACCGCCCATTGACTTAATTCGAAACCCACAATTCTTGGATCTTCTTGTTGATTCGCTGTTCAGAACGGGTGTTAAAATCAATCCAGAGCATAAAAGCAAGTACATTTATTTGCTAGCATATGCATCCAGTGTGTGTGAAACATTTACGAAGAAAGCGAACAAACGAAACATCAATAAAGACGAATTGAAAGGCACAATGCAAGCGATTGAAAAGGTTCATGGAATTTGCAATGTGAATCTTGGATCAACTGAGCTCATCGCTGAGCTGCAAACATTATACGAATGTATTCGATTTCCCGTTGTTGGAGTTGGTGTTATTCGATGGGTTGAAAACACTGTCACTGAATCATCGTATTTTAAACTATCGACAGATAATTGTCCCATGCATTTAGCCATTTTGGACGAAGTTGCTAACGTTCATCCGTCACTTCATCAACAAATCTTGAAATTATTCATCAAATTGTTCGAATCAAAGCAAGACGAATTGGAAATCTTAGTGCAGGTACATTGATTAAAATTAAATTAATGCATTTTACTTGATGTTTAACGTTTATCAAAATAAATATTCAGTTGGAATTGCGAAAAATGCTGTTGGATCGTATGATCAATCTGTTGACAAGAGGTTGCGTTGTGCCAGTTGTGAAGTACATTAAACAATGTTGTCAGAAGGGTGATACGGACACATCGCTGATTCGATATTTCGTAACTGAGGTAAATCAAGGTTGAAAAATTGTAAAACGTTCATATTTAAACGAACAAAAAATATTATTTGCTTTTATCTAGGTACTTGAAACAATAACGCATCCATATTCACCGGAATTTGTACAACTGTTTCTGCCAATGGTCGAAAATGAAGAAATTATGGGTTCAATGAGAGGCGAGGGAGACAATGATCCGGTTTCAGAATTTATCGGTAAGATTTTATGCATAACTTTTGGAACTCTTTATTTCAATGGGAATTTAAGCGTCAATTATTAAATTACAATTTGCATTTTTTTTTTTATTTTGTTTCATTTACAGTTCATTGCAAGGCTCACTACATGACTGTATAGACTTTCCATATCTAAAACTATTAGAAGTAGTTTGACGTTAGTTTAAGCAACACAACCATTTTCTAATGATTTTCAATGTACTTGTTCTCGTATTTCAGTACACAAAAATGAATATTATGAAAATAAAAACTTAAATTGTCCATACAAACTGTTTTCATTTCTCTCAAATACCGTAGAAATATTATATTGTTGTATTCTATACAAATAATATCTGTTATCATCATCCCAATGTTGTTTATGTAGATTTATATGCGGCTCTTTAAATACGTTCGACAACGACGCCGTCTCATGGCGAATTTCTCAGTGCTATTGAAATACACAGTGAAAAAAATCCAAGATGGCAACTTGGATTTCATTCAATGCGTATTTCAATAGTACTGAACAATTTGCCATGAGATGGCGCTTCTGTGCAGTGTTCAAAGATATAACATTGTGACGGTTATCATTTGTTGTGTGAATTTTGTCTAAAAAGATCCCAAAGATCTTAAATTTTGAAATAATGAGCTTATTATTTGCGTACATTTTCTGCATAAAATGATGAAAATTTATTTTGATAAATTATAAAAAATAATCTGAGGAGTGGCATAAATGCCAAGAATATGCGACGAATTGAACGGAAAAAGGAAATTTAAGTAAAATAAAATATATCAGCCATTTCAAATAGTCCACAATTGGGCATATTTTAGTGTTTACAATCTTCATCGTAATCATCGCACACGCATTGACAGTCGCATTCGGTCAGAACACGTTGGCAAAACGGTAAATTTTCACCATCACAGCCATGGAAGTCTGAAGATGCGTATGTCCCTAAAAACAAAACACTAAATTAGTATCTTACAAAAAAAAACAAATTTACATGTACAGTGTCACACATACATTCACTTTCTGATTCCCATCTATGACGAACGATTACATCACGTTCCCATTCTTGCTCCCATTGCTCTTGGTTCCAATCTTCTTTTTCCCAACATTTTTCCTCCTCTTCTAAAATAAAATACAACATCTGGTTAAATTGAAATATGTTTAAGTCAACTAAATAATATCGTTGAGCTTTAAAATGTAAACAAACAAAAAATCCAAATTCGTGTATTAACACTTTGAAATTCTCGTAAATTAAACAAACCTTCTTCATCACTGTCTGCCTTTGCATGCTTATCTATACAAATAATTAAAAAAATATCATAACATTAGACCATTTCTAGTTTGATACTATAATACAATGGTAGAAACAATATTTTGGTTTACTAACTTCCCCTAATTTTTATTACAACTGGTTTGCCATTTCCGTGCTTCTGGTGGGCTTTTCCTGAAAATAAGTAATTAAACACTCAACGTATAAAAAAACATCATTCAAATATGTATGGAAATGTTGTCTCTAATTGTTTTATTTTATATTTAAATCCGACGATTGCGCTTCAGCAATACGACAGCTCCCTCATGATGCTAAACAATTGTACACCATTACATAAGAAAGATTAAGCAGCAAATATTTACTTCTTTTCTTTCTATCACACTTTCTCGTGGATAGAGTGCGTTTGATTCTCAAGAGGGCGCCACACGTTGACAAATTCACAATAGGGAATTTATGCGTAATTGTTGTTGTACCGCGCGACCGTCGTTTAAATCACTTCTTTTGAACTTATTATTAATTATCAAGGACTTGTGATCATACCTTTTTTGTCATCATCCGAATCATCCGAACTTGAAGAGCCCTCAATGATTATAACCTTGTTTTTTTTCGACTTGTGATTGGCTTTCGCTGAGGGTGAGTAAAGTTTATAGAATTAGTCGCTGATAGCATCGGAAGTTTGACAGACATCAAATTGATTATTTTTAGTTGCGATTTTATAAAAAGTAATTTCTAATTGCATATAAAAATGTATAGTATTTGCCAAAAAACGAAGTAATTGTATTGGAAATATACAAAGTAATTGCAGTACTAAAAATATACAAAAATAAATGCATTTACTTTTTCATATGCAATTACTTGATATATTTCAAAATTACTCTCATCGTGAAAAAGTAGTTGTAGAAAGTAATTTCAAAATATATAAAGTAATTGTTGGTGGAAAAAAAGTAATTGCATGAGTGATTTGCCCCTCGGATTTTATGTTTTTCAAACAGTTCTAACTCCACCACTACAAAGATTCGTATTCAATTCTATCGAATATGTTTAAGTGTTACTTTCTTGCTTTGCGAGATCAAGTTACTAGAATCAAACACATTTCCATCGACAATTTTTATGTAATACAAAAGATCAATAACTCTTAAAAGAAAAAAATTGATTTAACATTTATAACATACGTTTCTTTTTGTTTTTTTGATGACCTGATCCTCCTCCTCCTCCTCCTCCGCCTCCTATTAATGTAAGTAATTTTTAACAAGAGCTTTGACAACGGAGAAACATTTACATACCGTTTTTGATCACAATCACAGTGCCTATATTGAACAAATTCGATCGATTAGAAGTTCATTAGAATTAAGTATTTAAGAGAGATTTAAATTATTTTATTATTTATTCTTTTGACTTGTCTCTCAAAATTGTAAATGTGAACATTTTCGTTGCCAATATTTGCTCACCTTCGCCATGACCACGTGCAGTTACTGGAAACGAACAAATGAAATAAATGTTTATAAAAAACTGTATTAGACATAAAAAATTAGATGTCCTTTGGTTTCATAGATATAAAAGAAGACTCTGTTCGGCAAACACACAGAATACTCTGAACGTTGACAAACAAAGCTTTAACAAGTTTAAAGCGAAAAACCATACCAAATGTGCAATAGAAATCATCACAATAAACTAGAACTAATGACAAACAACATCGTTTCATTTTCGTTTCAATACGTCAGAAAACAATAAAGAAATAAAATCAAAATTGGGATGTTTTAAAAGTCTTCGCTTTCACACCTGATATACAATAACGCATGTGAATGTCACAGCTTTTTTGCAGTATTTTTGTGCATATGATGTCAAGCTTTTACTGCTGCCATTATATTCTAATAATTATATTCTTCTTACAGCTGAAGCGATAATTTTGTGTACGTATCAGTGTTCTCAATCAGGTCCCAAGTCCGATACAAGACCGACTGAAAATATTACTCTCCATAGTTACTGAGTGGGTTTTACCAATTTGAAACATTGTTGACTTTTCTAATTGAAGAGTTCATGTAAGGATCAATTTTAGAGTCAATTGAACTAACGCAATGGTTGAGTAGGATCTTCAGATTGAGTAAAGATTGATTATGTATTATTGTATTAGCCGTACAAATCGTTGAAAAGTTCAATCGGACTTCGGACTCAATTTGGGGTCCGATTGAGAACACTGTTACGTAAAATTTCTCGTTGAGAACTTTTGAATTATGATAAATTTTTTGGTCTTTCTTTAAGTATTTCAATTCCTTAGCGGAAATTCACTTTAGTTTCAAATCAAAATCATAGCTGGTTCAAATATTTTTTTTTTATTTTACCTTTTGCATTCTTATTTTTCTTATCACCATGTCCTAATATTGGTGTTTGTTGTTTCGCAACAAGCCCTGGTTTAACCGAAACATTCTTTTTGGACCCTGGTTTCTTTCCACCATGTGCTCCACTCAGGACCTTTAAGGGATTGATTATTATTATTGATCGGTATTTCTGTGTAACATTTTCACGAGATGAGCGGATTACAAATAATTGAAACCATTTGAAAATTGTTGTTTTGCATCATACCACTGACTTAATGCTTTACATTTGAATTATTATTTTCGTTGGAAATGAACGTCGAAACTCTTATAAGCAAAACCAAAAATTCATTTATGTCTTATCAGTTCACAATTTGAAAATCAGTCAAAATATTCAAAACACTTTCAGATTGGAAAATGGATCCAACAATTTTCAGAATTTATCAACTCAGAACTAAATAAGTTCCACTTTGTTTCGGCTTCATTTTACACATTGAAAACTCTTCATATGAATTATTTTTATGAGTAACTTCATTTTGTTAACTTTTTAAATAAATCTAAGAATGAATGAAATAGGAAAAATATTAACCACAAATAAAATGGCCAACAGTACTGCCAGTGTAGTCTTCATATTCGGTACTGCCATTAAAATCAGTGAATTGGCAATCTTATATCTTCTCAATTCGCATTAATACATTTCAAAATCGAATAATTTTGTGTCTTTTATCCAGATTTATTTGTGCAATACGTAAAGTACAATCTCCTTTAAATGATTACCAATTCCACTGTATATCAGCTGTTCAAAGAATAATCACAGAGCTACAGTCCGATGAAAACAAAACACTGGTAATATGCATTTTTTTTTTCAAAATATTTTCATTAAATTATAAAATTAAACAATTGAGTTGCTGAGAATAAGAATCTGAATGCAGGATCACTCAAGCACAAGTATAAAAGTTTGATCATGTATTCTCATTTTTAATCTCAGCCACTCAATTTAAACAAATCAATTGAACGAAATTGTACCAGTTGCTTATTCGAAATCAATTCTATGCATTTTATATCATTTCAAAAATGCAGGATTAATAAAAATCATTCAAAGCTGCGTTTATCGTGGAGTGTATTCATTTTCGTACATTGGTTCGTGATTTGCAATACCTTACAGCAATAAAATTAAACCAGCTGTAAAAAGAGTCATAATAATAATCCATGATTTGTAGGAGACTTGTTGCAACTCGAATATGGTAACAGAAGGTATAAAGCGTAAATATTCAGTATTGATTACAACATTTCAATTTGGCAATGATATCTTAAACAGATTTCATAATTCCCAAGTAAAGTCAGATGTTTTTATTGATGCTAAATAATGTTAATCGAAGTTTGAGAAAAATGATTTTTATTTTTATATCTAGCATCCGAAATTGATTCACATCTAGAATCAATAGAAGAATGTAATGCTTTGGCCTTGACTCGTGCTTTGAAGCTTTACGTATGAATTAATCAACAGTGCATACATTCAAACATGGTTCGCATGAAAGATAAATGATTATTTTGAAAGTGTAATAATTCTAGGTTTATTTTCTCTATGCTCAAAATGTTTATTGATCAAAAATTGTATGCCAAATGTTCCACTTGTTTAAAATATAATATGTGTTTCATCAGATCGCTTTATAGGGAAACACATTTTTATATAGGGAAACACTCTCGAAAACAAAAATTTCACTTTGGGTCTTTACCAAGGCCGTTTATGTATCTGTAAATACGTATTTATTCGCCAAAATATTCAGCAATATGCATGCATTTGCACGTTTACATACACATTCGCAGGCATTCGCAGATTTTCTTAAACATTCGCTCACCACTTTGAACATTCGTATACGCTATAGCGCTATGGGACTTGTAAACATTCGCTACGCTGTATGGACATTCGCATACACTCTTAGATATGCAAGAATTTGTCCGTCGAAATACTCGTGTGTGTGTGTGCGTGCGTGAATGTTTTTGCATTGGGTGGTCTGTTGTTGTCAATCGTGACAGCGATGTCTTTGTTTTTTAATGACAGTTTCAAAGCCGAATCAATTCTAAGACTTTTTTGACATAAGAGGCCTTGGTCTTTACTCGATATAAGATTTGCAAGACTGTGGCCCAAAAGAAAAATACATATCAGCAGATTCGGGAATCCTCACCGCCTTGAATTGATCTAATAACTCAACTTAAGATTCCTAGAAAGCAGTAATCAGATCGATCGGAACAAAAATTCTTTGATGGCCTTCCTTTTATTCCGAGAAGTGTATAAAAATAGAAGAATATGCTAAGTTGGCTATGGAAAGAACGTGTTTATCACAGCATTTCACTCACAAACAATTGCGTGCAACAATTTCAAAATGAGAAAAGCAAATTGAGCTAATGCTTTGGTCAATATTTCCATAGGTTTTTTTTTTATTTTTCAGGAAACATATATTTTTACCTCAACCTCAGCCAGTTTTCAGGGTACTTTGATCATTTTATTTAGAAATTGAAGGCACGGAAGTTATAAATATAGTGGAAAAACATCAAAAGATCTGATGATTTTCATACACAAAAATTAACACCAAATTAATAACAAATTTCGGTTAAATTTCTTGTACCGAATTATAAAAACCTTTCTTAATAAGTTAATATTTGTTTCCATGAGACTTATGAATTCCCAATTTATCAAATGCGTGCGAAATGAAATGTCTACTTTTGTCCAAGGGGTGCTAGTTCAATGTTAGCATTTCTGTGCTTCTTCTTCCAAAACCGACACAGGCATACAAACGCAAGTGCCGCACGCAGCTCACTGATCATTTTTTTTTTTTAATTTTAAAGTTAAGCACATATTACTTTGTGTAATGTAATACTTTACAATCAGGTGGACCATTTTGAGAAAATTTTTGCCATGACACTCATTGTGCACTCATTTTACTAAGGCGTTTCTTGATGGAATTTTCTTGTACTCGCATGGGCGACGTTCATTAATCATAGCTTTCGCTAGCAACAGGAAGGAAGAACACCCGAAAAAGAGAATATAAAAACTGTCTACTATTCGAAAAATCATTGTACTGAAATTTTTGCTAGCCTTTGCTACACACAAAGAAATCAATGAGTAAAATATCAATGCATTGCTCCATACATGAATAAAATATAGGAACACTCGAAACTGGAATAAGTTTGTATTGGTTTACACCAATTCGGTATGCAATTGTTAAACTTCATCGATAAGCTCCTAGCCAATTTGCCACATGAACAATTCAAATCAAAACTAGAGAGAATATCTGACTCAAGTTTTATGAATTTACTTTAAATTCATATAGCATTTTAAAAAAATCCCTGTTCGGTCTAATACTGACTAACTGACTGTGACTGCTAAATTGTTTTTTATTTATTTTATTTTATTCTATTTATCTCCTGTTTATTCCTGCCTATTGAATATTTACTTTCCGTTCCTATTTAAATAGCTGATGGCAACCCGCTTCGCGTAGTTTTATGGAATTCTTTCAATTTTTGTTTAGTTTTCTAGAAGTTCTGGAATGTTCCATGGTTCGCTTGGGTTTTCTGTTGATTTTTCTTGAATATTCTAGAATGTTCTATGGCCTTCTGTCGATTTTTCTCATGGAATGTTCGAGAAAAATCGAAATAATTGCATAGAAAATTCTAGCAACTTTTAGACCGCCATGACGTCCGCCTGCAGACCGTTTTATTACTTCAGACTGTTTCGGTCGACTGACTAACGACTGTCTGCTCAATCGTTTTGTTTTCAAAAGAGAAAATAAATTGGCATTTATCAGATTTTTTTAACTGAGCTAATTCCAAAATAACTGAGCATTTTATATGCAGTCTTATTTAAGTTAAACTCTCAATCGAAATACTCAACAAATGACTGAAAGGGACCCCAGCGATTATTATAACCAACTCCACTTTTGTTGAAAATCTAAAGCCAAATCTCATTCGCAATGAGACTAACCACTTCGCTTCAGCGTCCAGTATCTTGTATTTATTTATTTGTTACAAATTAGTAAGGGAGATGAGTACGTCTCCGTACGTCTCCGAGGGTAGTTTTTTTTAGGGGTGGGTGTTCAATGTCAAACACTTTGGTGAAACGGCCGAACTCAGCATTGTGCCCATGCACTTTCCGACTAGGCTTGAGGTCAGGAACACGTACCTATAATATTGCCAAGGAATTTTAATGTCACCCTGTATAAAATCCACAAATACACCCAATGATCTGCATTTCTCGTGCTGTCAATAATAATATTAGTTTTTTGCTTTGTATGCTAGCGAATAAGTGAAAGATAAACACAATTGTCAATGCACATTAAAAAATTTATTGCTATTGGATGAAACAAAAATAAAAATAGGTCTACATGTTAAAGAACATTTGAATAAAAGTAAAAAAAGATATAAAATGTATCAGCCATTTCCATATAAATGAATAGCACTCAATTCAAATTTTAAGCTACCATAAAACAACAGATCGAATAATGCAGGTCAGAAAAGCACTAACATCCAATACCTCTTGTTTGATTGTGTTTACATCGAGATATCATTTCATTTCACATAAAATCGAATCAGTGGAAGAATACTTAAACTAACAAACACATCTGCAGCAACAAACTTGCTTTTTGTAGGAACAGAGTGGAAGATTTCCTGAACATGATGTATCTGAAATAAAAGATTGAAAAATAATCATTTAATTTATATGAAATATCGAATTGTTGTTAGATTTAGCATATTATTCGTGGGAATGGGTCAGGCTTGAGTGTTTCACACATGCTTTATACGCGTCTGAGCTTAAAACTGTACCCAAAGGCGTCGGGCGCGTGGTAGTTTTGCCGCGAAAAGTATCAAAACTACAGATTGCATCCCTTTGATTTCACGAGTGTTCTGGAGAATCATGAACCAAGATCGAAGTGTATGTAACATGTTATAATACTCGAAATTAAATTTGAAGTGACCAAAAGCGCCTTTGAATACCACATTCCTTTTTTATAAAATGTTTAGTTTCAAATTTATAATTATTCAAACAAAATAGATTTTGAGTGACAGTACTCTTAACGTGAGAGTAATTGACTCGTTTCCTCTGGTTTTCTTGAAATTATTGAATACTTTTCAAGTTGTTCCAAAATCACTATGAAAAAAAAATAGGAAAATGGAAAAACTCAGGGATATGTGTGCACTGTGCACCTCCAATAGTATTTCAGAAACCGGTGACGGTAGAACCATCGATCCTTGCGCCATATGTAAATCTGATTGACAGCATACTTTTCAGCGTGGCTGTGTACTGAGTGCCAAACTTTTTTTGTCGTGAATTTTTTTTTTTTTTCAAGTGTTCATTGTTTGAATATTTTCCATCAAACATTAGGGTAAGTAAATGTTTTTCAGTACTATTTGAGGTGCTTTTAGCGAGAACAAAAAATGTTTGCGTCTATTTGGCAAGAAAAAAAAATTGTTAGCACGTCAAAATTGTACAAAATGTGCACTGTGAACACCTAAATTGTGTGCACTTTGGACCCCCTTTTTTACACTAGAAACCGCATTGACGCCATATTATTGTGTCTAAACGATCGAGAAACGTCACTCAAGTAAAATAAAAGCAAGAGCGCAAGTAATCAAAGGCATCAAAGTGGATAAAAAACCGAAACATGAGACTGTTCGTGTATACAATATACCTCGCAGCAGCTTAATTCGCTACATTGCAAAGATTAAAGCCACATATCCTGACATTACACAAGACAGTAATGCTAGTTTATTGCGAACTTTGAAAGCAGTTGCATCTCTTTCCGGCACACCATCATTGGTATTTTGTTCTTGTTATATTTTCCGTTTTCGCTGCAACCTTTTTCAATGTCTTTTCCTTCTTTTCCAGGTTTTCAATGAAGATTAAGAAGCTAATGACCGTATGAATTTCTTTTGTAACAATTGCGATTCTGATTATTCTGAGTGATGAATCCAACCTTTTTTCGTTCAATTCCTTGTTCGGGGGACAAAAAATAAATAAAACCTACATTTCCATTCGTAATCTGTCGTTTATACTACATTGATTCCACTTTTTCAGAGATTTTTGATGGGAGTCCACAGTGCACACAAAATTTTCTCAATGATTTTTTCCAGGAATTTTTCCCAGGAATTTTTTTTTTAGTGCCAGAAACACTTACAACAGGTGTAATTACGCAGTGCCATTGACAACCGTTAGAAATTAACAAACTAAATTATGCAGATTGATTGGAATAGCACATATTCACTTATTCTTTCCACCCTCGGAATTCTTGCAACGCTTACGATTCGCATGCGGCGCATGCGATTGACGCTACCATAGAGTTCGTTCAGCTTGCGGCGCACGTGATAGACACATACACACACTTCGATTTGCGTATGCTAAAGCATACGTTCCGCTAGTAGTATCTAGCTGATGATATCCATCCGTTTCACATTCCTTGCTAAGAATGCAGTTTGATAAGAAATGAAATGGATAAGGAGGACTTACTCTTGCTGCTTTTCGAGGTCTTCTTCTTTATCTTGCAAATCGATGTATTGCTTGATTCTAATGTTTGAAGAGGAAATATTGTGTTATTCCATCGAACTAAGAATGCGGTTTGATTAAAAATATAATAGATTAGGAAGACATACTTCTGCAGTTAGACGATGTCGATTTGCATCCTGGTAGTTTAGGTTTGCATCCAGGTAATTTTGTTTTACTGCTTTTGGACGATGTCGATTTGCATCCTGGTAGTTTGGGTTTGCATCCAGGTAATTTCAGTTTACTGCTTTTGGACGATGTCGATTTGCATCCTGGTAGTTTAGGTTTGCATCCGGGTAATTTCAGTTTACTGCTTTTGGACGATGTCGATTTGCATCCTGGTAGTTTAGGTTTGCATCCAGGTAATTTCGGTTTACTGCACTTGGACGATGTCGATTTGCATCCTGGTAGTTTGGGTTTGCATCCAGGTAATTTCGGTTTGCTGCACTTGGACGATGTCGATTTGCATCCTGGCAGTTTGGGTTTGCATCCAGGTAATTTTGTTTTACTGCACTTGGACGATGTCGATTTGCATCCTGGCAGTTTGAGTTCGCGTCCAGGTAATTTCGGTTTACTGCACTTGGACGATGTCGATTTGCATCCTGGCAGTTTGAGTTTGCGTCCAGGTAATTTCGGTTTACTGCACTTGGACGATGTCGATTTGCATCCTGGCAGTTTGAGTTTGCGTCCAGGTAATTTCGGTTTACTGCACTTGGACGATGTCGATTTGCATCCTGGTAGTTTGGGTTTGCATCCAGGTAATTTCGGTTTACTGCACTTGGACGATGTCGATTTGCATCCTGGTAGTTTAGGTTTGCATCCAGGTAATTTCAGTTTACTGCTTTTGGACGATGTCGATTTGCATCCTGGCAGTTTGGGTTTGCATCCAGGTAATTTCGGTTTACTGCACTTGGACGATGTCGATTTGCATCCTGGCAGTTTGAGTTCGCGTCCAGGTAATTTCGGTTTACTGCACTTGGACGATGTCGATTTGCATCCTGGCAGTTTGAGTTCGCGTCCAGGTAATTTCGGTTTACTGCACTTGGACGATGTCGATTTGCATCCTGGTAGTTTGGGCTTGCATCCGGGTAATTTCAGTTTACTGCTTTTGGACGATGTCGATTTGCATCCTGGTAGTTTAGGTTTGCATCCAGGTAATTTCAGTTTACTGCTTTTGGACGATGTCGATTTGCATCCTGGTAGTTTAGGTTTGCATCCGGGTAATTTCAGTTTACTGCTCTTGGACGATGTCGATTTGCATCCTGGTAGTTTAGGTTTGCATCCAGGTAATTTCGGTTTACTGCTCTTGGACGATGTCGATTTGCATCCTGGTAGTTTAGGTTTGCATCCGGGTAATTTCAGTTTACTGCTCTTGGACGATGTCGATTTGCATCCTGGTAGTTTGGGTTTGCATCCAGGTAATTTCAGTTTACTGCTCTTGGACGATGTCGATTTGCATCCTGGTAGTTTAGGTTTGCATCCGGGTAATTTCAGTTTACTGCTCTTGGACGATGTCGATTTGCATCCTGGTAGTTTAGGTTTGCATCCAGGTAATTTCAGTTTACTGCTCTTGGACGATGTCGATTTGCATCCTGGTAGTTTAGGTTTGCATCCGGGTAATTTCAGTTTACTGCTCTTGGACGATGTCGATTTGCATCCTGGTAGTTTAGGTTTGCATCCAGGTAATTTCAGTTTACTGCTCTTGGACGATGTCGATTTGCATCCTGGTAGTTTAGGTTTGCATCCAGGTAATTTCAGTTTACTGCTCTTGGACGATGTCGATTTGCATCCTGGTAGTTTAGGTTTGCATCCAGGTAATTTCAGTTTACTGCTCTTGGACGATGTCGATTTGCATCCTGGTAGTTTAGGTTTGCATCCGGGTAATTTCAGTTTACTGCTCTTGGACGATGTCGATTTGCATCCTGGTAGTTTGGGTTTGCATCCAGGTAATTTCAGTTTACTGCTCTTGGACGATGTCGATTTGCATCCTGGTAGTTTAGGTTTGCATCCGGGTAATTTCAGTTTACTGCTCTTGGACGATGTCGATTTGCATCCTGGTAGTTTAGGTTTGCATCCAGGTAATTTCAGTTTACTGCTCTTGGACGATGTCGATTTGCATCCTGGTAGTTTAGGTTTGCATCCGGGTAATTTCAGTTTACTGCTCTTGGACGATGTCGATTTGCATCCTGGTAGTTTGGGTTTGCATCCAGGTAATTTCAGTTTACTGCTCTTGGACGATGTCGATTTGCATCCTGGTAGTTTAGGTTTGCATCCAGGTAATTTCGGTTTACTGCACTTGGACGATGTCGATTTGCATCCTGGTAGTTTAGGTTTGCATCCAGGTAATTTTGTTTTACTGCTTTTGGACGATGTCGATTTGCATCCTGGTAGTTTAGGTTTGCATCCGGGTAATTTCAGTTTACTGCTTTTGGACGATGTCGATTTGCATCCTGGTAGTTTAGGTTTGCATCCAGGTAATTTCAGTTTACTGCTCTTGGACGATGTCGATTTGCATCCTGGTAGTTTGGGTTTGCATCCTGGTAGTTTAGGTTTGCATCCAGGTAATTTTGTTTTACTGCTTTTGGACGATGTCGATTTGCATCCTGGTAGTTTAGGTTTGCATCCGGGTAATTTCAGTTTACTGCTTTTGGACGATGTCGATTTGCATCCTGGTAGTTTAGGTTTGCATCCAGGTAATTTCAGTTTACTGCTCTTGGACGATGTCGATTTGCATCCTGGTAGTTTAGGTTTGCATCCGGGTAATTTCAGTTTACTGCTTTTGGACGATGTCGATTTGCATCCTGGTAGTTTAGGTTTGCATCCGGGTAATTTCAGTTTACTGCTCTTGGACGATGTCGATTTGCATCCTGGTAGTTTAGGTTTGCATCCGGGTAATTTCAGTTTACTGCTCTTGGACGATGTCGATTTGCATCCTGGTAGTTTAGGTTTGCATCCAGGTAATTTCAGTTTACTGCTCTTGGACGATGTCGATTTGCATCCTGGTAGTTTAGGTTTGCATCCAGGTAATTTCAGTTTACTGCTCTTGGACGATGTCGATTTGCATCCTGGTAGTTTAGGTTTGCATCCGGGTAATTTCAGTTTACTGCTCTTGGACGATGTCGATTTGCATCCTGGTAGTTTGGGTTTGCATCCAGGTAATTTCAGTTTACTGCTCTTGGACGATGTCGATTTGCATCCTGGTAGTTTAGGTTTGCATCCAGGTAATTTCGGTTTACTGCTTTTGGACGATGTCGATTTGCATCCTGGTAGTTTAGGTTTGCATCCAGGTAATTTTGTTTTACTGCTTTTGGACGATGTCGATTTGCATCCTGGTAGTTTAGGTTTGCATCCGGGTAATTTCAGTTTACTGCTTTTGGACGATGTCGATTTGCATCCTGGTAGTTTAGGTTTGCATCCAGGTAATTTCAGTTTACTGCTTTTGGACGATGTCGATTTGCATCCTGGTAGTTTAGGTTTGCATCCAGGTAATTTTGTTTTACTGCTTTTGGACGATGTCGATTTGCATCCTGGTAGTTTAGGTTTGCATCCGGGTAATTTCAGTTTACTGCTTTTGGACGATGTCGATTTGCATCCTGGTAGTTTAGGTTTGCATCCAGGTAATTTCAGTTTACTGCTCTTGGACGATGTCGATTTGCATCCTGGTAGTTTAGGTTTGCATCCGGGTAATTTCAGTTTACTGCTTTTGGACGATGTCGATTTGCATCCTGGTAGTTTAGGTTTGCATCCGGGTAATTTCAGTTTACTGCTCTTGGACGATGTCGATTTGCATCCTGGTAGTTTAGGTTTGCATCCGGTAATTTCAGTTTACTGCTCTTGGACGATGTCGATTTGCATCCTGGTAGTTTAGGTTTGCATCCAGGTAATTTCAGTTTACTGCTCTTGGACGATGTCGATTTGCATCCTGGTAGTTTAGGTTTGCATCCGGTAATTTCAGTTTACTGCTCTTGGACGATGTCGATTTGCATCCTGGTAGTTTAGGTTTGCATCCAGGTAATTTCAGTTTACTGCTCTTGGACGATGTCGATTTGCATCCTGGTAGTTTAGGTTTGCATCCAGGTAATTTCAGTTTACTGCTTTTGGACGATGTCGATTTGCATCCTGGTAGTTTAGGTTTGCATCCAGGTAATTTTGTTTTACTGCTTTTGGACGATGTCGATTTGCATCCTGGTAGTTTAGGTTTGCATCCAGGTAATTTCAGTTTACTGCTTTTGGACGATGTCGATTTGCATCCTGGTAGTTTAGGTTTGCATCCAGGTAATTTCAGTTTACTGCTTTTGGACGATGTCGATTTGCATCCTGGTAGTTTAGGTTTGCATCCAGGTAATTTCAGTTTACTGCTCTTGGACGATGTCGATTTGCATCCTGGTAGTTTAGGTTTGCATCCAGGTAATTTCGTTTACTGCTTTGGACGATGTCGATTTGCATCCTGGTAGTTTAGGTTTGCATCCAGGTAATTTCAGTTTACTGCTTTTGGACGATGTCGATTTGCATCCTGGTAGTTTAGGTTTGCATCCAGGTAATTTCAGTTTACTGCTTTTGGACGATGTCGATTTGCATCCTGGTAGTTTAGGTTTGCATCCAGGTAATTTCAGTTTACTGCTTTTGGACGATGTCGATTTGCATCCTGGTAGTTTAGGTTTGCATCCAGGTAATTTCAGTTTACTGCTTTTGGACGATGTCGATTTGCATCCTGGTAGTTTAGGTTTGCATCCAGGTAATTTCAGTTTACTGCTTTTGGACGATGTCGATTTGCATCCTGGTAGTTTAGGTTTGCATCCAGGTAATTTCAGTTTACTGCTTTTGGACGATGTCGATTTGCATCCTGGTAGTTTAGGTTTGCATCCAGGTAATTTCAGTTTACTGCTCTTGGACGATGTCGATTTGCATCCTGGTAGTTTAGGTTTGCATCCAGGTAATTTCAGTTTACTGCTTTTGGACGATGTCGATTTGCATCCTGGTAGTTTAGGTTTGCATCCAGGTAATTTCAGTTTACTGCTCTTGGACGATGTCGATTTGCATCCTGGTAGTTTAGGTTTGCATCCAGGTAATTTCAGTTTACTGCTTTGGACGATGTCGATTTGCATCCTGGTAGTTTAGGTTTGCATCCAGGTAATTTCAGTTTACTGCTTTTGGACGATGTCGATTTGCATCCTGGTAGTTTAGGTTTGCATCCAGGTAATTTCAGTTTACTGCTCTTGGACGATGTCGATTTGCATCCTGGTAGTTTAGGTTTGCATCCAGGTAATTTCAGTTTACTGCTTTTGGACGATGTCGATTTGCATCCTGGTAGTTTAGGTTTGCATCCAGGTAATTTCAGTTTACTGCTTTTGGACGATGTCGATTTGCATCCTGGTAGTTTAGGTTTGCATCCAGGTAATTTCAGTTTACTGCTCTTGGACGATGTCGATTTGCATCCTGGTAGTTTAGGTTTGCATCCAGGTAATTTCGTTTACTGCTTTGGACGATGTCGATTTGCATCCTGGTAGTTTAGGTTTGCATCCAGGTAATTTCAGTTTACTGCTTTTGGACGATGTCGATTTGCATCCTGGTAGTTTAGGTTTGCATCCAGGTAATTTCGTTTACTGCTCTTGGACGATGTCGATTTGCATCCTGGTAGTTTAGGTTTGCATCCAGGTAATTTCAGTTTACTGCTTTTGGACGATGTCGATTTGCATCCTGGTAGTTTAGGTTTGCATCCAGGTAATTTCAGTTTACTGCTTTTGGACGATGTCGATTTGCATCCTGGTAGTTTAGGTTTGCATCCAGGTAATTTTGTTTTACTGCTTTTGGACGATGTCGATTTGCATCCTGGTAGTTTAGGTTTGCATCCAGGTAATTTTGTTTTACTGCTTTTGGACGATGTCGATTTGCATCCTGGTAGTTTAGGTTTGCATCCAGGTAATTTCAGTTTACTGCTTTTGGACGATGTCGATTTGCATCCTGGTAGTTTAGGTTTGCATCCAGGTAATTTTGTTTTACTGCTTTTGGACGATGTCGATTTGCATCCTGGTAGTTTAGGTTTGCATCCAGGTAATTTCAGTTTACTGCTTTTGGACGATGTCGATTTGCATCCTGGTAGTTTAGGTTTGCATCCAGGTAATTTCAGTTTACTGCTTTTGGACGATGTCGATTTGCATCCTGGTAGTTTAGGTTTGCATCCAGGTAATTTCGTTTACTGCTTTGGACGATGTCGATTTGCATCCTGGTAGTTTAGGTTTGCATCCAGGTAATTTCAGTTTACTGCTTTTGGACGATGTCGATTTGCATCCTGGTAGTTTAGGTTTGCATCCAGGTAATTTACTTTTACTGCTTTTGGACGATGTCGATTTGCATCCTGGTAGTTTAGGTTTGCATCCAGGTAATTTTGTTTTACTGCTTTTGGACGATGTCGATTTGCATCCTGGTAGTTTAGGTTTGCATCCAGGTAATTTTGTTTTACTGCTCTTGGACGATGTCGATTTGCATCCTGGTAGTTTAGGTTTGCATCCAGGTAATTTCAGTTTACTGCTTTTGGACGATGTCGATTTGCATCCTGGTAGTTTAGGTTTGCATCCAGGTAATTTCAGTTTACTGCTTTTGGACGATGTCGATTTGCATCCTGGTAGTTTAGGTTTGCATCCAGGTAATTTTGTTTTACTGCTTTGGACGATGTCGATTTGCATCCTGGTAGTTTAGGTTTGCATCCAGGTAATTTAGTTTTACTGCTTTTGGACGATGTCGATTTGCATCCTGGTAGTTTAGGTTTGCATCCAGGTAATTTCAGTTTACTGCTTTTGGACGATGTCGATTTGCATCCTGGTAGTTTAGGTTTGCATCCAGGTAATTTTGTTTTACTGCTTTTGGACGATGTCGATTTGCATCCTGGTAGTTTGGGCTTGCATCCAGGTAATTTCAGTTTACTGCTTTTGGACGATGTCGATTTGCATCCTGGTAGTTTAGGTTTGCATCCAGGTAATTTCGGTTTACTGCTTTGGACGATGTCGATTTGCATCCTGGTAGTTTAGGTTTGCATCCAGGTAATTTTGTTTTACTGCTTTTGGACGATGTCGATTTGCATCCTGGTAGTTTAGGTTTGCATCCAGGTAATTTCAGTTTACTGCTTTTGGACGATGTCGATTTGCATCCTGGTAGTTTAGGTTTGCATCCAGGTAATTTTGTTTTACTGCTTTTGGACGATGTCGATTTGCATCCTGGTAGTTTGGGCTTGCATCCAGGTAATTTCGGTTTACTGCACTTGGACGATGTCGATTTGCATCCTGGTAGTTTAGGTTTGCATCCAGGTAATTTCGTTTTACTGCTTTTGGACGATGTCGATTTGCATCCTGGTAGTTTGGGTTTGCATCCAGGTAATTTCGGTTTACTGCACTTGGACGATGTCGATTTGCATCCTGGTAGTTTAGGTTTGCATCCAGGTAATTTCAGTTTACTGCTTTTGGACGATGTCGATTTGCATCCTGGTAGTTTAGGTTTACTGCTTTTGGACGATGTCGATTTGCATCCTGGTAGTTTAGGTTTGCATCCAGGTAATTTCGTTTACTGCTCTTGGACGATGTCGATTTGCATCCTGGTAGTTTAGGTTTGCATCCAGGTAATTTCGTTTACTGCTTTTGGACGATGTCGATTTGCATCCTGGTAGTTTAGGTTTGCATCCAGGTAATTTCGTTTACTGCTCTTGGACGATGTCGATTTGCATCCTGGTAGTTTTGGTTTGCATCCAGGTAATTTTGTTTTACTGCTCTTGGACGATGTCGATTTGCATCCTGGTAGTTTAGGTTTGCATCCAGGTAATTTCAGTTTACTGCTTTGGACGATGTCGATTTGCATCCTGGTAGTTTAGGTTTGCATCCAGGTAATTTCGGTTTACTGCTTTTGGACGATGTCGATTTGCATCCTGGTAGTTTAGGTTTGCATCCAGGTAATTTCGGTTTACTGCTCTTGGACGATGTCGATTTGCATCCTGGTAGTTTAGGTTTGCATCCAGGTAATTTTGTTTTACTGCTCTTGGACGATGTCGATTTGCATCCTGGTAGTTTAGGTTTGCATCCAGGTAATTTCGTTTTACTGCTCTTGGACGATGTCGATTTGCATCCTGGTAGTTTAGGTTTGCATCCAGGTAATTTCGGTTTACTGCACTTGGACGATGTCGATTTGCATCCTGGCAGTTTGGGTTTGCATCCAGGTAATTTTGTTTTACTGCTCTTGGACGATGTCGATTTGCATCCTGGTAGTTTAGGTTTGCATCCAGGTAATTTCAGTTTACTGCTTTTGGACGATGTCGATTTGCATCCTGGTAGTTTAGGTTTGCATCCAGGTAATTTCGGTTTACTGCTCTTGGACGATGTCGATTTGCATCCTGGTAGTTTAGGTTTGCATCCAGGTAATTTTGTTTTACTGCTCTTGGACGATGTCGATTTGCATCCTGGTAGTTTAGGTTTGCATCCAGGTAATTTCAGTTTACTGCTTTGGACGATGTCGATTTGCATCCTGGTAGTTTAGGTTTGCATCCAGGTAATTTCGTTTACTGCTCTTGGACGATGTCGATTTGCATCCTGGTAGTTTGGGTTTGCATCCAGGTAATTTTGTTTTACTGCTCTTGGACGATGTCGATTTGCATCCTGGTAGTTTAGGTTTGCATCCAGGTAATTTCAGTTTACTGCTCTTGGACGATGTCGATTTGCATCCTGGCAGTTTAGGTTTGCATCCAGGTAATTTCGGTTTACTGCACTTGGACGATGTCGATTTGCATCCTGGCAGTTTGGGTTTGCATCCAGGTAATTTCGGTTTACTGCACTTGGACGATGTCGATTTGCATCCTGGTAGTTTAGGTTTGCATCCAGGTAATTTCAGTTTACTGCTTTTGGACGATGTCGATTTGCATCCTGGTAGTTTAGGTTTGCATCCAGGTAATTTCGGTTTACTGCTTTTGGACGATGTCGATTTGCATCCTGGTAGTTTAGGTTTGCATCCAGGTAATTTTGTTTTACTGCTTTTGGACGATGTCGATTTGCATCCTGGTAGTTTAGGTTTGCATCCAGGTAATTTCAGTTTACTGCTTTTGGACGATGTCGATTTGCATCCTGGTAGTTTAGGTTTGCATCCAGGTAGTTTACTGCTTTTGGACGATGTCGATTTGCATCCTGGTAGTTTGGGCTTGCATCCAGGTAATTTCAGTTTACTGCTTTTGGACGATGTCGATTTGCATCCTGGTAGTTTAGGTTTGCATCCAGGTAATTTTGTTTTACTGCTTTTGGACGATGTCGATTTGCATCCTGGTAGTTTAGGTTTGCATCCAGGTAATTTCGGTTTACTGCTTTTGGACGATGTCGATTTGCATCCTGGTAGTTTAGGTTTGCATCCAGGTAATTTTGTTTTACTGCTCTTGGACGATGTCGATTTGCATCCTGGTAGTTTAGGTTTGCATCCAGGTAATTTCAGTTTACTGCTTTTGGACGATGTCGATTTGCATCCTGGTAGTTTAGGTTTGCATCCAGGTAATTTCAGTTTACTGCTTTTGGACGATGTCGATTTGCATCCTGGTAGTTTAGGTTTGCATCCAGGTAATTTTGTTTTACTGCTCTTGGACGATGTCGATTTGCATCCTGGTAGTTTAGGTTTGCATCCAGGTAATTTTGTTTTACTGCTCTTGGACGATGTCGATTTGCATCCTGGTAGTTTAGGTTTGCATCCAGGTAATTTCGGTTTACTGCTTTTGGACGATGTCGATTTGCATCCTGGTAGTTTAGGTTTGCATCCAGGTAATTTTGTTTTACTGCTCTTGGACGATGTCGATTTGCATCCTGGTAGTTTAGGTTTGCATCCAGGTAATTTCAGTTTACTGCTTTTGGACGATGTCGATTTGCATCCTGGCAGTTTGGGTTTGCATCCAGGTAATTTCGGTTTACTGCACTTGGACGATGTCGATTTGCATCCTGGCAGTTTGGGTTTGCATCCAGGTAATTTTGTTTTACTGCTCTTGGACGATGTCGATTTGCATCCTGGTAGTTTAGGTTTGCATCCAGGTAATTTCAGTTTACTGCTTTTGGACGATGTCGATTTGCATCCTGGCAGTTTGGGTTTGCATCCAGGTAATTTCGGTTTACTGCACTTGGACGATGTCGATTTGCATCCTGGTAGTTTAGGTTTGCATCCAGGTAATTTCAGTTTACTGCTTTTGGACGATGTCGATTTGCATCCTGGTAGTTTAGGTTTGCATCCAGGTAATTTTGTTTTACTGCTTTTGGACGATGTCGATTTGCATCCTGGTAGTTTGGGTTTGCATCCAGGTAATTTCGGTTTACTGCACTTGGACGATGTCGATTTGCATCCTGGCAGTTTGGGTTTGCATCCAGGTAATTTTGTTTTACTGCTCTTGGACGATGTCGATTTGCATCCTGGTAGTTTAGGTTTGCATCCGGGTAATTTTGTTTTACTGCTCTTGGACGATGTCGATTTGCATCCTGGCAGTTTAGGTTTGCATCCAGGTAATTTCGGTTTACTGCACTTGGACGATGTCGATTTGCATCCTGGCAGTTTGGGTTTGCATCCAGGTAATTTTGTTTTACTGCTCTTGGACGATGTCGATTTGCATCCTGGTAGTTTAGGTTTGCATCCAGGTAATTTTGTTTTACTGCTCTTGGACGATGTCGATTTGCATCCTGGTAGTTTAGGTTTGCATCCAGGTAATTTTGTTTTACTGCTCTTGGACGATGTCGATTTGCATCCTGGTAGTTTGGGCTTGCATCCAGGTAATTTTGTTTTACTGCTCTTGGACGATGTCGATTTGCATCCTGGTAGTTTAGGTTTGCATCCAGGTAATTTTGTTTTACTGCTCTTGGACGATGTCGATTTGCATCCTGGTAGTTTAGGTTTGCATCCGGGTAATTTTGTTTTACTGCTCTTGGACGATGTCGATTTGCATCCTGGTAGTTTAGGTTTGCATCCAGGTAATTTCAGTTTACTGCTTTTGGACGATGTCGATTTGCATCCTGGCAGTTTGGGTTTGCATCCAGGTAATTTCGGTTTACTGCACTTGGACGATGTCGATTTGCATCCTGGTAGTTTAGGTTTGCATCCAGGTAATTTCGGTTTACTGCACTTGGACGATGTCGATTTGCATCCTGGCAGTTTGGGTTTGCATCCAGGTAATTTCAGTTTACTGCTCTTGGACGATGTCGATTTGCATCCTGGTAGTTTAGGTTTGCATCCAGGTAATTTTGTTTTACTGCTCTTGGACGATGTCGATTTGCATCCTGGTAGTTTAGGTTTGCATCCAGGTAATTTTGTTTTACTGCTTTTGGACGATGTCGATTTGCATCCTGGTAGTTTAGGTTTGCATCCGGGTAATTTCGGTTTACTGCACTTGGACGATGTCGATTTGCATCCTGGTAGTTTAGGTTTGCATCCAGGTAATTTTGTTTTACTGCTTTTGGACGATGTCGATTTGCATCCTGGTAGTTTAGGTTTGCATCCAGGTAATTTTGTTTTACTGCTCTTGGACGATGTCGATTTGCATCCTGGTAGTTTAGGTTTGCATCCGGGTAATTTTGTTTTACTGCTCTTGGACGATGTCGATTTGCATCCTGGTAGTTTAGGTTTGCATCCAGGTAATTTTGTTTTACTGCTCTTGGACGATGTCGATTTGCATCCTGGTAGTTTAGGTTTGCATCCAGGTAATTTCGGTTTACTGCACTTGGACGATGTCGATTTGCATCCTGGTAGTTTAGGTTTGCATCCAGGTAATTTCGGTTTACTGCACTTGGACGATGTCGATTTGCATCCTGGCAGTTTGGGTTTGCATCCAGGTAATTTCGGTTTACTGCACTTGGACGATGTCGATTTGCATCCTGGTAGTTTAGGTTTGCATCCAGGTAATTTTGTTTTACTGCTCTTGGACGATGTCGATTTGCATCCTGGTAGTTTAGGTTTGCATCCAGGTAATTTCGGTTTACTGCACTTGGACGATGTCGATTTGCATCCTGGTAGTTTAGGTTTGCATCCAGGTAATTTCGGTTTACTGCACTTGGACGATGTCGATTTGCATCCTGGTAGTTTGGGTTTGCATCCAGGTAATTTCGGTTTACTGCACTTGGACGATGTCGATTTGCATCCTGGTAGTTTAGGTTTGCATCCAGGTAATTTCGGTTTACTGCACTTGGACGATGTCGATTTGCATCCTGGTAGTTTAGGTTTGCATCCAGGTAATTTCGGTTTACTGCACTTGGACGATGTCGATTTGCATCCTGGTAGTTTAGGTTTGCATCCAGGTAATTTCGGTTTACTGCACTTGGACGAATTCGATTTGCATCCTGGCAGTTTGGGTTTGCATCCAGGTAATTTTGGTTTGCTGCACTTGGACGATGTCGATTTGCATCCTGGTAGTTTAGGTTTGCATCCAGGTAATTTCAGTTTACTGCTTTTGGACGATGTCGATTTGCATCCTGGCAGTTTGGGTTTGCATCCAGGTAATTTCAGTTTACTGCTCTTGGACGATGTCGATTTGCATCCTGGCAGTTTGGGTTTGCATCCAGGTAATTTTGGTTTACTGCACTTGGACGAATTCGATTTGCATCCTGGCAGTTTGGGTTTGCATCCAGGTAATTTTGGTTTGCTGCACTTGGACGATGTCGATTTGCATCCTGGTAGTTTAGGTTTGCATCCAGGTAATTTCAGTTTACTGCTTTTGGACGATGTCGATTTGCATCCTGGCAGTTTGGGTTTGCATCCAGGTAATTTCAGTTTACTGCTCTTGGACGATGTCGATTTGCATCCTGGCAGTTTGGGTTTGCATCCAGGTAATTTTGGTTTGCTGCACTTGGACGATGTCGATTTGCATCCTGGTAGTTTAGGTTTGCATCCAGGTAATTTCAGTTTACTGCTTTTGGACGATGTCGATTTGCATCCTGGCAGTTTGGGTTTGCATCCAGGTAATTTTGGTTTGCTGCACTTGGACGATGTCGATTTGCATCCTGGCAGTTTGGGTTTGCATCCAGGTAATTTCGGTTTACTGCACTTGGACGATGTCGATTTGCATCCTGGCAGTTTGAGTTTGCGTCCAGGTAATTTCGGTTTACTGCACTTGGACGATGTCGATTTGCATCCTGGCAGTTTGAGTTTGCGTCCAGGTAATTTCGGTTTACTGCATTTGGACGATGTCGATTTGCATCCTGGCAGTTTCAGTTTGCGTCCAGGTAATTTCGGTTTACTGCACTTGGACGATGTCGATTTGCATCCTGGCAGTTTGAGTTTGCGTCCAGGTAATTTCGGTTTACTGCACTTGGACGATGTCGATTTGCATCCTGGCAGTTTGAGTTTGCGTCCAGGTAATTTCGGTTTACTGCACTTGGACGATGTCGATTTGCATCCTGGCAGTTTGAGTTTGCGTCCAGGTAATTTCGGTTTACTGCACTTGGACGATGTCGATTTGCATCCTGGCAGTTTGAGTTTGCGTCCAGGTAATTTCGGGGTCTTTCCACCTTCCAAATATATGTTAATAATAAATTGAATTACATTCATAATCTCGACTTTTTCACATTGATATAAATTTGATATTCTATTAAAAAATTATGTTCATCAAAGTATTGATTTTGCCATAAAAAGGGAGAAAATGTTAGTTTTTTGCAAACAAAGTATTTGGCGCGGTATGTTCACTTTAGTACATTTCACTCCGAAGCCGCTTCTACAATGTGTCTTTTTTCCAACACAAAACATTGAACGAATTTGTGTTTTAATTTGCGATTTGATACTTTATTTTTGAATCATATTCATATCACAATTTGATCCTCTAAGGATTGTGTTTTTTTTTCACAAATGTTTACATTCCATGAGTTTCCAGCATAAAAATACATTTTGCACAATTTGTAAAAGATCAAGAGGACTTCAATATCTTCGAAAGGACGCAAACTATATCAGTTTTCATTGAAAAATACAGCCAGGAGGCTACAAAATGTGAACATCAGTGTAATGCAGGCCTGGAAGCAGAGCCGATTTTGAGTCGAGTTGAGTTTTGATATTTTGCCTGGAGCCGAGTGAGTGACGCAAAAAATTCGAATCACCAAATGTATAAAAATGTTTTATCATTTTTTTCGTACACACACACAATTCGATAATTTTTTAAGTAGCCGCGTTATTAGAATTTTTATTTAATATCATCCAAATAGAATATATTCTGGTTAATTTGGGCATAGATCTGTCCACTGTACGATGAAAATCAACAAAGTTATGGCTTTCAAACAATTTCATGCCATGGCAAAATCGAAGAAAATCGGTGTTTCGATGATGTCGAAAGTCATGGATTCAGTAAATTAATCTTTATCAAATTTTGTGGATCTTATTTTTATCCTGAATGCTGATATCTCGGTGAATATGAACTTGTTCCCGTGAAAATTAAGGGTACCTTCCACACAAAATTTTCAGTTTCAGCCGATGTAGGCCCACAAAAATGGACATTTTGTATGGAAACTATGCTTATTTTCCACCCGAACGTCTCAAGATCATGTCTGCCTTATTTATCCACGAAGAAAATAATGTTCTCCGCTTTTTATAGCGACAAGATTAAAAATAGGCATCAAATTAAATAGGAAACATGCGGTGATAATACTATAAATATTCACTTTGGCCACTTTGTGAGTGGCTGATGGCAGGGGTGAGTTGAGTCGAGACAACCTTCAGTTCACTCCGGAACCGCTCACTCACCCAAAACTCAACTCAACTTGTGAACCGCGATCGTAATCGTTCACGATTCTTTCGTAATCGTAGACGATTATTTTCAATCGTGGAAGATCTCGTTTATTTGTACTGAAATGTTTTGATCACACTGCCGAAAGAATGATGAACACTTTGGAATCATTTTACAAATATATGAGAAATACATAAGTGTTGCCACTGTTTTTACATAGTGTTTATACATGAACTGTCGAATGATTCCAATTTCGGCTCAAAATAGAAGAGAGTGGAGGGGAGTTGTAAGGGGCATTTAAAGCAAAAAAGACTGCACGCCGAAAGGCATTCATGGTCTCTAAATGTTTGATGATGATGATGACCAAGTTTTCCAACAACTCAATAAGAAAAGCAGTGAAATATTTTTCTTTTCGAGATCAAAAATCGCTACTTTACTCTGTTGGAGTACGAAAAGTATAATTGTTTTCTCTACTGTTGGTAATTGTAAGATTGAAACATTTTGAGCAACTGTCAAAACGACGAAAAATCTGCATTTTGTCTTCCAAAGTGACAATGTAGTAATGAAGTACTTTTCTTTATTGAGTGCATATGTTTAAATACTACAAATACGTTACAAATGAAGCAAATGACAATGTATATATTTGCAAGCATTTAACAAAGCTGCATGGCATCATTCGTGGCTGCACACACACACACTGACATCTTATGCTAGGGAATGGACACATGGATTAGGATTCACCAGTTTGAAGAGATTGTAAAAATAGAGCGGAATATGCGTTGGATTCACGTTTTTTTTTGTGTGGTAACGCAAAATAGCATTGACACTCATTCTGAACGGCGCTGACATTTTTTTTTTCAATTGGATAGACACTAATGTCATTTTTCATTTTTTGTTATATATTTATAGTTTATCAAATTTCAAATATTATATATTTGCAATATTTGCGAATGATTTGTGAGATTTGCAGTGATTTGAGATGTGAATATGCCATTTTATTTGCGATATTCACACAATATTTGCCAGATTTACTCAATATTTACTGAAAGTTACAGTTATTGTTGTTGTATTTGATTCGCAAATATTTGCAGATTTGCATGTAAATATCCATAAGCAGATATCACATATTTGCAGTATTTGCGAAATATTCAGCAGATGTCACATATTTGCGATATTTGCAAAATATTCATTTTGGTAAATTCCCCCAGCAAAAAACATTGACTTTATTGTGAAATGCAGGATTTCATTTAACAATATACGATATACATGCATGTATTTGATATTGGATTCGTGGATTCAATGGGTTCCAGTTTTTGGGGTTGGATTCTTGAATGTTTCGCTCCTAGATCTTATGTGAACTATTTGTTAGTATGTGTGCACAGTTACAGATGATACTGTGTACATAGTATGTACTACATACATTTGTGAATTCGATGCAAGTGATCACAAATACGTCGCATATACGTGAATGGACAAATAAATTTTTTCACCTAGGTATATATAAAATCTTAATGATCAATATAAACTTGGAATTATTTGTAAAATAAAGGGTAAACTTATTGATCATTAAAATTCTACATATAACTTGTTCTTTTATGGTTCAGATTTTAAGATATGAGGCGAATTTCCTTTTAGATGCAATTTTTCCAAAAAAATAAAAAGTTTGCATGACAGTACTCACCCCCACCACAGGAATCGGATTTCTTTCCGCGCTGATTATTGACTATTTAAAAAAAAACACACACATACAAATTGTATTATTCGGTTTCATCAATTCGGATCTTTTCATATTACTCACTCGGTAATTTTGGTACTACACCTTTTAGAACATTGGGTTGTTGGCCTTTTGAATAAAGATTGTAAAGAATAATCCACATATGAGTACAATCATAATATCACATCAAATTAAAGCTTTCAACAAACACTATATTTTGGGAATCCATTACTGCGAACATTCAATTTATATGGACGAAAGGACAAACGATATTTCTCAAAAATTAATCCGAACACATTGACTGTATGTCTTTATATTTAATTTTTGCACTAAAAGCAGTTTGATGAAGTTTAAATCTCATGGAATATTTTACAAAACCCACGGGGCGAGTGCAAGACTCACTTTGTTGGTTTTTTTTTAAACAAAGAAAGATGGATATATGCAGATTTCTTTGTTCCGAAAAAAAAATCTACAAAATGGGTCTATGACAAAACCCAAAAAAAAAAAATACAATGATATTAATCGTTAGAAGATACTTAATTTATGTACAAATAATCTTTTAATTTGATTCAATGAAAATTTTTTGTGTACTTTTTTATATTTATTTTTCACTTGGAATAAATTATCGATTTTCTTTTAGGAATATGGGTAAATTCACACACAAAAATGTACAGTGAATTTACAATTCAAATATACTACCAATGAAGTATGGTGGAACTTCATTTTGAGACACATTTTCATTAAATTCACTCCACTTGTATAATTTTTGACGTGATTATTAAAAAAAGTTACAGTTATATACCTCCACATCCGCCATTTGATATTTTTCCTCGAACAGTGGGCGCTTCTACATATTTAAACAAAAAAATCAATTACTTGTTAATATGCATAAAAAATTCAAGCACACTTCACGCGTTTCTCATTTTGATTATGATTTCATTTCTAAATGTAAAACAAACAGATCGTTCGTTGAAATGGTTTGACTTACGAGTCCCCAATTTTGGTGCCGGGCTACATATTGGCTTTCCAACCGGTATCAATGCAACAATTGCAGCCTTTAAACAAAGAATACGTAGTTTAATTGGGATTAATTAGATTAATCACATCACAAAAAATATTCTGCACTTGTTCAAAAAAAACTGTTGCAGCTCAATTAAAAAGTGTTAATAAACTAATTTCATATCATTTCATTTCGTGAACTAGATAACATGTTTTTCTTTGAAATCGTTTTAGAAATATTTTTGATCCCTTAATATGAAAAAAAACACAATTTTCACTCTTATCAGACATTCTGCACAAATGAAATGAAAGGATTTAACTAAAACCAAAAAAATATTAACCTGAAGAATTAAAGATGCAACAAGTAAAGTCCAAACGAGCTTCATTGTTGAATTACTGAATGTATGGAGCTTTGGCTCTTCTTATATACAATTTTCAATTATTGCCTACAAATAAAATCGGTAAGATGTGTGCAATCTGAGCCCGGCATTGCGAATTCAAAATTACAACATCTAGGATTTATTTTTTTTCTGCATAATGCACTGTGCATTTATGCGCTGTGATTAAATTTTATCAGCTGCTCAAAGAGAAGCTGTAGTATTGCAACAGACAGAACAGTTGTGAATTATACGGTCATAGACTTTATCGTTGAAAATCACCGAAGCATTTTGGTCTTATTTTTCGCTACAAAAATCTGTTTATCCATTATATTTCAATATTTTTTTCACATTTTGCGAAAGAGCTTCTTACAACACTCAGTTCTATTTGCTTTCTTCTCATCCATGTTAATTTTGAAAATAAAAGTCTGTAATTATGGCCTGCGAAACAAAAAGATGTTTTCAAAAAAATCAAATGAAAACCGTAAATCACATACTCAAAATGCAATACTTCATCGAATTTCCATTTTGTGAACACATCCATAACATTCATACTTCCAAGTATCCCGAGTCACACCAGAAACATTGGTTGGAAACATATGTCACAAAAACGTGTTTATTGATCGATATTTTCGATTGGTCAGATGCAACACTGAAAAGAATTTCCAGAACACCTCGTATTTGTGAAAATGTTAGCATTAAATGTTTTCAGTGTTTCTGTGCCTTTACAATATTACGGAAATATTTTGACTGGGTGGAACTGGTCAATGTCGCCACTGATGATCCCTAATTTGAGAGAGTCTCATTAAGACTATCACAATTGTTGCACTATTATATGGTTTTCCTTGCTGTCAAACGTTTGAATTAATTTTTAAAAAAAGTAGTTCAGTTGTTATAACAACAATGTATACTTCTTACCTTCAAATTGTATAATTGGTACTGGATGTGTAATTGCCATTTGTTCAAATATTATTTTTGATCATTCATTTGTTCTGATAGATGAAAATATTTTGACCGAATACAATTATTGATATACAATTAAAGGATTTCGTTGAAATTATGGAGCAAAAACATCTTTAAATTAATCAGGCAAATGCTCTTTAACTTCATTAAACACCGCTAATGAGTAGACAATTTCATTCCGTAGCAAAAACGAAACACACATTTGCTACAAACAAAAACAGTTTATTCTAATTCTTCACATTGATAAAAGAACTCCCATTCTCAGCAAACCGATTAAATTATAAGGAACATTTAGAAAAGATAGATGAAAAGGAAAACAAGTCATATCATACCTGGTTGTGTGAGCCTTAAGACATTTTTTCCCTTAGATACCATCCCTCCCCTGACTATATTCTCTTTGCTAAAGACGTGCCATGGGAGGAATTTATGCCGTATTGGGTCTTTGAACAGGATGTCCTCAGCTCGCTGTGAACACTTAAAAATAAAAATATGTTTCAACGTTTCCGGATAGCTTTCAGAATGAAATTGAATGTAACACCCAAATCTGAAATAAGTATAATTCAGAGGTATCTTTGGTGCTAAGGTTATTGTCAAGATGTTGACAAAATATATTTACATTTTTGGGTACCAATTGGGGGGTTCAATGTCAATTATTGATAAGCAATCGGCTGGACAGAACATGTCTCATAACTTCTATGTTAAATGTATCGATATCTTTTAAATGATCAAATGAGTAGATTTAATGTAGTGATATTTTCCTGCATTGACATTTACATTTTAAAATATTATCGATAGACGACAATAAAATTGATATAATACATATGATTCGATATAATATCTCAGAAATTGTACAAATCTCCGATACTGACGCCTATCGGAGATACTGTATAGATACTGATAAAGCCTAGGGGTTAGACACGAGCTATCGGATTTAAGAACACGGCGGTTTTCTTCAAAAAAAAAATTCAAATGTGTTGAAAATGTTCAAAAGATTTACAAAGATCCACAAAGATTTGAAAAGATTCCAAATGCATTGACGTTTCTCGGACAGTTCCGCCATTTTGGATTCATTCGAATTTGAAAAGATTCACAAAGATTTAAGATGATTCGAAGTTTTTGACACTTTTTTTTGGGATCCATAAAGATTTGAAAAGATTCGAAAAGATTGAAAATAATTCAATGCTGAGCAGTGTCTACCCCCTACGATAAAGCACTACGAAATCGGTACGATAATGTTTGTTTGATATTGATAACACAGAACAAGTACTAGCACTAGAATCACGATCAGCTCGACGATATATTCAGTGCCATTTTTTGGAAGTGCGGGTAATGTTGGACTTCATAGTGTTGTTTTAATCTAGCGATCTCTGTGAAATATTTATATTGTATTGTTATATGTAAATTTATTTGAAAAATCACTTATTAAGTGGAAGTGCCCAAAAATGAAATATCAATTTAATTTCCATGGTGAATTAATATTCAAAAACGTATAAATATATGTTTATATTATCCTGCATTGGCATTTAGAATCGGCTTCTTGTGGACATTACGAATCGTTAGAATTCATTATATTATTACAACACAAGAACTTAGTGTTGGCTTTGATTCTACAATCACAATTAGATTAGCATTTCTAAGACTATTTTAAACTTGAAAATATCACCATAAAATGAATGTGTGTTTGTTTTTGTCTAAAACCTAAAACCCAACTATTTAAACGATGATATTTTTTTTCTTCAAAAAAGCATTTACTATACAAAGCACATTCCATATGGACACTACATGAAGCAATTGGTGTAAAATAAACAATTATACAAATTGAATGAGTGGAAATGTGAATACGACGAAACATATAGCATTTAAAAAGCTCACGATAACAGTGATAAGATAATTTGATTGAGAATTGCGAGAATATTTACCACCGCCTTTTTTTATAAGCAACTCGTGATATCGTTTTATTTAATGTGATACAACACAATGCTGAAAACATTAGCAAAAGTGGTAAGTACTTGGTGAATCACGTTGCTTCGTCATTTGTCGCAGCAATGGCCAATCCCGGAAAATTGAAACCTTTATTTACAAGAGCAAATACCTTTATTCCATTTGATTGAACTCAAGTCCTTCATTCGACAATTAGTCAAATAAAATATCATGTAAAAGTATTGACAAAAAGATAAAAACTGTCAAGAGACTTAATAAATATTTATCCTTTCTACATTGGGCGAAACAATCTAAAAAGTCTATAAATTTTTTTTATAGACATCATAGAGAAAAAAAGGAAAGTTGTGTTTTTAATTTGTAAGGATAGTTGGAATCTACATTATCTGACTTTTTTTATTAAAAACTAAACCAAAGAATACGCATGTAATAATTCATAAAAAAAATCCAAATTTTCGTTAATTTATTCAATTTCATAGCAAATAAAAAGTAGCCATACAAATAAACATTTAAACATGTTCTCATATATTGGCAGAAAAAACAGCAGTGAAGGAAAATCACCAATGAACCTTGATGGCACCGTTCCCTAAGTAGTGATAGCTGGGCAAAGCAAGCAACGCAACCATTTTCTTATTGTGCCAAAAATGGCACTTTGTTGTGCCACACAACTAGTGGTTGCCAGCTGAAACTACAGCGCTGCAAATAGCCACTTCCGGAGTTTGATTTATGGCAGTGTATGGAACAAACTGAGTCTCAGCACTTAAGTGAAATGTCAGTTCAGTCAGTTTCTCGATAGAAGCGTACGCAGTGATTCCCAGCCATACTGAATACACAGCGATGTGCTATGAAGGGGAAGTGAACGAGCTCTGTGTGACAGACATGCACTTCCCCTCCATAGCACATCGCTGTGTATTTAGTATGGCGGGGAATCACTGCGTACGCTTCTATCGAGAAACTGGCTGATCTGAGATTTCAGTTAAGTGCTCAGATTCAGTTTTTTTCCATACACTGATTTATGGTCGTGATAATATGCTTATCATATAAAAATGTAAAAAAATCAATCTTCATGTCGAATTTGTTAACCCTAAAATCTTTTTATATGATAAGCATTTGTTTTTCAACCATTTGATCATATTTGATATTGCATTCATATCCTATATATGCTTTGGAATATTGACGAAAAAGAAATCATCCAGTTAATCCCTAGGGGCTTGTGGATCAAACGATTCTTACGATTCTATTGCAAATCCTTCAGTATCAATACGAATCCTAATGGAGTCTGTGAATATGAAATTAAATTGAGCCGACTCAAGCGCACCCATTTCAAATGAATAATTCAACAAGATTTTACAACTCCATTTGGAACTAAACTTTGAAAGAAGTAGTAACATGTCAATGATTTTGCTCAGCTAAGGCACAAACCATGCCTTTAAAAAGTATAGTAGAGTATATTATAAGATGAAAAAACCTCTGAACGAGGTATAAACAGAGTGGCGCACCCAAATATCCTGCCCACAAAATGACTGATATCACATTTTAAGTGGCGCTGTTGAGTTATATATTTTTGGTTCAACGCTTTTCAAATAATTCAACAAACCTTTCCATGATGGCATCAATTGAAATTTGAACAAGTGTGCGCCAGTGCGAGCAAAGTGCGCTTTTCTGACAATTCGATTAGAGTTAGGCTACGATTCAAACCGAAATATTTGTGTAAACAAAATGAATTTATTTTTCCGCCGTAATACAATTCACATTTTCATTCGGCACTCGCACTGGCGCACACTTGTTCAAATTTCAATTGATGCCATCATGGAAAGGTTTGTTGAATTATTTGAAAAGCGTTGAACCAAAAATATATAACTCAACAGCGCCACTTAAAATGTGATATCAGTCATTTTGTGGGCAGGATATTTGGGTGCGCCACTCTGTTTATACCTCGTTCAGAGGTTTTTTCATCTTATATCAGTAGTTTTGTAAGGTTTATTTGTAAAAAACACTCAAAAATAACAACTTTTCGAGATAGATCATCAAATTCTGTTCAACTCCATCGATCGAATTGCAAATTTTGAGTACCTTTGAAGTAAATAAGGCGAAGATATGACAAAATGAGCCAAAATTTCGATTTCGAAGTTTTTGGTTTTTTTTACTTGTAATCCAAATTTTCCTCCAAATCGAGTCAATAGGCGCCGATTGAAAGCCAATTCTAATGTATATCGATTGTGATATATGAGTTACGAGCATGTTATGTCATCATATTCAGTATTATATCACAACTTGATTTGATAGTGTCAACTCTGACACACATATAGCCAAAACCCAATTTTTGCGAAAAATGATGAGTGAATTTCCAACTTTCATAACTTAGGAACGGTTGATCCTATTTTGATGGTTGAACCCTCGTTGGATAAGTATTGAGGTGTACTACCAAAGTGTAGTTTTTCAGAATTTTAGAAAATGGGTACGGGGGTCAAAATGACGAAAAACCAAAAAAATCGATTTTCGATTTTTCGGTTTTTTCAATGTGGTGACCAAACCTGATTACAGATTTCTTTCATACTGAGGACTTATTTAAAGCTTAGCTCAATACCTTTCATTTGCGGTATCTGCGGATGTCCTATCTTGGGTATTAGCGGAGTTATGGAATTTTGAAAAAAATCGACTCCTCGACACTCTCTCCCTGCTTATTTTCTTATATGTAAAGAAATTCGCCCGTTCTCGACGGTTTTGAACTGCCCCCCACACTCCCTAAAAATAATGTTATACATCACAGAAATCGAGAGAAGGTACAAAGTCACAAACACACAAACACACACACAAACACACACACAAACATACCAAACCCAATTTTCAGGGGAAACCCCTCTCTCTAGGAAAACGTACACAACTTTTGAACGGGTAAACCGATTTTGATGGTTGAGCACTCGTTGGAAAGGTATTGAAGAGTACTATCGATTGGTCACTCAACGACAGTGGTCAAGATTACCCCCTAGGAGGTATGCTATATAATCTGAAAAAACACCCCCATACGTCCCCCAAGCGAAATTTTTTTTGGTTCCACAAAAATTCATTTTGACGACGGCTTTCGTTTAGTTTGGTCCTAAGCTACACTCCAATGCCTATTTCACGAATTACATCGGTCGGCAACACAGAATCCGAAAACTCGCGTATATATAGTGTTGCACTCAAAAGTGAATTTTTTGGTGCGCCACTGGGAGAACTGCCGTTCTCCGTGATTAGTAAACAAATGTTCTAGTTTTGATTTATCATCACATACAATTATTCAAGATAATTTATTTGTTGTGACGGAAGATGGCTAGCATTAAAATCAAAGGCTGGGCCTGCGTCAAAGCACGCGGTACGTGTGTTTGCAACACACTCCATAGACTTCCATGAGCATTTTTCGCATGCTTATCAGCAAAGGCAAATTTTTGAATCTTAAAGAAATATGCGGATTTCATATGTAACAAGCCCATCGATAAACTATTAATTGATTGAGTGTGATATGACGACTGATCGTGTCACGCTGAAGCACTTCACATACATTTTAATGGTGGTAATATAAGCGAAGTATCGGAATGTACAGATAAAGACATTGCTCTTGGCAAATGTATTGGATAAGACTTTCGAATGGTATGGTTTTTTTTAGAAACAACAACACAAATCAACGAATGCGTGCAGAAATGGGAAATCACCTACAAATATTATTCGAAACACATACACATAGATCGCAAGAACAAAGTACAATACATTTCAATCGACCAAATGAACAACAAACATTTACCGCAACGTTCGGTAAGCTGTTGCTCATTTCATCGTTCTCGCACGCTCATTCGCTCTCCCTCCTTCTTTCGTTTTTTATTCGTCTACTGCTCTTCCACGCCACACCACGCTACGTTATGTATTCAACGTGTGTTTGTTGTGTTTTCAACTATTTCTCTCTGAATTGTTATGCATTAATATGCTTGCTATCGAGATCCAAAAAAAACGCTCTTGTTCATCGCTACCGTTCTCCTTCTCAATTCCAATTGCCATATACATCATTACAAGTCTTAACACAGCGCCAAAGTTGAAACGCATCGATGAGAAATCGTACGTTTTTTACGTGCGATTCATTGAAATAGACAGAGACACACGGTCTACTTGAATCGCTCTCGCGTCGCTATTGTGATTGTGTATTAGATTCAGAGAACTAATTTCAGTTTTGAGAATACCGTCGATCAGTTTAGATCACTTCCATGTTGATATTTTCGGCACTCGCAAGACTTTCATTCGTCGCACTTTGTGTGTGTGTGTGTGTCTTGACGAATGTCAATTATTACGGAATAACAATAAAGAAACCAAGTGAAATTTTTTGTTTTGTTAAATTGACTTCAATTTAGAAATTTGGAACCGAACAATCACAATCCAAATAATAATTTTATGCGTATTAGCTCATTTGTTGTGTGCGTGTGGTGTGTATTTATAGTTGAGTAGAAGGTTGAGAATGAGAAATAAGTCAAGCGATTGCTTCCATTGACGTGTTTGTTAAAATGTTGAAAAAAAAACAAAATATACATAAAAAAATGTGTTTATTGCGGATTACGAAATATAGAAATGTGTCATTCTCATACGCGCGCTCTTCTATGTAAAACGTAATTTTAACGAAATAGTTCTGATATAGATTCATATATGCAACAGCACATTCCAAAGTGAAATATTGTTTGTGTGGCCGTTTTTTTAGTTCTTCGCCTTGTTTCTCTCGTTATGTTCGTGAAGTTTCAAGCTGAAATCATCAGCTTGTTTTAAAACCATGATCAATTGTTAAATGGTGTCGGATTTAACGAATACCAACAAAGAGCACACCTGAAATGAAACGATCATCATCATGTCGTGGTCGATTGGAACGGTTTATACGAAACCGTGGTTTTGGCGAAAGGTATAAGCAGACTCATTCTTTTTCTTACTGTATTCTTTTGTGTGCACTAAGAATCAACATGTTCAACTACTCTTTGCTTCGCAAAACATCGATTTATTGAGTGAAGATCGAAATTTACTCGAGTGAAATGAACTTCTTCAGATATTGAGATTTGTCTATATTTATATAATCCAATGATTAAGTTACCGAAATTTTCCGTTGAATAGAAATACGACGTATTCATTGAACTGTAAACAAAAAAAAATTAATTATTTGAAACATCAGTAGTCACTTGGTTTATTCGGAATGAAATCGTAAATTCTGGTGCAAAATTTCATATGAATTAAAAAATACTTGTACAAAAATTGCGTTTTCTCTTCGATGTTCTGTTGAAATCGTTCGCCGAATGAATTATGATTGATTTTATTTCGAATATGTTTTTTTTTCTTATTAAGCAACTTTAAATTGCACACAAAGATAAGAACGTAGAAGAAAATGCATGCACAAGACAATGAATGGTTGGCAATCATTGAGCATCAGTTGCCAGCGATGTGATTTCTCAATGGTTGTTTTAGTTCATTCGTTAAACAAAACCAACTGTTTAAATACTAGTACAATATTTTATTGTTTGTTTCTGTCACTGATTTTCTCATTTTTATTTAACCTTCTCGGTTCGGTTGTTAATCTTTTACGTGAATGTGAATGTGAGAGTAAAATTTATTTCTCGGAAATCTCATGTTATATTTTTAGTATTGAAAATTTCAGAATGAATCGGTTTCGCTTTTATTTTTTTTTTCGATTTGAAATTTTGATAAAATGAAAAATGCCGAGAGCTCTCATCAGATGTAAAAAGTTGAATGTTTTTAAATATTGTTGCAACAAATAAATCATTGAATAAAAAAAATTCGATCGATTCAATGCAAACGAGTTGCAAAATTGTTCTCGTCTCATCATGCATCGATTTCAGATAAAATACGAAGCAGTTATTGATTGAAGCAACAACAAAAAAAAACATTCACAAATCGCAGATGGTTTAATTAATTTTGGATGTGTTTTTTTTTTTCATCGCATATAGGGTAATCGAGTGTCAACCGAAAGTGATTCAATAACAATTAGAGTAGGCAACATCGACGACTGTGATAGCGATCGAAATGAAGCAACCGACAAAGCCACGACGATCAATGGCAAAAGTAGCCAAACCAAATCAAAAGCGCGTAACAAAAAATCCAAACGGTCCATCGCCAATAACCGTGTTAAATCTACCAATTGTTAGTATTTTAACACATTTACAGTACGTATGAAATGATTTCTAAGGTGTTTCTCATTCTATACATTTCAGATACAATTGTCACTTTTCTGCCAAAAAATTTGTGGGAGCAATTTCAACGGATAGCCAATTTTTACTTTTTAATTATGACCATTGTCGCAATTGTGATCGGTGAGTGAAAGAGAACCTAACCCAAGAACTAACCAAGAACTTGATCATCTTTGAACCTCATTTGAAGTACGCGTGTGTTTGTATTCATGTATTAACCAAATGCGTGTTCAAGTTGCTTAAAATGGCGATTTGTCTGTCATTAGTGTAATTATGAAGTGGATTTTGACACTTTTAACGTTTTTAGAGCACTTGATACACGTATGAAATGTTGAAATTCAGAATTCAAGTTATGCATTCATTCGGCTTCAACAGGTTTTTAATGAAAAACAAAAAATAATTGAGAGAAAGAGTTCAATGTCAAATGAATTAGCATCAGCGTGCTGTACTCAGCTTAAAATCATGTAAGACGTTTGCCAATATGTAGTAAAAATATCGCGTGAAATCAACTAGCATTTAGTGATTTTTTTTTGCACCTTCTTCTCATACGATTTTTAACCTCATTTTTCTTAAACCGTTGAATTTCCGTCAACTTTCTTCGAAATTCGTATAAACATGTAAAGATTTCATCCAATATGACCATATAAGGCGTTTTACTTTAACGTATTCATACGGACACGTCATGGGTCAGGCAACACATCGTTTGTAATCTTCTACACTGTTTGTTCTCAAATTGCGAAGGCTTCTTGTTTTACTACTTTACCACACACACAGAGAAAAAAACCCAAGAAAAAGCAGGAGAAAAGAACCAAAAAAAACAAGAGATAACGTAACGCATTGGAGACACGACAAATGACTAATGCTAGTAATTAGAGTCATTAGCTTTGAAAACTCACTTGATATGTCATTCGCTGTGCATATTCATTTGATGGACAGTATGCAATTTAACAATGAGCTAGCACTTTTCTTTTGTTTACATGAGTTCGAGAGAGCGTATAAGTATGCGCTTAAGTACGTGACCGATATTTGGGCTTGGATTTCAAAACGAAATATGTGGTTTGATCAAAATACACCGCAACAGCAAATGTGTGTGTTTTTTTTTTCGAAAAAAAAAACAAATTGGAAAAAATGTGTCTATTTTTAAAATGTCTATAACATTGGAAACACTGACGTGCGCATTGAAATAATTAGATAAATTATTCGATACGTTTCGTTCGTTCAACAAATCGGCACATTTGTTTGATGCCACATAATTCTAGCACATTTTCCTACTCGCACGCGCATTCCGCTTTGTTTTCACATACATACCGTTCGTGTGTTACATCCACCGATTACCGACTACCATAGAACACAATCAAATATCACATGTGCGTTCACAATGGCTGACGTATGCGCATTGCGCATTGTTTGTAATAACATGAAATCAAATGTTAGCGAATGTTAGCTTATTGGAATTGGTGTGTTATTATCGCAGTGTGTGTGTGAGTGTGTGTGTGTGCACACTGTGTACAGTACAGTACACTGTACGATAAACATGTTTTTTTTATTGAATTTTTAATGCGATCATTTAATTGTTTACTCTGCGAGTTCATCAAGGAAAAAGACCTAGCATTCAATGCGATTTTCATTGTTTACATATTAAATTCGCGTTTTGTGAAACAATTTCAATTAGAATGTTTAAAATCGATACAAATTGTTTTCAAATGGAACAAACTATCTTTCATTGGCCAATCAGTTGGAAAATGAATTGAATATTAGATGTGCTTACATCTACCCAATCACATCAATCGAGAACTAGTCGATTAACACCAGCCCGAAAATAACTACTCGATGTTAATTAACAGCCATATAAATTATATCAACACTTTTGAAAATCAGTGTTGAAAAATATTGAGTCATGTGTTAAACACCACATTTAACCTATTTACATATTGCAATTGAATTTGCATCTAAAATACCCTATATTGAAATTATTTAGGTCCAGATAGTCCCGTATCACCATGGACATCGTTGATTCCGTTGATCTTTGTTGTTAGCGTTACGATGGTGAAACAAGGATATGAAGACTATTTACGTCACAAAGCCGATAACCTTGTCAATAGGTCTTTTGGTATGCTAACAACATAAATATTTGCACAAATCTAGCCAATATTTGTTTAAATTATGGAATAAAATAACCACAACTTTCAATCAATTGTGTAGCAACTGTCATAAGGAATGGAGTCGAAATAGACATTATGTGCGAAGAAATTTTGCAAGGTGATCTCGTTAAAGCGTCCAGAGATTGTGATGTTCCATGTGATTTGGTGCTGTTGAAAACATCCGATCCAGAGGCCAAATGCTATGTCACAACTGCCAATTTAGATGGTGAAACCAATTTAAAAACGCTTTTTGTTCCCAAAGGATTCCCTAATGATGTGGCGATTGGTGAGTTTATATCAAAACAATGAAATGTTTAAAATATTCAAAAAGAAACTTTTTCTTTCGATTTTGGGGTAATTTGTAATATTTCAGAAAAGCTTCACAACATCGGTTCAATTGAATGTGACCAGCCTTTGGCTGATCTTTACACATTCAACGGTCGTTTAGAAGTTAGACCGACGTTTTTTTGGAGACACAATCGTGAGCCTAGCTTTAGTGATACATTAAGAAGGCACAAAAAAACACTTCCATTGACTGCTGATCATTTACTGTTACGAGGATCACGAGTCAAGAACACCGAATGGGCCATTGGTTGTGCCGTTTACACCGGACAAAATACAAAACTTGCATTAAATGGACAAGCCTCTCGAACTAAAACCAGCTCTAGCGAAAAATTCATCAATAAATTTTTAATTTTCTTTTTGCTTGTCATGATCGCTCTCGTGACATTCTGTTTTTTCATGAAAAAGTGAGTTCTTTAAGCGATTAAATTTAAATCTATTATTAAAAATGCTCAAACTAAATATGCTGTGCTCTTTTAGCTACTATGATTCACAAGGTGCAGGCCATAATGTGTATCTGGGAACGCCCAAATCACAAAAACTCATTTGGAGATACTTTCAAGAGTATTTGGGTTTTTTAATTCTATTCAACTATTTGATACCAATTTCACTGTATGTTACAATTGAAATGCATAAATTCCTTGGCTCATTGTTTTTGGAATGGGATTTGGATTTATACGATGTAGATATGAACCAACGTTGCCTCGTGAATACCTCAAATTTGAATGAGGAATTAGGACAAGTAAGAAACGAAATTGTTTTTGTTCTGTCTTTCGAATCGCTTATTGAATTAATTTCAGGTGAAAATCCTATTTTCCGATAAAACGGGCACATTAACGAAAAACGAGATGATTTTGCAGCAGTGTTCAATCAACGGTAAAAAGTATAAGCTTCAAAATTTTGGCATACAAGAAGGTGAAAATTCAAGCGTTTTGAGATTGCCTCACTACGATCGTCAAATATTGAATTTCTTCCAAACATTATCGACATGCCATACGGTGCAAGTGGCCAAAGTGGAAAGTCATGCTGACGATGAGGAAGACGATACTGAAAACGAAGATGTGGAGAAATCATTTGAAATTGTCGATTCCAGTGAATCGATTGTTGATGTCGATGTTGAAGCTGCCAAACGAAAAGAAGAGACACGACATAATACCAAACAAAATGAAGTTTGCGTTCCACAAAATTTGGTCGACACTTTGCCAATATCTGTTGAACGTAAGTTGAAATCCAGAATATACTTACATTATCATTTAATGCATATGAGATTAATCACGTTTGTTCAATATGCTAAAATTTCATAGTTCGTCGAGAGCATCGCCGAGTGGCAAGTACATCAAGTGGCATGCGTAAAATTAGCTTTAGTAAAGATAATAAAATTGGCTTTCGCGGCAATTTCTCAATGCTTCAACGTGATTTTGCACCAAAAATACCATCACCATTGACAATTGAACATCCACCATCATTTCCACGGCCAGAATACAAACGAACAATGTCGACAAAAATTAGCAGCGGACCAGAACGAATGAATTATGGGCATCGACGGACGCAGTCATTGAATATGCCACAAACTCAAATAAATCAAGCGTATGGTGGAAGGAACGAGTTACGGAAAAGTATTTATAATCGTAGTTCATCGAACATTGCCAATTCGCGGGAATATTATGCAGCGCCTGCATATAATGAAGCATCGTTGTTGGAACGACAAGAGTCAATGCGACTCTCCGCACATTCAGTTGAAGGTGTCATTGCGTAAGAATCAAATTATATCAACATTTATGACTGGTCATAATTTTATGTGGATTTTTTTAAATTTTGGTTAAGGCAATTCGATTATCAAGCATCAAGTCCAGATGAAAAAGCATTAGTGGAAGGGTGTGCCAAAGTGGGATTTGTATTCACTGGTGAAAAGAATTCAGTCCTCAACATTAAATTACAAAGTCAACGGGTGAGTGTATGACAACAGTTTAACGTACTGAGAGCTATCAGTCATCGACGACGACTCGTCGTTTTACTGTGTAAATCCATCAATTTACACAAATTGATCAATTTGTCCGTGATCTTTTCTCTCAGCCACCAAAAATTATATCATACAACGAAATCAACGTGGAAAGGCTGAATACATTAGAATTCACCTCGGATCGCAAACGAATGAGTACAATCATTCGAGATGCAAAAGGTGATATTTGGTTGTACACAAAAGGTGCTGAAAGTCATGTTTTTCCATTGTGTCTAACAACACCGTCACAAGTAGAATTATTAAAATTAACGCAGCAGCATATTGACGATTTTGCCAAAATTGGATTAAGAACATTAGCAGTAGCTCGGCGAAAGCTAACATTAGAAGAGTATCGAACATTCGAAACTGGTATGGAAGAATGGCAATCGAATCACTAGTCACTTTGAAATCATTCTGATTGTTTGATTCATTCTAGATATTACAAATGCGAGTAACGCACTTGCCAACCGGAAGGCTCTGGTAGAAGCAGTACAATCTAGGATAGAAAAAGGTAAGTTCTAAAAATAAAAATAAAACTCAAGTTCAGTTCTTAACATTTCTCCAAATTATTCAATGTAGATTTAGAATTACTTGGTGCAACCGCTGTAGAAGATGCGCTTCAAGATAAAGTCAAAGATACACTTGAGTCGCTTCGGTATGCAGGTATTATAGTATGGGTTTTGACTGGAGACAAAATTGAAACAGCTTTAAATATTGCCAAATCATGTGGACACATTCCGGACAGTGCACAAACCATTTTCATTACCGAATGCAAAGAAGAATTTCAAATAACCCAACATATGAACTTACTTGATGAGCAATTAACGGTACGTTTATAAATGCTTTTGGAAAACCCCAAGGAAAACTCTGGAAAAAAAACAACTTTTATTTTGATCTCATTATATTTCCATATGAATACAAACAGCTCTATCCGTATCGCGCATATTCCCTGCTAATCGATGGCATGAGCTTGGGTCTTGTACTGAAACATTGTTCAGAACGATTCCGGGACTTGGCGATGAAATGTCAAGCGGTGCTGTGTTGCCGTTTAAGCCCACTACAAAAGTGTGAAGTCGTGAAACTAATGAAAACGCTCCCTGATTCACCGATAACAGCCGCTATTGGCGATGGTGCCAATGATGTATCGATGATTCGAGAGGCTCATGTTGGTTTGGGCATTTTAGGTAAAGAAGGAAGACAAGCAGCCCTGTGCTCGGATTATGCGTTCACGAATTTCTTTCAGCTGAAGAAAATTCTCTTAGTTCATGGCCACTTCTTTTCATATCGCTTTTCACTGTTGGTTTTGTATTTCTTTTACAAAAATCTGGTCTTCATGCTCATTCAGGTAAACACTACAGTTTCCAAAATCGATTTTTCAATATCTAATTCTTTATTCAACCCGTTTATTGATGTGCAGGTCTATTTTCAAGCCAACAATCGATTCTCCACTCAAACCATTTATGAAGGGTGGTTCATGACACTGTACAATGTAATGTACACATCGATGCCAGTTCTTCTGCTTTCCATAACGGAAAAACCATACCATGAAAATCAATTACTGAAAAATCCATCGTTGTATCGCGAAAATGCCGGCAACCGTCGTTTAACATGGAAATATTTTATGGGATGGATCACTTTATCGATTTATCATTCGTTGGTGGTTTATTTCTTTGGCTATATGCTTTGGATTACAAATAACATACATGTCGATGATCTCAATTCGTATGGTACATTCATGATACACAATGTTGTGTTGGTTGTCACAATTCGACTGTGGTTAATTGCACGCTACCAAACAATCATATTCACCATTTCAATTGTGACATCTGTCCTTGCATTTATTGGATCAACGATACTTTACAATAGCTTTTTGATATTTAGTACACCCATGTATAAAGTGTACAACAGTCTGTTGGTGTCACATGAATTCTGGGTGTCCAACGTATTGATTTCAATAGCCGCATTGTTACCCGATTATGTGATTATATCATTGAAAATGTTTAACATTAAAGTTAGACCAACCGACACCATTTCAGATGGTTGGAATCGTCTGTTTAGAGAGCCCAAGAACAATATTAACCGAAGCACCCATAGCAATAGCGAATCCACTTATTTATAGCTTTAAAATTCAAATTGTAAATATCAAATACCAATGATTTAGATAAGTTATGCGCATGACAAGTAAATAAAATGACAAAGAAATTATGAACAACGCACAAATGCTTCTGAATTAGAAATAAGTTAGATAAATTTTATCAATTGAACAACAAACTTGATTTACTACATTACATCAGTGCTTAAATTATTACTAATCTACATTTTTGTATGTGTACTGTACATTGCTGGGCATGCCCAGCCCAAATATATATATATATATATATATTTATAATATTATCCATGGAGAATGGACTTTCCCTTCATTAATAATAAAGATTATTGGATCTTGGCCAGAACTTATTTGAAAATGGTAGGTATTAACGGTAGCGCCATCTATTGAAAGTTCATTAAGACTTAATGTACTTGTCATTTTATTTGGCTTTTAAGTTGCGGTTCTTACACTCAAAATTCACTTTTGTTATCACACAATTTACTGATTTTTATAATTATTGCAGATTCCAAAATAGATTTGTCATCTGATATAATTGTTTGCATGAACTTGATTATTCACTTGTTTGTATTTTTTTATCAGATTGGCCTGACCTAAGACAATTTTACTAATGAACAAAGTTGAAGCCGGCTATGTTTTATGTATATCTTATCAAGGAATGCAGTGAACGGTTTATACCTAGCTAAAACTACACGCAGATCAGCAAGATTGCTATGCGTATGTAAACACGTCTTAGTAAAAAAAAAGGAGTAATGAACATAAAAAAGAGGTGTAAGTTGCTCAACCGTTAAAACTATGTGCCGCGCGCCTTGCCGTTAACAGCGGTGTGTATATGCCACACACTACGAAAAGATATATAAGTATATACGAAGAGTCACCAGCCAGAGACGAAATTGTGTTATTCTAGAGCGAACACTCAAACGTCGCACATCAAACGCACCGTCAAGCAGACTGAAACGAATATTTTTCGAATTCTGATTTTTTAAAAAAGTAAGACGTGTAAAACTCTCAGTTTAGTTCTGAAGATTGTAAAACCAGTGTTAATTTTGAAATATTAAATATTAAAAAGTGAGTGTTTATCAATAATAGAATAATGTATTGAGATTTGTTCATTATTCCAGTTGATATTTTTAGACTGTGCTTCTGATTATATATTGAATAGACAACAATCGTTCCATTCTAAAGAAAAAGACGTCACTTAAAACTCAATAAAGATATTGTTATTCAAATATTTTTTGTGCAAAGCATTTGTGCATCGATTTCATTCTTATAAAACCGGTTTTCGTGCAGTTTCAAATGCAAATTTTGACACATTGACTTTCGCTCAACAAAATAGTAATTTTGTTTGTTCAATCATTTGAAACTTTCATTATCTGAACATTTCTATGAACGAAGTCTGATACACGTGTTTTCCTATCTCACATAACAAGACATCGAATAAAGACCGTGTAAATAAACCGATCCACTAAGTTTTATCTCAATCACCTGCGTTATCGCAATGTGCCCATTTATGTTGTTTCTATACATATTATGTATAATGAATTTCTCATACAACAGCATCAATGAACGGTCGCACATGCCGTCTGTCTGCTACAACGCTTTCCAGTTTCCCAATTATTTATGTATACGCATACGCATTTTACATTTTGGAATGCTTGGAAGCTTACTCGCACGTTGTTGACATTTCGTGACATGCGTATAAATATCCAATTTCGAAGATTGTTTCAGATCTAAATTCGCAATACTTTATATACCGTCAATTAATTCGAATTTCAAAGTCGACTGGAAATACCAAAATTGTAACGTATTTGAGGTTTTTGTGTGCTTTGGCATACCTTTAATACCTCAGATAAATGTTTAATATGTGCTCAATTGTGTTTGTTTTCACACAAATTTCTCTATTCTACCCTGAATGCATTTCGAATTGATGCGAGAGAATCGATTCCATTGTGATTTGATTTCATTTTTAAAAATAATTAAATTTTGAATCGCAACGTAAATACCGTGAATTGTTTTTGTTTTACCCCAGATTTTACCTTATATTGTTTACAAAAATCCATTCTTTTCGATTAAATAAAATTCTAAACTGAATGCATTTCAAATTGTTAACAAATCATCATCAGCATCACGAGTAATGCGAGAGAATCGATTTAATTGTGAATTGATTTCATTTGAAATATAATTTAATTTTAAATTGCGACGTCAAAACCGTAAATTTACACAACTGTTTTGGTTTTCATAAAAATGCATTCTCTTTGAACAAGAAAATTCCAACCAGTATGAAATAGCGTTTAATAAATAAGAATTTTTGGTTTTTCCATTCTATTTTCCTTATCAATGTTTCTTTCTATACTGATTTTAGGCAAACATGTCAAGAAATCTGAATCAACGTGGTCAATTGTGTGCGGATGAAAAATGTTTACTTCAACCATGGAAACAGCACACTCATCGCACTCAGTAAGTTTTGACTAATCAACATTATATGGCATTTTTCTCGGCATTTAAAAAAAAAAAAAAAAATTCAACACAAAAATACCGTTTGCGTCATAAAAATGCTGGTAAATTTTGTTATCAAGAATTGCGATTCATTCGAACCGGAATGCATGTTCAATAACAAATTTTGGTCGAAATTGTGTTAATATTTGATAGCGCTGGTGTTCCAACTGCCAAAGTAAATTCTATTATGAATTCATAAATTTGCAATAGATGTTTAATTTTTCAATTTCCTGCATCATGTTTTGACAAGTTATTATCGTCCGATTTCTTTTACTCAAATTATTATGATGCTGACATTGAATCCAAACATCACGACATTTTTATCCACTAAATAAGCTAATAAGCAATTGCAAAAAAAAATTAGAGAAAAAATACTATATTAAAACAGTGAATATTTGACAAAAACGTCTCGTGTAACAGATCTAATTGAAAACGAGTGTACATGGAATCACATTTAGTGTTATCTTCTTATTTACAAGGCAATATAATAAAACGTACGTTTTAACAAATCGTATTGCATTTGCTTTATAGCATGATGATTGGGGTTAGAGGTCTAATTTCATGCGATTAATTTTAATTGAATAAAACTGTCACGTTTGATATAGAATCACAAGTCGTATCGCTAAATCAAACGAATACGTTCAAACAGACAATTAGGCATATTGAAGTCAATTATTTTAATTTTTTTTCAACTATTTTATTTAACATGTGGCAATAATTCATGTTGTTCATTTGATTTTCAGTGGGAATGCAAAACGAGTTTATCCAAACATTTTGCATACAATTGGAAATACGCCGTTGGTGAAACTAAACAAAATTCCCAAAGAGGCTGGATTAAAGTGCGATGTTTGTTAGTATTTTCATTCATAAATGAAGAATTTTGAAAGAAAGTTCATTGGTCTTAAAATATTGTTTTACTTTACAGATGCTAAGGTTGAATTTTTTAATCCAGGCGGATCTGTCAAAGATCGAATTGGATTCCGCATGGTAGAGGACGCTGAAGAACAAGGCCGATTGAAGCCTGGCTGCACAATCATTGAACCAACATCAGGAAATACTGGAATTGGTTTGGCCTTGGCATGTGCTGTTAAAGGTTATAACTGTTTAATTGTGATGCCTGAAAAGATGTCAGATGAAAAAGTCGCAGCGCTTAGGATTCTTGGTGCCAAAATTATCCGCACCCCAACGGAAGCAGCGCATGATGATCCAGAAGGCTTAATTGAAGTGGCTAAACGATTGAATAAGGAAATACCTGATTCAGTAATTCTAAATCAATATACGAATCCGGGCAATCCACTCGCCCATTACGATGGAACAGCTGAAGAAATTCTTCAACAATGTGATGGAAAAGTGGATATGGTTGTTGTGGGAGCTGGTACAGGAGGGTCAGTAACTCAATACAATTCAATTTATTTTCAGAGATTTTCATTTCATTTCTGATTTGTGGAGGGGAATTTTGAGGGGTATCTAGGGGCCGACCAAAAATCAGACCACACGCCGAAAGGCATAACATGGTCTATAAATGATTATTGTTGTTGTTGTTGTTGTTGTTGTTGTTGTTGTTCTAATTTGTCTTCATTTTTCAATTATAGATCAATCACTGGTATTAGCTATAAAATGAAGGAGCTTTGCCCGGGTTGTGAGATTGTTGGAGTTGACCCAGAAGGTTCTATTCTGTCTGAACCAGAATCATTGAACGAAACCGATGTGACATTTTATGAGGTGAACATAGAAAAACCCCTTCTGTTTAAAGATTCATTTCAATTTAAAAATTCTTTTCGTCTGACAGGTAGAGGGAATCGGCTATGATTTTATACCAAATGTTTTGCATCGCAATGTAGTAGACCGTTGGATTAAGACCAATGACAAAATGGCATTGCCACTAATTCGTCGTATGATTCGGGCAGAAGGTATTTTGTCGGGTGGTAGTAGTGGATCTGCACTCGCTGGTGCGCTGATTGCAGCAAAAGATTTGAAAGAAGGACAGAAATGTGTAGTCATTTTGCCAGACGGGATCAGAAATTATATGACTAAATTTGTCAACGACAACTGGATGGAGGCGAGAGGATTTAAAGATCTAGTGAATGAACACAATCACTGGTGGTGGAATCACACAGTTGGTGAGCTCGATTTACCGAAAGTCAAGTCTATCATATCAAGTACAACTTGCAAAGATGCACTTGAATTTTTGAGGGTAAATGGACTTGATCGTGTACCAGTTGATAACAATGAGGGGTAATATTTAAAAAACAAATTGTCGACTAAATTCAGTGAGTTAATTTGATCAAATATTGTATTTAATTGCAGTACACTTGTTGGATTCTTAAACTTAAAGCACCTAACGAAGAAGGTTGTAAGTCAAAACTATAAATTGACTGATACAATTGAAAAGGCAATTTTCAAACAATTCCAACGTGTGAATAAAGACACCGTCCTAGGAATGGTGTCAAGAATCCTTGAAACTGACGAATTTGTTGCCGTAGTAGGTGCAGATGATCGCCCAACTGGTGTAATCACTCATATCCAATTATTGAATTTCATAGCAAACAATTCGAAAGCCACAAACGGAACGATGTAGAGAATTCAACGATCGTAACTTATTAATTCACATAGATCCAATACATAGACCAATGCATATGCTAACTACATTCCCATGTAGCTAGGATGAATTTGTGAAAAAAAACATGTCTGCAGTCAAGTTCTCCAATGGAACACGATCTACATAAGCATAATTAAATATCACACTTATTTTTATATCGTCATCTCTTTTCCTTGCTTTTATTATTTAACTTGAATTTGTGCACTTTAATAAATCAGAAAATAATTTTCACTGAATAAAGTTAAAACACTTTAAACAATACTAAATACTTATTTTCAATTGAATGCTCAAATGAATCAACAAATAGATTTGTTATCTCTTCAGCAAACAAAGTTTGCGTTTTGGATTTAATCTATTGAAGTGTGACTCGAGAGACCGAACTACTAAGCAACAAGATGTAGATCGTATAAAAATACTTATCGAAATTAAATTACGTTGATAGTCGGAACATGACAATTTGGAAAAATCAGTCACAAACGTCATACGGAGATTGTCAGTGTTATTTTTGTCGACTTCAAAAGCACATTGAAACAAATCACAGTGTCACTTATATTTATAAGACGTCAGACTAGTCCTCCCGATTATTTGACGAGAGCTCGTTACGAGAAGCAATTTCTTTACCAGTATACATTTTTTATTGAATTCCGTTAGTATAAACTATTAAATCGAAGTATGTCACGAAATTTTAACCAAAAAGGGAAACTGTGTGCTGATGGAAAGTGCATATTTCAATCGTGGAAACCACACACCCACCGCAGTCAGTAAGTGGAATAACATTTTTGATTTTTCATGTTTTTGGTGCTAGAAAAAAGATCATGTTCTATTTACTGTAGTCAATTGAATTGTAGGAAAGAGAAAGAATTAAAAAAATTTCATTCTGGTACAAAAACAAATTTTGTTTCGCGATTGAAAATTTCCTAGTACTTCATTACTACATTTACTCAACTTCAAACAATCATACAGTCCCAAACAGTTCGTAGTTATCATGTTGATAATAGAATCACATCGCATATGACAAGAAATGCAATTCATATTTTGAATTTTATTTTTAGTTAAAAATCTTATCACTAATTTGTGTTTGTTACAGTGAACAAAATAACAATGGCGTTTATTCAGATATTTTGAACGCCACCGGCCGAACACCCATGGTCAAACTCAATAAAATACCGATAGAAGCTGGCCTAAAATGCGATGTTTGTGAGTATTTTGACTGCGGACTGAATTTGAGTCTTAGATTAAATGTTTTGACCTCTTATAAGCGACAAATTCGTCAAATACATTCTCTGGTCAATTTTAACAAATATTTGATGTTATTTCAAAATATTAATTATTCAGTTTAGACTGAAAAGTGTATCTCTCCTAATAAAATGTTGTTTGAACAAAAATTGAAACTCCGTAGATGCGAAAGTGGAGTTTTTAAATCCGGGTGGATCGACAAAGGACCGAATGTCAATCCGCATGATAGAGGATGCCGAAGAGCAAGGACTCTTGAAGCCTGGATGCACAATTATTGAACCGACATCCGGTAACACCGGAATTGGTTTGGCCATGGCATGCGCTGTCAAAGGATATAAATGCATAATTGTAATGACCGAGAAAATATCGGATGAAAAAGAAGCAACTTTAAAAGTGCTCGGTGCTCAAGTAATTCGAACTCCAAATGGACTTCACCATGATCATCCCGATAGTTTCATGGGAGTATCAAAACGTTTAAATAAAGAAATACCCGACTCGGTTATGCTAGCTCAGTTTTCCAATTCAAGTAATCCACTCGTTCATTATGATGACACCGCTGAAGAGATTATTCAGCAGTGCGATGGACAGCTTGACATGCTTGTTCTGGGTGCAGGCACGGGTGGCTCGATGACGGGAATTTCGTATAAATTGAAAGAAGAGTGTCCGAATTGCGAAGTTATTGGTGTTGATCCAGTCGGCTCCTGCCTCGCTCTGCCGGATTCATTAAACGAAACGGATGTTAACTGCTTCGACGTAAGTTTTTATTTTCTTCATAAAGTTTGAATCATATCAGTTTTGTCATCAAAATGTTTTACGAATAGGTTGAGGGAATAGGCTACAAGTACGTTTGGGAAACCCTAAATCGTCAATATGTAAAGCGCTGGTTTAAAATAGATGACAAAACCTCTTTCGGAATGGCTCGACGATTGATTCGAGAAGAAGGAATTTTGGCAGGTGGAACTAGTGGCTCAATACTGGCTGGCGCACTCATAGCCGCCAAGGATTTGAAAGAAGGACAAAAATGTGTAATCATTTTGCCGGATGGAATCAGAAATTATATGACAAAATTCGTCAACGACAACTGGATGGAGGCGAAAGGCTACAAAGAAATCGTAAACGAACACAATCACTGGTGGTGGAATCACACAGTTGGTGAGCTCGATTTACCGAAAGTCATGTCCATCAAATCAAATACAACTTGCAAAGACGCGCTAGAATTTTTAAGATCGAATGGATTGACTTGCGCTCCAATTGAAAGTAGTATACATGGGTATGTTCAGTTTTTTGTTTCGAACTATTTAAAAATGTCTTTTCAACCGATAATTTCCCGCTAATTGCAGCACATTCGATGGTCTACTGAGCCTGAAATATGTGACGCAAAAAATAGTGAGCCAAAACTACCATCTGGGTGATCCAGTTGAAAAGGCTATGTTTCAAAAGTTCCAACGTGTTAATAATGACACTAGCTTAGGTTTGGTGTCTAGAATGTTGGAGATTGACGAATTTGTTGCTGTTAAAGATGACGCTGATCATCCTATTGGAATTATTAGCCATATGCAGCTGTTAAGTTTTATTGCAAATGGCTTAAAAGTCATAAGCAAGGTAAACAATGAGCCAATAAACTAGTTTGTTTATTAAATGCAGTGATGATTCTCTATTATCATGAAAAAAAAGAACAAAAACAGAATTCCAATTTTTTTTTATGATCGATGTCGTCGTCACATTACATTTATTTTACGTATAATTATCTAATCAAAATGAATCGTTATGTGTAAAATGTTATCGTATATTAAGTGCTAAGCTGCATTTGGTGAGATTGCTAGTTCAATGCTGCTTATCGGTAAACCTGTCTGTAGAAAATGAACGAAATTCCATTACGAAATGGGCTTCTTGTGTGCTGTATGTATTATTTAATAGCACTGCATTTGAATGACTCGCTCTTCAGTTGCAACCTTTCTAGATTTCCAAACAAATTCGCACACAGCTATAACCTATTATAAGCAATAGTAAATTTGGTTTTAAAATTCATAATACAATCAAAATATGTAATGAAAAACATACACAAGCAACGCCCATGCCACCCATCAAAACAACGAAGACGCCACCAACATTAGCCAGTCCCAATTCATTTGCAGTTGAGCTTGATTTTGATGTATCATCCTGAAATACATGAAATAGTTCATTAGATTAAGTCAAGATTGTTCAGAAAATTAAAATTATTGATTTTTACTCTGCACGATCCACCGCCACGTTTTTCTTTCCACCAACGAGTTTTCAAAATGTGCAATTTTCCTTCCTCTTGCAGTTTCAAAACAGCTCCATTGATTGTTGTTCGATAGGGTGAATCTAATTAAATAGAACATCAATAGAGATGGGTCAATATAAATTCAAATTGAATTCATTTCATTTTATTATAGCTGTTTACTTTGTCTCATAGCAATGCCATATCCTTTTGAATCAAGCATACCGCCAATTTGTGTCAATTCGCAATTGCGCTCAATAACGTATTCAATTGAAGTCGATTCCATCAAAAATGCATAGCTCCCTTTAATAGTTGTAGTAAAATAGTTTAAATTAAGAACAAAATTCGTTCTGAATGGGATTCTATTCTAGATAAAAAGTTCGAATCAAAAATCAGTACCTTTTCCTTTGGTAACACGTTCAACACCTTCAATATTACTACTTGGAAATACGGTCGGTTTGGACGACTCCATAAATGACCACATTCGCTGATATGTTGAGAAATTAGAATTGCGGAAAAATGAAGCTGTTGAACCTCCATTTAAAACTCCATATTTAATTTTTGTTTGTTTGGCCAAATCTTCAGCACTTTCAATCGGTGAATCCATACGTTCTACTGTAAGAAAAGCGGCCAAATTGGCGGTGTACGAGGAAATCATGATCAATGTGAAAAACCACCACATTCCAGCCACCACTCGAGTTGAAACCGCCCTGATATTAGAAATTATTCATTGATTACATTGTACAATTAACACACGATTGTGAATTTGGTCAGTACCTTGGTAAAAAATCACATCCCTGTTGCATAAGAGATCCAATAGCAAACCACATGCAATTCATAAGTGTGAATTGAGTTTCGATTTTATCGGGATGACCTGAGGACCACTCGTATGGCGTAAACCGAGCCAAAATGAACAGCAATACAGAAACACCCAGGTAAGCCGTTGCCATATAGATCCATACATCTAAATAGATGAAAATTAACTCGTTTAATACACTCACGATGTAAATATATTCAAACTATTCGACAATTTACCCAAAGAAAGTGGTGACAAGAATGAAAATAGATTCGGTGGTTGTTTGACAGGCTTTCGATACAAAACCGATATGCCCAAATTCATAAATGGCATTGTGAAATCGACCACCTGTTCTCGCTCATACGTGATTGTCAAATCTCCAATTGCTAAATCAGCTCGTTGCTCTAACAGCTCTCGAACCATTCCATCCCATTCTCTGATAAATGTTCACAAAATATCAATTGAAAATTAAAATATTTACAAATATTCGAATTTCACGCAAACTTACCCAGATTGTTTGTTCAAACTGCCATATCTTCCATCGGGCACTAAGCGAAATGTGTAATTGAAACCAAGTATCCTGGATATTTCGTGTATCAAATCGATGGCATAACCCTCGAATTGATTATTCCCTGTTAATTTTTCTGCCGAATCTTTTCTCATGCAGTATGGAGCACTCTAAAAATTTAAGGTTAAGCCATCACATTACACAAAGACACACATTCATTAAATGGTTTACATTGACATACCAAAATTGTTGTAACAATCAATGTTTTATTCTTAAGATTATCAACGATATCTTGTTGCTGCTCGCCAAATGATCGAGTAAAATTGACCCCTTGAGTTGAATTCCAATCGCCTACTTTTCGTATGCCAGCTGGACTCAATTCAATGACATCCAACACAAAATCAGAACGAAATCCTTGATTGTCAAATTTTATGAGATTGGTGAGGCCTTTCATTTCAACCTGGAATAAAAATCGAAAGTTGAGCCTCAAGAGTCATTGCTACAAAAAAAAATCACCTACGATTTTCATGTAGTTAATTAAGCTGTATCCATGCGGCCAAGTATCTTGTCCGTCGCACGAAAGCGGCTGAATATCAATTTGTTGGCTTGTATCTAGATCGTGCAAGGCCTTTGCAAACAAATGTACGGCATCGTATATTAACGCTGTTTCAGCCTTTATTACAGTATCATTTCGCTGCAATACACACAATTTGTTGAGTTAAAGAGAGAATGTGATAAAATAGAAGTTGAAACTAAAATACAATTGCCAACTTACTTGAAAAGCACGTTCACTCGGCTTTTTGTCCGACCTCAATTCCGATTGTGACCATTCTGAAACAGTTTTATGAACCGTTGGGTTATCCGGATCCACAAGTCTGAATGCGGTTATATTAGTGCCACTGTATTTAAACTCGTCCAAATCGATTGTTTGAAGATCCTGATAAAAAAAAGTTTCATTCAATAAAAAAAAATGTATATAAAAACAAGATACGGCCCAAATACGCGTTGATACATACCAGCGACGTGATTAAATAGCTATGATAATCGCTCATCATGCCAATTTGCTGCGATTGCTTTAGAACATCATAAATTTTCTGAGTGCTGCAGTCAAGCACAATGTGTGCGACGCCAGAGTTTTTGATTTGTTTCAATAGAGGTCTGCAAAAAAAACATACACGTTTTATTAAATCAATTGTAACTTTTACGCCTTTGTTTCAAAGTTTATTGAATACCGATAATCGTTTGTATCAGGTAGTTGTCGAACTGTTGTCGGAAACTCTGAACGTCGTTGTGCTTTTAATAATTCTTGTAAACGTAATAGGCCTTCATTACTTTCGTAAATGATTGTGTAACTTTTCCAACCCCACGCATCGACAATATCAACATAGGCCTGTAAAAAAGGACACAATTTTCATCCACACAGACATATTTTACACATCGACAATTGAATTCATTTTCATTTTACATACCCTTGACAAAACACTCGGATGTGGATAAAGATTAACCAGACAGTTTTCACGCCGGATGCGATAGTCCCATCTCATTTCCAAATGTGGTATTTCCATGGTGTCACAAATGCTCTGAACATGACTTGAAATGGAATTGGATTGTGGTCCAAAAATTGAGCTAACGCCCATCCGCAACAAGTGACAAACTGAAAATCAATCGTCAGATTTATGAGTTTCCTCATTCAACAGGAATAATCAAATCAAATAAATGATTACCTCTTTTTGATGCATGAAAACTGTCTTCCGATGAAACGCGTTCTACTTGTGCGGACAATTTCGATCGAGGCAGAATGGTTTTATCTAAATTTATTTTTTCAACCGCATAGCGAAAAGCCAGCTCCTGATCAATGTCACCAGTGTGAAATAATCCGCCTGCAAATTTAAATGAAATATTATGAAATTCGAATGTTCCATTCCGAACAATTGAGTGTTGCCCCGAGCATTCGATTTTTTCTCATCACATTTTACACACAATGATGCGCGTTGCTACAGACGCGCAACAACAACGATTACAACTTACCAATACGAATGATATCGGGAAGACAATTGACTGAGCACAAAACATTTACAATTAAAATTATGGGCAAATTTTGTAAAATTTCCACCATTTTTGTGATTATTCGATTTGGTCCAGATGCACAGGAATAAAGGGATTACAACAATTTTACATCAAAAACTGATGACAACGCACAAAAATGTTTTAAAACTCCATCACAACGAAAATAAAGGGAATGCTTTTATATTGCCTGGTTGCTTGGGTGGTTGTTTGTATGCTACTGTCATGTATGTGCAGTGGAAATTATGATGCGAAAAGAAAGAGAGAAGCAGACAACAAGAAGCTTGGATGCTGTACGATTTACATACAAATCGCAGCAATTGCCATACATTCACATCGAAAGCGAATGCCAAAGCGCCGTGTTGTTTATTGCCAAAATACTGCACGATGGACAAGGACAACCGTTGCGATTTCATGAGATGGCATATATTTGTATTTGTGCGTATCTATGAGGGGAATGGTCTAGCGGCTCTTATCAAGAGAACAGATGAATGGTTGTCGGTTGCTCGATTTCAACAACGAAGAGCATGAATACGGTGTGATTTAGCGCGCAACACAAATGCGCAGAGCACAGTATCACTGCTCTCCAGAATCATCGTAGCATTTGTGAGTGTGTTGGTGTTGATTCGATTTTCATTTCGTAATGATTGTAATGATTGATGACAAAATCAAGAATGATGATGATTGCTAGAGTGATGACTGCAAATGATGATGACTGCGAAGTGTTCATGCCTTTCATACGCTTTTCACACTTTCTCGTTAACAGTATTTTGGAATTTATTTCAATCAAAACGAATATTGGAGTGAATGTAATGTGCTCTTTAAGCACACAAAAACCCTACAGAAAAGACTCCTCTAGGAACAGTTCGCCGTTCTGGAGCTTTTTTTTGGGGGGAGCATAAATCTCATGAAAATTTTTCTATGCAGCATTTTTGGTAGGTATAAACAGCACTCTTGAGCCCATTTCACCTCGTACACATTTGATATGCAAATAGACGAATAAGCAAGAGTTTATTTCCGAATTATGTATGTATTCGTTTTTTGTGTGTGTGCTGCTTATACTGTTGCCTTTGGTGCTGTTGTTTTTGTTGCTGTTGTCCTGATATTCAAATGGAACGATAATTTATGAGGACACTCGAAAAGTTGACAGGGTTGAGGTATCTGAGGTCTAAAGTGTAAACTAGAAGATTAAAAGGCACTCAAATTGGTATTCTCGTATTCACAACACGTACAAATTTATTTAGCATAATAATAAGTATAATCAAGTGATAATAGCTAAACTCTGGCCTCACCTAATTCGAACATAATTCAGAAGAATGGGAAAAAAGCATTCTAAAATTTTGGAACGCCTTTATATTTTGGGCCTTTATCATATCATTTAATCCGTTGTCCACTGGACGTTTCAATACAAAAATAAATGCTTCGTTTTGATACGTCATCCGCAGTTGTTTATCACCATTGAATTCAAAAGCGACCACAATTTTTTCGGTCTTTCCGTACGTTTTCTACTGTGTGGTATGTTTGATGCTCGTTTTTTTCCCTGGGTTTTCCGTAAATTGCTGTCTGAATGGGCTACGGAAATAACACAAATAATCATTGCTGATTCTGATGTTGATGATATTAAATCATATAAGAGTGGCTTGCCTGCCCTTTTGACAACAAAATGGTTTTGGTTTTTGTTATCGAATTGCTTAATTTCATATTGAAGATATGCCCGCACAAGCTGTGCTTTTGTTATTCAATATGCCTGTCTCACTGTTCCATTTCATCGATCCGCTGTTCTTCATCTGCTGAGTACCAGCTGCTCAATGGCTAACCGAATAGAAATTCAACACTTGATAACGCACCGGGCAGAAAAAACAAATCTCGTCAATTTGATTTCATTCGATTCATTGGACAGTTTGAATGATTTCCTTGAAATAAATGATATGTCTTTCATTTCATGCTTGTTGAATTCACTCACAGAATTCCATTATGGCATTAAATTGGCCAATCAATTTTGTCACGGTGATAGCATTTCAATCATTCGAACGAAGAAAATCAGGCAATTGAAGCAACTTTATGAATAATTAGTAGATATTTAGCAAGTTACAATACATTTTATTGAGTTTAACAATTTACACAAATTTTCTGTATAATAAATTCATGGAAATTCCGTTTTATGATTGACGTCCATGCGCTGAAAATTGCCTTTCATTTCGCTGAAATTCTTTTTTTCTTCCAAGCTTTTTTTGAACTGTTCCTCAGCTCTTTTCATTTCGGTAAGTCGTAGCATTGCATCGATTCGATAGTTTTTAGGTAAACGAGTGGCTTGTTGTTCCATCTCGTGTATTTTGCTGAGTCGATCATTCGTTTTCTCGATATACTTTTCGTCTGAAAATAAAATAAATGTTGGTTCTATGGAAATTAAAAAAAAAACGAACACAACTTACAGTCCATCGTACTTTTGGATGAATTTCAATTTTATTTTTTAGTTGAGTCCAGTCTTGGATTTATAGTTTAAACTCAATATCATTCGGTGAGAACAGACACTGGCATGTACAATCTTGTAAAACTAAATTTCATCTGCATGATTCGCACTTTTTACTTTGTTCAAAATATTTTTGTTTTCTACAGTGGCTGACATATATTGTTGCCATTTTTGACTTGTGACTCACCAAATGTGAGAACAAAGTACGGCTTTCGTCTACACAGCATAAAATTGTTTGGAAATCTTTGAAAGATTATCTTTGTTCTGGAATTTAACCCAAAATATTTGTCTCTTTATTGGAATTGCACGCTCTCCACAATATTGTGACTACCTTACGAAAACAATAATGCTATGACATTGATGAATCACAAACGCTCCAGTTCAATAAAAATTGTAGACACTACATGCACACTGTATGAACAATGCAAAGAGATTCATGAAATCGATTACCTCCTTCTTCTAAACTGAATCATATTTATGATTATTACTGTCGGCTATTACAAACAAATTAACGACTCAAATTCATCAAAGGACTATGTGTGCACTTCTTATTAAAAAAATCAATAATACATTAGTATTGATTGCAATTGTATTATGTTCTGCATCGTACAGCAACAAGAAAATGTGTCCACTAAATATCCAAGAATTTTTGGTTCCACGAGTAATTTATGATACAGCATTTCGTTGTAATTGTTGTCATCAAATGATGCAACCATTACAATCGAAATTAATTTCCGTTAAAGGAAATGTTCGACTACTTCTTCATTCGTCTTCCAATTTTGTTGAAATCCGCAATCACACGTGTCTCTTTTTCGTGTAGCTCTTCTATCCGCCTACGAATGAAAATAATTTCCTGGGGAATTTTCCGTGCAGTTTGCGTTGATTCGTTGTTGATATTTGAAATCTTAAAGTAATCACAAATCCACTTTATTCTCGAATCATGTTCCAGTCAGTGTTAAGGGGAGTCTGAGCTTACCTTGCATTCTCTGTTTTTTTTGGTGACTGTATAATCAAATGGCACAAATTCTATTTGGGTGCAAATCGTAAATGTAAACTTCGTCTTAAATAAAAATCAACGTTTACACTTCTTTTGAATCATTCAAATTCATTGAATGCAAATCTTTATTTTCAATTTCACCTGTCGAGTGAACGTTTCTAATAAAGGACGTTGAATGGCAAGATTTCAATGTGATTGTATCCGAATTTGCTCGAATCGAAAACAAAATTAAACGTGGCGCTCCGTGGGAAAATAAGAAACGTCTCTGCCGATAAATTATATTTTGTGAATGTATATAATAGGAATTTCCCTTCGTTTTACGAATTGATGAAGCGAAGAAAACGGTCTGCATTCGCAACCGCTGTAAACGATCGATTAAAGTACTTTTCTTTTTACGTTTAATATAAAGGTTATTGAATTCATCAATGATTCATGTTTTTCCGTTGACTTACCGGGAATTTATATTTTACGCAAAAAAAGACACGCACACATACCATTGGATATATATTGGGATGAAGTCAAAACAGACAAAACACATTAAATTACACTCAAGTACTAAATAAACAATCAAATAATAGGCTAACTGTGAATACTTCTATTTGCTCTCAAAGGTGAACACCATCAAATTTGCTGTTTTATGATTTAAGAGAATTGCTCACTTGAAATGAAACACAAACTTTTTTATTTATTAAAGTTTTTGCAAGTTTAAATGAATGGAAAAAAAAATTAAAATCACTATCTCAATGGCGAAGTTTTGTGTTTAAGTTCTATTTAATGCTTGTTTCTGATTCAATTTTTCAGAGGTAATTTAAAACCAATGACATAAAGTACTCCAAAAGACTTTCTTGTTTGTTCGTTATTTTCTGCTACCAGATAAAACTATATTGGAAGCATTTATGTCAAAACTTGTCCGCCCTTATGTAATGAATCGGATGATTTTATCCAGAATTTGTTGAAGTTTATATGCTGACGACATATTTTCTACGCTCAAACGACATTGATCTAGGACAATATCAAACAATTGTATGAATGGTACATTTTCTCCTCTGTAAATAATATAAATATGTTTTGAGTTTGATATTTACCAGAAATGTTAAATGTCACCATTTTTTTCTCGTTTTTTGACGTTTTTCCAATTTTGACGTTTTTGCCTTTATTTACTATGAATTTCGGATATTTTGACCTAAAAAAAACGAAAATAATCAAAAGCCTACTTCTCCCATTTAGATTAATATCTTGCAGGGAAACAAGAATAAAGTAAGCTAATTTCACAATAATATTAATTTCCTTGGCGATGCCAAATTCATCAAAATTAAATTACATTCTTTTCGTAGTTTTTTTCCCTCTTCACTAAAAAGAAATGGATAATATTGAAGCTGCTGCTGTGATATAAAAATGTTGGCGCAACATGTTGCTAATGATGCCAATGCGGTCAAAATAAAATTGAAGAGGAATGAAAAAAAAAACCTCAGACAAACATTTTCCCATTAAGTATTCCACATTTTGTTGTCAATGACAGCCGCAAAAGTTCAACCATCAAAAAATATATATCATCATTAGGGTATTATTTAATTTTCTGTTCCGTCGAAAAAAAAAGGAGCATGACTGTTGCTTGCGACATTGCCAATATGAATGATGCCGATGAAGGGATGTCGCCTTATTACAAATTTATTCTGTGTATATGCTTAGCATAACAATCATGTGATAATGGTGCAACTTTGGACCTTCATAAAATCATATTTTTCTCGGTCAAAGCAAATACAAACTGAAAAGAAAATAACATGAAATGAAAGGAGACCGATTTGAATTCACCAAGCAAAACAATTTCCATATTCATGTGCTTCTTGCCAACTCTTCGTATCCTAGAAAATCAGCTGTGTGGGTGAAATATTTCCCTTGAGTATGCTGAGCGCAACAAACATCGAATATCAACAAGGTTTTTGTAGCTCTGGTTTTTTTTTGCTATCGCATCCATCTGTATGTTTGACTTCATTTGATTTTTACGAGACAAAATTCATTCTTTTTTTGTCTAAAGCAGTTTATTTTAATGTTTTTCCAGAGCTATGGATAGATTCTTGAACATTTCTCTTTAAAAAAAAAACAAAAACAAATAGAACGGTCTTGAATCAGACGTTGGGAACGGTACTTTGGGACTTGATTCACTTTTGCATCGAATTTTGCATTAATTTTCGCCCTCAAGAAATGTGCGATTTTTTCGAGACGTTTAATTTCACATTGTATTATAAAAAGGTGTTCAGCAGCTTGTTGTCGAGTGGCTTGTCCCGTTGGCGTATTTGATTCATCGGATTTTCTTCGCCCTCTCTTATCTAAAATTATTGAACTGTTGCACAACAATCAAATACTTTAAAACAATTTCAATCTAAAAATTCAACTCACATATTGCCTGACTGGATATTTATTCGAACACAAGATATAAAAGATTTACTTCTATATTGGCTTTTTATTGGCTGAAACTCAATATCTGAGCAAAGTTGCAAATCAATTGAATGTTTGTTCCATGAACAAATTCCGATAAATGCATAGATTGCACACACACATTAAATCAATAGCCATGGCATCAGCAAAATGAGCTCTCGCATAAATCTCTGTGTTACTTCGCATGAGGAATTGTTTAACTTCTACACTGTTTATAGACACTAATAATGATTTATAAACACAGTGAGTCATGTGGAAAATAAATGGCCATTATTGAATTTAACCATTGTCTGTATATAATCAAAGCTCAATAATTGTTCAATTTACGCTGTCGTGTTGCACTGCAAAAATAAATTAAGCTGTTTTAACCCAAACCGCATCAACAGAATACGAAAAATTTACTGAAATAAGCATAATTTATGGCACTGAAAACTAAAATAAACAAATGTATTATCTCTGATTTTGGTTGTGATAACATATAAAACTTCATTTATTATGCTGACATGTTGTAGCAAAATTACATTTTGTGAATAGGATTTCACATTTTAATGCTCGGATTTGTGATCGTAAATAGGTGTGCCACGTCACAATTGAGTGTAGATGTCACTCATTTGAAAAAAATACATACGACAGAAGGAAAAAACAACTAATTCACATTGAATAAAGTGTCTAATTTGCTTTTCGTGCGTGAAATCATTTCAGTTAATGAGACCAAATAAGAATGAAACGTTGACGTTAGGATACAATAAGAAGAAAAATATGTCAAGTGTTTCGGAACATTGTCTGTGACATCATAAAATTAGATGTGATACAACATCCTGTCAAGTAAAATCAAATGTGCAAGTGTATGCATAAATTCAGATCATATCAACTGGCAGCAATGAAAATTAATTCTACTCCATTATGATTTGTCTCATTCTCCCCAGTATGCTTCAGTTCATAAAAATATTTGCCAGCCATGCAGTCCAAACAAGTACTAAACGGAAACCTTGAAGAGCCAAATGAAAATAACATAATTTCAGCAAACCCAATTAATATCCAAAAGGCTGAATAGAATGTCTTTGCTAAAACTAATTCAAAGCGTTGGCCGTTGGGCAAAACTGATTCAGTAGCATTTTACGACAAAATGAAAAGCAACTGTTTATTTGTACGCATCACGAATATACGTCCAAAGTTTGTCTCCCTCTGTGTGTGTGTGTGTGTGCATGTTTGTGTATTTTTATGGAAATTTTCGATGGACAAATAAAGTGATAAAAGTTGGCAGAATATCAAATGAATATCCATTTGAATGTGAACATATGTCTTGTATGTTGTTTTTTCCCAAAGATTTACCATAACCACCAACGTAAAATGTATAACAAGCGCGCGCGCACACATCCAGCAAATACACAAGAGAAATGTGTGACTAAAATCAAAATGTACATGCTCTAATGTGGAGAGAAAAAACAAATTTGCAGGAAAACCTAAATAAACAAAAATATGCATGTGTTCGTGCAAATGGCGCATACAAAGTCATTTAAACACCTCTGACATGATATCACATTTTTCTTTTTATGTCGCACACTCACAATTCTAATATTCCAATTTTAGTATTTCATCCCATTGAATAAACAAATGAGTTCGTGCCAAAATTCCATATAAGTGTCAACAATCATTTCATTCAACGAACAAAGCATTTTGAAATGCTTATTACAACAAATAAATCGTACTCATAAAGGCACACATTCACATGCATGCCAAAACAAATACCCGCACATGACTATGGTAAAATATTCAACTGAAAGCCTAAGAGTACCAGAACAAAAGGTTTCTTTTGGAAATTTGTGTTTATTTCGTTTCATCTGTTTTATTGTTTTGCATTCTTTGTTCTTCGACACACACACACACACACACACAAAAAACGCCCCACGATCATAAAAGCCTCCGGTAAATTTTCGAATATGAAGTGACAAACTGAATTTTCTTCTAACAAACGATTGATTTGTTTGCACTGAGCATGCTAGCTCATAATCATTTTCATGTTGGTACATTTTCGGTGGAAAGGTTTCATTTTGCCATTGGCATTTTCACACTTGTGCTGAATTCGATTTCCATATCCAGATGTAAATAATGTTGTAGGCAATATGCATATCGTTTGCATTTTATTAGCGATTTGCGAACCGCCATATTTATTGTTACACGCAAATTTCACAACATTTTCGTTATTCGATTAGTAACGCCAAATTAATTTCATTTGAAATCATTTTAAATTAAGCGAAAAACGTTGCGCATTTCAAGCAGACGTTATAAAATGTGAAATTTCCTGAGTTGAAAGTGTTAAAGTGTTACACAAAGTAATCACGAAATTATTACATTTCCCAACGTTTTGGCAGCATGTGAAAATCTGGCTGAACATATTTGCGTACAATTCGCAGTATGAGTGCAACAAAACCTGAAAAAATATGGACATAACTTTTCTGCACCGACAAAGGCTGACAAATTAGCGAGGCATCATTTGAAATTATATTCGCTTGAAATACATGCATCTGCATGCATCTATGTTGTCATTCAAACAGAATGACGGCATGTTTGTTGCATAAATAAATAAAAAAATGAACAAAAAAACACGAATTTCATTTGCTTGGATTTGAACGTATTGGTACCACGAATTGTGGGTCGAGTTGAGAACGGATACAAAATTGCTTCGGGTGATACGGTCGATAAATGCAAATGCTGGATGGCTGCTTACAATGTTAATCCGTGTGATTGAAGCTATGCCAACGTCGCTTCGGGCACAGTTTTATTTATCAAACACTGTAAAATACGTTAATTCGTGTGTTATGTCAAATTTGGCAGAAAATGTGATAAAGTTTCATTTCCTTTAAAATATCAAAATTCTGTCGACATTAAAAGTTTACTGCATTTTGTTTGATTACAGAAGCAGAAAAATGGTTTACTGAACAAAGAGAACGTGGTATTTATTGCTCTTTGACGCCAATGACGCCGTTAAAATTCGATCAACTTGATAACACATACAAGAGATGGTTTTATGAATAGATGCTGAAACTGCAGCAATAAGAAGATTGTGGATGTGACATTGATTACATACTTTGATGCATTGAATGCAATTAAATAATTCAAGAATTACCATCAGATTTCACTCCATCAACGTGGTTTGCAACTATTGAAGAGTCATTAACGCAGCTCTCGGACTCATAATCACTCTCATTTGTTCGGTTTAGTCGTTTTTAATTACTGCTCCATATTAACCCTTGTAACTAACATAATAAGCCACTTTACTACTGGCTACCGTCCTATATCCTTTTCTTTGCAACGATAATTTGCTATTTTCAACTGCTTTGATATATGTCAACCGCATGGTTCTAATTGGAAAACCATCAGGCATCAGCTTTTCTCTCGATTGAATAAAATGTTGCAACGCGAACAAATGGATTTCACCACAAATTCTGCACATAATCAAAAAAAGCATTATGTTGATGCATTGTACCATAAAACCATTACGATGTAATACTTTAACGAAATTACATGGCAGTTTCGAAAAAAAATCGAAACATTTTTATTCGTTCATTTTATTGCATTTTAAATCGGATGTATCGCATTGAATTTTGTGAGATGAATCGTCGACAACATAAAAGATGTATTTTTCTCTCTGCAACCCACGTTCACTTCGTGAGCCTCACGAATGGCTATCAAATGATATCTGATTTTATGATAATGTCGCTGTTTACGCTGTCTAGATCATTGATAATCGCAAAATTAAACCGAAATAACATTATAATATGTTGTCGTACAATTTCTAAGAAAAGGTGAAATGTCTTATTGTTGTGCTGCTGGTTGCGTGTACGACAGACAATTCATAAGAGATAATAAATGGCACTACGACGGCTAACTTCCGAACACCGTAACAACAATTTTAATTTTGTTGAATAGCTCAGCAAGGCGATTTTGTAGCATCCTCAATGAAACGCAAGCATTAAGAGACAAACGAATTGCATGTACCTTATGATGTTTCTGTAGAATATTCATAGTATCTTATTTATCTAAGATTGAATTTGCACACGGATACTGTAGACAATCTAGACATTTACGCCTTGCCATGGTTGCTGTTTTCTGTTCAACGATGGATTGAATCACGTTTCTGAAAATGAGAAATATTATGTTGAAAATGAGAATGAAAATAAATCGACTTTAGCTTCTGCACTTCAATTACATAATCAACAATGTTGTCCATGTTGTTCTCACAGTGAGTGGTAATACCCGGACTTTGATTATATATTCCATTTTCAATGACTGCATGATTTCTAGGAATTTTGGCCACAGTATGCGCCATCGTCCGCGTTCACATCATTAATATTTCATTTAAATGCAATCACGTTTCAGCGCCAGCGAATGCCAGCAATCAAAACCAGTTTAATGCATTTAGTTTGAAAAATTAAAACTCTTAATTTTTAAATCGTAATTCGAGCAATTCAATGCAGTACTGCAAACATATTCTGCTAATTTGGCTTGTTGATTAAATTTTTTTTTTATCATAATATTTTATCATTTTATTCAGTTAATAAGCATGTTATAATGAATTGAATGGGATGGTCCCTTAAAACAGTTTATAAAAGATTTTCTTTTTTTTCAAATGAACGTACATATGTTTCAGTGAATTCAATCTCAAAATGTCGACGCACAAATGGCTGTTCCGATTAAATCAATTAACATTTTTGAATTATTTTCATAAAAAGCATGAACATTTACACATAAACACAATTTCATATAATAAAACAGGGTAATTAAGCGAAAAATAAACAAAAAAATAGAACTTTAAATGATATAAAATAATAGAATTGTAATAAAAACGGCTTGAAGTGCTCTTCACTTTTTTGCCAGTTTGGATGGTAACGATGCTATTTTGGTTGTGGAGGCGGTCTTACGAGGAATCGAGCCACCATTTGGCGTTATGCCATTCGTAGTCACGGCCGGACTTGATATGCGACGTGACACTGACGGTGGACGTTTAACTGCTGTTATTTGTGGAGTTGGGGTTTTTGTTGTTCCAGCAATGCCGCCAATTGTGCGGTTCCCAATGCTCGATACTGCTCGACGAACCAATGTTAATTTCGATGAAACCGTAGCCGGACGCTGAATACTATTTGACCTAACTGCATTCGGTCGAGTTGTAAGTGCAGGTAAAGCATTGCTTTTAGCTGGCATTCTACCAGTGCTGCCGATGCTACCGAGACTTGCACGACGATTTAACGTCGATACTGGTGCACGTGCTAAATTAGAACAAACGCACAAATAATGAAATTAAGTTCGCATGATTTTATGATTTTAGCATGTTTTGCCATTTCAAATGGCACTATAATTGGGTTACCATTAGCAACGACCTGCGATGTATTACGTCCGTTTAGCATTCGATTCGCTTGGGGCGCACTCGAGCGATTTTGATTGTTATCATAGTGTAGGTCTAGTTTGGCGGTTGACAATGGAGCGATAGCTTCTTGTGTCAAGTTTCTGGTGACATTTAATTTCATTGACATTATGGCATGGTCAATGGATTGACGTGCACGGTTCAAGTGCTGCATAAAATAAAACATAATTTATGAATCCTCTGGGTCGATCAAAACTACTTAAGTGTGGTCATTAGTGGGAGCTTACATTGATAATGCTGGAATCGCGTTCACTCGTTTGGCACTCCGTTTCATTGGCATGTGGGCTTGATGTTATCAAATCACTTTTTGGGCTGCTAAATGTTTCAGTATTTACCGTTTCATTGAGTGCCGTTGTATTTTTGTCATTGACAGTGATTTTCGGAATTGTAACATTCATAAAAGCCTAAAATAAACAAAGCAATCCCCTTAGAAATTCATACAACATTTGCAGAGATTGACGTTAGAAATCAAATGCAATTACCTCTTGTTCGGTCGGTGTCACATTCATTGAGCTCAGTGGCGTAATTAAATTCAGATCCTCCACTTGACTAACTGATGGCAAAGCGCCGACTTTATCATTGGCCAGTATGGGAATTGTATTGGATCTCTCGATAGTTCGCATAATGCTAATTGGAAAAAACAATACAATGGCAACACAGTTGGTCCGCTCAAATGATTATGCTCACTAACCTCTTTATGTCGACATTCTTTGCACTGGACTCACCAAATTGTGTGTTATTTTTGTATTGATTCAAGAGCACTTGTGTCAAGACATGAGTCAAAGCAATCGATTTGGTTGACAGAGATGGCAATAAATTTGACGATGTGTCATGATCAATGCCCATTTCAGTTGACTGCGTTTCAAATTCGGTTAGATTGTGTATTAACATTTTGGGCAAAAATTATACTCACCATCACAGCATTCATGGAACGTCTTTTATTAACAAATGTGCCACTGCTTTGAACTTCCCAAAATGAATTGTTATCGCTACGCGGTTCACGTTTTGGGCATGTACAAGCCATCAATATTGGCGATTCGTTGATTGTGTGCGTGTGTGCATCCTTTGCAGCTGCTGTTTCGCTGTCATTGATTTTAAACGATAAATGCGAAACAATTTTCGATTTACTGCACGAAATCTCTACATTGACGTAGTGTTGGTCAGCATCTGTACGTGGAAAATTGGTTGTTGTCGCTGATGCACCCACTGGTCCATGTCCACAATCGTTCGATTTTTTGCCATAGCTACGGAATTCATCGTAATCAATTGACTCCAAACGAAATCCAATCGACTTTAAAAGCAATGTCAATTCTATAACGTCCATTGTTAGCAGCTGTGATTGATGGGAAACAGCAACAATTGTATTATGTTTTTTTTTATCTTCGTTCAAACGAATATGTTGAATGCGAATATGTCATTTGTACATTTGCAATACAGAAAACATATGGCTTGAAAATGGTTGACAAAATAAAATACCTTGGAATTTGATGCATTCTTAATAGAACGTTCAACATCAGGCGCCATTGTGGAAATACCGAGATTTTTTTTTATACAAAACCAATTTTAAAACCAAACAATAAATAGTTTCAGATCAAATGACCAATAATAAATGGAACGATTTACTAAAAATTTAATTAAACTCGAATAAAATTGAACATCACATTGAATACAATTTACGATGTGTCATTTTTCACTGGTGTTTTTTTTTTAATTTGACATTAAGTGACTCGCTCTACCGACGTATGACTAACCAAGTGACTGACTAATATACACAAGTGTAAGATTATCACATTTTCTATCGAAAATAATAACGGGATTTAGTTTTATTGTGTATGGCACAATATTCTTTAATGCAATTCGGACAGCGTCTTGCATTTCATGCGATTGGCTGGTGTGACCGACGAACATTCAATTGTATGCAAATCAGTGTTCCAAATATTTATGTGTAATGGGTTTATTGATTTCTTTATGGATAAAGTAAATAGAAAAGAAACGACGAAAAACGCAAAATAAAAGTTCCGTCCAAATCACATCCGAATCGTGATCAAATCACAACGAAATATATTACGTATTTTGAAATCATGAAGTTTGTGGTATGCCAACACACACACAGCTATTTATTTTTTTTGACATCAGATTTGTTTTGTAGATTGACGACAACCGCACGCAAAGAGTTTCATGTCAGTGTATTTGCTGTTCGGGTTCGCTTTGTGTATTGTTCGATAGTGTATGTTTTTTTTTCTTCTGTCATTGTATGAGAAATGCTTTAAAAGAGTGCACACTGGAGTATAAATAAATAAATATGCGAGTCTGTTGCCAAGCTAAATTCAGATTTAACCATCGCAACAACGAAAAAATTCACCGCACAACAAAAAGATGAAAAAAGAATGAAATAAACTACACTGCGGGTACTGAGATACACTCAACATTTGCATGAATGCTACATGAAAGTTGTTTTGAATAAAGGTTTTTTTTTTGTTGTTGTCGGAATGGTCATTTGTTGAGATAATCCTTTTTATTCATTTTCAATGGTGTTGAACACACAAAAAACCAAAATGGATTTCACTGTGAATCGGAATCTAAAGTGAATTTGTGTTGAATCATCGGGATGATAATGGAATGTATTGGAACATACGGATACGAAGAGCATCAGCTCAATTGGAAATGATTATAAATCAAATTGCAAACTAATGGTTGTTCATGAATCTGTTTTTTGTCACCATGAAGTGTTTCTAAAATAGTATGAAAATATACAATAGCATTAAAAGGGTTTCTCGGCTTTTGTGTGCCATTTAATGGAATGATCTATTTTCTCGCTCTTTCTCTCTTGAATAATACACATCTTTTTCGAGAGCCAAATGCCAATTTATTATCACTTCATAAGCGTTTTGGCTATCGATATAGAACCATAGCCGCCAGTGTGTAATAAATTTTGAAATGTTATGAGCCCCTTTAGCTCAATAAAAACAGGGTTTGTACTGCTGAAGAGTTGATTTCTTTTCACGCTTCATATGTCGCAAATACCGATAAAGATTCGATGTAAACACATGACATCTTCTCAAAGTGCTCGGTTTTTTTTTGCTTTGCTTGTTCCCGTATTTTGTCGCATGCGGGTTTGTGAAAAGAAGTAAAAAGGAAATAAGAAGTTTGGAAGAATGTCGACAATGATATAAGAAAAACCACAACTTTGCCATGCGGCGGTTTTGTTGACATGAATAAATGATTGCAATATACGTTGACAAAGTAATCAATTGCTGTGTGTTTTGCATGTTTTGTGTACACATCCACAATGTGATGCAAGCACTAGAATAAATATGCCATATTTAATGTCAGTTTGGAGATCGAGAGAGGAAGAGAAGTGAAAGCAAGAATTCTTCTTTGGTGTTTTCCATAATTTTTAAACAAAAAACTTTGCAAACATAAAATCCATCAAAATCACACAGTGAAAGAGAGTGAAGTTTTTGGTTTAACGACTCTTAAATACATTTTCAAGCATAAGTAATGTTCAGCAGTAGTGTGTTGGTATGCCGTATGTCGAGAGTTATTATTTCGACGCCGAAAAAAGACCCATTTTAATGATGCTAAACATTTTTCATCTTGTGATATCGTCGGCAATGTCATGTCGTTATTTCCACATTTTTTTCCCGCTTCTGTGGTGCTATCAATTTAATACGCAACACAGCCACAGTTTACCCAGTCAACTGACAATGTCATGTAACTTTGTATTTATTTATTTTTTTCGTTAACCTATGCGAAATAGAATTTTCGTTTCGTCAGATTTTATCACAAATTTATTATCATTATTATTATAATTTTTATTTGTTTGGGCTTTCGTCCTTCATTTTTGTCATATATTAAAAAGTGATTGCCTGGCATTGGCGATGGAAAACGTTTTGTATGATTTTTTTGTTCTTGCTGTTGTCATATGTCAAAAATTGAAATCTCATGCTCTGTCGACTCGACAAAATCGACAGACTTCACGCTGATGAGTCAACAGTACCGACATAAATGACAAGTAATTTTTTGTTGTGATTTTCTTTCCGGCAAATTCGCATCGATTATTTCTTTGACATTTTTCTCAAAATCTTTATACATTAGCTTGATGAAACGGTTTTTCTTCTGATTTTGAATGTTTACGATATGGATGATGTTATACATCAATGAGCACAAATCAACATAATTTATGTGTATATGCAAAATGCATCTTCATAAAATAACCAAAATTACCGTCTGTTATGCCCGAAAATGGATGTAAAACGATTTCGGAAACAAAATGGACTATGCTCTCTACACTGTAATTTCGAAAGGATTGGAAACTAATCCATTTGGATTATTTCAATGAAAATTGAAATTTCTAAATGTATTAATTTCTCCCTCGACCTTCGAAAGACAGCGTACTTTGTTCTCGCGAAGAGAACCAAGTTTACTACAACTATCATGATGGTATGACAGTCGACTGAACTTGCAACAGAATGTTACAATTTAGAATTTAATATCTAATTTTTATCGTATTCTTATTAGTTATTAAGACTAATGATACGGAGGTTGTTATTGGCATTGCGACGTTGCTGATTGTTTGGTGGTTGTTTCAGTGCTGCATGTATTTCGATGTTGAAGACGATGCAATGTCCTGTTACAAAAATAAAAACAAACGGGATTATTATTGTTATCATAAAAAACAGAATCGATTGAGCAAAATCACTTTCTATCATCTGCATTCATATTGATATAAAAACAAATACCTTTGTATAAAATACATTTAGCTGCCACAATGTCACGTTGCCAAACAACCGTTCGTGGGTTTAGTTGCCGATTTTGGTTTATCTCATGGATTATCGGTGCTAAACCGCTTCGTGAAACAGTTGAAATTGTTGTTGGCATCAGCATCATATCTTCGCTATAAGTGCAGTTGCGACACACTTTAAATTTATGTGCCTTGGTTCGTCGGTCAAAACGGCCAAAACACTTCGCGCATGTTTGAGAAGTGTAGTATTCATTAACTTTCAATATCGTCGTATTGTCTCTTTTTTTAAAACTCTTCAATAAACGACGAGTTCCTGGCGCACGCACAAATTTTTTAATTTTGATTGGAGAGTCAGGTGCGATGTCGGCTGCTCCCATATAAATAACACAATGTACCCCACTCGGTGCAATTTTCATGGCCAATTTATCCATTGTGCTATTTACATCGATGTATTTAGAAAATTTCAGTCGTGCATAGTACCGTTTGGTGTAGGCAGCGATTCCATTTTTTGACATTCGGAGTCGATGTTGAATGTATTCTATGTATCGTACACCACACGGTGATGGATTGTGCGTTCGTTGCAAGTCCGCCTGCTCTTCTCGTCGATACTGCTTAGTCAGCTTATCCCATCGTTTTTTTCGCCACTTGGTGTTTGCATGCCAGTTGTATTGCTTGTTGCGTTCTTTGATGTTGACCTAATCGAAAATCAATTAAGATTATTGTTATGAAATATGATGTGATACTTTTTTCAAACAGTAAACAAAACTGTTTTGTGAACAGAAACGAATGTGGTATTATAATCTGAGCACAATCAGCTGATGCATAACAAAAACAATCGAATTCGTTTATCAAATGAAATCCAAGTGAGTCGTTGAGAATAATCTTGATGTGATTTGTGTGTGTTTTTTTTGTTCTCTTGTATTATATCGAAAATATTTTCACTCATGATTATTCTCAACGATTCAAATTATTATATCTGAAATGCTTACCTCTTCACCGGTATGAACATTACGTCGGACAACTGCCGTTTTCATGTTCATACCGGGATCTATCCCGATTTCAAAATCCACCAAATTGCGATCAAAGAGGCTTTTCACGAATTCAGGCTGCACAACATCCGGTTTTCTTGGTGGAATATCGTATTGCAGACATACTGACACGCCATCCGTTAAGAAAAAAAATCGAAATTGATAGCTTTTGCTGACCATTTCATGAATCTTCTCCATATCAAAGATAAGGCCCCAATGATGTTCTTTATTTGCAGTGAATTCTGTTCTAGAGATTTGTTTGCCCTGCTTTGATTTATCAAATATTCGGGGCAACAAGTCCAATTTGGAAGCAATGCCATGCACTTCACGTGAGTCATATTTCACAAATTTGCGCTCGAAAGAACATATTGGAACAACAGCAAAATTGTTGGCTTTTTTTCGTTTTTTATTGTTCGGTTTTTTGTGCTGTTTTTGATGCTTTTGTTTGCCTCGTTGGTTTCGATTTTGTTGCATGTTATTTTGTGCCTGAATGTTGTCGGCTTCCAATGCTCGTTGAATTCGAATCCACATTGGCAGTGATGCGAAGCAGCGCTTTTTTGTGAAATAGGCAATGCTCTGATTTGCTGGTGCTCCGACATTTATCAGCTCTTGGTGGAGATTTCTGATCTTTTGAATTTGTGTTTCGGGTGCTTGACATTTCCCAAAGACGGCAAGATTTATGTCGTTTTCACTGTACTGAACAGCTGGATTTTGGCCATTGAGAAATCGAGCTCGCATTCGCAAAAAAGTTCGGACACGTTTTTTTGCATGAGTCGATAAATTTGTTTCAACATTGGTCACATAGGTCGTAAAAGCGTAATTGAATGAATTATCAATTGTTAGATCGGGAAAAATCGCAGTATAATGATCGAAACAAATTTCACGAAAATCACGATTCAATTCATGCAGGTGGTTGAAAAGCACTGACTTGAAACAATTTCGAATTTCACCATTAGCTTCACTGTTCGATTTATCAAAGTATTCGTGGTTTGGTGAATCGAAATTTTGATTTATACGGCACAAAAACTGCAACGATGCTAAATTGAGCATGTGCGTATGGTCAATACTTTTATCGCTGAACCATTTTAATATGAATTGTTTACTTCCTTTTGTAAGATCGTCTCGTAGTATCGATTTAAGCCCACATTTTATTGTACGAATGTTTTTATCTTCACATTCTTCGAGGTCTTCTGATTCATTTGTTGGGTTTTTTTTTTATTTTTTTAGCCTTTGGTTCGAATTCAGATGCACAAACTTTTCTTTTTTTGGTTTTCATTTTGGCTTGTGATGCTTTTCAAAGTCGACGTCAAACTGATAAATATTCATAAAACGGTGTCGAATGATGATCGATGCGAATGCAACGCAGTGTCACATTTGTTACAAACAAAACAATCCACTGATGGTCGCATTGTCGCATCGATATTCAAATTCCAAAATGTTACATTCTATTGCAATCAAAACAATCAGCTGATTGAAGAAGCAAAGAGCTGTGTTGTGTTCGTATCGTCGCACCAATATTCAAATTCTAAACTGTAACATTCTATCAGGTCAAAAAATATGCTTTAACGGAGAAAAAAGAAATTAATCCTTTTGGATTAGATTTTAATCCAATCGGATTTTTCCTATAAAATAATCCCAAATACATTAAACAGTAATCCAATCCAATTTTCAGTGTAGGCAGACGCCAATCAGACGTTTTTTTTTCTCTCAGTAATATTCAGAGATTTATTCAAATTCCTTTCGTCATGCCATTTTCATCAATTGATGCTAAAGCTTCGATGATTTGATTCCGTTTTTTCTCTCTATCTCAATTTTACCTAATTTCACTGCAGCATGCAAATATCAAGCAAAAAAAAGTTACAATTTCAGCGAAAAGTGTTTTCTACGGGCAAATAAATATTCAATCTGGATGATGTGGGGAAAAAATCGGAAATTCTCAGCGTAATAGCTTGAAATCATTGGATGTGTATATCAACGGCGCAGAAAAATGCTGGCATCGCCATGCACGAGTGTAAAGTGCCTTTGCAAATGCACGTTTATCCATCATCACAATTTTTTTTCTCACTTTTCTTTTTTTTTCCTTTTACTCTTTTTATGTTGACGAGAACATAAAATTGAATTTTATTCATATGTATCGTGAGCATTTCCACATTGCTAGTTGAACAATCATGTTGACGTTCAGTATTGCATCAATGTAGCAGAGGGGGAAAAAGACGGGACAAAGTCACGTTGAAATGGTAGACGATCGATTTTGATGGGTATTTGATTAAATTGGTGAAGCTTGTTGCTTGTCAGCTTTTCTATTTGTTGATTTATTTCTATTACAGTTCACACCCGATTATCCGAATGTCATCGAAATAATTAAAGCATCGCTGCGTGCGCGTCGATGTCAACGGAGCTGACAAAAACAATACAAATCATGCTTTTGTTCAGTGAGTTTTTTTTAATCTTTTCATATTTTTTTTGCATTCTGGCCGATCGATATCAACAGCTCTTTTTAGACGTAAAAAAGAAGCAACCGAGAACCGAGAACCGGATGGGAAAAATGAATAAAAAAAAGGCACAAGACAAATGAGAAAAACGCGCTACAGAAATCAAGAGAAAACGAGTACCAACGAGAAGAGTAGAGCGCATTATCAGAGAACCGAAGTAAGCTTCGGCTTCACAGAAACAGCATTAAAAGCATTCTTTCGGGGAATATTATGGCAGAGTGAAGGCAACAGCAAAGAGAAAATCCCCCGGCTAAAATACTTGTAGAAACTTGATGTATTAATGAAGCCGTCGATGTTGTTTTTCGCATCTTTTTCTCTCTTTCTTTCTTTCTCTCTTGGTATTTTGTGATTCGTTTCTTTTTTTTGTTCTAACGTATGCGTATCGCTGGTTTTATGTAACATCGTTTGCTTTTTCTCGTTTTTTATATGTGCTCTTGTTGATTGTCGAAGATGGAAAATTATATATGGATCACGTATGTTGTGTGTACTGTGTACATTAAGCTTTTTTTTTGCTTTCTAAACCTCGAAAAGTCAAGCACATCCTCACACATCCACACCAGAAAAAACGCATACCCAAGAATAGAAATGAAAAGAGAATGTGTAAAAGCAAACGGATGAAAACTTTTACCCAAAGACACCCAAACCATATGGTTTTTGTCAATTGGCCAAATACAAAAATCCAAGAATCAACATCAACTGCTAATGATGTGTACGCTTCTCCGAGTGTTCACAAATACAATTGGGTGTTGTGTGCGGTGACGTTTGGCTCTGCATGCTACCAGTTCGGCAGGCATGTTGATTTGCAAAAGACAATGAGCAAATCCATGTTCGTGACATGTGAACATATGCTTTCGAAATACCAACGCCACACAATCATGAACAGCAACAACCAAACCGAAGCGATAGCGAAATAGTGATGATGATGATGATGATGATAAAATATACCCGAATCGAAAATAAAAATATCAAAATGCTTCGATAAAAAGGAATGAACGGGACCCAAGTAATATGGTCAAACTCGAAGTTTATTTCGTGTACACATGTGTGTATGCTTACCTGAGCATTCTTTAATAAATATGTGCCCGAGGAAGTGAACTGGTTCATGTCATCATAAAATAATAAATAAAATGAACTTGAGCATCTTCGACAGGCTTCGGGTTGACATTTATTAAAACATTCTGCGGAGTCACAGACAATGGACATGGTATTCCACCTCACTCCGCTTGCCTACTCCACCCCACCCAATTCAAACCAATCATAAAAAGCTGCATTCAAACACCATGGCTGCAGCCATTCACATAAGAGCATAGCAATTTTTTTTCCATTCTCACATCGGAAAACTTCACCTTTGTGTCATTGAAACGCAGACAAAGCGAATCGACAACAAATCGAAAATGCCGAAACTGTTTTTCATAGGAACATTTATTACTTGTTCACATCACCAAGCAACAGTGTCATGGGCAGCTTAATAAATTGGGATTTAAATCAAAATCACCTTTTGTCTGACGAAAAATTTATAGAGAATGGTGTTGATTACTCTTAATTGAATGGTGGCGCATTAACCTGATGAGCTTTGGATTATCTCCTCTTATTAGAACGCAATTAAGCTAAGTCGAGATTTCACGACAGACACTCACATTTAGCCGACATTAACATTCAAGAACATGGTATTATGTGCTTGTCTGCTTCACTAACCAGCAGCCGCAATATGAATGAATGTGAATGAGGAACACTGAACAATATACGCACTGCAGATCAAATTTCGTACGTCTATTCGTGTCGCTTGACGAGATCAATTGTTTGTCTGAAGTGTTCCATTTCCATGCCATTTAGAGCGTTGTTCATCATAGACATCGATCGGCTAACCATATTGTGTGATTTCTTAAGAGTTCGATTCAATTTTCGCATAATTTTCCCCAAAGAATATCTTGTCATCCATACGGCTTTTCATCTGTGTTACCAAATTTTCCAACCATTTACGTCAATTTCGCATCCAATTCGTAAAAACAAAGTTGTCAAAACCATTTTTGTTTTATACGATTTTTCGTCAAATTTTCAACGCATAAAGAATTGTATAGATAAATAAAATTATATGGGTTTATCAAATGAATTCACCTTACGTCTACCCTTTTTTCTTGTGCCATTTTTACGGGTAAGTTAGCATCTTTGCGGCACAGCATTTGAATGTGTCTGGGAAAATCTTTTGTAGCGACAACAGAATATTGTCAATAATAATTGAATATAAAATAATAAACTGAATGGTAAAATGGGATCTTGAATCGTTGTTTATAAAATGTGATACACCGTATATTTCGAACGGCAAATGAATAGCCGAAAATAAATAAGGGTATTGACAATGACCTTTTTCTTTGTTGATCCAAAAAAGAGATTTTTATTGGATATTTTTTTATAACATTTATCACAATAAAAGAGGCTTACGGGCTGTGTGTACCGCTATAACAAACCGGTTAAGAGGGCACAATAAATGTTCTGTTGCCGTTGTAAGCAGCGATTTCGTTTTTGTTTCTTAAGCAAACAACAGACGACGCACTTCTGTCTTGGAACCGATGACACAAATCGGCTCTATAGACTAGATGATTTTGAAATCCAAAGCTGATTGAAGGCACTCTAACAGATTCACAGTGTCAATCAATAATCGGAAATACGCTGAATTCAAGCGTATATGAGCGTCTGTATCAGTGCATTGTTTGCGTATCATTTTGATACGACAGAGATATATATCGAGACATTCGATTAATTGGATTGATTAGAAAAAGTCCTGAAGTAACAAGATAAAATATGAAAAATGCACGTAATATCACATACATACGTTGCGCCATATTGTCGTGTTGCCAACTTGTCTCGCGAAGTGAACAAACATCACAGTTGGCACATGGGAACATGAATAACAAAAAAATTCAATCAAATAAAAAGCTACATGAACTTAAGCCTCGTCGCATAGAATGCACAACAGATTCCATACGCACTTAAATCTGTTCAGATTGTCTCTTTGTTTTTCGGTGTCGCATTCGTTATGTCAATCGTAACACGTTGTGCGTTTTTGTCAAATAAAAACGATTGAATTACACAGTAATATATTGCAATATACTGCCAGGCATGGCCAAACGTTTTACTCTTTTTTGCTGGATTCATTCTCAAGTTCCAAACCATGCGAAAGATTTCAATCGTCTTTATTCAGTATGGGTGTTTCGCTGTTTGCCACATTCCACATTCATGCATTTAAAATGATAAGCCTTTAGTCTATTTATATTCAATTGCTTTGGAAGGCGAACGAAAAATCAAATTGAAACTTTATGGTGGAAATCGATTATGGGCAGGCATTCAATAAATGTCAGCTCGATTGAAAGTCATACGCTGAGCATATTCGAAGTTTCTCCATAAAATGGAAATCCATACAGTTTTCCTTTTTCTTTTTCTTTTTCGGTTTTTCATTCTCTTGTTAGGCTAGTGCCGAAGCATGTGCGCTGTGCATGACAGCAACACAGCAGTCGTTTATTAACAAATTACCCCAATGTTTTGCCATTGAATTACTCCCAAATTTTCCACATGTATCAAAATCATCGATATGATTTTTCAGCATTGTGTTACGGCTAAGGGCTCTAGTTTATTTCAGACACGTTCTAAACCGATCAAACGCTTACGCTTATAATACGCTTACGATTCAACCAAGCAAACAGATCAACAAATTTGTGAAAGAAAAAAAAACAAGTAGCTACTGAATAGGAAGCCTGAAATACATCGGCTTCTCTCTGGAGAGCTATCAGTCGGTTTATGTGTGCTACTGTGCCACTGAGTTTGTTGGGTGAGTGGTGTGGGTTGATTCAATTCACACAACTACAAAACAGCTCACACTAAATACAAGAAAATCTGAACTCAATGTTTTCCTAGACGGAAAATCAAACTTAAACCAAAACCTGAAACCCAACACCCAACACCCAACACCCAACATTCATTTTCACCATTCACTTGTTCGGCAACTCATTAACAGAATCTTATTTTTGTGAAAACTCATCCAAATTAATTGGTGCAAAAAAAAAATCCATTCAATTCGATTGAATAAACAAAACAAAACCCAACCGTAGAAGACACCGCACGATTCTTGAACGCTTAAGTCACTCCAACAGAGTCAGTGATTATGAGTTTGCATTAACATCAGGCATCAGCCCAATGGTGATAACAAGACGAGTTATCTGCTGAGATGAATATAGCGTTGATGTCTAACCTGTATGCTTTGCAGTTCACAAGCACTCGACGGCATTTCTGTTTTGTTTTCTACAGATATGTTGATACGATCGATAATCCAGTACGCGTCGCCTGCACGCGACACCATAGCGCAATGATATACCATGTTGAACTAATGAGCATTTTAGTTGGAGTTTCATGTGTATGAATTACATTGATATTTTGCTTCCAGTGAAACTTCGGGCCAAACCTGTGTTCACTAGGCAAGGATGTAACAAATGGAATTTCGTTGTGGACTCTCAATGTGCTCTGTCACTTGTGAATATTGCCAGTAACATTTTTATAGCCCGAGTACAGTGTGAATTTCAATACTGATTCGCAACCGACAAACTTCTTAGTCACCCCTATTCGTGAATACTTTTACATTTGCAAACATCCAAAATATTTATATAGCAAACCTGTTTCCCATGCTACGAAAGAGTGCACCCTTATCGCACAGTGTTGAACATAGAGAGTGACAAAAGTTTGCATTGATGTAGATTGTAGATTCAGGAAAAAAGATTTATCTAACGTGGTTCACAATGAGAAAAACATCGAAGCGAAGAATAGTCATAATGTGCGAAATGCTGGCAGCATTGTTCTCGCTGTTGAACATCTAAGACTGGTAAAATTGCGACAAACATTTGGTGTGGTCGCGTAATATTTCTGAGGCCAAATGTCGGAAAAAAAACAACTACTTGTGCCACAGTTCGGTTCGGAATTTATCGTTCAGTCTATTGTACGTGTGCTTTTCGGGGTATTTCATTCCGTTGGTCCTTTATTTACATGAAATTCATGTAATTTACTTTTTTTTTCGATTTGCGTTTATTGAGCATAAAGGCATAAGCATGAGCAAACGAACACTGGCGAAACATAAGTGTGCTGTTGTGTGGGAAACAAAAAAATGCTTGGCTGCTACGAAATATTAGCAATATTATATGCGGCCCACACACACGAAAATGAAGAGAACGGGCGCACACAAACATTTGGTATGATTACGCTCGGAATTGAAGTGGAACAGAGTGAGTGGCATTGAATGGCCCTTCACACATAAAATACACCAAATGTATTGTGAGTGTTATTGTTGGGTTTTTTTCGGGGGAGCCAGCTAAAATAAAGGGATTGCGTGAATCAAAACAAAATTATCGATTCCGGATGCTGCGCATTTCAAGCGAAATATCCGCATCCGCATAGTCAGCTTCAATATTTTTGTGCTTGGGGAGTCCAGAGGTGCCATTGGTACGGATGGCGCCCGATGGCATGATGCAAAAACGGTGAATAAGTTGGTTTTTCTTGTCGACAAACATCACCGAATCAAATCAAAAATCGTCCATTGCTCGAATTTATATGAAAAATGATAGTGGTGCCAGGAGTCAAAATGAAATATTGCTGTCGTCATGGTGTAATTTAGACAACCAAATGTACTAACGGAAAATCGATGATGAAAAGAAATATTCGATGGGCGATAATTTATATGAATGATGGAATCGTATCAATCTAGCTAAAATTCATTTTTTATCGTGTCATCGCGCGCATTCATCTCTGGCTGATTTCCATATTCATTGGATATTTGTCTGCAGGCGTGTGTATCACACACACACACACACACACATTATGTATGGATGTACGTATGTGGTTCGCGTTCATGTTATGCATTGTTTACTGATGACTTTTTGTTGACCGTATGATAAAGACTTTGCCCACAAAACATCGATTGACCCTTTAAAATTCACCAAAAACGTGTGCGGAAGCGTAAATCCATGAAGATGATTTCTTTGTTATTTTTTGTTATTTATTATTATAATAAATTTGACGAGTTGTGAGCTCGCACTTTTCTCGAATCACAGTATTTTCCTTAAGTTTTATTTATTTACCGCACATGAAATGACGGAATTCAATTTAACAAAATGTTTTATGTTCGCATTATTTTGCTCATATTCGATGCTTAACTTTTTATGCTGGGTGCGTATCCGTGACGCTTCATACCAGTTTCAAAATGGGCTGCCACGAACAGCCGCCTCTATTGTGCATTTACCGTTTGAATTGTTCGAATGTAATGTGTAAGTAATGTGGCAAACTACTGAGCGAAATGAATTTGAACAAATATGACTTTTAGTTGGGAGGCATTTTCCAGAGCATTTACGAGCGCTCTGTGTATGTTTTCAGTAGTAATCCTAGCAGCACAGTCACATGGAAAATCGGCTTGAAATAATATCTACATAAAATGAATGGAAGCTTGTGGCATTCGCTTATAAGAGTCTAAATTCGGTCGCCTCCTTGTGCCTGTGTGCTCATGCACTCGTTTGTATACTATGTGTTTGTGTATGTTTGGCTTGGTTTGAAGCAATATTCCATTTTCCGACACTCACACACACACACACACACACACACACACACACACACACACACACACACACACATTCCGCAGCTTGTGCAAAGCTTTTAGTTTCACACAGCCAATGTGTGTTCGGTTGGGTTTTTCTCAGCTCTGCCAGAAGGCACACATACATCCGATCCATGTTCCGTTGCGTGAGAGAGGACAATTGAGTTTTCCATCTGAGCTTATGCCAATGTGTGCGCTTTTCTCTCACTTTGACTCATCATTTACCATCGTGATCGTCATCGTCGTCATCGTCATCAAACCATCATCATGGCACAAACCATTTGACTGTGAAATATGAATGCTTTAACTTCATTCAGATGCCTATTCCAGAGTCATTCGTTTGGTGCGATCTCAACCAGCAGCACGTATCGTTGAGTTTGTCTCTCGCACTCATTCAAATTTCACGTTAGAACAGTTTGAATCCAGATTTTGAGCGCACCACAAACCCATATTTCAACTTCTCGTCGTGGGAATACATTAATAAAAATTATACACTTTGATTAATAACATTGAACAAAATAACCGGATATAAACACATTAAAGACAACTTTTTCAACCGGAATCAAGTCAGTTCTTGTGTGCCAACCAAACGAACGGAACATATTAATATTTTGTGTGTGTGTGGAATAGAAAAAGCAACCAAAGCCTGTTAAATCATTTGTAGCAACCAGTCGAGAGTGCAGAATTACATTGAGCATTACACATTTGACTGAAGAGGAATTTCCGGGAAATTTAATCGGTAAACTGGGAGAAAATTTGAAGTCAACACCAAAATCGGAAACCGAAAACACATTAACCACAACCATTTCATATATGGTTACATTCACATGCAATACGGTCTTTGGCAACGAGTGTGTTTAATTTGTGTGTTGAGATTCAGAATTTTCAGTGTTTGTATTGCATAGTGTATAGGGACGGGGAGAATTGTTGCGGTTAAAATTTTATTGTGCAACCGAAGAACGACGACTACGATTTCAACCAAGACGACGTAGTGTGTCTTTGAAAATTGAACAGTTGATGTGAGATTACATTCTATCGAGCGTTCGCACATACTGACAGAAATAAAAAGACAACAACAACAACAAAAAATCGCGAAGCATAGCATTAAAACTTAAATGATAAAAAGCATCCAATACAGATAAGCAGGACACGGAGAAAAGAGAAGAGTCCTAGAGCACACATAAAAGGGAATAAAAAAAACGAATTGTTGCTTTGTGAAAAATGAGTAGCGAAAAAGAAACAGTGGTTGAGTTGAATGTTGGAGGTGTGCATTATACAAGCACACGCAAAACATTAACAAGTGATAAAAATTCACGGCTTGGCGAATGGTTTGATGTGAGCAATTCATCATCTGCCGCATCGCTTGTAAAAGATTCCAAAGGTCGATATTTTTTAGATCGTGATGGTGTGCTATTCCGTTACATTCTCGATTATTTGCGTGACGATGCAATTCACTTACCCGACGGCTTTCGAGAGAAGCAACGTTTGCTGAAAGAAGCCGAATACTTGAAATTGAATGGGCTAGTAAAGTGCATACAAGCGATCAGCGATACCCATCCACCGGGGAGCATAACTTTAGGATACAGGGGCAGCTTTCAATTCGGCAAAGACGGTTTGGCCGATGTGAAATTCCGTAAATTGTCTCGCATATTGGTGTGCGGTCGTGTTGCATTGTGCCGTGAAGTGTTTGGAGACACACTGAATGAATCTCGTGACCCAGACCATGGTATGTCCGAACGGTACACATCTCGATTCTTTTTGAAGCACTGCTTTATCGAGCAAGCATTCGATATGTTGAATGAAAAAGGTTTTCGTTTGGCTGGTAGCTGTGGATCGGGGACGGCAGGCTCTGCTGCCGAATTGAAACCAGGCGTCGATGTGGAGGAAAATCGATGGAATCACTACAATGAATTTGTATTCATTCGAGAGTAATTTATTTTTGTTGAAAAATTCTTTCAATAATATATTTGAATAATATAGCTTGTGTCAGCTTTAAGTGGATTTGGAAATGTCTAAAATCTCTAGTTGATCACATTCAAATGAGGCCAAATTGAAACTTGAAACTTACAAATTGAAAAGAACAATTTTCAACTAATATAAAGACAACAACAACCACAACAACAAAAAATGAACAAAGCAGATACAAAACGGTATTCGATGTCAATTCGATTCGTGACAACTTGTAATTGAAACGTAAACTCTGCAGAAGAACAAATAAAATCCAATTAGTTCAAGCGTTTTACAAAAAGTCTTTAATTAGTAAGTTAATATTGATGAAACAGTGACGGCAAAGCGAACCATTTATTCCGATTAAACACTATTTTTCAAATCAATTTGCGATACGAAATACATGCTTATTTTATTATCAATTTATATTGTGCTGAACATTTTCAAACCACCGTTGCAGTTGAAGCTACTGCAAATAAATTAACCACATCAATGAAGAGTTGCCGAAAGCGTTGAAATGGCATGAAAAAAAAAATTGCCAAAACGATGACATGAAGTATTTCGGGTATGAGAGTGAACGGCAAATAAAAAAAGCACACGCTGTATATTTACATTGTGCAGCAACAGGCACATTTTATTCTTTAAAGTATTTTCGTTGGCCATAAAAAAAAAACATTCTCGCTTTTGTTAGTCTTCACATTTTCTTTTTCTAGCGTTATTGTGTTCGCTTTGAAATGGTCTGAAGTTTTGACTGAAACCATCTTTTTAATTTTCAAGTGCGCATTCTTCTACTTTTCTTCCAATTTTTTCACACAACTTACATTTTCACATTATTCTTTTATGTTTTATTTTCTCAGTTCTCCCAATTTCACCTCATTTGATGGTTGTGTTGTGTCAGAGAGAAGAAATTGGGAGAATACAAATGGAAAAAAAAACCTAGAAAAATGAAGTGAAAGCATAACGGAAAAGTATTTTAACATATAATTGAAGCTCAAACAAACGGGGCAATTTTGTGTGAAGAGGACGAGAATGAAACCCATACATTCTGAATTAGAGAGTTCAAAAGTCATATAAATTATTCAATTTGCGCGCTCATTCATATCACTCACTTTACCAAACACTAGTTCCAATCCATTGAATTGGCTCACAACTAAAAATAAATTGAAATTCGGCCAATAATTCAAATGTTGGCACATTGAATGCAGTCCCATACCCACTCACACTTACACTTCCACTCATTCAACATACATTCAACCGTTATTTATAAGTCCATGCCAATTGGTTCGACGAATTACAAATGACTTTTTAATGGAATTGTGTAGGTAAATTCAGATAAACAAAACAAAAAAAAGAATATAAATACACTTCAGCGGAATAAATCATAAAGTTTTATCTCGAAGGCGAGCGTATTTATTGTTCTTACTCCATTCTAGTTGCCGAAATTCACAATTTACCGTGAAATGCAGATTCAATCGACATGATTTATTCATTCCTCTTTTTTTCGATCAATATAAAATTGAATTTAAAAATACAGATGTGGTAAACTTTTCGGCATTTTGTGAATTGTATTTCCATCAGAGAGAATAGTCATTTTTTTTGGATCGTTGCTTGGATTGTTACTCGGCTCGAGTTTGAATTGAAACAGCGGATAAACAGAACAAACAACAGAAACTTAAATGAATCTAGCTAGTTTTATGGAAAAATGCTGTCAACTAAAGTTTGATGATGAGTAGAAATTTTGAAGTATGCACACACTTTACGGAACGTCACCACTTAACACACAAGAATAAGTGTGTGTCTGGGGGGAATCTAAACATATGGAATTTTCATTGCAAAATCGTTTAACAACGGTGCACTTTTCCCTCCTGAGTAGCAACATAAATCATGCAAAGCACACACACACACACACAAACACACATAACGCTAGTAAAACTTTTATCAAGTGCTATTGACGTTTATTTTATTTATGAAACTCAATCAAACTTTTGTTGTACACGCATTTCATCATTCTGTTGTGAAAGAATGAAAACAAAAACACAAGATGAAGACACTTCCAACGAGCGAGAAAACTGAAAAGGATAAAAAAGGAGCGAAAATGCACTCTATGGAAAACCAAGTAGAAAACTATTGATAACAAGATTTTAAAATCGTTTTTTTTTTCGTGTAGAAAATCAAATTTAAACTAACAAAGTCCTTGGCACCACAGAAACAACTTGAAACTGGTTCAATTTGATTATCACGCTTGAGTTGAATTTGGCTAATTTACACCACAACAACCATTCAACTGCATCAAATTGCCGTTGAAGCATTTCAAAATCAGCGACGTGACCTTTTTGATCAGAGCACCGAATAAACCAAGTTTGAAATTGTTTCTGGTGTCATGGATGGATCTGAGTATTTAAAAAAAAAACATAAATGTGATAATTTAGTAAAATATAACAAACAAAAAAACATGAAAAAGAGACAAAAGTATAGCGCACTCAAACTGTACGTCATTTTTGAGTTCCAACCAAAAAAAATGAAACCCGATGCGGGGCACAAAACCAACAAAATAAATAAAATGATTTAAAACAAAAAACACACACAGGAAGACAGATAATCAGCATCAAATGCTAAAGGAATGAAATATTTGAAAATAAATCATTATACTATTGTAACATATACATTTATAAGATAATACATCCTATCAAAAAGTAACAATTTGAAAGCTGAAAAATAAAAATTGAAATAAATAAAACTATCGCCAGGAGTTGTAACTAAATTTTAATGTTGTGTGTAAAATGGTGAAATGGCATGTATAGCGAGGTGTACCAGTCCCTAAAGTGTGCTATGATTGAAAAACGAACGACAACACCCAACGGGGGTGTATTCACCAAAGAGGAAACCGCTCACAGAGCGACGGCTTCAAACCACCACCATCGGTGGTGGTGATGAACGAGCTCATTGCCGGAGTCACATGAACCAAGTGAAAATTTAGTGTGAAAAAAGCATAATACAATCAATGTTTTGATAAGGACGTGTGTGCCAATTAAATATTAACCAATTTTGCAGTTATGTCACGGAACGAGGGTAGATTGCGCGACGAAAAGGTTGAGAGCGGAAATGTGACTTAACGTCAGGCTTCGACCCAACTGCGCCTTTCCCTCTCTCTCGCTCGCTCACTCGCTTTTTTCCCACCAGTGTTCATGGTACAGCTTTTCAGCTTCATGCAAGCTTTATCATTATTAATGCCACCCTGCCGTTTGCAATATATGCGTTGAATCAGAAATAACTTGTGCAAATACATCACAGCGAATATATAATGTATGGTTTATTTTTTTGAGGTATTCATTACAGATTCAAGCAAATTCAAACCAAAAACCAGCCCACATTTTCATGTAGCGAGCAAATGACAGGATCTAGCGAACATTTTATAATTTAAAAACCGCAACATTTTTGGCTATGCCATCTCATTTGGTTTAACACACGTACAAATCGTGTGGTTTTTGTACACATCCGTTTCGGCAACCTATTCCCACGGCTAACGGGTTTGGTTTAGCATTATAATCAACGAAAAATATCAAGCGAGATTTGATTTAATTAAACTTGCAATCGGTGAATATTTCAGGTTACCTGAATCAGGTGAACAAAATTTCAGATAAAAATGAAAATAGCAATGAGTTTGAGAGGGGGGGGGGGCACTCTATTCGCTATTCATTCGGTGTAACCAAAAAGAGCAGCCAAAAACAAATGTAAGCGTCAATTCTAAACAACCAAAAAGGTTCCAAAATTTATGCTTCGTTCTTTTGTTATACACAATATATTTATTTTTGGGTTGAAGCGAATATTTTTCAATCCGGATATACTGTTCGATGTGAAAAATTGCTTGCAATGCTTTGTGTGTACGTGCACGTGTATATTGTGTGCTGTTCTGTTGTCAAGCGTGTTATTCAACCAACGCTTCAAAATATTGGATCCGAAACGAGAATTTACCGGACAAAATGGCTCGAGAGAAATCATGTTTCGATTGCTGTTATTATTATTTGCTTTTGCTTTTGCTTTTACTGTTCGTTTGTTATGCTATGCATAAGCATACAGCACAAGTCTATAGATTTGAAACCCCATATGTCGTTTGCAGCTATAATCCATTCGTGTAGTACATACTTCTTTCGTGAGTCTGGTCTTGAATTGTGCTGCTTGAACGCAAATTATGTGTTTGTTTTCATCTGTATTTACACGGCATATTCAATGAAGTTTGAGTTTCATTTCATGCGTGCTTTTCAATGTGTGCTCTCGTTTTAGCCACAGCAAATAATTGTTTCGAAGAAACAACACCATTTTCCTATCTTCAATGTTGAAAACATAATAGACATCTAAACGATTTCAGTTTAACGCCAGAATCTTGTGTTTAATACATTTCCAGAAAACCATAAGACCTGTCAAAATATTTGTGGCCATGGCGAGCGTTGCCAAGTTTTCTTTTGCTGTATGTTGAATATAATGCTGGCAATTAATTTATCTCGCTAAAATGTTGATTTAATGACAAAATACAATCGAAATGCATTTCGACCTGATTTGTGTCGCTAATTGAGTTACAGAAAACAAACTCTTTTCACTTCGAGCTATTTATTATTCAATGTTTTCGCAGAAAACTTTATTCATTTACTCAAATCGTTATTTCAGTTACCTGAAAAAGTAATCATTATTATGATGACGTTGTTGCTGCTTAAGATGATTTAAATGCAACCAAGTTAAAAACTTCATTTCAAACATTGGCCAAAAGATGCTCTGTAAAAAGATGCTGCATGTTGTGTACTGCTCAGCATCTGGTTCGGTGTTGTTTTTCATTCGCTCAACTTTTTGTTGGCTCAAGTCTGGTTGTTTGTTGAGTGGCACACAAAGAAGTTTCTCTAACTACCTTTGGGAGGTTCCAATGGTCATTTTCACACAAGTTTTTTCATCTCATTTTTCTGGTTTTCAATGTTCCTTTGATCGAGCTAGTTTTCAAACGAACAATGTGGCTGACCAATTAAAATGGTTTTCAGGTTTGACGATGTTAATTAAATTTCACTGATGGTGTACTGAAAATGACATTTTTGTACAGTTTTGAGCAAGCATATTCATTAGAGAAAGATATGTAATGGTTTTCTGTGATATCGAATTTTCCATTTCTCAATATGTGTGTTGTAACACATGAGCTACTTTTGGATTCGAGTTGATGGTTACCACCATATATACCATACGTTGAGTACTCAACTGTATATACATTGAGCTTTCACAATGAAACTCATACACGTTATACCACATGTTCTAGCTTTAATTCCGAGCATTGAGTGGAAATCTAACTGCATACAAATATATCTCATATGAGATGGTATATTTTGAGGTTTTTGTGGCTTTAATTTCATAATATATTTGATACGACTGAAACGAAAAGGTAAGTCTTGATGTAAGTATGTGCTTAAGCATTTTAAGTATCTTATTTTCATATGAATAGAAGAGTTTAAGATGCTAAATGATACTGAATAACGCAGAATTGTATGCCAAGAGGTTTCAACCATCGACATTCCAAAGGGAGCATAATATTTCATTGAAACCCGAAAACTGTCTCACTAGTTAAACAATTTGTTCAGTTTAAGCTATATATAACTTTTTAGCCTCGCTTTTAACAATATGCCAACTGTGCATGGACTAGCCTGTGCACTAGACTTTAAAGAAGAGAATTTAAAAAAAAGAATCGAACACGCTCGAACAAGAAAACCACAACCAACGCTTAAATTATATATCTCGGAAAATTTTCCGCTTCTATGAAGATACAAAGTGGTAGAATGCAGTCACCTGTGCAGCACGATAAACATGATGTGGGAATGATGCGCTGTGCTATATTTGGACGTGCGTATGTAGGATGTAGGTAGGTATGTATCTCACACCGTATAAACAACACGTGAGAGCTCATGTTCAAACCAGAAGTTTTAATCTCAAGGAAATGTTCCCATGAATCAACTACCATTCATAATTATATTCCACTCATTAAAATATCATTAGTTTTAATGCATGTTAGACCACCTCAAATCATATATTCTCAGTGTGTCCTTCTATCACAGACACTCTCGGTGTATGCGAAATGAAACTTTTCCCACGAAATGCAGTTTATTAAATTATTTCCACTTTTATTCACTTTTATGATGATGTTGTTAAAAATGCACGTATTTCTATGACAAAAAAAAGGTATTAAAATCATTTCAATTCGGGATTTAACACGATAAAATAGAATTTTGAACAAAAAAAAATGGAAGCACATTCGAGTTGGAGTCCCCCTAATCCTTCCGAAATCCTTTGAATTTGTTTTAAATCAGCTCAATTCATGTTTTATATAAATAAAGCTTACTTTGTCAACATTCAAGGCTAAAAGTATTATTGATGATGCAGCTATAGCTTTAGTGTTTTAGTTCTCTTTTTTTATGGAAAATAAATAAATACAATGTCCAGAAATCTTAATCCAGACTATAGTACTTTGTGAAATTTAAAATAGAACAAATACAATCTCGTATGAAAAGCGACTGATTTTTTTTTTATTTTATAAGATTTGGAATTTTCAGTTGGTCATCCATAGTATTCCACTCACAAAAGTATCCTATTTATCTTTTTGAAAAGAATAACATTTTTTTTCCGTAAAAGTTCAAACTAAGAAATAGCTTGAGTAGGGGTTTTCATGAATGAGCATCTTTGAAACTTTGAGTTTATTGAAGGAAAAGTTCTCTCACCTCAAGCCTCACTTGCAAAACTTTTTCACATATTGACTCACCTATGACATATATGAGACGTTAACGAGTTCAAAATATGTTTCCACTTGAATTTTATCTAATATCAACTGCATTCAAAATATACTCAATAATTCAGTTCAGTTTCATATCCAATTGAGTTCGTTAAGTACGTTAAGTACAAAATTCCACTACTACAGTGTGTTCTGATGAAATCATTTATAAAAATTAAATTAAAAAACACATTGTAAGAAAAAAAAATTAACTCTTTTCTTGGTCTTCTAAATTTCAAGTTTTTATTTTTGTTTATTAAATTCATGTAAACTCAGCAGCTGCATGCGATGAATTCCACAAACCATTCAAATGAATGCCAACGGAATTCATTACGTCTGAAATACGTAATTCTGTGGAGACAGACATGCGTATATACTTGAAGCATACAAGTGTCAATGTTGACATTCCAATCTTCTGTCATCAAGCAAAAAATTATGATTCAAAACAAATTAGGATTTGTGCAGAAAACTCCTTTACATTAGCATTATTTGTTTGTTTCTGTGCAATTTCAACAGGCTCGAGTGTAATGGATGTGATAAATAAATTGTATTCAACGGTTAGTAGTACCGTGTCACAACTTTCTAGTGTTTTACCTGGAAACCCAGTATCAAAAGATTTCGAAATAGGTGAACATATTGCGAGTGCCGGACCAGGTGTGTCATCCTTTCTCCTTTTAGCAATAAGATAATTTTGGAATGATATTTCAAAAATTAAAACTGAATAAAAATGTGATTGCTTTGTTTTAGGCCTATGTTGGAAAGTTTTGAAAGGCACTAAACGTTCAACAAAACAAAATGTGTCGATATTCGTTTTTGATAAAAATCAATTAAAGTATATAAAAGAGGATCGTGATGCCATATTGGATGTTTTGAAACGTGGTGTAATTCAATTGACCAAAATTCGACATCCACGAATTTTAACCGTTGAACATCCAATGGAAGAGAGTCGTGACAGTATCGCCTTTGTTACGGAACCGATCATAGCTAGTCTTGCCAATTACCTAGGCAATTACTCGAATATGCCTTCACCGACCGAATCTACACAATTTCCATCGTTACATGAAATCGAAATAAAATATGGTTTGATGCAATTGATGGAAGGTCTTCAGTTCTTACATTCAGACGTAAAAATGATTCATCGAAATATATGCCCAGAATCGATTGTTATAAACAACGAAAATTGTTGGAAAATTTTCGGTTTTGATTATTGTTGTTTTTTAACCGCGGATCCAGATACGGGAAAAATTAGTGGCAATGATCAACCGGCATTTATTCAAAGCAATCGAGTCAGCTTACTTCAGCCTCTTTTAGACTATGCATCACCCGAATGGATCATTGACACCAAACAATTTTGTTCGAGTGATGTGTATTCCCTTGGTAAATTGAACTTTGCACGATGAGTTTAGTGCATTTTTGCTAATTCGTTTCTGATTTTCAGGTGCTGTCATTTACAGTATTCATTCAACGAACAAAAAACCATTCAAACTGTTTGGTACTAATGTGGATGAATACAAAGCATTTGCAATGGACTTAAAATTCGGAAAATATCCCAATTTGAGCTGTGTTCCAGCAGGTGTTGTGGACAACGTACGGCTCATGCTTCATTATAACCCTGAGACGCGGCCTAATTTGCACGAATTGCTCAAGGTATAATTAAAATCCTTTATCTAAAGCCAAAAAATATTCCTTTAAGTTCCCGAACTATATCTTTAAAACATTTTCCTTTTCAGATTTCCTACTTTGATGACTTTGGTGTCAAAACACTGAGCTACCTAGAATCGTTATACCAATGGGATAACTTACAAAAGTCGAAATTTTTCAAAGGTTTACCACAAATTTTGGAAAAATTTCCGGAGCGCTTAAATCGCAAGCAAATCCTTCCATGTTTGATTAAAGAATTCGTGAATCCACCGATGATTCCATTTGTGTTACCCAATGTTCTTTTGATTGCACAGAATTGTCCATCGCAAACCGAATATTTGACGGACATTCAACGTCATCTGATTCCAATTATGAAAATCGAGCAGCCCATTCACATTTTGCTGATATTTATGAAAAACATGGAATTACTTCTCAAATTGAGCACACTACAAATCATTAAAAATGATCTGCTGTCATTGTGCAATCGAGCTCTCGAATGCGATGTTAAGGAAATCCAAGAGCTCTGTTTAAATATACTTCCAACGATGGCCACACATATCGATTATGCCGTTCTAAAAAATGCCATCTTCCCTCGACTCAAGAAAATGTGCCTTACAACACAAAATTCATCAGTTAAAGTGAACAGCCTCATTTGTCTTGGAAAATTACTGGAATACTTTGATAAATGGTTTGCATTAGATGAAATTATTCCATTTTTAACACAAATTCCATCACGTGATCCGGCTGTTTTGATGGCGGTCATTGGTAAGTCATAGATATAAATCAGCTCTAGTTGATACTGAAATGTTGAAATAGAAGCAAACAGATGAGAATTTTACCCGGATTTAAATTTTTCAGGAATTTTCAAGTTGATTATGACTCACAAGAAACTCGGAATGACAAAAGAGACAATGGCAAACAAAGTTATACCATTTTTAGTGCCGCTGAGCATTGAAAATGGCTTAACAATCAATCAGTTTAATGCGATAATGGCGATGGTTAAAGAAATCATTGCAACCATTGAAACCGAACATCGTTCTCGTCTAGAGCAGTTGAATTCGGTGCGACAAGATACAAAGTAAGTTTAAATTGTGCGATTCATTTACGGATTTCAAATCATTTTCAAGCGAATTGTTTACAGGCCACTCGATGCAACGACAAAGGCATTCCCTGAATTTAATTTGGACGACTTCAAATCGTCTTGTCTTAATAGCAGCAAAGAGGCTGCAGCAGCAGCTAAAAATGCTAATGAAGTATTGATGCCAACTTCCATGAGTATGCCAACCATAGCTTCACCGAAACCAGCACCACAAATGAAGTACGTTAATACATTTCGTTGAATGAAACTTAAATTTGAATTAATATGTTTTTTCAACCAAAATAGAGATTTGACGTTAACTTTGTCACCACCGTTGTCCATGACACCCTCACCTAGTTTTCCATCACAGATGCCGACAACCAAACCAATGTCAGTGTCATCTAATCTTTCATCTGCACCAGCAACACCTCTGAACTTGAACAGTAGTTTTCTAGGTGGCTTGGGTCAGATGTCAAACACCTCGAATAAAGTTCCAATGAATCAAATGATGACCGGTATGCAGCCAACATTTTCATCGACGCAATCATCTCAGTTTCAGAATAGTGCCAATAGTTTATCAACACTGAGCCCAATGATCCCGAATCAATCTACCGTGACAAAGAAAAACGGACAAGAGAATACAGTTGCATTATCAGCACAAGAAATCAACGATTTTCTCAGTTAAATAATGGTTTATTTACTTATTCATCGGCATAAAATGTCATATAATTCCATTGTTTTGTTTTTCATTTGGCAACTTTAATTTTAAATAGAATACACAACTCTCATTCCTTTTATTTGTCATTTTGGTTTGTAAGTGATATTTTGTGCAAAGTTTGAAATAAAAATAAAACAAATAACGTTTACAACATTATATTTATAACTGAACTTACATCTGAATATTGAATAGAGAAGAACCAAAACATAGCAAGAGATTTACACTGAATTGTACGAAGAAGCTCATGCACAAACCAAGTTTCTTTGAATGTTTGTGTCTTTGATAGAAGTGGAGAATACTTCAAACTGTAACAACCATTGTGAATACTATTGGGTGTAATGCATGAAGTTGTGAACGTTTTGAAGCAAAACTTTTGAATATTTTATTTTGGCGGTTGACTGTCAACTTTTCAATATCGCATAATATAATCGTTTAAAAGCAAAATACACGACATATCCTTTCAACCTCACAAATGATAAATTGTTTCCTTCAAGAAAGTAACCTTCCGAAATGTTTAATTTTTGACATTTACATTAGAACAGCTCTTATAAAAGCTCGTTCGAATTCGTAACAGATAATGCAGGGGAAATCGAAAATGCTAATCATTTTAATACCATTTTGATAGTATCGACGTATGAATTGATCATTTGAATTCGTCATTTGATTTAAAATTCAATCAATTTGATTGAAATGTTGAACAAATGGTCTTTTTTATAGGAATTTGATATCTTTTTGATAGCATATTGTGAAACTAAGCGCTGCACATCTGATATCAAAATGATTCGCATTTTTGTACACCCATAGATATGTATCAGATAACTCTATATTTATTTATTCCAAGGAATGTTCTATATTTCCAAGAACTGTGTTTCTAGAAATTCGAAAATATCAACATTATGTCTCTTCATGGATGTCGAATATAGGTTCTGACATAGTCTCCAAGGTCTACGATGAAACCCCGCTCCCCACTCCCCTGAAATTTTCGGACCCCCTGTGAATTCTCCGACCCTCGATGAATTTTTGGAGCTGATGACCATTTTTTAGGTCCTCAACTTTTTCTGAGACCCAGTTTACACAAGATAGAATGAACCTTTAACAAATTCTTTCAATTTGCTAGGGTTTTCGTCAGTCTGCATTTACTAAGCTAGCCTTAGCCAAATATAATATTCAAAATTGTATAAACTATATTTGAAGAAAATTGAATGCATCATGAATATGGTAATATTTTCAAAAGTAGATGGCTACATATGTAAGATTTCTTCATTGAGCCGAAATTATTTTTTACATCTTCGAATGCAATTTTATTTTCATACAACCCATCCATTAGCAATTGAATTTGGAAATTTTTGTAACAAATTGATCCAAAGCCTATATTCTATCTAATGTAGTTCAGTATTTCATTGGTTGACATCCAAATAAAATCCCAAACAGAATCCCGCATCTACCGATTGCGAATAATTCATTTCGAAAACTCTTGCAGCTTTTATCCAAATTACAATTAAAATTAAAATTAAATAGTTGTAAATAAACATGAAACGTTTTCGTGAATAATTTGGATGTTCTCAAGATCCGATGTTGCAAATTGATAATAATTTCAAATTTTGTGAATTAAATTTTGGCGTTGGTTGTGGCAAAATATTGAAATGCGCAAATAGCACATAGAAAATAACAAACTACCTAAAAAGTTAGTGCATTAGATTTGCCTGGGAGCAAAATGCAACTCAACAAAACGGTTTTACCTGGCATAGGTAAAAAGGTATAAACGCAATGATGTTTGAAAAATGCCTTGGCACTAATGCAATCAGGTTGCTCCAAAATGGAAATTCAAGCATATATTTTGGTGATGCATTCACAGGCCAATACATTGTGCTGCATATCGATCGAATCGCACAAATCGAGCCGCGAATTAATGAGAGTTCATACTCCTGTACACGAGAACACTATCGATACAGTGTTTATTATCCGCTCTACACGTTGCTGACGCATGATTATCCAACACAATGCAATGTAAATGCTCTACACGTGTTCATTCTCGATTTTATTACATTAATTATGAGCCGTTGTCTAGTCGAACGCATATTTCTTCTCGTAAACCATACACAAATCGTGGTACACAATGAAATTTGTTGATGTTAAATTCGGATGCAAAATGCATGTAAAAATTGTGAACAAAGTTGTTAACACTAAGTAAATAGTTTATGTGCATTGGACTAATTTATGTTTAGGCATCTATTTATAACCAAAATTATTGCCAAAAGCCAAAGCGGATTTTTTTCACTATTGTGTAAATTATTGGCAATTATTTGTTCGTGTTTTCACATATAAATGTTGTGAATGAATTAACAATGAGACTGCCTGAGAGATCCATAGCCTGAGTCAATAATCAAAAAAACATTTATTTCCACAATTCCATTAAAATCGATACAATTTTCAAATGCTGGCAAAATAATTTTCGGTTGACTTAATTGCACATTCGATGTATATTTTGCACGGTGAGAACATAACTGTTTTTGATGCAACATTTTACAAAGGATTGCCGATGCAAAAATTAAAAAAAAATATGTCTAGTCATTGATTAATCAATGAGCTACGTTTTCTGGTATCAGCATCAAATTTATACACTCGGCGATACTTTTGGCTTGTGGCTTCTAATGTTATTGTTCATTTTCGCAACATAAAAGTGGAAACTCCACACAATCACCATCATATGGTATGGCTGTTGTCCAATTTTCTGCGATTACATCGACTACCTTATGCCATCCCGTGTGAGCTTAGTGCATTTCATTGATAAAAACCTGATGTCACACATTTGTGTCGATACTGTTGAAAATTTCATTTAATAATTAAACCGATGGATTTGAGGAATGCAGTTGCGTCAGTGGGACGCATCGTTGGATTTGAAATGCTAATGATGATCTATGATGGAACTCTAAACTGTAAAATTTGTTCACGATATTTCGTTTCAGCGCACCGATGATAATGAAGACATAAGATGTCGATGCTTCAATAGCATTTATCGAGCAACAGCGCCAGCACTAGCATTATCCGACAGAAGCTTCACCATTAGACCATTTTTGTTTCATCTCAATTTCAATTCACTTCATTAAGTAAATATGATTCAGTATATCCGTTCGTCATTTATATCCATATTGTGCCTGATTACGATCTGTTCCGAACTGAATTTGGACACTATATATGGCTAGCCGGTTGCATTGAATGTGGTTGATATTTTTACATTTTTCAATGGCTATTCATCAAGAGGCTCGTAATAATATGACAATTTTCTTTGCTGTTTCGTAACAATACACACATACCGGCTGAAAATGGACTGCAACATTTGAAACAAATTATCGGAGCACAGATGCATTTTATTTATGTTTGAGCTTGCTCTCAACTCTTCATGTATTGTTCGGTGGCTTACACCGACGAATGAAAATCATCGGCCAAATGGTCACTGAATGTTGTACACACATTGCCGCAACAGCATACTGCAAGAACTATCAGCAATGTTGATATCAATTTACTCGATGCCATCATTCTCATTCATTTAAAACTAATTGGAGTTTTAGTTTGAGCTTTATGCGTATTGTTTGACAAGCCGGTTCATTATTTCGATGCTGATTTCAGGATAGAATTGAAAATCGGCTCTAGAAAAATGATATTCGACATGCTTGGGATCAGGCATTGCCTGAGACCTGAATAATTGAATTATGCAATATGTGTGTGTGCCTGTGCGTTATGGTTTTATAAGAAAATTGTATACACATTTTGGATCCTTTTACCACAATGTAATATCTCAATTTTTGGATCATTCGCAGAGCATGTCAAAAGCCTCGATTTTCATTTTATGAGCTTGTTTCGACTCGCATCATAAGCAGTCGTTGAACAGCAGTTACACGCTTCTCCATGAGCACGTACGATTCATAGAGCATGAAAATACATTTTTTTTCTCTCTTTCTCTCGCTCTCTCTTTATTTATTATACTTGAGAACTTGGATTGAAAGACCTCTTCACACGGTCCAAAAGGCCAACGAGATGATGGTTTTTCTATCTTACAATCGACTAAATAAAATGAATGGCAAAAAAACTCGTTTTGAAGTGGAAAATAAAAAGAAGAAACATATTGATTTCGTGCGATACTGTTAAAATAATAAAAATAAAAAATAGTATAATCATCGACTTGATGGCAAATGGAATGGGGAACAACATCCTGATCCTTGAGCCACATCATTGCATTGAAAGAAATATGTAGAAAAAAAAAACGAAAAATTGTATGGGCAAAACATTATAAAAAAAAACATATTAAAAGTTGGCAGACATATCCTTTTCCTCACAACTATTCACGCTAAACCGTTGCGGGTAATAACGAATTTGCGAAATCATATTTCCATAACGCATTGGAAAACGTGCTGCTAAAAAACTGAATAAACAGCGAGAATGAGAGAAAGAGAGTGAGTGAGAGAGAGAGAAAGAGAGAAAGATACACCCAGAGATCGACGAAAAAGTTGCGAAAATAAATGTACTTGGTGGGTAGCTGTCGGCTTCTTTAAAATTTATGCAACTCGTAATTTTCCTTCTCTTCGTTTTATTTTCATTTCTTCTTTTTTTTCTCACATTGCGCGTGCTTTTTTTCCGCTTGCACATTCAATTCAGTTTTCTCAGGATGAGAAATGGAGAGAGTGAAATGTTTTCGGGTGGCTTTTGAAAGGGGCTTTTTCGTTTTGCTGCCTCTTTGCATCACACTTTTCGGCATATTTTGTATTCAGTCCTCTTTTATGAGTTTTGCTTTGCAAGGCTTGAAAAACCATGGTTTGGCCATTGCTATCAATTTTTTCTCGCTCTCGGAATCATTTCTTCTCTTGCTCTCTCTAACTCTGTTGCGCTCTCTACCCCGACCATTCCGGCCATACATTTACCAGTTACTTATAAAATTGATGTCTACATTAAGTAAATAAATGGTATCAATTTGAAGACGATTTTTGGATCATTTACATTCAAAACGATCCCATTTCGATGCGGATTGCGAATGTATGTGTCTTTGCATACGTGAAACATTTTAATTCAACATATGGATTCGTTGATCTGTATCTTTCGCGTGCTTACAATGCTGATGATTATTAATGGAAAAATGAGTGCGCTCGTCGTCGTCATCATCTCCATCAATGCTGAAGTATTTTCCGTTTTTTTTTCTATGCATTGCGTGTACGCATAATATCTATTCCAGTTTTCTCTCTATTTTATCGTTTACTAACGGAAATGTGGCACAAGCAAACGGCTTGACATTTTCCACCGAAAAAAAACACGTTGGAACGGCAATCAACATATATCTCAACTTCTTATAAGAACTCTGTATATATTGTAATAAAGGTGGGTTTTTTTTTCTCAATTGCATCAACAATTCGATTTTGCTCACTTGAAATAGATTCTTTCAATTGTTGAATGGTTGACTTGATATAAATAAGATTAGCATATATACTTCAAGGAAACATTTCAGTTGTCTTGATGAACAAACCACAATGTTCAGTTCTTTGTATGAACGTTTGATTTGTTTGTGGATTTCCGCAGAAGATCGGCTCACAAAATTTATGGCCAATTATTCCCGAATAATGATAGAAGATCACACCCAAAATATGATACCATTTGTAAAGAGCATGATATCAAGGTTTTTGATAACATATTGAGGATGTATGGAATTGAATAATGCTTCATGTGTCTAACCAGTATCCACAGATCTATAGACTGGGAAATACTCAACGCATTCAATTGAAATGATGGAATTTTTCATGCGAAAAACGTGCGACTATAAAAAAGTGCCAATTTACTGATGAAGCAATTCGTCACTAATCCATCATAAGATAATATAGTCGGACCAATTTTTGAGTCTAGAAGTTTTGGTAGCAGCCATAAAAAATCAGCTCTCTATAGCGAAATATTCGTTTCTGTTGTTTGAAATTCGATTTCAAACAAGAAAATGTTACCCGCCATGAGAACCCCACAAAGTACCCTCGTGCTAAAAACTCCGAAGAAAACATTGGCCAATAACAAAATATAGTTAAAACACGAAGATATTGATCCGAAGGCTGTCTAGAAATCAAACATTATCACCTCAAGCATCATGAATGTCTGACAACCTTTTAACTACTGTCACCCATTCACTTCACCGTAATCACTTTAAAATTGACAATGTGGAAAAGTAATGATCGCCTATCTAAAACCATCGAGCATTGAGTACTCTCCTTATTATTCGATTCATTTCATCAGGCGAACAAGATAGGGAAAAAATGCAATTTATTTCTGACATAAGAAAATGAATGGAAAATTTTGCACAATAAATTCACATTATCCTGCAGTGATTTGAATAGTGAATGGGATACAAAAAAAAAGCATTGGGTTTCAAAGTATGAATCCTATCAGCCGTCTTAACGCCTTTCGAATTCAAATATTGCAGTTTCTTAATCGAAACTCTAATATCTACATTTTACGACAAGCGTCGCCTGCGTATGTCAGACAGGCTCGTTTTCATCACAAGAGGTAAAGAAAAACGTTGCAATTGCTATGTGGAAAGAAAAGAGGAAAAAAAGTACACTTTGTAAAAGTGTTCTTTGCTCTGAAAAGACGGCTGTGTCAGATCTTTTTTTGCCATAGAATAGCTTCATATATTAAAAATCATTATGGAAATAAATGTCAATAGATGAAAATGAATATTTCGATGGAAAGAACTGCATAATATAAAACCACAAATCGATGCATTTCAACTGGAAATTCATGCGAGAAAAAAAAATGCTGAGAAGGAGATTGTGCAGATGCAATATGAATCACATAATATTGGACCATGTAAACAGTTGAGGCGTTGATCACTAGACTAACACAGATAAAGACCGAGTCATTTTTCCCTCGATTTTATTCATTTTATTCACTGAAACTTGAATATTGGCGATAAATAAAAATAATACACATACACACATACACTCCATTTACGAGGTTACGAGGGTGTCGCCGGCAAATAGGATTACAAAAAGCGATAAATGAAGACGCTAAATAATGTTAACCCAATGCATAATTTTTGGTAAAGTATCGGACACAAGACGGTCATAAGTGGTCGTGATGCAACGCAGAGTTCACAAACTCTCACATCGAATGAGTGTTCCATTCATGTGGCAGCCGAAAATCAGTCTAGCTGACTGAAAGTGGTGGAGAAGGCGACGAGCGTAAAGTGGAATGACTTCAAAAGAGCAATTTTGAATAATGAACAGCTCGACCGTTTTCTTGTATCTAATATTCGGATAAGCGGCAGCCAAAGCGAACAGCTTCATAGCGAACATGAAATCATGGTGTCTTAAACAGACTTAAGCGGATGTTGGCCATGACTCCACTTCGATATCTTGATGTTGAATTTTTCGCTGTTGCAAAAGTTCTGTGTGCTTCGAACATATCAGTTTTGTTTGCCGACATGCTTCATGAACAAGAACGACGAAACGTATGCTTTTGCCAATAACACCCATTCCATTTCGCAATAATGTTGTGATTTTTTTTTCTTCTTCTTTTTCTCGCTCGACATAAGATTTGCTCATATCAGCTGTTACTGTTGTAATGTTTGTCACCCGTTCTTGGGGAGCGTTCAGCACAAGCATAAGCACAATCTCGATTCAATGTGTCTCTCCTCGTTCGTTTTCTAGAGTGCAATTTTAGCATTTATCCCCATATTCTGACGTTTTTTTTTCTCTTGCTCCTCTGTTGGCTGCCGAAGCCGATTCTATTTTTCGTACATTTGAATTTTTATCTCTTATCGCCTGGCTATGCATACACTCTTCGGTCCAGAGAATGAAAGTATTAGCGAAATGCGATGGATAGACTGAAAGCATAAAAGAGTAAAAGCGAGAAAGGAGACGAAAGAGGAAAACGGAGTTTAAACAAGCAGTCATAATCTTCGTCGTTGAATATGTATTTTTTTGCACTTGCTTTTTCTTTCTATTTCACGAGTCTAATCTTTTTTTTCCTGCCTCACCCTCTCTGATTCAGCTGAACTGTACGCATGCATACGCTCAAATTTACAAGTGTATTAAGCATTTTATGTTGTATGACACATTGATAAGAACTCGTGTGCACAGAAGAAGAGTCAACGTTATCCGATAACAGTAATATGCACAAGACTTTTTTTCATCCTTTTGCTCTCCTCCTTTTTGATTATGAAGCAAAACGACACTTTGTATCGATGATCGAAAAATATGTGTACTTAAAGTGAATCATATGGTGAGAAACCGAATGGAAACCATCGAAACGCTTGCCAACACCAAATTGGCCCCGGCAATATCAACTGCTATATTCCAAATGAGGCTCAGCGAATATCCAATAGACTTTTATGCGCTTTCAATTTTAATACTATATCATTTATTTAATAGACAAAAATGTTCAGTTGAACGCAATAAAAGTTGAAATTAAGTGAGCTCGTGACCAGTTCAAAGGATAAATTATTCATGTAGAAATCATATGTCATCACCCACTCATTTTGATTCAGCCAATTTTATGATTATTCATCAAATTGATGTTTGCACTAGTTCGCCTTAGAGCGAAACAGTATCATCAGTATTTTGGAGGTTTTTTGTTTCAATACGATTGTTTCAGCTCTAAAAACTCCAGAATGTTTTATTTTAGAATGTGAATATGAATGTGTTCGTAACACATTATTATTTTATATTTCATTCTAGTCAAATCGATTTTGCAAGTGTTTGGACTATTTTTTAAGAATTTCAAGACTTTTGAAACATCTAGTTTTTTCCATTTGATTTCTAATTCCATATTTTTATTTGATTCTGGTTGAGTCTGACGTAGCTTAAAATCGAATGCAAACACAATCTCCGATAAACGTTTAATGGTGAGTCATGTTAAGTGATGATGAAAAATGGCGCAAAAAATCAATAAGCTAGCTCAGCATCCGATTGCCTTTATTAAATATTCAATAATATACTAACAACAAAAGGCCTTAGTAGCAGATGTATACGCACGTCGTGCACCTTTCCTGACTGTTCTTTAATATTGACGATATTTCGAATGCAAAATAAAAGGCGATGAAATCAAAAAGGGGGAAAAATGCGATGTCAAAAAACGAGTTGCGCTATTTTTTATTTCAAAACATAATCGAAATAGACCAATGCTTCACGATGAACTCAATATTGAGAAACTTCAAAAGCCATATGTCGTAAGAGCTTTGAACAATTCACAAAGGAGCTGCACCAAAGTGAGCATCTATTAAAAAGATCAGGCTCTGGATTCAATGCGGAGTTCTGAATTGGTAGCATTTTATGTGACCGAAAACACACACACACACACATACTTTTACTCGTACACTTATATACAATTCTCAAAAGAGATGTTGGCTTCTGTCAAGCAGCTAAAAATGGGAATGGAAGAAAAAACGAAAACGATGAATGAAAATCTAATAAGCTTAAACGGTCTAAGTCAATTTTTGCATTGTGCAAGTGTGCATGATCCGAATGTGTTTTGCATATGTTAGGACTCTTTCGGTCAGATTAAAGCCAATCGTCGATTGATTGAAAAGACCTTCGGTTTCGATGCTCATCCACACATCTGAGCATGTGAATATACAAGTGAGTAGAAGAAAGGTTGCAGCTCTTTTTCCAATTCAAATCTCCATGTTTTCATCACAGAGATTCATGATTATGCTCATACACACACAAAATAGTGTTCTTCCGTATTTTTCACAGTATTTTCAATAAAATGTCTTTGAATGTCAGTCTTTAACCTTGATATTTCTAAAACGATTCATATTTGACGACATTTTACCAGCTCAGTATGGATTGGGTTCAGAGCTCAAATTCATACGGCTCAAATCGGATTTTGATCTAAAATGAAAATCTATATGCTCGTTTTTCTATCGAATTCACAAAAGACGGCACGAGACATTTCTATCAAACGTGGAATGGAATTTCATATTGCGACACGCCATTTGAAGAAATGAATAATTCAATTTTGACCCTATGTCGACTTCAAACTATTGCAAACACTTTATACGACCAATTTGCTGTGCTGTTTCAACAGCCAAACCTTTATTTACTCGCCCCTCATTTTTGTGTGTGTCTTTTGTGGGGTTTTTTCCCCCACCGTTTTCACGTCTCGAATTAAAATATGTTCAAATCATTAGCATTGCAAACAGAGCAACACTTTCAAGCTCGATGATTGAAAATGTTTGTGTGAAAAATGCATCAGATTCACGCGATTTACATGTCGCAATAGAAAATGAAACTACAAAACTGCGAATATGTTGAACAATTTTTCTGTTTCCGACGACTGAAGCGTGTGTCTACGAATGCTTTTACATGGTGTCGTCTATGTAAATAAAGCGTCGCGTACGTTTGCCAAAAAGTGTTCTCTTGTCGCATAAAAGCATATGTGCCAAAGTCAATCAAAGTGTTGATTGTATGCGCGATTTCATGCTTCTTGCGAAAACATGCCGTTATTATCTCGAGAACGTTTCAAATTTGTGACACACGCGCAAAAATTTCATCCACAAAATTGCTGACATGCAAAATTGTAACGCTTTTATTTATGGGCTTTTCTATTTTGATTAGAATATATGTTCGAGTATTCAAAAGGCCATTCGAATTCAAAAATGTCGAATTTTCCAACTAATTTGGCATGGATACAACAACACAACATTCACATTAAATGACATTGTTTATGAATTACGATCCGATTTGATTTCGTCAAACGCATTTAACATTCACCACATCACATTTTGAGTTTCGGGTTAATGTGGGTGATTTCGGTTATTGCCAAACATTTACACATTCAATAATTCAATAGACGCTCTTTCAATTCATATATTTTGATTTCCCATTAGCGGTTTTAATTGCACCAAAATGAGAAACAAAAAATGAGATATGTAATATACCGGCTTCAATTACCGTTTAACAATACGTAACCTATTCAACGCATGAAATGCGATTGAAAGCAAACAATTTGTGGCAGAGTAAACATGATTTGTTTATGGATTAATTGATAATTAATCAGTTAAATCCAAAACATTAGTCGTTTAACGGATTGTAAAATGAGTCAAATCGATTACACACATTTGTATGGCATCGAATTTCTTGTTCGGGGATGGTGATTAAAATCAGCATGTTGTCAGAATCGTTTGCTGACGTAAGTATGAATCCATGCGACTGTATGATTATTAATTATGGCAAACGATAAATAACCATTTGCCAATTGCAGTCACTTTTTAAACTAATATCGAAATTAATTTGTTCGACATTTAACGACAAATGCAATATACAATATATGTCTGCAATATACACGTGATGTATGTACGTGGAGTAAAAACCCGAGAACAACTGAAACCCTTTCGAAACGCAAAGAATGCATGTATGGCAATATAAACGATTGTGTATTAATTGTTGGTTTGCTTAATATCGCATGTGAGCTTAAACTGTTCATGGAATACGCAAGCATCAGCATCGAACAATACTATCCACCTTAAATGGCTTTACCGACGTCAATGTACGGTAGTTGATAAATCATTGAAATAAGAAGCAATCACAATGATAGCTGTGGTTTTAAGTGATTAAGTGCCATCTGAATGGCTTTTTTCCTCGATGAATGTTAAGTACCAGTTTGCTGAATACTCCGAGAGCGAATGATGTTTGACGATGTTGAATGAGAGTTCAAACAATTCCAAGGGTTCTTGTTTTGGGGCATCTGACATATCCTCGGTACACGGGCCACCAACTGTGGTTAATAAATAATGAATTGCAATTGTCTGCTGTCTGTGTGTGTGTGTTTGTGTATGTGGTGAGATGGCATATCAAATAGATCTGAAAATCCTTCTTAATTCCAATTTACCGTTGGTTCCATGCTTCATAATTTACTTTGCACTAGAAATTTTACAGATGCGGCGAAAGGATATGCTTAGAGAGCCGTTCAAGCCGATTTTCACATCGAAATGATCGATATTGTTTGGTTGGTCAATCGGTCGAATGGTTGGTGTGCCCACTCTGGCAAATCGTAAAATGTCAACATCAGGAATACATCGATTATTATACGCTTGTATGTAAATCCCAAACATTGAACGAGCCTGATCACATCCGAATTGGCATGTTATTAAGTGACAATCGATGTCATCGATAAAACGGAGAGAACACGAAACCCGACCATAATTTATTCATTTTCATGTGTATTTTTAATGAAGACAATGAACACAATGAAGACGTGGAACCCGATTTCTCTTTCTCTCCATCTCGATGGCTCAGCTTGAAATGTTGACCGAAATGCACACTGAACAATTAACTCAAAACCGAAACCCATTACATCCATTTGACGATTGTCATAAATATCAACAGCAATAATAACGCGTCACACCAAATACCAAAACAGACTGTCTTAATGTATTGTGTTGTAAATGTTCGATCTCTGTTTAAGCCACAGTCATTCACACACGTAAGGCATTTATTGCAATCTCATGTCCAATATTTGGGATTTTTCCCACAAAAAGGCGAGATGGTTGTTTTCTTGGGGGAATTTAACTCGTGCGAATGGCGTTCAAATGCAATCAAATAGTTACGAATGTTAAAGCGAATGGACAATGAGCGCGAATGCGTGCGAATTCTTCATTTTTGAATGCCAGTGCTTTGGCGAGTTCTAAACAAGGACATTAGTCACTACAAATTCAAATAAGTATGCTTGTGTATGAATAGCAAGTGAATGTTCACGAATGCCTACGAATGCCCCGTACAATCGTTCAATTACGGACTGGCGAATTTCTGGTGTTTTGTGTGAAATTGTGTTTCTGTACGAATCAACGCTCTTTTGTGTAGTTTGTTGCGAAATTATTTACCGAATGCAAGCTTTCCTTCGAATAACCTGGCAATTGCAAATAGTTAAATCCCCTTGAGTTGTTTTTTGTTGTTGTAAGCCCGCCCCTTAAAAAAAGTGAAAAACATTCGTACAATGATTTGAAATCGACATGTTTTTCTTGGTAATACGGGTTTTTGTAATGCATTTTGGTTTCGCTACCACTTTTTCCATTTCGCACAATTGAGAGAGTAGAATCTAAAATATTTTGCCATTCTAGAAAATTGCAATTTTCATAGCCCATCTTGTTACAAGATTCTTGTACACAGTACAACATTCTGCGTTCATTAAAATTCCGATGTAATGAAAATGAATGCAAATCCATTGGATTGTGACAAATGTAAAATAGCAAACCTTTTTGCATATTGATACTGATATGCATGTTCGATCGGACTCAACATACCGATGATTTGCTAAACGGGATATTATTGCATTCTGCTCATCTTAATTCATTTAAGGATGCAAATGTTCAATTGACTAATAAACTATGATATAACACATCGTCAAACCAAAGCCATAAAACAAAGGAATCCATAAAATGTATTTTGTGTTTCAATGCATAATTGTGCAGCACACACTCACTCGCTCACACACACACACACACACACACAGTTAATGCCGAAGAAATATGAGGTACAGTTATTACAACGACCTTTTAGATAGTGACATCGTTGGAAAAGTTTCATACCTTCGAGTTGTCGGGCGGAATTGTACCATTTAGCAAATGGAAAACCTCAATGGAAATTTTCCACAAAACTTTGCAATGGAAATCATTTCAATTTCAGGCAAATTGAATCAAAAATTAGAAGTTTCAACTAATTTCTATGAAAGTTGAGTAAAATTGCATGAGATAATCGAATGCAAGTGCAATGACACTGTATGGTTGTGTCACAGTTTTGAAGAAAACCACAACGTTACCTGAACTGAGAAAATTCAGAGTCACAACATTACAATGAACGATATTCTACTAAACAATGCCATCCTGTCTGTGAGCACAATTCATCAATCTACCCATGTTAATTTGAGTTTATGAGCTCGAAAACGAATGCAAAACAGTTTCAAGCTTTCAATCATATGTTTGAATTAAGATAGAATAGAACAAACAAAAGAAAAAGAAATAAAAAACCATTTTCCTCCAAAAGCGAAAGCTTGTAATCAAGTTTGACTCGTAGTAAAATGATGGAGCTGAAGGTATCAATTATTATTATTACGAAGTAATATGAAAAGTATCGTAATATCTGCAAATCATATGCTATACCACATATTAGATCTAATAATAATCATTTCTTTGAGTAGCCCAAAATGATCCCAATAAAAAGGGGATGTTGATATGGTTTCAAGATAATTTTGATTTTGTATGGTTAAATGAGGTGGAAGCACAAAAGAATGATGTCTTGTTTGTCTAAATAGAACAACAAACATGACATTCAAAGGGAACTATTACTAAGTAGTGTTTGAATGATTTGCAAAACAAAAGGCATTGTTCGGATAATTAAGGGAAAAATAAAGAACACACATAGACAACAAAATCCGATCACTTCTAATTAGAAGTTTATGCGAGTATAACAAGATGTGATAAGAGATTGTATGGTAAATACGCTGCTAGCTGTAACGAAATTAACTTGTATTCCAGCCGCACGCACACAACACGTATGCGTATACACACATCGTCTATTTTATAAGCGCTATTATTAATACTGCGTGTAATGTACTAGGTTTACACATATCTATAGCGTATACGCTGGTTATACACTTCAGAAAATGGACCATGTCGACTTTGACTAGGAGCAATAACACAAAGCAAATACCACTCATTGACTCTGTTTATTGTGGTCAAACACTGTGGAAATCGTGACATCTTTATTTACTCTCACTCACATTTAATGACCACTTGAACTTCAACTGTTGCTGTATGTGAGGCTCGGTATTCATTAGATGGCCGAGTAATATACATCTCACAAAGATTAATTTGCGGTTTCAATGAAGGTATTCAGTCGAAGACCAGTCCGAAGCTATTTCGAAACTTACTTAAATGGACAGATTTTATTGGAAAATTCGGAATTCTTTATATTCATAGTTTTTGATTTTTTTTTCTTCTGTCGATATTAATATTGGCAAGTGCTTTATGCCAATACCAAAACCGAATATTTCGAATAGTAAATGACGTTAACTTTTCGTTGGTCCATTATGTACCGTATTGTAAAAATAAATGTTATTTATATGCACATATGTGAAGTGCCGGTTTTAATATCGCCATGAATCTAAATGAACATCAACATATTCAGCGTGAAATGTGCATTTGCAAAAAGATGCTTGCTGTTTCGAACGCTGTTGAAAATGGTACCGTTGCATTGAAGCACAATTCAGTTGTTATCGTTGGTTGATTTTCGGCTGCTTTGCTCGTCGGTGGTCGGTTTTGTGTAACATGTGTATGCGAATTGTTAAACTAAACGACAGCCCATTATTCAGGCTGTTAAATTGCAAGAGCTCAAAGTACACCCACACACACACAAACACACAGAACACACAAACGCACACATTTTGAAAGACGCAAGAGGCACAGCGAACGAGATGCGTGAACAAATGAATGTGTCTAATGCTAATGATGTTTTAATAAGCGTATCATTGTCTGTCGCTTGTTTGAACGGGCAGAAAGCGATTGCAACGCGGTTTCCCTTTTTGCAGCCGCTCTTGCGTATTGTTCTCGTGAAAGATTTATGTACGGTTGAATAAAGACCACATGTGACAAATGCCTCGTATCGTATATAGATGAATGGAATTTTACGGGAGGAAATACAGAAAAGGCCAAAATAATCGTATGAATTTTGATCTTTGCACCGGTACACATGTGAACGGAAAATTAACTGCATGTGTGCTCTTGTGTGCTCTTGTGTTTTGAAGCCATACAGCCGAAAGCTTGTTGCGGTGAAAATTGAAAATAGAAGAGTGTGAGCAAAGTCGTATAAGATCATGGGACAAATCGATCGTGACTTGCAAAAAGCTTAACTTTTCGGTGGGGCCAAATTACGTGAATACACTAACAAGTAAGTGCAAAACTTCAACGCCAACTATAAATGACTTTGATTCTCGTTCGGCAATGTTCACATTTACTAAACCCCATTTCAATGGAAGGTCAGTATTTGCGTTGCATCGAAGTCAAGTTACGGGTTTCCGTGTCGTTGGTTTCTTTATTTGCTTATTTATTAGTGTTTGTTATTGTACGAAAACTTTGGCTATAACCTGGCCCGATGATCTCATTATGTGCAGAAAATTCTGTACTCTTTTTTCATCGTACTTGTTGGAGTTTTGTTCGCACGTGGAACTGATTTGAATTGAAGCAATAAGTCGATACAGCGACAACCTGTGTACGGTTGAAGCGAACAGAGTAGAACTCTCGATGGCAGCAATATTATTATTAACTATAGCAGCATCATAAATATGATAGGTCATTCGAGTAAAAAGACTATTCGAACAACAACACCATCAATAACATGCTCCGACCGATTGCACTGAATACCAACACCTCAAAAATGGGTTTCGCTACAAAAGTGGATAGAACTCAGGCGTAAAACTTATTTTGAAATACATGTAATTTTTTTTCGTGTGAAAAATGAAAGTAAGATTCAAATACTCAAAGCAAGCACACAGACACACACACACACACACACACAGAGATAGAGAGAGGGAGAGAGAGAAGCATTCAATGTGCACTAGAATATGGGCCACAAATAACCAACGAGATCCGTTTTTTCCACAAGTCTACTTTTCTCGCCATAGAAATAATACGATGACTGTGAGAAGAAACGAGAAGATGGAATTATATTTGCCGAGTTTTATGTGTGAACTTTGAATCTAATTCTTCGAAAAGGTGATAGAGTTAATAAACCAGAGGTAAGAGTCATTTCAGATGCAATATTTGTTAACGATGCGATTGAGAGAACGAAACAGAGAGAGAGAGAGAGAGAGAGAACGAAACAGAGAGAGAGAGAGAGAAAGAGAGCGAATCAACTGGCTCAAACTAACCCCAAAAGAAGAATGTTGAGCACACTAGCGACAGCCCAAGCATAATAAAATAGACGAATACATCGAAATGAGAAAAGTTTTTTAATTCGATCCAGCTTTGGTGCCTCGTGTCAACATTTTATCAACGTTATATGCGTTCACATTTTGTGTGAATGTCGCACAGTACACTATCCAAATAAACAAGCAATTTCAAGCAAAAATCCAAAAACCAGGAACCTGTTTACGATTTTGTAATTACGACTTTCAACACGACACAAAATTACAACTAATCTGATGAGTATCACGTAGTATTCATTTTTGAAAATTGATATATTTTTGTTGAATACAACCGAAAACAACCGAAAACAAGTTTGTTTTGTTCCTGGGCTAGTAACGGTGCTGTATAGTTTCAAAGTGGATACATATTACAGCGCGTTCAATGAAACGTTCAATTATATTAATTTCAATTGCTCAGAATGACAATTCAAAATGACAAGCACAAATGAATTGAAGTGCCGCACTGCCACTGGCGTTAAATGTCAAAATTGCTGATGTATGCGAACGTAAACGATGTGTGTAAGTTAAATAAACATGTGATTTTGGTTGCCAAACAGATAGTGATTCGAAGCGCAAGTGAACGGTTGCTACTACTATCAATACATTAAATTGTGATGTATTGCTACTGCTAAAACTAGAGGAACTTCATTTTCCTGTTTCAAGTGAAAAATAAAAACGACGTAGATTTTAGTTTATTTCTATTAATTTTGTGATAAGTTCGTTTTCATTGACGGAAAAATGAATGATGAAATTGAAAAAATCGAAATTGTTTTCGATGGTTCTGAACTGCAAGATTATTGGAGCTACTTGAAAAGTGTATGTGCAATGTGTGTATGCTGGCTATTGAATTACGAATCCTTGTTATACATGGATACCTTGTATTGGACTTTATTGATTTGTTTCAATGTTAATAATTCAAGACATTTAAAGTCTGTGCGTGCATTATATCTAGCTAATCGATATTGCAATGATTATGGAATTTCAGATTGATTGGTTCGATCCATGGATATTTTTATTGGCAATTATTCATGTGGCGATAGTAACGGTTGTGGCAACAACACGTAAACATTCATTATTTCAAATGATTCTGTTTTTAGTGATGTGTAAGTAATCAAGTCTTTTTAGGCGAAAGTGTATACAATTGAAATAATTTAAATAGAATTTCTCAGAGTTTGGTTGCATTCTATTAACCCAAAAGGTTAAGAACTAAAAAACTAAAACTGAATTTAAAACTGTGTCGCATGTTAAATTCATAGAGCAGCTGATTTGAGTTTAACGATTTTTTGTGCTGCGGTCATAGCACTGCGGCCCGTCTTGATTTTATCGCCTTGTTTTGTCTATTGCTTGACTGATTTAAATGAATATATATATATATATATATATATATATATATATATATATATATATATATATATACATTTTTATTATCGCCTCATTTCAGTGCTGAGTGTGTTTGTGTCCGAGAAGATAAACACTTTAGCAGCAAAATATCAGCATTTGTTTTTACATCAACACTACTTTGATAGGCATGGAATGTTCATGGCAACTGTATTCTCTGTGCCCATTTTACTGAATTGCATGCTGATGATCGTACGTATTCAATGCGATTAGAACAAAAATTAACAAACAAATGTTAACATTGAATGTTCAATTTTATATTATATTTGGGTAAATTTCAATGTTTACATTTTGCAGATAAATTGGTTACAAACCGCAACCGAACTGATGTCAACAATGCGCACTGCACAAGTGAAGGCGGCTCTCAACAAAAAAACCTTATGAATATTTGATAATATGTGAAAAGAAAATTGAATTATTTGTGATTTGAAAATGTTAAAATATTGAAACTTGTTGAAATGTTCGAATTATTGATTGCCAGCATAAAATTGGCAACACAATAGCTAAAAAGCTAGGCGAAAACTGAATTGAGCTTAAAAACCAAATTATCAAATTACTTTATTGACACTAAAAAAAAGGCCACTAAACGAACATGGTTAATTTATTTAAACGATCATTGTGAATAAAAAAAAACCAAAAACGCTTACAGAAAAAAAAAATTGAAACGAAAACCATTTGCCAGCACTTAGCTAAATTAAAATAGATTTTTTCATTCATAGCTCATTTGTCGAACGTGTGACGGATTTCGAGCTCATAATGCTCTATCACATTTCTTTTTTTTTCCCCTTGGTTTTCCACCCTTGAAAACACACAACCACTCACAATTTTGGACGAAATGTCGTCTATTTTTTTGTTGTTGCTTCTGTGAGCTGCACGTTTGAATGTTATTGTGTGCCGTTAACATGCGATAAGATGAAGATGAAGACAAAAAAAGTGAGATATTAAATTTGTAACAACAAAAACAAAAGCAAATGCAAACTGAGAAAAAAAAATCTCTGTTAAACGATAAAAACGTTTAGCAAACGATGAAATTGCTTTTCCCACATAAACATACAAGAGAGTGGAGAGCTCACGCTCTCTCTCTCTCTCTCTCTCTCTCTCTCTCTCTCTCTTCCTCTTACTTTGTCCCAGTGTCTTTCCGTTCGATGTATATTTGGTTCGTCTTTTTCCCGTCTTTATCCAATGTACAAATCAGCACCCTCCGGTTTTTTTATGCATTGTAGAGGGTGGAGAAATGCTTGGAAAAAAAAATTGGTGGCGCGCGCGTTACCATCAATCGACAACTCACTTCGTTTCATTTTATTTGCGCGCGTACACATCATTTTCTTATCAGTTGTGTGTATGTGTGTGAGTTTGTTTCGTTTTTTTTTTAACTTCTTTACTTCAAATTTAAACAGAAAGCAGTGAATGTATTTTGCTGAGGAATTAGTTGCGCGTCAGCGTTAGCAACTAAGGTTAGCAACTAATATGTAGCGTCAACCGACGCTCGATTATGATGCGGCAGATATGCAGACCAGTTAGATCTAAGCGGTACACAGCAGCCGCTGTAGGGTGAAGATGTGAATGTGAATGTGTGAGTGTACGCGTCTACATATCTGCCGCACCATAATCGAGCGTCGGTTGACGCTACATATTAGTTGCTAACCTTAGTTGCTAACGCTGACGCGCAACTAATTCCTCAGCAAAATACATTCACTGACAGAAAGTAAAGCGAAAATGAAAAGCAAGCTGAAGAGAAGAGAGAAAAAAACACTGAATCCCATTTTATGTGAATTGACGCGAAGAGAATAACAGAAAAAAATATGTTATTGGCACAAGATACATGCACTTTGTTGAAATGGTTGAGAAACAGTCAAGAGGGGGTGGTCCATCACTGCTGTAAGAAAAAACGATGACGACGAAGAAAAAAGATAGAACCAAACGCAACGATAAATAAGTAAATATGCGCATAAAAATCGCTCACAATACTAGCATCTCCCTCGATACACATCTTTAGCTTAATAGCTGGCAACCAAAAAGAGAGCACCCAGTGAATGAGTGATGGAAAGTTCAATCTTATTATGAGAAATGCTTTCACTTAACTTTAAAAAAATGCTAAGCGTCGCGGAAAAAAAACCCAAAGAAAATGCTTTGTTTTTTGTTTTGTCGCCTGTTTTTTCCTCGCCACTTGTTCATTTGAATGGCGGAGATGATGACAAGAAAATGAAGCATAAAACCGCACACGACAAACAAACACCTCCAAACCATCTTTATGTTGTTCAGTGTTTGGAACATATTTACCGTTAAATAATACATATAATGCGTATTAATAACACAAGTGGGAGACAATGTTGAGATTTTACTTCCATTGGCTGTGTACTTTGAGTGCCTCAACAAACAACGAACACCACCGACAACAACACCAACAACAATAGCAACAGCCACAGTGCCAACAATAAAGACTGTGTTTGCCAAACAGAAAATGTGAAGGAATCAGGTGACGTGGTGGTTGAGTGTAGCTTTCGTAGCTCTCTCACATTCCCATGAGAAGATCTATTTAGCAAATGAACAGCATGCGTTCAATGATATCATGAGTAAGTCCTTCGTAAACAATGTTTCTTCTTCTTCTTCTTCTTCCTTTGTTTCTTCACTGAGGCAAAATTAACGCCGAGCTAATGTAACGTAAGCAACAATGGTATTTTCAATTTGTGCGCCGGTCGCCAACGACCGAACCAAAGAAAAAATATGGTGAAAACGAAAAAGCAAACGAGTAACTGGTGCTCACTCTTTGTTGTAAGTAGCTGGGGAATTTTCGCCCCCAAAATGCGTTCCACGCTTAAGTAAATTAGTTTGATGAGAGAATTAGAGCAGAGATTTACTGTGTCATTTTCGAATGTGTGAGTATGCTTTCAAATTGCGTGGATTTTCTGTATCGCTATGGATTTCTTCTGTTTTATATGTGCAGCATTTTTCTTTTTGTTTGTTTGCGTCATGTGTTCAAAAGATTTTTTTTTCTCTCTTTTTTATGCGATTCTTTGCACTTCATTCGGGTTTTTTTTTTTTTTGTTATCTTGCTAAAAAAAAGTCTACATTAGGCAATTTGTAGTATCCGATTAAAGCTCCACATATCAGACCAACGGAAGGGCTTCACTCCACCCGATAGCAATATCATCCAGCATTCAAGTGGCAACATCAACCATTCGAACCAAGCACATCGCATACATTTTTGATGATTATTATGAGTCTTCGGTTTCAATGGCAAATGTTTCCCTTTAGCATTATGAATAGATTATCGCATCAGCTCAATTACTTGCGATAAAACGTTCACTTCTCTCAACTATTGTCATTTAGAGACGTTTTTTTTTTACTTTCGGCACTTAACGGTTTAAATTTCTCTGTGATATCTTGAGCTATGAGGTTTTCAAGCCATGGGATAAGTTGATAGAAAGGCATTTTCTTTGAACTGGTTTTTTTTATGTGTGTGAAGTGAACGCTATTGAGCCAAAAAGTGGCATCGATTGGATCTTCTTTGCATCACATTGTTACCAATTTTGTGACAATCTTGTTGAAGATATGTGCGTTAAGAGAGACGGTTTAAAATGAAATTATCGATAAATCACATGTAGCATACCAGCATCGAAAGATTAAAACGGGTTTCGGAACAAAATCATAAAAAAAAATGTAGATAGAATACACGGTTTACGCAATCGACAGAGCATTCGATATTCAATGAACGTTCGATTGAGACTGTGATTTTCAGCAAACGCCCCCATGAACACATCAAATTTCCTTGAATCCAAGAGTCAACACTTTGCAGGGAAAATAGAATAAAAAATATGCCATTTTCAACAATTTTATTGTTTCTCTGCCGCACATTGTTGCTGTTGTTGTTGTTGTTGTTGCAATGTTTTTTTTTCTGATTTCGTTTATTGCACATTCAGATCGTGCGTCGAGTCTTTGCAGTGATTTTGGTAGTTTTTTTCCCACTCGGATATTCAATTGGCGCTGTTCTTTTCTCACTTTGCGTCGCAAACAAATTCTTAACAAAATAAATGTCACATAAAATATGCCATAAATGTTTTATATGATTTCTGTGTTCAGTTTTGTTGTTGTTGTTGTTGGTCGTTTGGTGTGTTGCGTGCCCATTGTTTCTACGATTGTGATGTTAGATGAACACGAAGGGTGTATGAAATCGTTTTGTGTTTGTATTTTAATATTTTTCCCTCATTTCTTTTTTGTTACACCATTTTTTTGCATTCTTTCGCTCTTAAACCAATTTTCTCGAGCCGTTTTGTGATGTGTCAGATGTTTTTTGTTTCATCTGTTCATTCTGTAAATGCTTGCTGGAACATGTTGCTTCGGAATGTTCAACACAAATCTGAATATTTCGATTGAATTTTTTTTTGTTGCGTTTGGAATTTTTGTCATAAAAAGGGTGTTCATTAATTCGTTTGTATAGTATTTTTCAAGTGTTGTTTGAAACAAACCCAGAGAATGACATCAATTTGTCTATATTACATATTACAATAAAAGCAAAAAAAAATTGCGGAAATCGGAAGTGTACCATATTCAGAGACACTGTTTCATGGCCTAGATTTTAGTATCCATCCGAGCAAAGTGCTTTCTTTTCAAATCTTCATGCCAACAAAAAAAGATACCTGCGTTTACTGTTCATATGCTTGGCGAATAACAAATTGGCTGCCTCTTATATTGTCATTGCAATTTATCAAAATCTCTTCTTTCACCAATTGAAACCATTAAGCATTCTGTGCACCCCTCGAATACCTCACATACCTCAATTCGTCGCACTCAAGTAAGAGATTTCCTTCTTCTGTTTGCTATTGACATTTTTATGTGACATTTATTGTAATAAAATGATAAATTCAGACAAAGTGGCTGGTGCCCACACTCCGTGTGTGTGTGTGTTTGTGTGTGTGCGACTCAATGCGAAAAATATGACACATAAAATTATCGAAAACCAAAGAGGAAAAAACACAAAAACTGTGCTTTATGAATACTTGGCCCTGGCTCAATGTGCACGGCAATAAATGTGGATTTTATTGAATGATTTTGACTCATATTATGAATTTCGATTAGACAAAATGGAATGGATTGGGATTTTCTAGTCACAAATGCTGAATTCGCTCAACTGTCGATCGATTCCATTGTTTTTCGGTTCGCCACAGTCCGAACAGAGAATGTCTCTAAGTTGATCAGGTGTCAGCAATAATTACGAAGCCAGATTAAATATGTGCGGTGACCAACAGAGACGCGCCTCCCTCTCACTGAATGTATGTCATCATATTATTATGTTTAATATATATATACGTTGAACTAGTTTCAGGCCAAACATTTTTGTTTGGCCACGAAAATTGATTGGAAATTACGAAAAGCGAAAAGCGAAAATCTCCGAACCCATTACGAATAATTACATTTTTGTTTAGATTTCCAGTAAATTAGCTGTGAAGTCAAGCACGCAATGATTAATTTATTGTTGCCGAATGATGGTTATTTTGATAAGGTCAACCAGGAATGGCACTGTCCACAGCAACACAACGACATATTTGTATTTGCCACGCTCGTTTGTGTGAAGCCACCACACGTTGAATTGATAAATGAATAGAAAAGTTTGGAATTGGCTACCATAATATAACCATCGAATAAATGCATCTAGAATGAACTCGTCCGCTGCCATCATTGCTGTCGTTGCCGCCCAATGGATGTATTTAACGGTTTTCGCATCGAGAGCTAGAGAGAGTATGCGCCTCTCTCTCTCTCTCTCTCGCTGTATAAATGAGTGAATATTAAACACGATTCGTTTTTACGAATTTGAACAGTCAATCGAGCGGCTTTCACATGATGACATCTCTACCAAATTGAACTCTCGCATCAAATTTCGCTTTCTATGAAATAGCCAGAGGTGGTGAGAATTATTTGCACACAGATGAAAGACTATCATTTGGAAATCGAACACATTTCAGCATGGAAAGTACGTATTTAATGTGGTGATGGTGATTTCAACAAATAGAACTGAAAATGTTGTTAACGTAATAGAATCAAATCGAATGGTTGAATAGACTAATGACGAGTATCATGGGTATTTACCGGTTCAATTTAAATATGTGGGTTTTGTGTGGCTCTGCATTTGGCCATTGGATTTGATGTGGCACATCGATTGAATTGATTAAGTTGTGAATATTATATGTATAACCGACTCGCCCGATGAACCAGACAGACCAAACGAGAATTATGGGAATACACAATTTGAGAGATAAAGCTGATTTTGAGAACATAGAACAACCAGTCAGAAATTCACTTATTTTACTCTGACAGTTCATTTATATCACTGAACTCGTCAAAAACAATCTACTTTCAGAACTAAGGTTTGTGATTTTTTGGGCAATTTTTTTTTTATTTGAATCCAATTTTAGTTAACGAAATGAAAATGCTCCCCTTTTATAAATTCATCTGCGAAATCATGGCCATTGGTCACTGAACGCTTTCAATAATATTTCTAAATAGATTTTGATGACGCACTCATACATTTGATTCGAAATTATGATACCTTTGCTGTCAATGGATATTGGAATTGAATTATTTGGAATGTTCGTGGCAATAATGGGTTAGGTTTTATGCCATTTTCATTACCAAACCTTCATAATTTTCAATGGACTTTGTTCTAATAAATCTGTCCATTATTTTGAAGCAGGTGTGGTTTTTATGTTATGTTCGAGTTATTGATTTCATATAAATTATTTTATCAATACCCTCTCTCTATCCAAAATAATACGCAATCTTTTGATTTGAAACAAAAGCCAGCATAAATTAAATGAAAATGAAAATGAAAATGAATTTTCATTTTCAGCCCTTGCTATATTTATTATAATAATGAACAAATGTTTTTGTATATGTTTCGACGAAACAAATGATGTGTACATGTGGTCGAATGGTACAGAATATTCCGTCATCGAATGTTTGTAACAGCGAAAGCACAACATTCACAGTTCATATAGTTTATTTTGAGAGGAAACCGCAGACAAAAGTCGAATAAATTCAAAGCAATAAATCATGGTAAATGATATCGGTTTGGTGTAATTCTCAAAGGGATGATTTGTTTGCATATTCAAAAGTGGTTGAAAGCTGACAATGTTGATTAATATGCAAACCGTCCAGAGATTTCATCGGTCACTATGCTTATCTTTCATCGCGTAGCTGCTTTTTATGGTAGCCCAAAAGAGAATATTGTTAAATATGAGTTTATTTTCTACCTTTCACTCTTCCTCTTTCTCTCTCTCTTTCTCTCTCTATCTCTCGACAACATCTCCGTGTCCTCACATGGGACACATCACGCGCCATCTGCGCATTAAAGCATTTAATTACACACTGTCACTTAATTACCAATCGATCATTTCCACCTTTGACCGTTGATTCGAGATTGAATTACCTACCTTTTTGGCCCTGAAGTGCACATCTGAAAATCCTTTTAAATGAACGAATAACCAAAATATTTTATATTTATTGCTGTCTCTGTTTGCGTTTATTTTCATCCAATTTGGTTGCATTTTCATTTTTTTTCATACGCAAACGTATAATCGTCCATTTTGTTTGCCTTAAAACCATTTTTGTGTGTTATAACTAAATAACAATTACGGTAATTTAGGATACAATGTCGCTCTTTTCACGCTTGGTTTTTCGTGCGTAATGCATTTTGCATTACATGCTCCAATTAAACTAATTTTACATATTTAATTAATTCATGAAATATGACAGCGAAAATTTTGCACCAATTCATTCAATATCTACCCAGAATGCACTTTTTTTTTGTTTAGCTGGGATTTTGACTGGAATTTCGATATATATATATTTTTTTTAAATCATAACATTTTATTTGTTTGTTTTTAGTCGTTATTTTACTGTTTTGTTTGTTTTTTATTTTCATTTCATATTAGCCATAAGTTCTACTCTCAAAAATTCTTAGTTGTTATGTACTTATTTTGTAGACACTAGCTATTAACCAATATTCTGGGTTTCTTTTCATCCATCTTGTTTATTTATAAGTATGTACAAAGTTTCAATATCCATTGAGTCTCTAATGCTATCTCGTCTCATTTCCACAAAATGGCTCATTCAAAATGTAAGATCTTTTCACGAATAAATCATCTTTTCTTCCCCAAATCCAAATGAACTGCCATTTCACCGCAAACCCCCGTTTTTTGTTGAGCAAAAAGCACTTGCATTTGGTCGGCCCTTTTGTGTACATTTCATGTTTGTTAGTTAACACTTAATTTATTCCGTTTTTTTTTTGAAAGTTTTGGTGGTTGTGTTCGAAAAGCCGCGTTTATTCATTTAAACCAATGGAATTTTGAAATCAGTTTTGCAACAGAAAATTTGGCATCATTGAGAAAGCCAGAGCCACTGTGCAAAAATGTTCGGTGTTCAGTTGTTCAGTTGTTCATGAAAATATCGGAAATATATTTCGTGTATATATATTTCTCGAATAAATAAATTGATCTCCAGACAATTTAAAGGGAAACATTTCAAATGCATTTTTCTTTTGAATGCTGACGAAAAACAGCTATTTCTTTATTCAAGCAACTATTTCATAATTCAATGCGTTTCTATTTCTTCTTGTTTTCGGTTAGTTCAGTCTACGCGAGATGTACAAAAGTTTTGATTTTTTTTTCTTTTCTTCTTTCTCTCTTTCACTCTTTCTTTATTTGTGTTGGTGCTTTCAGATGCGAAAACATGCTAGCATCAAAAATCGATAGAAAAATTAAAATGTCAAAGAACGAAAAAGTGACATGAATTGAATCAAAACAGAAATATTTAGTTTAGAAAAAGGGAACAGTCCACAGCTTTTTAAAAATATATTTATGTATAGAAGACATCGTATGCTTTCATAAAATGAACGGTTGGCAAAAGAGTAAGAGGAATTTGGTTTGTATGTGATTGGTTGGTTATGTCATTGCGATAAAATAAGAATCTTTGAGTCTTATTGTCCATTCAAGAGTATTTTGTTGGTTTATTTTTGTTCCATGTTGTTTGTTGCTTTGTTTTTCCATCAATAACATTTTGACTGCGGTTTCAATAGAACATTTCGCGAGCATCCGTTTGTATGGTTTCGGTGAAATTCATTGGTTTGGTTATTTTTGCAATAAAGTTTTGTCAATAAAATAGTTTAGCTGGACACCGCAATCGAGCGCAAACTTTTCCAGAGTGCCACTAAAGCCATTTTACACAGTTTTCTATTTATATATAGATCGGATTAAATGCGGGTTGGGGTTTGTTTTCCCCCTCTTAAATTATACACACTAAAATTGTGTTGTGTTGGATTCTACAATCGCGAGCCATTTCATTTGATGGTAATATTTGGCGGGTTTTATGCCCAAAGTGTATTGTTGCTGTTGTTGTTTTGTTTCTGGTTTGCATACAAAATCCACATTTAAATGCGTTACGGCAGTTACACAATACACAGCTATAATGTAATAATGAAGTACATTTATTACTTATAAATAAATCAATCGCACTTAATTTCTTTTAATGCATTTCCTCACAAAACGGATGCAATTTCGCATCATACGAACGCACTGCTGCATTTCAGCGCTATTATTCTATGGCTCAACGTATACAAATACAACAATTTGTTTTTGGATTTTGAGTTGCGATTTCGTTACGTTTTTAGTTACGGTTTCATTTTTACTTCGATTGAAGTTTTTGCTTTTTAAAATTGAGTTTAAATTTTTTTTTCAAATAATTTTTAGATTTAACTAAAAATTGTTAACAAACCGTTTTGTTGAATCTTGTTGTTTTTGCTAAACGACACAATAAATTACAATTGTTTTTGTTGGTCGATGTGTTAGTTCAATTTTATTTTAAAATTTTCGAATAGTTTAGTACCTTCAGTGAAACACTTTTCCTATATTCAATCTGTGATTATCGCCGTCCAATTTCGTACAATGTATTGAAATTCATTTATAATTGTTTGCTATGGTTTTTTCATTCAAGTCTCTGGAATATTCTTTTTTTTGTTCATAAATTTGCTTGGCTTCGTTGCGCTTTAGGTCTTATAAACGGATGTAAAAACCGCATCTATATCTGCTATATTTCGATCGCGGCCACTTCGCATTGACATCGTCGAATCCACTGTCCATTTGTTCGCCTTGTAGAACATATCTTTGTACATGGTTGGACAATTTTGTGTCTGAAAAATAAGAAAAAGAAAAAAACAAACAAACAAGAAGCAAAAGAAAATCTCAACAATTATTTCAATTCGTAATTTCACATTGGCTATTGGTATGACTTGAGGCTAAGAATGTTCTTTATAAAGGGTCCACTTTGAGAGCTTAATTTGACGATAAGCTTGGATTTTTATGATTTTCGGAGAAAATCTTCGGACTTAAGTACTTAATTCCTCGTCTCTTGTCGACACTTCACGTTCTTACGTTTTGGTCAATCTCATAAACACTTCAGTTTAGCTATTCCGTCTACCAAACGGAATTTCACATAATCCATTGTGTCTGAGCGAACAAAAATCATTGCATTCGAATCGAAAAACAACACAAAATAAATGAACCTCCCCAGTGACAATACAAGCACTTTTTGGCGTGTGCAATAAAGACAGATTAAGTTTTCCTTAAAGTTTATTTCGTCTCTGTACACGTTCATAAAGGCCGGCTACAAAAGTCAACATCATATTCCCGCTTTGATTTCGTTGTTGTTGTTGTTCTTTTTTCATTGAAATGTGCACCGGATTTTCCATGTTTATTTTTTCTTCAGCTGCTATGCCATCGAAACACTTCAACACCATACCGGATTTAATCTTCATCGTTCCCGACTGGGGAATATTAAAATCGAATTTTTCGAATCGCAGTTTTCGCATTCAGTACACTTCTCTTATTTTTTGTTGGTTCATTCGTTTCAATTGAATTTTGTGTGGAAAAAAAAAACAAATCAACTTCGAAATTAAACACCGACACCATCAACCGTAATCCATGAATAGCCAAAATCCAAACACTTCACATCATTTGAGATCTGAAATGTTTAGATTGGCATTTGCAGGTGGATTTAGTTTTGTGTGTGTGTATGTTTTTTTTTTATTCGCTGCATAAGAAGAAGAACCCCGAGCATGCTTCTCAATACATTATAAGCATGATTTCAATAAGTCGGATCGCGTGAAATTCAATGATACACATTGAAAAGAAAAAAGTTTCATGGATTCATGAATTCATGACACATAACACATTCGCGTTCGTTTCCACACAAATGCGGTCGGAATACTGATTATGAATATACTTTTCACTGGCGGATAAAGAAAATGGGAAAAAATATTCAATATATTGAATGTAAACACATTGACTTAAAGTTTATTAAAATATCCGTTATGGTTACGGATTTACTTGCTTCGATGATTTGCCGACGGTGCACCGAGATCTTAAAAAAAACGTTGATTCTCTATGACTTTCAACAGAATGACACTGTTTGCGTTTGGGAAAGGTTTTTTTTTCACTTGTGAAAAATGCATATTTTCATGGATAGAATCACCAATCAACGCTTTAAGGTTTTGAAAAAAAAACCTCCATATTTGGACTCAGTGCATACTCGTTAAAAGTAAAATGCTTTAAGTGATATGCCATTTAATCATACTCTTTCTCTCGGTCTATTTTAAATCGATAACGGTCAGTGTTGGTTCACCGACTAAGAAAGCATCTAAGCATTAGCTAAGCTAACAAAAAAGTCTACGGGATGATTGAAAAATGGACCACTAGATAGTCAAATCTCTTGAGATATTTGATTTTGAGTTTATTTCTTGGAATCATTTTGTTCCTTGACAAAGAGTGTCAAAAATGGACAAGATGTGCCAATTTTATATAACAAAAATTAAATTATAGAAATCGTACTCATTTTACAGCACGCTCTGGTAGCTGTAATTTGTTCAGATTAAAAAATTGTCTGGAAAAATGAAGATAAATGAAGAATAAAATCGCGCTGACATCATATCAACTGTTTGCAACCGCTTGTCTTTGGCCATTGCATGGTGCACCTGATGGCACACAAAAAGAGATGCAATCGCATTCAGATAACCAGTCATTGCTGTTTCAATGTAATCTCATCGTTCACAGAGCCCTCAATTTTATGCTACATCCATTCCATCTCATAGACTCTTTGGCAAACTGTTATTCGAGATCGTTTCATTCTGACCATGTTCAGCTTCATTCAAATGTTTTAATATTGAAATTGTCAACTGGCGACAAAATTATCATCGCCGATTCATTTTCAATCCAGTGTTCTCTTGAAAAATGTTAATCTGTGAATCGTTTTACCATCTACCGAATAGTTTGCTGAGTGTGCAAATTGCATCATTTATCGATAAAATCTCAAGAGACAGATAGAGACATGATTTCATTTTCAAGTGGCATAGACAAAGTTGGCATTTTTTTTTATGGCACAAGATGTAAATCGATTTTATGATGATGAAAAACAGCATCAGATCATCGTTGATTTCAATGGCACTTTTGTTTTTTTTTCGCAATCGAAAAGACGTATCGACTTGCTAACAAGACATAAATTGTAGTTGAATTGTAAATTGTCGTCAATTCAATTTGTATCATCTTTTGTAATAAGCGATTTCAGTACGACAAAGTGCTCGCGTTTCAATAATTGGCGACATTGTTGCCTGTCATTGTTGCCTGTCATCGATTCGAAATGTCGTGGAATTCGTGTCTCAGAATAAGAATCAATTTTAATGAAATTATGCGATTTATCCTCACCTTTGATTGCTTGAAATCAATGTTCGTTCGCACCGTACGATGGTGAAGATTCTGAACTGGTCGAGCATTATTGCCAAGTGGTGCCTTTGGTGTCTGTGCCGATCCTTGCATCAACCTTCTTAACGCATACAACTAGCAAATTCAAAGAAAGATCAGATAAATTAGCAATGCGAATTTAGCATAATATCTTTTGCATGCACATAATTTTCAGTTGAAAGTTATAATTTAAATCACATTTAAATGGAGTATTTTTATTCGAGACAATTTAAATGTTAACATACCTCTTGTTTAGTTATATAGATTGGTTTGTTTAGGATAATCCAAACTGTACTTTCCCAACAACCTGGATGTGTTGTAGATCCTTCGTATGTCATGTACGCATCGGTATTTGGAATAAGAGAGCGCAAAGAAATATGTCTAATCGGTGTGGAAGAACCTGCAATCAAAAATTATAACATCAATATTAGTCTGGCGAAGAGAATAGTTGTAAAATTGAAAACAACTACGGATTTTTTATTCATAAAATTGTTGGCCCCAAACATTCACACATCCTGAATATCCAAATGATACCCAAATAAACTAACTAACAAGATGGCTGTTTATTACTTAATGACACATTTAAATGTTTAAATGTACTAATCTATGGCAGGTAACATGTCTAGATGCTTTTGTAAGTTCGAAAGATAACTGTTTCGTTTCGAAAATGTCATTAACGGTTTCAAGTCAAAACTAATTGGTTTTTGACCTGCTAAATTTTCTTAAATTTGTAACTCATTACTAGCTTGGAATTCATCTCAAGGATTAATGAAGTCTTCATGGTAAATCAAATCCTATAAATTGCAGGTTTCGCTAAGGCAAAAGTTAGTTGCAATTGAGTTGTTGGACTGTAAACATCACACAGAATCAAAATAAAGTTCGTAGTGTATTGAGCATATTAGAATAGACAGGTGTTAGAAAAGTTCTCAAACATTAAACGAAAATTAACAAAATCAAATGAACGAGTTTTCAGAATGAATATATTATTTTGTATCTTGTTGGTATTTATAATACCTTGTTGGGCAAAACCATCTTTCACAGGTGTCCAACCAAATTCAATAGTTGAATATCAATATGTTCCAACGGGAGATACCAAACCAAACTTGGATCACCGCTCAATAGCGTCGACATTACAATTTCTAGAGACAAATGCCGAACGGCTGCATATTGGTGAACAAAAAGACATCGTTTTGATGTTGGGTAATACTGGAGCCGGTAAAACTACACTCACATCACTTCTTGCTGGCGTCGAACTGGAGTCAATCGAAACTCTAAATGGATCAAATGAATTCATACTGGTTGACAAAAACGGGCTAATCAGCAGAATGTCGACAATCACATCAAAGACAGTAGTTCCTCAATTAATGGTGGACATAGAGAACGGCATTACGTATTACGATTGTCCTGGTTTCAGTGACTCACGGGGAATTACGTATGATATTTCGGTCACTCATTTAATTCAAAAGCTAATCAAATCCGTCAATGCTGTTAAACTGGTATTTACGGTTAGTTTCTCATCAGTTAAAAATGGTATCGGCGATCGACACGATTTTATGGAATTAACGAAACATGCGGTCACATTTATTAAGGACATTGAAAAATATCGTGATGCAATCGCACTTGTGGTCACGAAAGTTGAAAATCGATATGTAAAACGGATATCAAGAATTGTATTAGTGAGTGATGGAAAAATGATTGAAACAATTGTGAAATTCTTGAATCAAGCTGTACTCGATTTAAAAACTAGAAATCGCGAAGATTTACCACGCGAAGAGATAGAACTCAACCAGAAGAGAATCAAATTTATTGAAATTTTATTGGAAAGAAATATGAACGAATATCAAAAGATTGGAATTCTTCGATTAGCCGACGAAATTGGTTCCGTGAGCAATATGCCACTGTTGATGGGAGAAAAGAGGATCATCACGTCAATGATAAGACAAAATATTCGATTTGTTGTGAAACAAAACACAGATTTTGGCTACACAATTTCCGATGAATCGAAGAATCGTGTGCATGAATTGATGGATGAAGTACGAAAGGATTTGATAGCTGTTGTATCACTCATTGGCGATGAGGTTGAGGAATTTTATAAGCAAGAAGAGGCGAATATTTCGGATTTGAAAGTTTTGAAGAAAAAGTTTTCAGCTGCCCATCAAGTGTTGTCTCAACTGAAGCAAGAAGAGCCAAACATTTTCGAAAAACGAATAATAGATATGATAAATGATTTAGGCATTGGCGTGTCAGCCAATACATCAAACCAACTTAGACGGCATACAGAGTTTTATGAATTTTTAAAAACAGTTGGCAAAAATAATTCGACGTTTTCGTTTGATATTTCAACAGGAATTGAGCAGATTGTTTCTTATCTCATTGATTCTGAGAGTTGGTACACTTTTCTAGTTAGTCTACATGATGAATTGTCCGAGTACAATGTGCAGAGTAGCACCATGTTTGATGTAACCAAATTGATGGCACAGAGCTCTGTACAAATAAGAGAAGTGAAAAATGTCAGTGAAATCGGTTTAAAAGAATTCTTAAACGATGTCGGCAGCAAGATTTATCCTATGATCGAGAATCTCCAAGTCAATTCATTCAAATTAAAGGCATTAAATGATGTGTTAAACCAAACGATGAATGTTGATACTGTAACAACGTGCTTTTCAGACAAATTACTGGCTAAAGGCTACAACGTGAAACTAAGTGAAGTTGTTAAAACACATTGTCCGGAGCAAATAAGATTTGTCGAAGTGTTTGCGCTGAACAATTTCTTTATTGATGCAAATGTAGAAAAAACGGGCCAATCAATACAAATATCATTCATCGCACCAACATGGCACATCATTGGTAATAGGAAAATAGTTCTAAATGGTGAGAATGGAAAACCGAATGACCGTTTATACGCACGAGATGGAATAGGACCCGCTGACCGAGGAGACGATGGAATTTCTGGGAAACCTGGCGGACCGGGTGGAAATTTCATGGGAATTGCTTCTAAATTCATCAACGGCCAAAATTTACTGATTCAAACCAATGGCGGAAATGGTGGTGTTGGACAACATGGAGGAAATGGTTCGTATGCTTTCATCTCATTCATGAGCAGGGGAGTGGATACCATGAGTCCAAACGTGAATTCCTCGAATTATTTGAAATTCGTTGAATTCTTTGACTTTGCACAAGTTCAGCATAGGTGTGAACGCATTGATGACGCCAATTATTTTGTGAATTCTTTGATTTCTGCGAGTTTTGAGAGTACAAATTCACGCAAATCCATGTATCTACCCCCTAGTTCATAACTTTGCTTGTATCTCACGGTATACCGTGTTTCACTATAGTGTCCATTTATAACTTCTACAGGCAAAAATGCGCATAGAGGAGCAGATCCACCCGTGGAAAACTTTTTCATACTTAATCCATGGAAACGCAATGGTTTCGAATACGAAAGAAAGATTAGGTTTTGCCGTACGCCACCAGTATTTCTATGCTTTCACTATACAGTTATTGGAAAACGTGGCATTGAAGCTGGTGATGGCGGAAACGGTGGATGTGGTGGTTCTGGAGGTAGTCCAGGACAATTATGGATTGTTGGATTGAAGCAAATGCCACAAGTTAATACAGTGAATAGAACAGGTACGTAACATATGGATAGAGCAGACACGCAGACTAATTGGCATCATTCAAAATTCTGAATATTGACAATTTGGCCACAGAAATCTATGTATTTTTAGTCTGATAGCAACCATTTTATCATATCAACAGGAATATTAACATAGATTTTCCACCATTTATTGCCCACAGTTGATCTAATGTACAACAGATAACTAACGTAAATATATTTTGATTAAAACATAGGAAACCATGGCAGTCACGGATATGGTGGAATGGGTGGAAGTGCATCTATGGACGGTGGAGTTCTGAGAGCTAAGTATGGATCAATGATATTTGGCGTAACTAAAAAAAGTGAAATGTTGAGCTCAGGTCGAATGATACCAGCCGGCAAGCATGGAAATAACGGTCAATACTGTAGAAATATCATTAACTCTGACGAGCCAAACCGATTACTGAACCCATCATATACGATAAACAGCTACAAAAATTATATGAGAGAGCACATGAGCAATCATATTCGTGAAATGGACCTATTGGAATTTTTCAATGATATGGACAATGATGAACGCGTTCAATCGATGTACGATACACTTGGTCTCGTAAATGAATTACAAGGAATCGAGAATCAATATTTTCAATTACGAAACCAGCTCAATTTTGTTGAATTCGTCGGATCGCTTTTGAATCGCATCACTAAATATGCTCAATCTAACGTTCTATCGACGGAAAATAAGAAATTGTTGAATGTTTTGTACACAGCCACACTGAGTAAATTGCTCGGCATTCGAAATAATTCAAACTTCATTTCGATTCTTGATTTGTCAAGGTATATGGAATTAGTTCGCGATCGTATCCAAAAGTTAGGTGAATTTGAACGAGAGTTTATAATCAATGAGCATAAAAAAGAATTCAAACATTCATTGGAGATTAGAATGGCTTCGACAAACAATTTTATTAAACATCAAATTATTCCGGAAATGGATGGAATTTTTGATGAACTAAACACACATATCAGTGACCTAATTAACCATATAATCGATGAACAATATAAAATGACCAACAAACACTCTCTAATTAGTGCATTGATGAAGAAAAATGTGTTGTCTGCGTTGAAAATGATTGGTTCATTGCTGTCATTCTTTAGTTTTACCGGGACTGTTTTATTGAAAGCAACGGAAGTGGCTGGAGGTCTTGTAAATGATCTAGAATATGATGGAATAACCAAACTAATGCCGGAATTGAAAGAATCGCAGTACAGCGTTGTGAAGCAGCTCAAAAGCAAGCCAATGTACTTCTTAAAGCAATTAAATGGTATCGGAAATATATTGGATCATGTTTTCGAGGGTGATCATCTTAAGGGGCTTCAACAAAAGTTGAACAAATTCCAACTCAAAATAGACAAAGAGATGAACGAATCATTCCCCCATCCAAGTGTGATCGATGAAATGCGAACAAACTTAAAAACATTGGTGAATGTTGAAAAACGTGCCATGAAACAAGAAAATTCCATTCAATTTAATAATGATTTGGAAGTCAAAATTAAGCAGTTGGGAAATGCCGAAGAATTGCTCAGTATTGATTTAATGTCAACCGAACTCTTTAATGACACATCCAACAGTACGAATCTGATATTTGATGAATTTTTCACAGATACAAACGAACAATCAAATATATTAAAGCAAGTCGAACAAAATATTTATAACGTAATGATTCCGAAGCTTCGTCAGATAGAGCATGATGTTATTGCAATGAATCAAAATCAAATGGGTAAATCGCATCATAAACTAGAAATTAGCAAGTGGCGTATTCAAAGCTCAATAAAAGAATTAAGACAACAATTTCATAAAATGAGCAGCGGATTCACAGTTGAAGAGGATTTAAAACGCAGCATGGAGAAGCTGGATGAAGCTATGTCCATTTTGATTGGTGTATACGATCACATTGATTCATATGCAGAAAGACTGGAATTGAGTGAATACATTGCGAGTATTGCAACAAATAAAGCAGTATTTACGATTGACAGTAGCATGGACGCAGCCATTTTTAATCTAAACAAGATGATTCAAACGAATCTCGTGCTAGAGCAATATGAATTGGCACTTCATGCATTCAAACAGCATCAATTCCCATTTGTTGACATCTTTATGTCGAAATTTGATTTGCCCACAACGCTCCAGTTCACCGAAACTGATGAATTAATCCGAAAAGCCGTTTATCAACTAGACGCATTGAAGGATCATGTCAAATTCTCAAATATGTCCATCGGAAAATATGATCGTGATATTTTGTACGCCGAATTTACAAGTGAAACAAGTTTTTATACATGGAGGCATAATGAAATTAAAATGGAAATCTCCAAATTGTTAAGAGGTAATGAGATAACAATCAAAGCGGATATTACAAATGGTGTCAATGAAAATGCCGTAAAATTCAAAGAAATCCGGATTCATTTGAAAATTGCAAATAAAACTATGCAAAACGAATTAGACGCCACACTTGATGGATTCAGAGTAATCATGACAATGGTTGGGAACAACTACTATCGATGTGATAAGCGAGTGTATTCCATCTCGATCGATGATAATGTTGTAATTGAATATTCAATGAAAAAAGATGAATTCACAAATCCAATCAGCTTTAATGATGTGTATCGCAAAATTCGAGAAAGTGGCTATTTTTTCAGCCCATATGCCATGTGGAGCATCAAATTGGTCGGAGATTTTACTAAACTAAACCGATTTAGTGGTGAATCGATGGATTTACAGCTAATTGGCCATGGACAATACTTCAAACAATCAAGCTCGTATAGTTATGAGATTTGTAATGAACAATTGGACAAGCACTATAATTTTCATAGCATTATAGCTTTAAATCAGAAATCAGTAGATTTTAGTACTTAGAAATAGTATTATTACTTTGTTTTAATCTAGGTTTTAATACATAACTGGTCCTATTCATTTATAATTATAATTATAAAATATTTTATCTCAAATAAATAAAAAGTCAAAAGCCAAAATAAACTTGTATTTTTGTTTGATATTGATTCTCTTCTTACAGCCCATTTACGTTTCCTGCACCTAAACAAAAGAGATTTCTGTTAAACTAATCATTTATTATGCTGACGACTGAATGGTTTTCCTCTGAATTGTTTGTACTTATTGTAGTTGTTTGAGAGCAATCGTGCCAGCAAATTTAGGCATTCATCCAGTGCGTTTTACAGTTTAATTGTGCGTTGTATATCAAGCAAGTCGTTTCGGTATGTTGTTGAAAAGTTGTTTTGAAACAAATTTCATGAACTACAAATACACAATACACACACACACACACATAGACACAAATCCACACCAATAAAAAGGCATTCAAAGTTTGAATATTCCAAAAAACACATTGTTATTAACATTTTGCACATATTAACTGTGCATCTCAATGGCAATGCCACATCTGAACTAAAATGAAAAGGAAACTAACCAGCCAAACCGCTATCACGTCTCGAAACAAAATTCTCAATTTAACATGACTGTCACATTAAATGTTGTTGCTGAATGGTGAGTATTTGTGGATTTTATTTCTTTTCAACGCTTTGGCATGCTCATTGAATTGAGAGAGAGAGAGAGAGAGAGAAAGAGAGAGAGAGAGTCTCGTTGAAAAGAGAGAAAGAGCGAACGAGTGAGCGCAATTTTGTGAACACATCCAGTGTTTTTTCTTCAGCTATGTGCTGTGCGGCTCAAATATTTTCCCGAAAATTACACAGATCGTGTACGGACAACAAGACGACAACAATGTACATGAATTGAAAACAATAAAATATTGTCGTTTTTGGTTGCTGCTGGTGCTGCTGCCTCTGCATTAGCAACACTATGTGCCTGTCTTCGGTGCTCTTTTATTGTTTGGTTCATTTTCGGTTGTTTCTACGGTTCGAGGTGATACAATGAACGGCAATTGTCTTTTGCTTGTGTTTACTGAATTGCCGTTGATGTTCAAAGTGTCGGCTTAAAAGATGGATGCAGTTTCGCTTCAATGCAATACTTCTAAATAATATTTAGGGATTTTGGTTTGAATCTCGAGTGGTATACACAATTCTGTATTCCATCGTTGGCATCGACTTTTTTTTTGCTGTTTCGACTGGCATTCATTCGCTTCTCTTCTTGGCTCGGTAGCTGAGTACTAAAATTGATTTTGTTACATGTGCTCCGTGAAGTTGGAATTCACATGTGAATTTTACAAATTTACGTTTTCACTATGTGCATTCGAAATTATAAAGCATCTACCCCGAGTATCAAGTTAGAAATTGTGTGTACCGTTTTGCAGCATAATATTATAGGATTCGAAACGGTTATGTGTGTGTGCATGTGTGAGTGTGTTTTTGGCAAAGAGCGGCTGACTGGCTGCTGGCTTGTATGGTTTGTCAGTTCGTTGAATTCGATGTTGCAATTGCAACTCACATTAGACTAAACGGTAGCAAAGAACTTTTAAAGCTTGGGGTAAATATCCCAGCATGCCTGATGCACATATCCAAAAGCGGAGTGTAAAGTTTGGCTGATGCTTTACGGAAAATCGGTAGACGGTAAATAAAGTGAACATGATATGGTTTGAGTGATAGAACGTCGGCAGCAATATGAACATAACGACTTGTCACACGACACACAGCCACATCGGGTACAGAATCCAGACTGAAGGCAAAATAGAATATCACAATATCACTAACAAGGGTGCAATAAAGTTATTTGAATACACACTGTGCAAAGTTGTGCAACTGCAATAAAACTCAGCGTGAAGAACAAAACGAGTAAAACGAGCAAAAAGAGACGAAAAATTACTTTGGTTTAAGAAAATGCCAAGTTTTGTGTAAGTCAATGAGGTTGAGAAAAATAGAGAGAGAGAGAAAGAGAACAAAAAGAAAAACAAGCCAAGAACTAGAACGATGGCAAAACGTTCAAGGTTTTGGAGTTTTTTGCATTATTTTGTTTTCACGTTCATCATATTTCCATACCAAAGTCATTATCAAACAGCACTTATGCGTCAAGTAAGAGCTGTTCAAGTGAACGCCAACATTTTCAACATTTTCGAAAATGTTTGAAACGTCAACAGGCATTGCTCTTGCTTTCGCATAACTGTCACCAAATGATTGTGTGTGTGTGTGTGTGTCTTTGTTTTATCGCTTAATAAAATCTATATTAAACTGTGATTTCTCAAATTCAAATCGATTTTTATTGAGTGTTTGAACGAAGAATGCATCTTGGTATTGACACAATTTTTTATCTAGATGTTTATTGCATGTGATGAAAGAATATCGTTTTCCACCGTAAAATGCATCGGCGGCAATCATGTATGGTATCATTCCATTTTTGGAAGTTTGAATAATCGATTAAACGTAATGCACTGTCGAAATTCATTAATTATTCTGGCATCGGCGTTCCGTATATTTTATGTGAAGAGATAAATTGGAGAAATGTCAACAAAGAATATAAATCGTTAAACGAGGTCCCAAATTAATTGTCAACTCGAATGAAGCTGGGAGTGTGGTGCAAATATCGGTGCTATCTGTCTGTGTGTATGATGTGCAAACATTGTCGTTCGAAACCAATTACAATTATTTATTTTGCATATCGAAACACACCGACCGACAACAAAATGTGCACCGAACGAGGCGAATCGAACGGATGATACGGTACCGTATCATGGCGAAGCCGAACAGGAACCGAACGCCAGGCACAACGTTACCATATTCACCCGCTGACGCGATCATTATAAATTACACGGTATTAATATTCATTTGCCAATTTATTCAATGTCATGTGGCAGCAACACCATCCATGTGTTGTTACTGCATTCAATGTATAGACATTGGACAAACACACACACACACATGTCGAATACAAAACGTTCGAAATCGAAAAATCGTCACAATTTGCGGATGCAAACTCACAATGAAGCGGGTTGAATCGAACCTGAGTTCGCTCTTTCGCATCTCATTTATCCGGATTTTGTGTGCACAACGACTGACCATTCGCAAATACACACTCATTTGTTGGCGAAATTAAAAAAACACACACACACAGACAATGCGAAACATACAGCTCCATATGTTACAATGGCATAAAGCACTTTTATCAGTGTCGCAGGTTAGCTAAATAATCTACCAAATTGACGTGTGCATGCACATTGGGCTTTCGCATAATTTTGCTAATTTTCGACCTCACCATGTCCATACATAAATTACAAAACATTTCATTGACTTCGAATTCTTGGTTGTCTGCCTTAAAATATTCACAATTTTTTACCATGATTAATCACATTAATAGTCCGCTCCGCTCAGTAGCGGTTTCATTTTAAAGTGAACTATTCATCGTTCGCCTTTTGTTAAATTGCATCACAATCGGCTTTGTAAATGCCGACCCGCACTGTGTGCCTTCTCCATCCTTAATGATACAGCCATATCAACATTCAATATTTTGTTTATATTTACTATTATGTTATAATATTCGTAAAATCAGAGAGAAAAAACCATCGCATTTTTGTTTCTTTTTTTTGTGTAAGTTGTTACTGATTCGGTTTACACTGCTATTAACAACGTTTCCATTAATGTCGTCTCTTTGAATTTTTTCTTCATTAAAATAATATATCACGATTCTGACACAAAATATCTGCGAAAAATTGTGCAAGTTCACGCTCAGTCGAAATTTACACCATTTTCCATTAGATTGAGGTAGCTATTTGTGTGTATATGCGTTTTTTAATTACTTGTCATCAGCGTAACGAGCCATAACCTCTGAATTACCTTTATTAAATACACACAATTTATGGAACGACATAATATCGTGTACCTTCTACTAGGCGTGAGTAAGCCGCATCAAATCAGCCTGAATCTCATTGAAAAAGCTCAAAAGCTTGCCTTCAAAATTCGTCAAATGCAAATAAAAGCATGCGCTTGAGACAGCTCAAGTGTCTATCGTCATTCATTTAAATATGAACAAAGATCTATATCTGCTGGTTGTTTTCATTATTGTGACTTTATTTTGTGTAACTAGCGAACGTATTCGTTCGCATTGTGAATCTCATAATAAAGACTCCACTTCATAATACAAAGGGAAAACATTTACATTTTGAATAGATCCTTCGATGCACACAAGATTCAGTGTGAGTCGCCGTGAAAACTTTTCACTGAAAAGTGAGTGTGATGAGTTCCAGTGAGATATGTTTTGGTTTATTCGCAGTGGCTTCAATAGAAGAAAAGTAGATAATTTTACCGCTGTCGGGGAGCTAGTTTCACACAATTTTTGATAGGATCAATAAGACGAAAATAAGCAATATTATAATATCTGCCTCAAATGGGCTCAATGAATTTAGCTCCATTCAGAAACCAAGAAATTATAATAATTAATGGTTTGAATGTGCTGATAATAACTTTATCAATCAATATGGCTGGCATGATGAACTGATAAACAGAGAATCTTGCAATTGAATTTAATGATAGTGTCAAATGTAAACAATTTCATCTCGCATACAAAAGCGTTTCGATGTGAAATTGCTTAATGAAAACACACTCCTGATGCTTAAGTGGCTCTTTCATACAACCGCTATTAGAGAAACGATGAATGAATGAGCTTGGATGCTGAATGAGCTTTCATTTACTGTGTACCGTGTATCCAACATTCATACGAATCTGTGTGTACAATGCCGTGTGTACACTAAACATTGTACAGAGTGTACAGCTGTACAACAACACTCAATGCAAACTTCAGTCTCTTGATTAAATACCAAGATATTTGCATCGCATTTCATTGTAATAGATTCTCTCATAGAGAATGCGAACTTGAGATGCTTACATCAAAGGCGCTTATTCACGAAGCATCGTCACGTTGATCTGTCATTAACGTTTGATATTTTAATACGATTTATGCATTTTTATAGTTCATTGACTCTGCAATTTCAAAACTACAAAGATTATTTACATATACGAAGAACCTACCGAAATGCCAATTGATTTTGGCATTTAAATATTTCAATTTTCGAGTGATACAATAATTAAATTTTGTAAGTGTTCACAAATATTTCAAATTAAAATCGAAATTGAAATAAGAAAATAGGTCTATACATTTGTTGAATAGTTTTGATATTTACGTATGCTGAGCCTTAGAATATTTATCAATGATCACAACAATTACCTCTCGTTTCAATTTGCGTTTGTTGGTGTTTCCCATAGAAAACTGTATTTTCCATTTTAAAACAAAATGCCGTTATTATCAGTTCGGATTTCAATACAAAAATCTAGCACAGTATGATGTAAATTGTGGATTGTGCAATAGCCGTTGTGCATCAATTGTTTAATCGGGATTGGTTGCTTTCTAACTGAGGATTGTCGAAAAGCATATAAATAACTTTTCATATGAACTTTAAGCAAAAATAAATCGACAAACAAATGCAATCTAGAGGTATTTTCTCTGATCTATTTGACCTATTTAATCAATTTATTTGTAGTAATGTTGTGTTCTGGCAGATATTTGTGCTCTTATGAGTTTTAAGCCAAAGCAACCATTTATTCAAGTTTCAGTTCAATGGTTGATGGTTTTTCAGACAATAAAATGGTTTTGAATAAATTGTTTACCAAACATTTTGAATTTCTCGCAAAAATATTTAAAAGTGTTAATAAAATGTTTGTGGATTCAATAAATCACATATCAGTAGCAAATTCGGGATATCAATAAATGTGTCCATAAGACGTATGTTTTAGATGCCAAAGATGTTGCACTCCACATCATTTCAAACATCTTAGAATCCCCCATCATTTCGTTGATGTTTTAACGACGCTAACAATGATAGAGATACACAATTTTTACTTGATTTTTTTTCTAGCTTCCGTCCATTTCCGTCATAAAAGTCAGTGTCGTCGAAATGGTATTTTCAAAGGAAGTATTGTGATTGTTGAATGAAAAAAAGTTACAAACTTTTGGTTTGTGTGTGCTGTTTGGTGCTATTCACGGTTGTTATTGGTCGACCGAAGCGACGGAAATAAAATGCGCCACACAACAACAAAAAGAACCAGTCGAAAGATGTATATCACAATAACATAATAAAGTTCCATCGACAATAAAATAATTAGATTTGTGAAGCGGTTTTTCTGTGAGGGTGTTCGCTTGTTGCCCTTACGTTAACTGGATCACATGATGGAGAACCCGTTGTGACGGATGATGATTTGCAGTTGTACAAACATAACAACTGAAATTGAATTGTGTGTGATTCAAGGAAACGGATTCGGATTCGGATTCCAATTCCATGATGTAATTGAAGATAATTTGATTCGGGTTTGTTGTATGCGGTCGCCATTCCTCTTATTCTAACTTTTTTCACCCCTCCCTCCCCGGCATTCGTATGCCGTCAAAATTTACTGTTCCAATGAAAACAATTTGACATTTGATTTAGTTGCCGAGCCCTATCATAGCATTTCGACGCGTTTCACTGGGTTTCCGTTTTCTACTTCATGGAAAATCTAATTTTTGTTTGTGTGTTCAATTTGGAAACAGAGCAAAAACAAATTTACCATCGCTTTGAACTTCGCGACTGTAAACGAAACCATCCACTTTTGTATGAGCAGTCAAGAGAGTAAAGAATAATATGAAAACTGAATAAAACCAAGAGAAGGGTGAATTTCGAATTCGACGCTTAGTTTTTTTTATGCCTTTCGTTCGTTGTATGTGTGTGTGTTTTTATTTTTTTTTTATTTTGAAGCATCAAAGACATGGATGATGCGGTTGTGGAAAAAATATTGCCGAAGAAGAATGTGAATTGGTACAAGTGCCAGCGAAAGTATTTTTCATTTAATTTGGTGAAATCCTTCAGTCTCAATGGTATAGTAGTTCGATGTTTGATATTGCGTTACGTCCACACAGTAGTCCCGTATAATGTGGTTTATGTTGAAATATGATCGAATCAGTCAACAGCCAAAGAAGACACTGTTCCATTTTATTGAATTCTCCCACGCATCGACATACTTATTGTTGATCATGTCGTAATACTTTACGGAGCAAAATTCACATTTAAATGAAAGTATAAATACATTTTAAAGTCTGATCAAAATTCAGTAATTTTTTTTCTCACAAAAATGTCATTATTACATAAATACGAAAATACAATTTTATAAAATCTATAATTTTGGTAACACATTTAAAATGGAATGTATCGTGATATTTCCTGTACAAATCCATTCACACTGCTTTGAATTCCGCCGACTAATTGGCCTGGACGCCAGTTGTTTGGATTCTGTGTAAATAAATGCAATATATACAAAATATACAAAATTAATCCAAAATGAACGCAATTTATTTGAATGATTTAAAATGAATGCATTACCAATGCTGCTATGGTATCAGGTACGTTGATTTCGTAGACGGGCCGAACATCATTTTCATCATTTAATACGGTACCAGCTCCAGGATTAACCGGCGTATCGTATCCGCCACTGCCAGCGCCGACGCCTGCATTTGGGTTACCATAACCGAACAGTCCATTAATGAAATCAAAGAAACTCTGACCCAATAGACCTAAATAGCTTGGTCTATTTGGATCATTGTACAGTGTACCGCCACCATCATTATAAACATTGCTACCGACCCAATGAGGCGGCCGATAGAATGGATTTGGCTCACAATCATAATAACCGCCGTAGTGATCGTATTGATTTTGACTTACTGGCTTGTTTTCATCGACGGCCGCTATTGCTGAAACAGTTTGAGTGCCGGGATTCACTTGATACTGATTGGGTTGATAGCCAAGAAAATAAAAATTCAAATCGTACAATGTGCGTCCATCAAAACCGCCATCGAATGGGCTTTCCTGACGCCCATATGCATCATTTCGTCGTCGCTGCTTTTTACCTCTACGATTTGGATAAACTGGCACACACGGTCTTCTTCTAATGCCACCAAAACGACGACTTTCCGATGTTTTGATATCATTTTCTTCTTGGCTGGCTGGTTTATCATTAAAACTTTCATACGCACTATAATCGATTTTATTCGAATGTAGTCGATTAAATTCGGAATTTTGTCGTTTATAAATATCTAATCGTTGTCGCTGAACATCATTTGATTCCACTCTGGCAACTGGTAATCCATTCACGGATGAATTTATCACCGTTAGAACCACTAATAACAAATAAAACTGAGCACATTTCCACTGATTAACTATTTTTATTTGAAATTTAAATCACTTACACTTACCCGCCGCATGTTTTAAGGCTCAATTCGATTGAGTCAATCTGACATTGGTTCTTGATATTGAAATTTCACAATTTTTCTTTTTACTTTACCATAGATTTTTCTTCACTCTACTAAATGGTTACCATTCGCTCTTTACCGTTGCTCGAGTCAGACTAAACTATAAGATATTCGCGATTTTTTGCACAGCTTGCAAAAAAAACACACACACACATAGCGAGAAACAATGCGCCCGAAATTGGCAATATTACATATTTTCGCACGCTTTGAATTCGCAAAAAAATGTTTTTTTTCTGCAGAAAACGAAAGTGAATGAATTGGCATGCTGTGTGCCGTGGACGAATACGTAATATGTAACGGATTTTTGTGTGCGAAAAGAAGATAAACGAAACAAATAAAACGCATGTGTACTTTTATAGAATGGTTTACGGCCCACACAGCAGATATCCACTCGAACTAATGATCACACCGAAAGATAGAGAAAAGAGAAACCAAATAAAAATGTCATTTCTCCAGTCGGTAGTTACGTTGTTGATGACGATCTTACTCCCGCGAATCTCAGCAAATATAAATTTTATTTTAATGGTAACAATCTACAAGATCATTTCAATTAGTTTTCAGCATGATATTACCGAGTTACTATTCCTCTCGAAAATGAATACATCACTGCGATATGATCTTAAAAAATATCACACTGAACACAGAACTGAACACTCTGTGTGTTTAGAGAATTGAAATACATCTAATATTTCTTATAGAACAATCTTGAGGTGTAGTCACGTTCAATAGACAATCGTAGTAATAATTCATAACAATAATACAATGATTGACTAGACGCTATAGAATGAATTCGATTGCAAAATCACGATGAATCATTGCGGTTAAAATTATGATTGAAGAAATATGTAAATAAGAAGGCATCCAAACAAATTAATCGCACCACCTACGCAGAGTCTGGCGCGGCTAAATAAACTATTTGCAAGTTGATTAAGTATTTAAAAATGCGTGTTTTCTTTACTTTACCATTTAATTCAGCGAGCACATTTCAAGCGCCGACAAACGTGAACGTGAATTTTAATTATGGATTTTTTTCCATCTCTCTTTCTTCACACTCGAACTGTGTGGTTATTGTGCCATGCCATTGTTTTTTTTGCATGGGAATTTGCCATATGACGATTGTCCATCGCTGTGTATATGCTCTTATGCTCTTATAATAGCAATGATTGTTTCTGCATTTGGCCTTTCAATTTTATCATTAAGGTGCGAATTAATGTAATAAAAATATTTCCGTCTTTGTTTGTTCCATTTCTGGAATGCAGTAGGCCTTTTTTTTTTCAAAACAAAAAAAAACATTTTTGGTTTCAATGATTACGAAGTTGGTGTACTTGTAAAAATAGTCAGCATGGGTATCATTTTGATTCGAGTTCTTGTAATAAACACTAAACTTGCTGCGTTTAAGAATTTTATAAATGACATTGCTATGAATAATGGTGACGCAAGCTTTATCTAGTTCGCCCTCGGCACGTTTGAAAATGTACGCTATTTTTATGTGCTTGTTATCGCATGATTGAAATGCAGTTTTTGATTGAATGTGGAATAGTTTCGTTGTTTTGAAATCATTGTGTTCGGGCTTAAGATGGTCAATGCATTTGATCTGATTCATAGCTCGAACTGTGTTCGATGCAAAATCCACCACAACAGAATTGTTTATTATATTTATTTTTATAAATTTAATCATTTTGCAGATATTGTCACTGCAAAAACCTTGTCGAAAAAGGTTATCAGTGGCATTCGTATAAATTTACATTAATCGAAGCGTCATCTTCTCTCGTCACAGAACATGTTACTTTCTCTCTTTACATTCAATACGCACTGAAGCGTATCGTTGAGCGTCTAGTTGCGCACGTTGATGTTAATCGACACGCAACATTATTGACGGAAACCGGTACGTGTAACCGCATGCAGGTGAAGCATCACAAGTGACGGCAGGAGAGACACACTTAATCTATTTGTTGGTTCATTGAAAATATATACTAAACTCAATGAATGCATAGAAAAACCCAACACAAATCAAGAAAAACCCCAATGCTGATCAAGAAAATAAAACATCTACACTAAGCGTGCGTTATTTTTTCACAAAAATATAATGAACTGTTTATATTTTTCGGTTTTTTTTTTCGGGTAAATTTCAGTTTGAATCATTCGAATCGATTTGTTATGGTTTTGCAATACCTTAATCGATGTAGTGGTTTTGTGCGAACACTCGTATTTATTCAGAGCAAACAGATAGCAAAACCTTGACCTTTTTTTGTGGGGGGAATGATTATTAGCCAGATGACCGAATGGTAAATGCTTGTAAGATGAAATTTAAACAGCTGATACGCAATTTGTGATAATGATATCTAATCCTCTTTTATCCCGAAACGATTCAATTTCACTTCAAATCGATTGTCATTGCTGTCTGTTTATTTCAGTGCAGTTGTGCGTAGCGGCTGGCTTATAAACCATATCATACAAAATCGGTAATCAGTATTATTCAATGTTTAATCTCCCAACAACAAACTTCGTACAAATCGAAACCATATTTCAACTGAGCTCAGCACAACCACATAGTCATGTCTGGCGTTGGCCTTTAAATGCTTCTTTTTATTTCGTATGCGTGACATTTAGCTGTTTGTATGTATACATTTTGCAGTTTTGTTGGTCCAGTGGTTGGATTTTTTTACATTCGTTATTCGGATTTTCTCGCTTTACTCATCTCTCTTTCTTTGTGTGTTGAACGCTTACATGCCACACTCATCTTAGTGACAATGTATTGTGAGTGTGTGGTTGCGAACACTAATCTGTGATGTTTTTGTTCTACATTTGCCTTTTGTCGTTAAGAATACTGTAACGGATCATCTGCGATGGTGTTGGTGCTAGACATTCTCAATCTCAACTATTAAATGGTGTTTACTTCGATCGACCATCAGACGTCAACCATTAGTTCGATTTGAGACGCCGGACAATCATTACGAATCACATTTTTGTGCTCACATAGTATAATCACTTGTGACTTTGACACAGAGCATTCCCATTTACAATAAGAAAATATCAGTTGTTTGTTGGAAGAAAAACGTGTAAAACGGGTGATTTTGAATAAAATTTGTTGACATTGGAAGACATTTTGACAGTGATTTTTGATTCAATTCGATTGAAAAATGTTTCGTTTAATCGTATGTGTAATTTTTACGGTGGTTGCTGTGAATGCAGGTTTTCATCATAAATTTCATCATCATCGACATCATGTCACTTATGATATGAACGGTTTTAAAGGTCATCACAGTGGAATGCATGGAATTTATAGTGCTGACCGGCAATTTAGTGCACCACCGCCAATTTATGGACCACCACATCATCATTATCATCATCAGGGTCATCAACACTCACCAGATTTTTCCAGTTTTCCGGGACATGGACCACAATGCCATTCAAATCATGGTGGACAATTTGGTCCTCCACCAATGATGCCGTTTAATCCGTTTGCAGTACCGAATTTCCCATTCAATTCACCGAATTCATTTAATATGCCAGGCTTCAACAATCCCAATCAATTTGGCAGTAGCATTCCAGAACATACTCTACCATCAAATTATCCATTTTATAACCCGTCAAATGTGCCATCCGATTTGCCAGCTGACCCATTGCCAACCTCGTCATCGACATTCGATGTGAATACGCCAACACCAACACCACTAGATACAAATACCGCATTCATCGATCAAAATAGCGTTCAAAGTTCAACCACTCCGAATACCGACAGCAACTTTGGCCTATTCAACCTGAACGCTGACAATCAGCCACAGAACGGCATTCCTGCAAATTCACCAAATGCATTCGAAGGTAACATTCATTTCGTTTCATTGATTCAGATTGTATTTGCAAAAGTTTTCGATTAGGTGCATGCAACTCAAAATAATTGACTGTGTTGCACGCATATTTATGTATGGCATATAAACAATGATTCCAATCAAAACAGGTTCAACCGAAGCCACAAACCTATTCACAACGGATCCGAAAAGCGACCAGAATAATGACAATAATTATAATGAAGCCGGAGCAATGGAGCCCAACAATAATCAAGCCGATATCGATAACCAAGCGTTTATACCGGGTGTCAGTGAACCAGAAGCAACAACGTCATCGACTCAAGGCAACAATGGACTCATGTACGATATTGACATTCGATTTGGTGACTCAAATGACAATAGAACTAATCAAAAGCCATCGGACACAATCAAATAGTGATTTTAAAATATGAATCAGTTGAATCGCAACGGAATTTCACAAAATTAACGTAAAATAGTTTATATGGATCTTTTTTTTGTTGTGACGCATTCGGAAACCCTTTTGTTAATAAGAATATGAATCATTTGTGAGGAATTTTGCAAGTGAACAAAAAAATGTATCGATTCATAGTTTGATGAATGACGTATAGTTGTGGTTGTCTTTTTAAAAAGTTTTCATTCACATCAGAAATTACCAATTTATAGATTGCTCATTCTTGACGCGGTTAAAATACTCAATAAATCAATTTAGTTGACGAAACTGTTGTTGTTATTCATTCTTGTTTTGACTCTCCCAAATAGAGTAGTTGAAGGTAATGCACTATAGCTATAGCCTATAGCTCATATTTTATCAGCTTTGGTATCATTCAGAAAAACTGCTACAATTTAGTTGGATGGCGCTCACTTACACAAAGTTGTACGTTGGTACGCATAATTTAGAAACAACTCTCATCAGCATTTCATACAAATGTATGTATTTCAACCGAATTTGAACGCTAATTGAACGTCACATGAATATTCATTTCGTTACATTCGTCTGAACAGTAACAAATATAGACTGGATTATTATGAGCTGAAAATAGCAGGCGATCTGAAAATAGCTGGTATTTTAGAAATATCGGCATATAGTCACTCTGAATCTTTGAGATCAGAGCTAGGGGGAAATCGCTAATCAAACAGTGCAAAAATCTGTTCGCAATCAAAATTGCGAATGGAACAAATAAATCATTTGTGAAATGATGAAGTGTATATTTGCAAGCATTTGATAGCAAAATGATAGCGCACAGCGATGTATAATACACTTGCGAAGACGATGCACATATTCCGAGGGGCAAATGACTACCAATACTACTAAACAAACGTCAAAAGTACCGACGAGTACTGAAACAAAATCTGTATCTACTGATGCACAACTAGAAGGCATGCGAAACTGAATAGATAGAGAGAATCGACAGAATCGCATCTCGCACATCGGTATGTGCAGATATTGATTCAGTACTTGTCGGTACTTTTGACGTTTGTTTAGTAGTATTGGTAGTTGTTCGCCCCTTTACATATTCGCAAGTGCGATCTATATATGCGAATGGCGAATAGCAATATCCCCTAGGATCTGAATGAGATCTCAGGATTGTATGCTCATTTTCTGCCATTTTCAGCCGCTATTTGATAGGCTACTATTTTCAACAAATAATACTCAGTGTTATATATTCTTATGGATTTTACGTTGAATTCTATCCATATTTAGGTACGATACAAAGACTTTTCAAAAGAAATCGAATGGTGCTCTATATTTCTAGTATCAAAAACTAATATTTTGTGTATGGAAAATCACCAAAAGCCAACATGAAAATCATTGTTGTTGAAAAACGTATAGCAATCATAAAAATTGAAAGTATCTTGACACCAGGAGAATCCATATAGAATAATGCTTAAAATATTTCATCTCTTGCTAAATCGATAAATTTTGATCTTATCCAGATTTTGAAGCAACATGATTTCACTTTTAATTTGTATACTTCCATGCATATTAAGTAAAATGAACTAAATATAATTACCTATTTTTGACCAAGCAAAATATAAATCTTTTTTTATTAAATGACATTTTTATTTTTAGGCTCACTAAGTAACAATAATGTTCACTTGACTTACTAATTGAAATATTTGATGATGAGTTTCAGTTCCTGGTCCGGATTCGTTTAATTTGGAAGTCGACTGAATTTGCAGTGCTCACCTTTGAAAGCTCAATTGACATTTCGGCCAAAAATGTTTCAAATGCAAATAGCACGTGATATGTTCATAAGTACGGAGATTATGCAAAGGTCATGTAATTATAACGGGAGATTATGTGTCTAAATGCGAATTTATTTGATTGCATTGCAATTACATGTGTCCAAAAATTATCCAAACACATAGCATTGCTGGCAATAACCGTGTGCTTAAATTCCCCAAATTTATGTGAATCGATCTCATACAAACAGACATTACTTAATCAGCATTAAATGTTATTCACTTAAAATTTATCGCTGTTTGTATGGGCATCACATCATCAGTTCTGTTGCCGGTTCATTGGAACGAGACCAAAATTCTATTGATTTTATGTCTGAAAACACCTTGACGCACAAGCACACTCACATATACACACAGATGCACACAGACGCACACTCATTCAACTTAATGTTCCGTAATAATTGAATAAAGACCATATCCATGCGTATGGCGATGGCAATGGCAATGTGTGAAATGCACACTGTCACCTTCGCCGATAAAATAGAATGCATCGACAAATTGGTACGTATCCAAAAATCTGCAGATATCCACATATGCAAATTGACTAATCTAATGCATATGCCATGTACGCATCATTCATCGGGGCCCACAAACCATAAGAATATCGTCATGTACTCAACTGTATTGTACAATGTGTTCAACTTACCTCTATATAAAACCTTATTAAATGTACTAGTGATTATTCTAAGTTCTGCATTCGGTGTTTCGCCTATTTGAACCATAACCGATATACCGACAATGCCTTGAGATTTGTGCTGAGCCTCAGACATATTATGGTATAATTCCTTATTGAAGCCATACAATTGGATCTGAATGCGCATAAAAGAGAGAAGAACATGAAAATGAAATTGATATTGAAAAGGAATTGTCAGTATGAATCTGAATAAATCGGTGTTGCATCGTTAAAAGTGGATTAGGAAAATAAAAATGGGCTTTTGAATTTGGTTAAATGGCCGAAAACTCTTAATTGAAAATCCATCGGAAAACAAATGGAAAATAAGCCGAAAATGGAGTATCTGCATAAATCAATCGATGTTTTTGGTTTCAACATGGTTGTTGACCGAAAAGTCCGATTGTGGTGGAACATTGTTGCGCAACTATGCCGATTAGCATTTATCGATCTCTGCAATGGTATTTTGGTTTCCACAGCAATTCGACGACTTTTCATTGCATGGCACAAAATGTAGCGATCCAAATACATAACACTGTCAAATATTTACGGTGTCTAAACTATTTGAGGAATGTCCTTGGGCTACAGCTTTCAAATATTTAACTGTAAACATTTTGCAATGCAACAAACGTTCCTCATTCGAACAAGAAGGGAGGGCGCAATGACTGAATGTGAATAAAAAGAAGAGCGAGAGAAGAAAACCAAAGCATGAAAGTGGAGTTTGTATGAAATTCGAAGTGTTTAACCTCAATTTAGCATTTTCATTGTCTCTAGTGGTTTCATGACACAATAAAAACCATCTGCATGCTTGTGCACAACCAGTATAAATCGATGCACCGAAACTGGATAGGCGGTGTCGTTTGTGTCTTCTGACGAAGTGTGATATAATGGACTAGTAGCCGTATCGATGAATTTCTTTCTAAGGGAAAATGTTAAATCCATCTAAATATTGATTCGTACACTTTTCATCGGTTCTTCAATTCCGTAGTTCAGTGTTCCAAAATGAAATAAAAAAAACCTTCGATGGAAATATGAATTTTTACAATAGACGAGATTTTTTTTTATGCATGCCATTTTGGGTGCTGGCTGTGGCCATTACCATTCAACAGAAAGGTCGAACACATATATTTTTGTTGTCGATGAGTGTTAAATTGTCTGTGCTAAACAAAAAAAATACAAAGAAAATCTCTATTGAATTGGCCGACTTAAGTACTTACCTCGCCTGGAAAATGATATCCATGAATTTTGTGCTCGGATCCTTGGCTGTTTTCAATGCCGTAATGTATGTAAATTTCTTCAAATTGATATCGATAAGCTAATGGGCCACCGGATATGTTAACATGATGTTTTGTATCTTTATCAATGCGAAACACGAGCGATTGGCCGGTGTTCTGTAGTACGCCCGAAACCTGTGCGCCGAACAAAAAAAAAGAAAAACACGAATGAGAATGAGGAAAAAGTGAACGAGAGAGGATAATGCAAATAACAGTATTTAATGGACAGAAAGCCGAACGTCACTCTGTTTTGTTTACTTTTGGTAAGAAAACGGTTTAAAGTATCAGAACCTAAGGTAACAAATGCAAGCAAGCGAATGAAAGACGAATGGGGAAAAAAATCACAAACCAAACAACAACAACAACAAGAACAACAACAACAAAAGAACAACATTTGCATGAAAAATTATTTCCTTGAAGTTTTAGTATTGTTTTCTGCCCATTTTTCTTGGCATAGCACTTGCGAATATGATAAATGTTCGTGCGGATATAAATGTTACGTATGTGTGTCAAAAAGAGAATGTAAATAAATAAAAAAGGTTTTGACCGGTTTTAAAAGGTACGTGAGTAAAGCGAAAAAAAGATGGCATCGACTGCTTTTTGATGTAGAGTGCTACTTTTCCTTCTTTTTTTTTCTTTTGTTGATCATGCAAGCCTTGGCCATATATATTACGTAAGTGTAAGTGGTTGTTTAGAAAAACACACGTTTTCGGATCAATGGTTGACCATCATAGGTCAGAGTTTGGACTGTGGCGTCACTTAAGCTCTTCTTACTTGCATTCACCCATTTTTCTTTAGCTCCATTTTTTCCCTATTCAGTTTTCTGTTTCGTTCTTTTTCTTCTTAGAATAACGTTTCAAAAAGTTGTTGAAAACTTGTTCGGTTTGCTTTATGTTGAATGATTTATTTGCTGGCCATCGAATTTGTAGGTGACGACGATACGATAAACATGATCCATAAATTCCATGCCAACACCATGTAAATGCTTAAATGTGTTTTCAATAGAAAATGATACTTCGATATAAAGTGCGCTTGTTTTTACATCAGCAAAAACTGGATTTTTCATTCTACGATTGCAAATGTGAAAAATAGGAATTTTCTATGCAAAATATATTTTGGACTTTCGAATAACTGCTTTTTTTTATTGCACACCGAATCACCATTAGATCATTCAATTCGAAATCGGAACATTGAATGCATTCACAAGAATCACATTCCTTTCGAATTGCATTCGCAAATGCTTATGAAAATCAAAACGAAGCAAAAAAAAAAATCAATTCGTAGCTTCAAAAGCATGCACAATTTAAGCACCAACTTTCTTGAATATTCGATGATTCAAAGTTTTTCTCGTATTTTTTATGCACTCGCAACTCCGATTCTATTTGTATGCCCATCGTGATGCAAAAAAATAACCAAAGAAAGACTTTGCATGTATGCTGAAAATTGTATGCTTTTTTCTTTCTAAAACAGGAAAGTGGAGGGAAAAAGGACTTGCAGTCAAGAAGCAAACGATTGGAAAAGTGTCGATGCATAGACGAATGGCGAATATTTCAATCGTTTTTACTATAGGGTTTTGTTATTATATATATATATGTTTTTGCCATTTTTATGTGGGTGTTGGCCCATCACATTTCGATAATCGATTCGTTTTCCTATTTCTCACTCTCCGTTACTTTTTTTCATCGATGTCATAGTGCACCATGTTTGCCGGATACCTCATGGCAGAGCAAGTTCGACAGATAGAAATACAGATAAATTTCAAATGAAAAAAGATATCAATATTATGAACTTAATACAAATGATTTGTTTTGTTTTTGCATCTGAATATGATTAAATTCATAACATTCAGCTGTATGCAGCTGCGGCCCAGGAAAACCAATAGTTTAATATAGTTTTTGTGCCGTGCATCGCAAAGGTCGTTGCTATATTTCTTATGCTATGATGTAAATGTTTATTTCCCACTGTCAATGGAAAATTTATGTTTTGATGTGAAAATATCAAGCAAAAACCGAGAAACAAGTATGAGAGAAAGCAAAGAAAAAAGAAAATCAAAACATAGCGAATAAATGAAAGGGAATATTGAAAACGTGCACATGCATATAAATTGTAAATCTCCCATTTTTTTTCTTCTCTTCGATCTTTCGATTGAATCAAAATACATGAGTTATTCCATTTTATGTTTTATGCCCATCGGCGCCTGCATCGCCGCAACTGAATATATTCAGATTGAGTAGGGTAAAACATTGAGTTGAGTTGAGTTTTTCTTAAGTGTGTTGCCAGAATCCAAACTGGACATGAACACAAACATAAGACAGTATTTTATTTATGTTGTTTGAGCAACATAAACGCGTCTGTGGACACGCTAGCCTTTTTCTTCTGATTCAATCGATTCATCGTCGATCATATTAAATAAGCATTTTTTGTAAGTAATTTATTGCGTTAACCTTATACTTTTTGATTTAAACTCACCTTCATTTTATCGATGTGTAGGGGACGTAAGAAGGGATCAAATAGCAGTTTGTCTGGTTCAATATCAATGGGCGATTGTCGACGACCCTTTGTGCACATATTCCATTGTGGATTGATCAAACCCCAAAATGCGGGACCTGCAATGGCAAACAACAAAAAAACATGAGGAAACCAAGCAAATGACAAACAAAAACATATTTAATGAAATCGGATTACATAATTGGCAATCGAAGTTTATTGTTCGAATGAATGAACAGGCTGTTTGATTTAATCAAATGGGTGAAAAATGTTGATTCAGAGAAAAAACAAAATGCTGTAATATTTTGATGCGATTCTTTTGGTGTTTGGTTAATGGAAATACAATCTGACAACGAATATTGAATGATTTAAATTGTGCTAAAATAGTGGCATGTTAATGAATAGGCTTTTCATTAAAATAGGGGAGCACATGTTCTCGTTGATGGGAATATATTGACAAAGACAGTGTGCGGTAGTGAGGCTTAGTGGGACTGTGAACCTGAAATTAAACTGAAAATATGACCAAATGCCGACCTCAGGCGTAATGTTCAACCTCAAGCAGTAATAAAATGCAAAAGGAGCGGATGGTGGTGCTGATGAGCATTGTGAATGCGAAACAACGAGACAACACCATCAACGAAAAAGCATGGCCAAAACAACGACATAGTCGTTTTTTTTTGCATTAAAATATCCCGTACTCAAAATACATAACAATGAAATTAGTAATCAAATTGGAAACTCAACGACCAACCTTACATGCATAATAATAAAAACTCATTCGTGGCTGCATCACAACAGCCATCACCCCAGTCATCTCCACCACCAAAATGACAATGGTTTGTGTATGTATGAGGCTCGTAGCTCGTTGTTTGCGCACATACAGACACAAAGAAAAAAGAGAGACAGAGATAGAACCGAGCAGAGATATTCAAACTCATACACATTCAGTGGTTTCTCTCTTGCTCAGTAGCTGAATTGAGTCAAAATAAATTAGCAATTCCAATCAGAGAGCACAACATGCTTGCAATGCGCCGCACACAAAACAGCCAGCAGATACGCGTAAAGTATGTTTGTCTGCTTGTAATTGGCATTATGACAGCACAACAAACATTTTCCCACTGATTCATCTAAATTTTCTGCTATTTTTTTCCTTGGTTATTGTTTTTCTTCCGTTCCTTTTACCATGCCATTCATATTCATTCAATTCCCATTTTCCATTCAGACGAGGTATTTTTATTCAAATTTCTGTCATAACCGCATCGACAGTATTACCCAACAGCACATTCATAGGACAATATTGCCCGGAACATTGAAAACCCGTATTGAATTGTCAACCGGTTAGAAGTGCGAACAAAATGATATAATTTGCGTTAGCGTCAGCACAGAATCAAAAACAAACAACAGAAATAAAATGAAGAACAGTTAATGTTGCACCTTTTGTATGGCGGACCACTTCTTATTATCCAATCATCTTAATTAAGTCGTTGACAAGCGATGATGACATCTTTGGGTTATTTTTCAATCAAACTTTCAACGTATATGTAAAATTACACAGTGTTAACATGTTTGTCATTAATATTCGCGTAAGCTCTGTGTGCAAATAAATATGGTAAGATGGCGAACGATGCACAGATAGCACATACACAAACACACACACATGCAAACATACCCAGAAAACAAATGCATGAAGCAGAAAATTCCGGCTGTGGATCTGGAATACGTGACATCAAGTTGAGAATACATGTTAATTCTAATCTTGATGCGTGCATTGTTTCTCATTTTCCATGCAAACGAGCATGCTGACAAAAGACGCCCCCGTCGCTGGTGCTGTTGCTCGTGGTGCAGCATCAACATTATTAATAATATTATTAATCAAGTGCTAGCTCAAATGTGAATACCAATCTCTCATATTCCGTTTTGCTGTAGCATTGCTGCCGCTTTAGATGTCTTTTACCTCTCTCGGCTGCATACTGGATCAAACGTGTAGCAAAAAATTTACACGAAATCCTCGAGTGAAGAGAAATTCACTCTTATGTTGGTTAGTTCATATGAACTTATTGTGAAAACGAGAGGAAAAATAGGGCAGAATTTACATTCCGATGGGACATTCAAACGGAATCTCGGTATCATGGCAGATTTTTGGCAGCCGTCGAACAATGCAAATCAATGCTCGAATTGCATTGCATGGCTGACTGATTGATGAAAAATACATAAAATCATTCATTTCTGGCAGCAAAATCATAACATCACGTAAGCTCAAACTAATATTCGATGACATTGTGAATAATAAATGAAGTTATTTGCGTGCTAACATTCTCAATTTAATTTTCGTTTGACTTTCTCTGCTATCACAGTCGAGTGTGATTTTCACGTTGGCCAAAGAGTAACAAGTAAAATTAAAATCAGTTTTTAGAAATCAGAAATCATTAAACGAAGAACTAGCGACACGTATTGAGTTGCTATATTCTCGAGCATGACATGGGCCATGTCACATGGTCGATCGTCTTGAATTACATTTTCTCACTTTTTGATTTTTTGAATTTGGATATTCACTAACTAACTTTAATATCCCTTGCGTGTTGCCATTCTATTCATGACATTTTCCTATAGCAAAACACCGAATATTTGCGATTATCTGGGATTTACTTCACATATGAAAAATGAGCAAATAATGTTTGCACTAAAATTGCTGAACCAAGTTCGCGTATGGTGAGAATGGATAAATATAAAGTGTCGATGTGCTCTCGAAGTTTGTCAAATCATCGATATTCCTCGGGAGGCAATCATTTATCGAAGTTTGTCTTTAGAGAGACTCACTATAAACTTGGCTAGACGAAACCATTGCACGCAATGGCAGCCAGAAACGGAGAGCTAAAGAAAACAGAAAGAGATAGAGAGATAGAGAGCACTCGCACTCTATTGGAAAAAAGATTTTCCGAAATTGTAAACTTGTGCAAAGAGCTATGTGACAGCTCAAGGCACATATTTTATTCCGTTCGTTGCCGAATTCCCGATTCGATAGAAAATCAATGAAGGGTCTTCTTCACATCCGTTTCGTTGACATCGAATTTGGCTTTTGTTATTATATTTTTTTGTCTTCGCTTCTACTCTTTTTATTTCTGTTTGTCCCGTAGCTCGTTCATTATTCCTCACGTGTACCACTTTGTCTTCGTTCGTTCAGACGATGGCCTTAAATGTTGTTGTTTATCTCCCTGTATCGCTCTTTCGTAATGTCCTTTGGTGTTCTTGTTCGACCTCAATTCACTCAAATTAGATGAAGTATACTTTTGCCGGCAGCACAACACCGTTAGAAAGTTGATTAAAATAGGTAGGAAGTTGGCACACATATAGCATTTCAGTTCTTTGTTGATGTTCATTAGGTGAATATTGCTGAATGCATTTTATTTCGGATAGTAGCACGCTACTCGCTTTGACTCTTTAACAAATTTTACATGATACACATGTGTAATTATCCGAACGTGATGTAGCTTTTGACAGTAGCCCCAAAATTTATGCCTTGAAACTAAAAACAAACGGCCATCAAGAAAAAAATACCGGCGAGAAAAAGACGCACACAAAAGTGCTGTGGTTTCATGGAAATTGTTCACCTATGGGATATGAAGACATGGCATCTAGTGCCTAGCATTAAGACCATCCTTTTATATGAATATTCCCACATGGTTTTCGAACCACAGCTCTCTGTATATTTTCATTCATTTCAATTTGACCCGCTTGCCGTTTCATAGAAACGCATACCCAAATACGCCGATAGACATTTATGTTTTCGGCCTTTTTCTACTTATTCTACATCAAAACGAGTATTTTGGACAACCTACGAATGTATGCAGATTTTGTGTATACACTTGGACTCGGTGCAACACAACGAACACAACAAGCCAAAGGGATAATTAAATTTTCTTAACCATGTTTACATGCGATTTATGTTTACTATTCTCGATGGCTTTGTTTCATTTAATGTTTTGTGTGTGTGTGTGTGTGTGTGTGTTTTGTAACGATCTTGTCGATTTTCGAATCTTGTTTTGAGTCGCTGGCAGTGACTTGCTAAACGTTTATAAAACCGTTATTTCTATTACTTTCTAAGGTATTTTCAGTATAATTTTATGTAAAAGTAAAATGATATTATGATAGTGTATTATTTGTAGAAAATCTATGAATTGAAAATTCTCTCTATTCATGTATTTGAAGATTCACAGTATGAAAACTATACAATTCTTGTTGCATTGAAGTTTCATCCAATTATGGTTAAATTTCAAAATTAAAATATCGATCAATAAAAGGAATAAAAATTCCTTATTTAATTTCTATAGAATAGTAAATTCAATGAAAAAATATGTACTTGGAACCATTAAAGATTTCGTGAAAATAAAAAGTATGCTATGATTTTGCAAAAATATTCTCGTGCAAAAGTATCACATATCAAGTAACCTTGTAAACTTAAAAATATTGATGTTTTTGTCTCTTTTTGCCAGGTATTTATTTGTAAATGAATTAAATATACTCGATTTAGTTTTTAAGACTCAAAATGCTCTTTTGATGGTCTTAAAGATACAACAAATTTTCTTGTGTGATTTGTATGACATCTTCGTATAAATTGTGCGTTACATCGCTTCTTAAAAGAGTTCGTTTTCAAAAGCGTAAACAAATAGACCACAATATTTAATTGATTTCTTTAAGAAGATCAAAGAAACTGCTTTTTGCCCTGGATCAACAAATGCATTTCTTTATTTTACATTCATTTGATTTATGTGCCAATATAAAAAAAAAACGTCGACATTTGCTTTGAAGATCAATCTATTCAGCTTTTACATTATAATGCTGGCAAGGACATTTTAACGTGTGGAACACACAAAGTTCAAACACAAGCCGGTGTTTTCAGGGAATCGACTGTAAACGGTGCAAACAAATAAATGAATACGGAAATCGATCGAGATTCTAACAAGGCACACAAAAAAAAAGACCGGAATATCGAATTCCAATGCCAATGATTCTTTCTGCATTCGAATTTCCGTAGTTTTCCAATCGAGACGCATATACAAGACTGCAACCAATGAAAAAGTATTTGATTAATGGATATTACTTTCAGTCGTCGTCGTCGTTGTCGTCGTTGCCGTTGTTACACAATGGGTTTGCCAACGAAAACAAATCTTGGTCGCTCACCCACGAAATATTCGATTTTCTGTGCAATGTTCAAATGGCACATCTCTGCCCGTTTCTATGTGGAATTTTGATCATTGTTTTTAAGGATTTTTATGACTTTTGTGTACTCGTGAACGGTCTGCGAATCGAAATGCATACGATTTTGTTACATCGATTAATGTCAAAAGAATAGGAAACGAACACGACTTCGTTTTCAATCTCATGTAAAGAATTCGAAAAAGTTTTGTCGACAAAATCGATTATATTTTAGATTTTGCTTTAGTTCATTCAAAATATACATGACAGCTAGGGGGAAATAACTATTGGCATAACTGCGTGTATTCGCATGGTATTTACATAGCATCCACGAGCGTCACCTGTAGGTTGCATTTGCGCTATTTGCAGGGTATTTACAGCGTTCTTTCCCCCTAGCATGACAGTTAAACTCTGCAAATAATTATGTTGTTTGTGATAGTTTTGTTAGGGGCATGAAAGCTTTCGTTTTCGAGCAAGTTCACTTAAAATTTTAATATGAATCAAAAAGTATACATATTACCACTTTTTTACAGGCATCAAATAAAATTCACCTGCCACTGGATGCACTAGTTCCTTTATATCGCGTACATTCCAAGTGAAATTTCAAGCCAACTTTGAAACATCTGAAGTGTTTTGTAAATCAAAAACACATCCAGTATGTGCATTAGTGTCTATAAAAAGATGCATTCTTATGTATGAATCGCAAAGTGAATAACAGTGAAAATTTCAAGGAAAACTCATTTAATAAAAAAAAAACATATGCAAACTTTTACGACACTTTAGTGCATTTGTTGCGTCTGGATGGTTCGGACGAAATTTATTTAATCCATTTGCTACTTTACTTAATTAAGCCGTTATTTTTTCTTAAGTGAACATCAAAATGCTCTTTACAAGCAACGGCTTGATGAAAACTGACACAAGCATTCAACCAGATAAACGGTTCTCAACATTTGTGATAAGATTAACTGTTAAAATTAAAAGGAACCAGAAAGTGCGATAGGGATATTGTGTAAAACGTTCACAAATTGATCAAGCCGAAACAGTTAGTCGGGTCAAAATCAAATGTTAAAGTAGCAACTCAACATAAGGGTGCAAGATGCTTTCGCTCAAAGACGACGATGATGATGGAGAAAAAATCGCGGCTCGCTAACGAAGGTAAAATTAATTTTTTCCCATGAAGATGCAAATAATATGTGCATGTCGAATTCATTTAAGCTTAAACTTTCGACGCTATTCAACGAATCAATAGACAAGAGTTTGCAACCGCAACGGAACAACATCCACCAACCAACATCAGCAGCAACAGCATCCCGAGAAAAAAAATTGCGCTACGAAAACTGTATACTTATTGAATAAGTTTGAAAATTTAAATATTTGACTGCTGTTGCCAGTGTGAAAAATTGAGCCAGTTTTGGTGGGCGCACGTGTTGTGAAGTGATTTCGAGCCGCTAAAAAACAAAACCGAAAAGTGAAAAATAATGAAAGAGGAAAAGTTTCTGGCTTTTGCACTGAAAAACCTATTTTCACACTCAAGACACATATTTTCCACATTTCTTCATTTGGTTTTCGGTGGATCGAGAATTCTAGTTCTCTTAGACAGCTCTTTTTTTTGCCATCTCTATCAGCACCCAACGAGCGCCATGACTTCAGGAAAACTTCGAAACGACTGGGCTTTTTTCCATGGAAAATAAATTGCAATTTTCATTTAGGTTTTAATTTTATTAAGGTTAATAATTCTGTGCGGTTATTGAAATTCGAAACGAAGAAAAAAGTTGTTAGCGCTAGAGTCTTCACACTTGTACAAACACTCTGTGTTTTAAGGCGCACAACGACGGTATAAAACTTTGGCAGCTGAATAACTTTCAATGCTAAACGATGCAACCCTCGGTAAAAGAGCGAATCGAGGGAACAAAAAGAAAGTCATTGTCTCATTCGATTTCGAATGGATGCGAACCATTTTCAAATGGAATTTTGTGGTAATGTTCACTTAAAAACGCCAACCCGAAACAGAAGTCATCGACTGAAAATTGTGCGACTATTATAAAATAGACGCAGTAGAATCCAACACGAAGGCGGCAAAAAGTGTGAGCATGAGTGAGCGTATGGAAAGTGTTATGAAAACAATGTGAAGCGAACTCCGAACCGAATGAACGAGAAGTGTGAGGATGGAAGATGCTAGACGAAGAACAAGTCGTTCGCTTTGATTCGGAAACCGGAAAATGTTTGCACTGACAAATCTGTTTGAAGTTTTCTTTTGTTTTAAGTGGTAGCATTTTGGATTAAATGCGTTGAATTATTAGCATTGTTGACTTTTGCCGGAACGATGCAACTGGCGCAAAGTGAAAGCTGTTCCATACGACAGCTATGGCTTTTGAATTTTTCAGCGAACCAAGTTTTCATTGGCGTCAATTTAATGGAAGAATTTCTTCAGTAATTTCAATAATTTCTTGAAAATATTAATGAAAATGCGTTAAAATAACATAATGTTTGGCTTTGATAATAATCAAAGGTGATGAACAACATTGAAACATTGACGAGAGCACTTGTTGTCATGGCACAATGATTGTAATTCCATGAATAAAATGATTCAATTTACAAACGAATAGATACAAAGCGATATCTTTTGTGGAATCAGCACAGTGTTATAGCTTTTAGTCAAACATCTAACACGTGCATTGGTATTATCTGTTATAAAGGAATGTTTTCATTGGCATTGGAATGAATGCCTCGAATGTACATTATTATTATAGATATAACTATAGTTGACTATAGCCACTTGCGGCAACATGATGCTGGATATAAAAAAACGTATTTTTTACACAACATTCGAGAGAACGTGTTTATTCATACAACATAAAAATCGCTTGGTTTATTACAGTGTGGAACACGATTCATGTTAAGCCTTTTGATTGTAGCCATTTCCATTGAAAGTGTCTATTCAATGGTTATGTGTGTGTGCGTGTGTGTTTTTTTTTCTCTCGAATTAACCGCATCTATCGGGGGTTTCGCCACATCAAAATCACTTCCCCTCAGAGCAAAATCTGACAGTTGAATAGTGACGACGAATACGTAAGCGTTTTCCTTTCGATTCTTGACTTTGCTGCCTTTCGGCTCGAACTGCTGCATGAGTCATTGTGTGGTTTTAACATTCATTTGGTTCATGCCCACTGCATGTAAGTGGTTTGTTCTATTCACCCGATTCATGTTTCTCTAAATATTATCCTCGTTTTTTTTTTTGTTCACTCTTCCGCAATTTTATTTCTCTCTCTCTCTCTCTCGTTTTAAATGCGCAAATGCACGCATATGTTCTAGTTGGTGTAAACATTATACTACAAAATGACCACTTTTAGTGTCATTATTATTATTACTCTAGCTTCATTCCAACTTGAGTCCAATATACGGACGATGGAGAGACAAAACGGCATGTTTTCACTTTGGCAAATTAGTTTTTTTTCTCTTCGTTTGTTTCGTTACCATTCATTCGTTGTGTGTAAGCGCTCTTCTCACTCTCTCATTGCTTTTCCACTTTTGCTGCCAACCAAAATCACTTTCAATGGTGAACAATGTCGTGCTGTCTTTTTTTCTATATCTATTTTTCCCCATCGTTGACTGTATTATGCTCACACTTACATTAAATAAAGTGCAGCTCGTTCATCATGTTAAAAAAAAAAGTTTGTTTGTTCGCAAGTTAACTCTCGACAACATTCTTTTTACCGCCTTCTTTTTTTTCTACACTCCCCAACTCCCCCCCTCCCACCGGGTCGCCAACACAATTTTCAAATTGTCAAAGAACAGCAAGTTCTGCCCATCAAGATCTACTCTTGTTTGAATTCAATGACTTTGGACCTTTTAAAATGCACATTTAAATGTCATGACATTTTAACAAATTTATTAACATTCACAAATGATTTTGTGCGAACACATGAAATTTATGCATAAACATAAAATTTATTAAAATTGAAATATCAATTGAAAAATAATAGTTGGAACTCGAGCAATTTACACCAAATTCAACAAAAATTCCATAATAATATTGAATCAATTTATGCATTGATCTGGTTACACTCATGAATATGAGAATCGAAAAATCAATTTTACTTAATGCATCGGGGTGTCTGCTGAGTGGCGGTGGTGGTGATGGTGTTGGTGGTGACACAATATATACATATATATATAATATATGGTTACTGTGGTTTAATATATATTTATAACAATACATTCAAATCTCGTGTTCACTCACACCAGTCAGTGAAAATTCAATCGCAATAAACAATGTATATGAGTCATAACTCCACAACTAAAACAAATGAATTTCATCGTCGGAATGATAAAATGCAATAGCATAATATTCAACGATATAATTCGGTATAATAGTAACGCAAGACTGTAAAGCATGCGAACAAAAACTAAAAATGCCTGTATTTTTTGTTGTTGTTGTTATGCAATTGCCCCGATCTAACATTTTAACATGGAATGCCATTCAATAAATAAAAATAAACGCCAAAGAATCCCATTCGAGTTTATTCCCGGTTTTTGTATTTTACTAGATTTGTTTTTTTTTATCGCCGGTTGCTACTACATTTCTCTTCATTGGCTAGTACGTTTTTTTCTCGCTCAGTAACATTCCATGTAAACAAAAACACTTTTGACCAGAGAAAAAAAACCATTTGCACCAGTTTCGATCGACAAAAACATGCATCAATGTCGGTAGATATTACGTCCGAATTTGCATGGGCCGTTCAACGCACCGTAAACATTTAAATCGAATCGATAATTACTCGCGGATTATTTGCATCTATATTTTAAAATTGATGCAAAACCATTTTTTTTGCCTGTGTTGATCCTCGGAAAGCTACTTTTTGCTGTTGAAAATATAGTTTTCAGTATATTGAGGTTAGATCTCTAGTGAATTGTGTTGTCTTATTCGGATTCATTTAACTATTTTTCTGCGTTCGGTTTGATGTTCAATGATGAATTGATTCACTCTCGATTGAATCGCATGAAGTATTTCACTGGGTTTAATTTTCTTGTTGGTTTTTTACCACCCGCAGGTTAAATGCTTCAATTTCATTGACAACAAATTGTGACTCATCGCGCGTAAGGGCCAAAGGCTATTATGAACCATATATATTGAACATGTCAAATTCGTTGAGGGAAATAAAAGCAAGAATATAGCAGCAATAAATTCGTTCGCTTAATTGATCCCGTAATGTTGTGATGCAAGTTTGATTCTGCATACAAAACACAGTTGATTTTTTGCATATTCAATTATTCGACAGCGATTTTAGTTATTTCACCTGTTTTTATCATTTTATTTTATGCAATATTATTATTTTGTTTTTGTTTATATTTAAGTTGTGCGAGAATTGGCATGAAAAAAGAACATTAAACAAATATTTGTGTAAATATTGGAAAATAGTTGGTTGTTTCTGGTGTACGAAAACAATTTGATACATTACCATCGGAAATCATCATTCATATTTTACTCGATTTCAATCAACAATTAAGTAAAATTTCCGTTCCATATATTGAATTTGTAAAAAAAAAAGATTTACCTGAAATACCATCATACGTCCACCATTCCTCCCAACTGGCTGCTGTGTCTGTAATTAAAAGAATTCAAATCAATAAGACATCGAATGATTGGATCTGCCGCCGAACTGCTTTCCGACGATAATGATTTTTATGGTTGCGGTGTATTTGCACGGCAAGAACTAGTCGAATCGAAATAAAAACACTTAAGAGAAGTATGGAGTCGATATCATTTTACCGTTAAAGTCGTAGCAAATTACAACATCTAGCGAAACTAATATCTTAAGAGATGCAATTTAATGGTTCTATCGATTTTCTAGCTGAATAAAAACGGATCGGTCTATTGCGACAGTGCTCCAGTTGCCAAATGCTGTTTGCAGAACACAAACACACACACACACACAGCAGCCGGAGCAAAGCTGAGCAAACACAAAAAAAAAAATTCGATTCGAAGGGGGAAAACTTCGCATAAAAATGATAGCATTTACGGCGCCGTATATTTTATGCCAATAATCGGAAGAAACAGAGCAAACAACAACAAATTCAACGCGTCTAATAATAAATGTGGCGCCAAACATTCTGGCGAGAGCAAACGGAGCAATTTTTTTCGGAATTTTGTCTGTTCCAATTGTGTGTGTGTGTGAGTGCGTTACGATTTCGAGTTTTTCGGATTTCAATGCATCAGTGGACTAGCGCTGACTCTGTGTGACTGAACTACCATTTCGAGTAACACACAAACGCAAAGAGATAACAATAACTGTAACCAAATAATCTCGGCGAAAAAAAAAATATCGGAAAAAAGGCAGAGAACGAGAGATATAGTGGAGAAAAAAATTTGGAAAGAGAAAGAGTGAAGTCGCATACAGCGATTTTAATGTCGCATCATAATTCAATGTTGTGTGTGTCTATGTGTGTGTATCAGTTTGAAAACCAACGGAATTGTTTTTATGGATGCCTTTAACCACCAGAAAAATCCCCTCATGTAAGAAGAATGAACCGCACCGAAAAATGAGAACGCGAGCATTCAAGCAATTAATTCCCATTCGAGTCAGCCAAGGCAATTGCCAACCATTCGAATGAGTCATCATCGAATCATTCTCATCCATTTCCAGCGAATGAGCACACAATAGCTCAACTAAATGCGAACGATATACTTTCATCATGGCAACTCAAAATGCAAGAAAAACGCGCTGGAATACAAACCGTTTCGGTTGAAATATATCTCTCGTCGTTTACTTTTTGGGGACATATAAATTTTCGACAATAAACATGTTACGAGTATGTGTTCTTTTTTCTCTCGCACACAATTCAACTACAGAGGCTTTACTGAGTTGTCTTGAAACTATTTTTCTCTTTTCTGGCAAACAGCAGACAACAAACAGCAAACTATTGCACTTTTTTATCCTTTTGCACTCACAACACACACACAAATGAATAAACTCGCCAAAAAGTCTGGAACATTTTAATGGGTGTTTTTAACAATAAAGCTGCGAAGTTTATCATCGATTCGAAAAAATAATCATGCATCCAAGTGAGTTTTGGTTGGAAACTGTTCAAACATTATTTCATTCAATCTCACAAATTGGTATGGAAAAGAAAATATTATTTTCAATTGAGCGCTCATAGAAAAAATATTGGCTAAATTTGATTTCGTAAATCTAGTACTTCGTGCAAACGTCAAACTGTGAAATAAACAAGTGGAGAATTTTGCGCGCGCTACTTGACAGTCGCAGTGATGTTACGATCGAACAACAAACGGTTTGCATTCAGATGTACACAGACAAATTGAAGTAAACATTTTGTCTTTCAATTCTTTCAAATTGGTGCAAATACACAATTTCAGTGAAATCCGAATAAAATTTTAATGGTTTTTAAAACAATTTGCGAAACATGGAACAAAATCTAAGCTTGTACGAGGATAAATTACACTTTTATTTGATTGTTTCATCTGAAGAAAGTGAATTGTCAGAGCACATGCAATTTGCCCGTGAGGTAGACGAATTTTTATTGTTATTTTTGTGCCATTTTTGTTATGCTATTTAATTGATTGAGCAGTAAAGTGAAATGTGATTTGATATTTACAGAAACTTGAAGAAAATATTAGCAAGAGCAACATCAAAGAAGTTACACCGAACGAAGCCATTGGGTTATCCGGCAATTTCACCAGAAAACACATCGTTGTGTTTGATGAATTTAAAGGCGATTGTTTTGAGACCATCAAAAAAACACAGGCCATGTAAGCTATTGTGTTGTTTACAAATTCAATTATGGTATTAATTTATACGGATTCTTGATATTTCACGGACAATTTTCTCAACATTCCAAAGTGTATTGAGCTTAAAAATTTGTCATTTTGTATACAGAACGGTGCTGGACCGACCAGGTGTTGCTCACTTGAGTAGGGTGGTTTACTACTTGTTAAGATTCGACTCTTGACCAAGTAAGTAAGACGAGCAAACGAGTTGACTCCAACTAGAAGTGATCGAGTCGACTTAGTTGCCCGACTTACTTACTTCCATTTCTTTTATACAACAAGACATGTTGAAAAGAATCAATAAGTTCAGTGACACCATATCAATTGATTGACAATCATAGACATTTTCGTTAAAAAAAAATTTGTGATATTATTTTGGCCGCCCTAACTCGAATTTTTAAAGCCATGTCAAATTTTTGTTGTTGACAAAAGTATAATCAATTGTTTTCTGACCACATTAATGCCGGTGCTAATTGCAGAATGATGGTCTTAAATTCCCATCAGTTTCCATATTCGCACTTTTTTTTGAACATTTTTGCATACGATTTATATCTTAATATGACAAGTTTCGATTTTTCAACATCTGGGTCTGCATACGGCACAAAAATACCAAATACGTTCAATTACATCTCACCAATATCTAGAATTGTTTACTCAAAACTTGTAAGAAAAATCGAAAGTTATTTTTTCAATGTCTATAATTCATCTTTGAATTATGCCGGATATGAATCTAAAGCGATCGGCCGAAATTCCCTGCTATATTTAAGATATTGAGTTGATATTGAAATGATCTGGCCTAAAATAAATCCATTTTGTTGAATCGATGAATCATTGAAATATATTGAGCATGTGTTCCCTGTTAACAGAATTCTTGGACCGAGATGTGTCATCAGCTGCATGATGGACAATGTCACACTGCCAGACATCGACTCACCAATGTATAATCTGGCTATGAGGGACTTGATTATCTGCTTGTCATCAATTCCCATCGAAGAAAAAGTGAGTTCACAAAAACGGTCCAAATGATTGGCAATTGATTAGCCTAATTATTCTTTTGTTCTTCTCTCTAATCTAGGCAAAATTGCGCACGCTCATTGGCTACATGGGCGGTCGCTGCATAGACATACTAGCTCAAGCTATAACACATTTAGTAACAGAAAGTGTGCGGTCAAGCAAATATCACGTAAGTGAATCTTAACATGTGAAATAAATTGAATTGTAATTTCAATTGTAATCTTTTCTGTTTCACGTGTCACTGCAGTTGGCTGTAAAAGCGAATATGAACATAATGAAATCGTCATGGATTTATGAAGTTTGGAACCAAAGTTCCGTTGCAAATGTGTTGGCAACGAGTCAAAAGTTTGAAACCCATAAAGTGCCGACATTCTACAAGGTGAGAGTAACAACAACTGGTCTTAACAGAAGAGAAAAAAAAGAAGTGGAAGAAATGGTCGTCAAAGGTGGCGGAACCTATTTTGGTGAGTTTAGTTCAACAACAATTGATGTTGTTATAGCCAAAAGGAATGCAACAGAAACACCGAAATTGAAGGCTGCAATGAATCAAGGGAAGGCGTGTTTGTGCGACGAATGGATCTATGATAGCTTCAAAAAGGGATTTGCCCTACCACCGGAGGACTATCTCATCGATTTGGAAGCGAAAAAGCACACATCGACTCCCGAAAAGCGACCAAGTGGTGACTTTACACAATCATCTGGTATCGATATTTCAAACATCAACTTTGCCGGAACGATCAACGACACGGCCATGTCGAATTTAAGCATTTGCTCTGATATTGGTTTGGGCAGTCGAAAACGCAAAAGCAATGATGCAGTTAACGAAAACCGAGACCTTTCGTACAAAGCCATTTTCGAGAAGCTTAACATGCAAGAGGCCAAACGAGCCGGCACTTTTCTGGATGGATGCAATATTTTCATTTGTGGCTTTACAACTGAGGAGAAGGAAAAGATCGTGAAAATATTGAATGCTGGAGGTGCTACGCGATACGATACGATCCATTCGAATCTGAGCCACATTATAATTGGAAGCCCAACAAAGAAAGATTTAACCATGTTACAAGCCATCCGAACTGATGCAGTTTTGGTGAAATTGGATTGGCTTGTGGAGAGTATTGGCAAGAGGGCCGCCGTTGATTGTGATCGATACATCTTTCAATTGAATACAGGCAAACCAAATGCCATTGCTGATGAACAAGCTACTGCACCGTCTCCAGCCAGCAAACGAAACATTTTGTTGATGAGTGGACAGACGCCAAAGCAAGCCACCCCAAAACGATTGAATTTCAATGATTCTAGCTCATCAATGTCAAAAGACCAGTCGTTGAATGAAAGGACATTAATGTCGCAGACCAACAAAGAACAGGCAGAGGATGAAATTATCGATCAGTATTTGAAAGCACCGCCACCAGCTCCTGTACCTCAGAAAACAGCACCCGTAACACTTCTACCTACAGAGCCTGTGGCTGGCCCAAGCAAACCAGCTAGTGAATTTAAAATGCCAGCAAAGCCAACATCATTTGCAAGCGAAACTACTGACTTTGGATCGGACTCAGACTTTAGCCCAACTATGCGCAGTCAGGTGATGTTCTTGGCTAATTTAAAAGTGCACATTCGGGGATTCGATGCAGATAGCCATGAGTCATTAGAAGAGGATTGTCGAATCGCTGGAGCTGAGGTAATCTCTGACGAAAATTACAAAGGAATTGTTGATTTTCTCATTTTACCCGTTGATGTCATGACTATGGATGGAATCAATGTCAAAGCAAGGAACACTGTTAATCACAATTGGCTGGTGAGGACATAGATTTTTACTTGACACCACATATTTTGCGCCCAATATCTTCATACTACTTTCTTTTTTTGTTTCTTCATTTAGATCAACGCCAAACGACTCAATCAAATTGATTCTAACGATAAAGTAAATTTGATTGCAGTGACTAGTCCCATTGAAATTCCGTATTTTTTTGAACCAATCATTTTCCCAGAAGAATTGTCACCATTGGCCAATCTTGTGATTGTATTTAGTTTGTACTCTAGTGACGAACGAAATTATTTGTTTCACTTGGCAACAATTCTTGGTGCTGAAGTGCAAGAGTCATATTGTCGAACGAAAAAGCCGCTGCTAATTTGCCCCGAAGCAAGAAGCGCTAAATATGATGCAGCTATTCGATGGAGTAAGACACATCTAACAAATGATATTCATTTTATTTGGATATGAATGTGAAAAACTATTTAACTATGAACTATGTTTATTCAGGGCTCACAGTGGCCAATAAACACTGGTTATTGGAATGCTATAAGCAACAGAAGCGAGTGTCACTTCGTAAGTATCTGGTGGGAGAATCGATCTTGTCCGTTGACCATCAAATCGAAGAAGATGATGAAGAAATATTGAGCTCACAGCCGGTCACTTCAGTAGACTCTGGAGAATCGACTAGGGGTAAGTTTCTGACTATTCTCTTCAGATTAAATTGGCTAGACGTAGTTATTACATTTCATAACTTCAGACGCTCCTGTTTTTCAAAATCGTCGCATTGAGCAATTGCGAGGCGAAAAACCAAGATCAAATCCAGAATCGCCCATTATACCAACAAGAAATCGGGAGGTATTGAATCTGTTGGATACTCCAACTCGTGAATCGCTTCTTCAAAGATTTAAAGAATTGGAAGAGGAAACACCACAATCGAAGCGTCGTCGCTATGAGGAGGCTGGCATTCATACTCCAGAATGTGCAACGACACCGTACTGGAAGGAATTTAAATGGCAACAATTGGAAGAGCGTCGAATGCGGCATGCACCAACCCAAGAACAAATCGACAAAATTCAAAATCGAAAGGTTTGTACACGTTAATCCTGCACTGAGATTGTAATTGACGTCTGTCATTATTGACAAAAATAAAATCATTTTGATTTATGTAGTCTTGGACTGAAGTTAAGCGAAACTTTTGGAAGGAGGCATTGGGTGATGAATATGAAAGTCCAAGCCAATGCTACATCGCAAACATGCAACAGGATGTGCAGCATAATGACACCATTGCATCGCGTGCTACGGGAAGGCAGCTACAGTTTGATTCGCCAGCCGAAACTGAAGCCGACCAAAACATACAAATGTTGGCCGATTTCATCAACAAAGGAAAACGAGACAACAATGAACCAGTCCAGTATGTTGAATTGCCGAATACAGCACCACCTGACTCAGGTTTGTTATAACTGTTTTACCAATCATTCTCAGCTGAATTTACGAAAATTACTTTCAACATTCGTGTCCACAGAAATGATAAATACGGAACAACATGAGGTCATTGGTTGGCGTGATCCAAGCGAAACGATTGAAGACACACCGAAACGTGTATCCAAAACCAGAATCATGCCATGCTTCAGCATTTCATGTAGCAGTGAAAATGTGAAACACACACTCATCCAACAAATCAGAGCTCTCAATGGAAAAGTTTGTGAAAATTTAATGAAGTATGATAGCGCGTGCACGCACTTTGTATGTGAAAAGCCAAGCCGAAGCGAAAAATTGTTGAGCTGTGTTGCGGCTGGAAAATGGGTGCTTGAGTTGAGCTATGTGCAGAAGAGTTTCGAAGCAAATTATTTCCTCGATGTGAGTAAAACAATGCAAATTTTATGGAATTCAAACATTTGAGTGCATTTTTTTTTTGGTTTGATATTTCAGGAAGAGGAGTATGAGTGGGGTAATCCAAAAGCAAGAGGCCTTCCACCGATAGAAAAAAATGATCTCATTGTTGCAAAGGCAGCCCACCGTTGGCGCAAGAAGCTACAATCTGATGCCAACCCATCAGCGAGAGGCATTTTTAAGGACTTTCGAGTTATTTTAAAGACCGGAAAAAACGATAATCTACGAACACTGATTGAAGCTGGCCTAGGAAAAGTTGTGGAAACTAACAAAGAGTGAGTATTTAGCCGAATTTTTCAGATGAAATCAACCATTTTTCATGTATACTTTTCGTTTGGATAGTCTACCGCTGGACAAACAGATGACAATTTTAGCTGAGGTCACACATGTTATTTGTCAAACGAACTTTGCAAATTTCACCGCCGATGAAATCAAGGCTCTTGATCATGCAAATGTGCATCGCGTCCTAATAAATTATCTTCAAAGTTATATAACAAGTGAAACACTTCCTAATGTGAAACAATTCTGGTTCAAATAAAGCAAACATACATCTGGCCGCATTTGTTTGAATAATCACTTCAATTTGTTAAAAATGTTCATTTTAAAATTATGTTAAATAAATGCTGATGAAAGTGTATATTTCTTTTTAAAAAGATGTATGAACATTTAAAATTCGACTAAAATAAACTGCATTGTTCGAAACATTTAACTGAATCGATTTTTATGTGAATCAAATGCGATTTTTATACGAACAAGTTATCAAAGATCATTTTTAAATCGCATTTCATTTTATGAAATAAATAAAATCAATTTAAATACGATTTTTTTTTGCATTAATTTTGAGCTACAAAGCCATTCTGTGGATTTGTTGAAGTCCAGACTGAGTTCAAGTGAAATTGAATTCAGTCGTCTAAGGGCTTTAAAAAGTGTCTGCCATTTGTTCCATAGGTAAACGCTGTTGTAGAATGTTGAACTACGCAAAACTCTCTTTCATTCTCTTTTTCTCTGCGTATGTGTGTGTCTGAAATACTTAAAATTCCACATGGATTGCTCTGCTATGATGTTTGTTCGTCTGTGCATTTGAAATCGGTTTTTGTCCACTTGTTCGCAAAGCGATGAAAATAATTTCTGACTATAGCATGACTCCAGAGTTTGGCCCCGGCAAAGAATCATTTATGTACTTGGTTACGTGTTCAAAATTGAATTGCCAAGCTAGCGAGAACAATGCGATAAATGTAAAATACTTTCTCTCGGTGAATCGAATGTGAAACTTTTGGTGTTGCAAGTGTATGGGTTGTATGTGTGTAATATGTGTATGTTTGGGATTCATATGCGAAAATACAATTTCCATTTGAAAATGCTCGCAACGCATTTACGTATGCGATATACGGAAATGTTTGTCGGTTTTTGTGCTGTTCTGTGAAATGTTATAACTGGGATTGAGATCCCGATAAGCTGATATCTCTTATTATTTTCATTATTATTTTCGAAAGAGTGAGTGGAAGAGTGGGAGAAAGAAAAAAGGGTAAACCAATAATCAATTTAAAAACTACGGGCAAATCCACTATTTTGTTTTCACTTAAGGTTTTCCTCGTATGAAGTTTTTGCAAATAATCGAATAAGAATTGAAATTCCATGGCAGCAGCCCCAATAGATCCGTATTCTTTCTGTTGTTGACCGTCAATTCCAATCAAAATCATTGTTTTCTTTTACAATTTCGTAACTTTTCAATTCGCTTGGCTCAAATTACGTGTTTCATAATGATTTCAATGTGCAATTTTCCGGCTTCTTTGTAGCACAACCGATTCATTCATATCATTCAATATGTATATGCATCAAAGTTTGGATATAGTCAAAGTATATTCAAAACTGCGTACATACCGAGTGATGCTTGGAAACATAAACTAATTATATAATGCACTTGATTTTTTCTCTTGAAATTCGGTTCATTTGTTTTTAAACGTAACAAGCCAAACAAGTTGTTGTACCAAATTTCATTTCCCTTGATACTTGAAATATTGGATTTTTGTCCGAATGAAATGCAAACAATATATTTCGGTGAAAAAGTGGCTCTTGCCATTCTATTACACGCCCTCAATGAGCTGGCGCATTCAAATCATGTTTTGAAACCATTCTTGCCAACAAAGTAATAAATGCATATATTGATTTGAAATTGATACATCTCTCACAATGGCAAAATGGAATTTTTAACATTTCATCGTTGCATTCAACGGAGTCGCAAATGAGAGTGAAGAAAAACCCGCGCTTAGCAGAGCCATCTCTGATGCTTTACTTCCATAATAAAAAAAAATCTAATTTATTTTTTAAAAGGTATTGATGTTATAATGATAAACTAATTGCTTTCGAATACAGATCTATTGACTCACATTGTTCACAAAGCAGTAATAGTGCTATAATTAGCAATTTGCAAATGAAAATATTCATGTATCAAATGAGAGATGGCGCACGGTATCGCAAATTCCAAGTACAACGGTAATATTTGGATCGTTGTATTGTTGAGCTTCTTCGGCATTCTATTATTTGTTTGCAATTTGCTATCGAATATTTTTGCTTGAAAAAGATTTCATCATCCGACAAAGAGGTTATGAGATGAAATTTTTGAACCCGACTGCGCATCAAATGCAATCGCATTCTTTCGACTTTGTACATTTTTCATTCATAAAACATTGTTTGTATGTTTGTTTGTTTTCACTGTGATTTGCATTCGGTTCCATTGCATTAGAATTTCTCAACAAATCAAATGCAACAGTGAACAATTTTATTATGTATTGAAGTTAGAAATGAACGAGAGAGAAAAAAAAACAACCTAAACAAATTACAATAACGATGGTAATATTTCAAATGGTTCAACATATTTCCATTGAATTATTTCAGGTTATTAATCTAACTAATTTGAATCGCACGTCAAGAGAATGTGGCAATTTTCATGCGGAAAACCGAAAAATGTTTGCATGCATTACGAAAATCAATTCACAATCAAATTAATGATGTGCTGAAGTTTTCGGCATGTTCGTTAGCCACCTAGTCAAATGAACAACACAACAAATACAGCGTTTTAAAAAAAAAGGTGACGCGAATTGATTGATGGCAAACGGAGCGAGTTAAAAGCTCAAATAAATTATTTCATTAAATACCGAAATCTATCACAGTCTCTGGCTAATTTATTTCAAACGAAACAATCGTCTAATTGACGAACATTTTCCTGTCATTTTCATGTGGTTTCCTTTTTATTTGTAGCGAGAATCCATTGATGAGGATTTGGTTGGTGCGCATTTAAAACGCGGCGATTGTGGCTAACAAATGAAAAGCAGCTGAAATGGGTGTCAAAGGGAGAGAAAGTGTGCCAGCCGCATCGAATCGTCACCAAAATTCATTAAAGTCGTCAATGAAATAAAACGGTTCAATTACACAATTAATTTGGTTGTCGTCGTCGTCGTCGTCTGGCTGCGTGTTGCTTTCCATTAAAATACATTACATAATTTTCAATGTTTTTCATTGGTGAGCGGCGGGTGCGGTGCCGCACAGCACAGTGCTGAATATGGAAACATGAAAATCACCGAACAAACTGCAGCAGATTGCGCGACCCTTATCAAACCGCTAACTCTAAAATTCGCTGAACAGTAAAAACTCTCACACCAAATTTCTCATGTTTTATATATGAACTATGTCAAAAAATGTTTTCGTTTTGTAACCGAACAATTAACAGACGGAAATAGCTTAACGTGATGTAAGTGCAAAAATAAAACGGAACCATTTAAGAACAGTAAAGAACGTGAAAAAAAAGAAAACAGGGGCCAACGACGATTCCGAGTAAATATATCAGCATGTTCAATTCTAAACGGTTCGGGCCGAGTGAGCGACGTGAAAAGTGAGAAAAATCCATGTTAGGAAAAAAAAACGAAGTTCAAGTGGTAAATTGTGTCTATTGTTTGGTACTTGGCTTTTGTTCGCCATTTTAGTAACTTGACATGCAATAAATAATAGTTGTTTTATTCATGAATTACTCGATATAATAAATTGGTGATGCCTTTTTTCCACGAGCAATTCAACACGATGGATGAAAATAGTTGTTGTGTCATGCAGGACCTAACTTTTTTAATAGTCAATATGTGCTTTTTGTTTTCAATCTTTTGACTGGCGCAAAGTGTTCACTGTTTACATTGATACCGTTTTTTTTACGGTGTTCTATTTATCCATTCTTCACTTGCATTAGCCATACGCACGTGCTAAAGAATGCTTTACGCAAATCTCAAAACATTTTACACGCTTCATTTATAGGTACGTTCCTCCATGCGATAATTAGGTAGGGCAAAAATGCTTCAATTATATAAACGATAAATGTGATTCATTGAATAACATTAGGAATGCTACAATCGAATGGTCCTTCATTTCGAACTTAAACACTTTGTTGCCGCTTTTGCAACGAGCACAAGCAATTAGGGGTGAAAATGACGTTTGAATACAACAAATCCGAGTCATTTTTGATCCAAATACACGGCAATTTCATTAACAAATGTTGAATGGAGTGAATGGCCCATTTCAATTCACATAATGGCATATAAACTGGGCAATTTATAGGCATCATAAAATGCCAAATTTATTTTAATTAATTTTCTTCTAACAAAACGATTGTGGCCAATTTTTTTATTGATTACCGTAATACATAATACTGTGAAATTGGGAAAAATTCTTTTATAGCGACAGAGATAGAGGGAGATGAGGGGCGTGGAACTGTGTCGAAAACACACGCTTACGACTTATTTGGAATAAATCAATCACTTGTCATTTTCTCGTCCGTTAACACCATCATATGATAAATTCACGGTTTTTGCCATCAGAAATCGTCTTTTTAATGGCATGAAATTCAAATGACAGCCGTTAAATGGATCACTGGATTTGTGGTGTAAATGATGTGATATCATTTTAGCGCATTATTATTTAATTTATTGCAATTAGTACGCGTACATTTTGGCCGCTGTAACTCTCATATTGACTAAAATGGTTATTCTAATTGTATTCTATAAATGAAAAATCCAGAAAAATTGGTAAAATCTCACTAGAATAGGTATGAATGAGGGGGAGAGAGGTCAATCGATAGAAGCGGCTCATTCTTTTCGACGATGTTAGATGTAACTTAGGTCAGCTTTTAGTTTATTGACGTTAGCTGCTTGTAGAATTTAATTGAAATTTGTGCGGGTAATGTCAGAGTTCTTAAATTTCGAAAAATGTCAGCTAAACTCAGTTAGTAAGTTGTTTTTTTTTCACAAGAGTGACTGTTTTCTAATTGTAAAGCAGCTTAAATTAGACATTTGGTCAAAAAGAAGAATTTAAATGTATATACAAATCTGATAAATTTAATATGGGCACGGATGGACATAGCTGGATTCAATGTGACAAGTGTACACTTTGCAATTTTGCAATTAGAGTATTTTATTTAATAAATAAATGAATATTAGAAGTGCTTTTTATCGATTCTACAAAATGGATATAGTCGTTTCCACTTAGAGTTCTGAGAGATTAGTTCGGCTGCGAATGGAATGTTCCATAACATCAACCGATAAAAGTATAATAAAATCAAATTATCATCCCTAAAACAGATAATTCTTTTTTCTCGACATTATTGTATCATATAATTTATATATATACGACATCCACATCAAGATTCATGTAAAAAAAACGATCGCAGTTCTATCGCAGCTTTAATGCATGATTTTAAAGATGTGATAAAATTTTATCGATGATGACTAAATTGCAAGTACAATTAATGTATTAATGAAACAATTACGAAACACCAATTAACAAGTATTGGATTATTTTCACCACAAATTGCGCCTGATAAACTCTTCACCCTGGCGATACTCTCTCTGCTTGGTTGGTGTGGATTTGCAAGAAAATATTCATTAGCGCGAATGTCAATAACTGAGCTCATAAAATATCATTGCTTTAATAATAGAAATTCTTGGTATAATTTTCACAACGAATTTCTGTCATTTATCATAAATTTTGCGATGGTAAATGTCATGCGTGAGCAAACGTGTTCCAAACATATCAAAATTCTGAAGTTTTGATATGCGGTTCATTTCATACGTTGCTCTGGTATTGAATCAATTAAATAAAATACCAATCATTAATTACAGTATGAAAAGGCAGTCGGATAAATTCATACAGATAAACCAGTTTACTGACGAGAATATTGTGGTAGAAAGGTGAAATGTGACCGAGTTGTCATCATTCCATCGAGGGCTCGTTTATTTTACATCACCTAAGCGCACCGCATCAAATGTTATTTACGAAACCAATTAAACTTCTCTGTTGATCCGATCCCCGTCGACGAATCTCAGGCGACCGCATTCAAGTTTGCACACGGCACGAGGAAAAGAAGAAACTTTGTGTAATCTGATATTGCAATATACGTATAAATGTTTAGTACTTTTTTTTCGTAAGTTCATCTCAGAGCACGGTATATTGAATGTAATTTGCGGCTTGCATGCGTATTTGTTTGCTTACTTTTGGATAAATCAAACGACACCAATTTTTCATTATATTTGGAAAATTGTGCGAATTTGCCCATTTAACAAGTGAAATAGCTTTGATACAGACCTTCTAATGTTGTCAGCAGAGCTGATGATCGGAACAACAATCCGATTCGTTACTCATACATGTTGACTTGGAACGTTCCGATGATACGCCAAGACATGATCGTGGGACATTTTAGTGTATCAGCACAATGTAATTTGGTATCGAAACGTTTGGAATGTTCCACATACTTGTTTGTCAGTGTGTGTGTGTGTGTGTGTGTGTGTGTGTAGTGTTGTATAGTGATGATGTACAGCGGTGAACCACATCAACGACATGACGAACAAAGTTTACGAGCAATAGTTTCATCATCATCATTCACCAAGCAAACTTTACTCTAATTCAACTTAGATTGTTATAATCATTTTTGTTCTGCTTTTATTTTTATATCCCATTTCCGTTCTAATCTAAACCATAAAAGCTTGAGAAAAACTCACAACACCATCAAAAATGTCCATAGTGTTCACCTCAAAACGAAATTTTCCACAACAACTTCAAATGATGATAGTGCACCAGTTTATGATGTCCTTTGTACGTAGTACAATGGCAGTGATTAGTTCTGTCAACGCACATTAAATGTCTCGTCAAGAGAGAGAGAGAGAGAGGGAGAGAGAGACGAACCCAGGTTATTGGATTAGACTTGAACTTGCTAGCATTTTATAAATAAAAGTTCACATAAACAATTTAAACAAATTGAAAATAATGGCTGTTTCAGTGTTCGACTATAAATTATAAGGTGAATGCTATGATACAGTTTTTACTTAAATGATTTTTGATCAACCTGAAATTTTTCCAGTGGAATTCATTGGTTGAAAAATGAGCAGAAACAAGTAACTTGAGACATTTAGTAAATATTGTATAAACGAAGTAACAGAGCTTTAAAAGTGAGCAATTTTTTTTCTCGTTGTATTTCCAATTGGATCGAAATTCAATATTTGAACTGTTTTCATTCGAATTGTATACAGTTGTTCAGTATTAAAATGACTGCATGAAGATATGATAAATTCAAGGTAAATTGATATGAGAGCAGCAAAACTAAAAGTATGTATTTCAAGCAAATTTATTATTTATTAAAAGTCTAAAAATGTCCTAAAGAGTTTATTTCAAAGTTTTTCCTCAAACTTCATCGAATACACTTTTCACTGTTTCGCAACGGTTTTCGTGAAAAGAATGATGAAGCTGCTCTGATGTTTATGCTTCATAGCTCACAAATTGTGAGACATTGTTTGTTCGAAATTTAACGGAACATATTTACATTGATTTACCGTTGACTTCGACCTCTCATATTACGCACACCCACACACCTACATCATTGTAAATGTTCACTTTTCACAGTCTTACCGTGAACAATACGTATATATTTAATAATGGTGTGCTCAATGGAAAACAGAAAGTTCGACAGAGCAACGTGTAATGCTATTCACCTGAAATTTGTGTATATGTTTCATGGTTGTGCATTCGAAAATACACGCTCAAGTTGATATAGCATTATCTATTTGTAAAGAGGATTCAAATGTGAAAACGCCATACTGAAAATTGTGCTACTATACTGCTGCTAGTACTGCTGTATGCTTGCGTATCAAATTGTCGAATGGAAAAAGATGAAATGAAAGCATAACCGCGAGTTATGCAAATCGAACGTATTCTTCGAAAACGTATACGTTTACACAGGCATGCGGCGGTGGCGACGGTGTCAGCCAACCAATTTGTGTATTCGATGTTAGTGAATAAGAAAATGCGAAAATTGCTACCTCTGGTTTTTTTTTTCTCTCGAGCAGCAATCATTTAAATTTATTACGTATCGCCTCGATGTTGTCGACGTCGTTATCGATACGATTTCAGTGAAGCATTGATTTAATTTAATTGCCGCCTATCGATACGATGGGTTTTTTTGCATTTCACCTCATACTCCAACTCCAATCGATAGACTCTTGATTTTTTGATGCTATTTATATACACCATAGTGAAATGGTTTATTAGAATCGAGCACGCAATTTCCCATTCCTTTGATTGCAATTTGCAGTGTGTTTAATTTTTTACGCACGAATTTTTTGTTTTTTTTTTGCACGTGAACTAACGCACAAGTAAACGGGCCCACATAGAAAATCCATAAATTTGATCAAATGGATACCGAAAATTGCGAAAGAAATTTTAACATAAAAATCATAAATTATTCTAAAGATCCGGCATGAGCTTTTTTTTTATTTATTGATGAACGCTACCAATCATTGAATAGCATCAGAGACTATGAATTGATTTTGCTTTGCAATTTGCTGAAGAAAACAACATAATTTCGACAATTTATTGACAATTGAATTAAATTTGCATGATTTTGAATTTGATGATTTATTTGCGATAAGTCTGAAGAGACCATGTCAAAAAGTCTCTGTGATCATCGAAGGATTCAAATTTCAAGTTCACGCTATTTATTCGCCCTTTTTTATGCTCTCTGCGAAAGCGAAACATTCGCGAAACGTGTGTGAGTGCTCATGACAACAAAAAGCATCTGTAACTGAATTGAATTAATTAAAAACGAGAGTTTGAGCTGTCGAAAGCTTTATATTCATTTATTATTTATATATGCTATGGGTCGATTTTTCTAGCGGTCAAAATATTGCTGATGAACTTTGTGTGCTGAGTTGTCAAAAACTGTGCTCGTTCTGCGTTCTGAATGCGACGTACGTTGTTTGGGAAAGTGTTTTCAAAGCGCGAGCGGTATTTTTTTTGTCTCACGTTGATCGTTGTTCGTTGCACGCACAAATAACTGTGCTGTCTGTTCGTTTTTGATTCGGTTTTTAATCAACGTGCTCAATTGAATTTCAATGGCAAATTTTTCAAGTACAAAAAACTATAACTGCCACAAAAACCAGAAATGGAGAAACAAAAATCATCATCATCGTTTGGGCAAAAGCGTCAAGGGAGGAGGGAAAAAAACGGTGGCTCAATAAGAACAAAGTAAATGTTTTGTTCGACATATTTCATTGGGAAAAAAAAACAGACACACACAAAAATAAAACCATCAAACGAGCTCGTCGTCAACAATGATTGGAAGATAGATACTTCAACTAGATTTTTGAGGGGCGAGCAACAGAGTCAGAACAAAAATCGACAAAACGAGGAAAAAAAAGCCGCGGAAATTGATTGATTGATTTTTATTGAAGTGCTTTGTTGTTTTGCTCTGCCATTGACAATACATATTTTTCTATTATTCGGTGGGCTTTCGTGGTGTATTCACTGTTATTCCGCACGCTCATTGTCGTTCGTGCTCTGCATGCCGAGCAAAGCTATTTTTGCTTTTATGACTTTCAATGAATGAAAACGAGTGACAATTTAATAGTGCTTTTGTGCAGAAATAAAAAAAAAACTAAATATTATTGATTGGTATGTGCGCGCTTATGAAGAGAGCATTCGAAAAATGGAATTTACGAGAAATCGATTTTGGGATCAACCATCAGAAAAAGTGCAATTTCAATCATCCATCGTTGGGATTCCACACTGAATGGATGTTATTTGATTTCACCACCGAAAATGTTTGTCTATCCGTCGACAACTGTAGCTGTGGATTAGGTTCGATGAACTTGCTGTAATGATTAGTGATTTTAGCGACGTTTACGAGAAACACCAGTGATAATTGGATTGGTTTATCAAATTAGAAAATGCGCTGCTCCTTTTCAAATCACTAAAAACCATCGACACACACCACACCAAACCATGTGATGAACGAAAATTGGTTGGTATTTTATGCACGTTTTCACTACATTACTTTCGAGGCACTTGGATTAAAGTGTCTGAATATATGAGCACTATTGAGCATTGAGCATTGAACCGCTACGGAGCAGTTCTTTTGTGGAAAAAGGACTACAGAATCACACAACTAAAGAGAACTCATGTTTCGTCTGGTGGCCCAAATGTGCGTTGGCATGAACTAATGAAATGCATGTCTGTTTTTTTTCCTGGTAGGGGGAATCAAAGGCAGTAATAGTTTTAGCCTCAAAATGACAAAGGCGAATATATTCAGAATTATTTTGTTGACCCATGGTCTGGTGCATTTTGCTTTGCTTGGATGCCACACACTCGACGGGCTCAACACAACGTGCATGAACTATTGTATGAGCAATGGGCATTGGGCATCGCACAGAGTACAAAGTCAATCCAATTAGGTATTGTAAGCTCGACACACACAGACAAATGTGGCTGAATTGTTGGCCATGTACTCTGGTATTCACCAAAAACACAATCCTTTTAGTGTGATAACAACGACCATATAGCATATTAATTTTGCATGTAATGTGATGTGATTAATATTTCATTAAGCATATTACCACATATTTCATAACAATGGCCATGAATGTGCATTATTTTTTGCTTGGTTTATTTTTCCAGCGATTCATTCTTTCATTTCACCTCAATTCAATCATGTTTGTTTTTTTTTGTTGTTGTTGCCACGGTTGCTGTTGTTGTTGTTGTTTGAATATCTAAATGGAGAAAAAAGGCAACAACAATACAACAACGAACCGAAATTACAATTAAAATGAATGAATGAAACACCAAAAGTTGTATACGAACAACTGTTGTTGTTGTTGTTTTTTTTTATTGTGAATGTTTATGGTGAAATTGAGAGTAAATTATTGAGATACGCCATGCATCACACCACAGGGGATTCGATTCAGTTTCGCACTCATTCAGTGTAAAACGTGTATTCGAACATGGCCAATGTTTGGTGGAGTGTACAGTGTACACCAACTAACTTCCACTAACAAAAGCCCAAGTGAAAAGTTTTTGGTTTTAATTCAAGCGAATGGAAACATTGTGGACTGCAATACATTATGTTTTTGTTTCTGTTGCAGGTGGATTGGTTTTGTTTGCTTGTCACATTTTCAAAATAACCAATTCCGTCCGTTTTTGAAATATAGAATTATGCATTGAAACAACCGCAATTTTAATTCATCATGCAACTAACTCGATCGAGTATGGCAGACTTTTTATTTTGCTCACGCACACGTTCTGTTTTATTGATCACTTCGATAAATGATTGTCATACATCCCATCACAATCCATCAATTAGATTGAGATAAACATCGTACAATGATGATAAACTCATTTGTGATGAGCAGCTCATGATTCATATTAATCACTTTGATGAGGCTAAAAATAAAAGAGGCCTCAATCACATAATAATGATGTAGTCGACGGTGTCAAGCACAATGGCATCTCTTAATGTGTTTTTCACATTACAATTTTTGACTGATGAATTTTCATGCTCGGCATCAACTCCAAATCAATAAAAATAAAAATCCTGATTATGCATTGAAATGTTCACATAAAATTAACAATGGAAATGTCATCATTATTAAATTTTTGATGTATTACTATTGATGTAATACAAACAAGTATCCAAAGAATGGAATAAATGGATTCGCATTAAATTCGTCTAGAAAATGCATTATTTTTCTCTCTCTCTCTCTTTCTTTCTTCACTCCGCAAATAATTTTTGATATGTTATGTCGTTTTTAATATTTCACATTTCCGAAACACACAACTTACAGTATGAAAAGAGTAATGTAAAATTGTAGAGCAAAACACTAGGAGATTGTTCGTTTTCATATTGTAGTTGAGCGAAAATAATGGTCAAAAGAAAATTCCACAATGGTAATGCATAAATAGTTGAAAGCGAACACATTTTTGGGAACTAGCAGCAGCTTTTCTATTTCCTTGAGTTCATCTCGGATTTTCCTCTGTTTGATGTTTCCTGTGCCCACCAATCCGCTAACGTTTACCATTGCATAAGCCCACAGTCGAAAATATTGTGAACTCACTACGCTATTTTTCTAGCTGTACGTGCTAATACTAACGCCTTTCATGTATTCGAATATAATTTCTGATTGCAATTTTCGGTGTGTTGTGTGTGTGTGTGTGCTACGCTGCACATCGGGGATCGCCAAACATGAAATGTTAACTATAGTTAATATATTGTACTTGATGGCAGACAATTTACCGTTCACATAGCAAGTCACAGGCAGGCAAAACAGGCAACAGTATACTATAGCATGGAAACATATACTGAATATTGCTGCTCTGACTTCAAATCATATTATTTATTGTTCGTAATGAAGAAGAAGAACAAAAAAAACAGACGAAGCGAATCAAGTACTATGCTAGGCTAACGAACAGCAACAAAAACAACAACAACAATAAATATTTTATAAAATGACATATTATCCGGTAAGGATGGAATGCTAGCCAGGGTGCACAGCATAAAGAAAATGCGGTAGCATGCAAAAAATAGGCGACACACAACGAATCGAACGAGCGTACTGCGTGAAAGGCCAAAGCATCACAAAATTGTGAGAATAGAAAAACCATTTTTATTTTATACAAAATGCAGATAATAAGATATAGGCGAAGCGCCAAGTCTACATATTGTCGTAATTTATAGCCGAACATCACCTTTTTGTAATGACACACAGCCGCCGCTACCGCCACTGACAACGACAAACAATGTCACTTTTTTTACTCCCTTTATTAAATTTATCTATGCACAGTTGTTTTTTTTCCTATCACCTGGAAATTTGTCACCCTCATTTTTCTTTCACTTATTAACAAAGTCAAAGTTCCAAAGATCTCTTAGTTGATTTTCGAGTGGATTCAAAGTGGATTGTTGTTTAGATGTTCAGTTCATGACTGGTCAAAAGTCTCGAAAAGCACTTTGTGAATGAGCTTGAATCAAAGAAGCAACTCTTTCTGAAGAAATGATACCAGCAAAATGAAGAGAATGCCAGCATGCGGTTCAAATTCAAAGAGAAAAAAGATGTGAATATAATTGTAAACAACAACAGTGAATTTTTAATGTAAACAAAATAAAAACAGATTGGTTGATATGGCAAAAAAAATGGTGGGCAAAAGAGCGCAACAAATTTATGTGACTTTAATGAGATACGATATTTACATAGCAAAAAAAAACTCAGGCAATTTACGAACAAGATAGAGAAAAAGTCGCTTATATTTTTTTCTGTTGCATGTCCTGGTTTTATTAGCTTGCGTTCGGTTAACTTGGACAAGCAGTCAGATGCAATGCCAGTTGATGTCGAATGAACGTGGCAGGGAAAAAAAAGCAGAACACTTTTTTCGGACTGGGCATTTTTCATTATTGAACAATGTTCACGGTAGCTACTGGTTTGTGTTTTTATTCAACCCACTATTCGAGTGGCATTTTGAACTACACTACACCGAAAATTGCTTTCATTATAAAAGACCACTCTTTGTTCGTGTTTTTTTTTGTTAATCTCTTTTATAAACTTCCCCACTTGTGTATGGACTCGACGTACATACATTTTGACAATTGGCCGGTTGTGCTTCGATAACGGGGCTGTACATGTACAATAGTTTTATCTGTATATGACGATAACAAATCAAAATTTGAAAATATGTCAGCTTCTTTCAATTTGATTGTGAAATTTTCGGTGAAATTGCAAACGAAATTGCAAACGAAAGGAATTTCAATTGTTTCAACCTTGGTTTCATTGTTCTTCATATTTTCAAATTAGTTTTGTTTTCATATTTTCATTTGAAAGCTAAGGCTTAAGTGACAAAATGCGATCAGTTTTCACACCAAAATAGAGCCAGAAATACTTTTGTTGATTCTTTCAAGTGCTCAAATTACGTTGATGTTTTCAATTGGTTTCGTAATTTTCTTCCCCAAAAAACAAAATAACACGACAAAAAATACAAAAGAATCGTGAAAACAGACAAATGAATGGGAAAAAGGCCAACAGTTCGACGGTGAGGTTTCGCCAACTGAATATGATATATCATGTCAGCTGCTCTTTTTTGGGTCGTGTGATGTTTCCATTTTGTTCTGCATTTTAGTTATATTTTGAGAGTTATTTTGGAGTTTTTTTTTTATAGAGAGGAGTTTTTTGTTGTTGTTGGAAAAGTGATGTGACATCAACGACGACGACGATGGCAACAACAACACACCAAGCGAACAGAGTGTTTGGTATTCGTGTATTCGACATTCGTCGCATTAAGCGATATGCATTAAATCGTTGTAAATTTGCTCATGGTAACACACAAAACACGACATCATTGTGAGTGTTGTGCTGATCGTTTGTATTTTCCGTATTTATATTTCTTTAAGCGTTCATAAAGCTTTTCTGGTTCGATGATAATCGCTTTACCTATCGCATTTCAATGCAATATTTACCGTTTTATGTATACGTCGACCAAAATATTATTCACTCTATAACGTATATTGACGCTTTGTGGTATTCCGCAAAAACGCAAAATGTGGAACTTCGAAATGTGTACTTTTTTTGTGGCGACTCATTGCTACCGTAACTACCCCGCTGGTGGTGGTATCAGGGACGTATTTAGGGTGATTTCGTGTTTTGGTTAAAAGACCCTCCAAAAAAAAGTGAACTTGGGGAAAAGTCCCAAGACTTTTTAAAATCCAAATTTTTAACCGTTTCCAAATTGGAAAATTGTAAATTCGATTATTACAAATAGAATTGAATTACCAGGAGCCCAAGGGATCCAATTACTCTACTGATCGAAATACCTCATTGAAACAGTCGCCAAATTCGAAAATCCACGATAATATTATTATCAACTTTAACGCCGATAATAAATTGCTTTAACTTGTTTACTTTTTTTCGTTGTTGTTTTCGTGTGTCTTTTTTATTTATTTCAAATGGGATTTTGATGGAATAACCAAATTAAGCTTGGCGTTGTTTCTATTGGCGGAAAACACTCGCACACACAGTTTCGATTGGATTTTTAAATGGGATCGGTTTACTGGTCGCCTCTCTAAATACACCATTCATAAATAAAATCAAAGCAATAAATTTGTGAACTGACATTGAAATTCAGTCTGGCGAAAAGTAAATCCGCTGCATGCATTTCAACGATGAATTTCAAGCGATAAATCGTTATTCAAAATTCAAATAGTTTGACATTTTTAGTCGACGATTGAACTGAATTGGTCGACCAGAGATTTTCAGTAAAACTGTAAATGACATGGCTACGATAGAAAAAAACAACAACCAGTCGTCGGTTGATGGCTGAATAAACACTGAACTGTGAGCAATGAACGGTGAGCATTAAACATTGACTGGAGTAGTGCTTGCGTAAAATCCGACGCGACATATCATTGAATGGTTGAAATCGGTTGGCAGACATGCATTTGAAATTCATGCGGGTCGAAATGTGCGATGAACACGAAATAACAATAAAAATATGACATAAATAAAAAAAAAATATGTACGATTTCACGGTGAGAATAGTATGCTCTCCATTCGGCAAATGGTATTCGTGTTCTTTTTGTGTATTTATTTGTTGGTTCTTCCAACCATATATTCCACTGCATTTCGGTTGACAAAAAAAAAGTGCCATCAACAAATTCGGAAAACTAAAGCAAAACTAAGAGCCCAAAAAGCCCACAAAAAACGAGTGCCGCACGGGAAATATCGAAATTTTGCCACCGTGCCGAAAGCAATGAATCAAACAACGGTCATATTTTATAATCCGATAATCTATTTGGTGCGAAACGCCAAAGGGACAGAATCATATAGACAGTAAAAAGGTTGCACATTTGTTTGTTCAGTTGATACAGTCGCACATTCACCGAAAAATTGTGGCGCAAAAGTGAATTAAAAATGTGGGGAAAACTAGATTGAATGACGCGACCACACACACACATACACATATAGCAAATGCATATAGCAAATACATATATACAATTGGTCAAATGATGAGTGAACAATGAAATCATGTTTGGGCATGAGCTTGAGCTTAGTGGATTTTATTTATTAATTTAATTGCCATTTATCTCCATTTTCTTTAATTGAACATGTCAAATGCATGCAAAGCCATCAATATCAGAGGCATGGAAAAGAGAACAATAGAAAAAATTCATCAAACCTTTTTCCATTCTGATAAAAGTTCGTTAAAATGAGAAAGAAAGAGAGAGAGTGAGTGAGTGAGAAAAACGAGTTTAAAGGAAACAAAGAAGCACGAAATTTACCAAGAAAATAAATCTACTTGAATCTGACACATCGAAAAATCCACACACTATTAAAATCTAAAGAGCAGTCTCAAGATGCGGTGTGTGCGAATGAACGAAAGCAGCATCGCCAAAAGAAAAGTCTTAAGAGTTTGGCTTAAAAGTAAATTTTAAAACAAACTGAATTAACTGAAACATTCACAGTGAAGTCAAAAGTAGCCATCTCCATTAATTCAGTTTCTTTGTGTGCGCGCTTATCAACGGGTCGGACTCATGCAATTTCCTTCACAGCTTAATTTTTCGTGAGATGCAGTTTTTCGGAGGGTGGTTCATAGACGGTACACAGTGAAGAGAAACAGAGATCACACGAGCACGTTTCACAAAGTTTCACCATAATCATCATCGTTATCAAAAGGTACAAGGCAACAAAAAGCGGGTCAATTTTTGTTCGATGCACTCACTTCACATCGGAACTTGCACGAAATAATCTGAAACGAGCCAGCGATTGAGCGAATGACGGCGAGAGAAAAATACACACAGGGAGAAAGAGACGAAGTCAGAGACACAAAAGTTACGAACCGAAAAATGGAAGGCAAACTCCAAGAAGAATCAAAATAAAGTTTCAGGCAGAGAAAAAGAAGAGACTGTGTGTGTGTATGAGAGAGAGAGAGAGAGAGAGAGAGAGAGAGAGAGAGAGAGAGAGAGAAAGAGAGACACACACAAAAAATACAATAAAGTCGTCGAAAGTTCAGCGATAGTGCAAGCACCAAGCACATCGTGACGTAATTCATTTTTGATGATAACACAGAAAACAGCATAAAGTTGGCGAATTTCAATGGCCACTGACATTTTCACCGGGCACAAATACATTTTAATTTGTCAAATATTAATCTGATTTCATTTCCATACCATTTTTACTGCGAAAGATGAAACGAAATGTTTTTTTTTCAGTCTCTCGCCTATGAGCTATCATCAGTTTTCGTGTTGAATAAACATTTGGTCATTTGTTTGGTGAGATTAAGTCTAATAGATGGACACTATCTGGTTCGTTAAATTTGCTCTTCACTCTCAATCCAAAGAACTTCAAAGTTCTGTTGGCATTTGAGTGGTTAAAATTTCGTTACTGTATGAACTTGTGCATTTGTGCATCGTACAGCAAATTACTTTTGGCTCCGGCGACTGAAATGTAATCCCATTGAGTCAAACACGACACACACCAAAAAAAAAATAGTTCGAAAAAGAAAATGACCAAGTTGGTGACACATACAAAAGTAATGGCCAAGCACTCGTAATGTCTCGTGCATTTAAAATAAATAAGCTTCTTGCTCATAAGTCTGTGATTTGAAGATCGCCCTCAGTTCGGAATGTGGTTTGCCCGTTTTCTACGGGAATTGTCTGATGAAACACGTTTTTTGTTTGCCTGACTTATTTCATGCTACAAACTTGAAATGAAAGAGTAAATTCGAGTTTTCTATACTTTCTTTTTAGCCTCGTTTTCAAATAAAATGAATCTCGTAATGCTGGTTTAAATTAGCTAGTTCTCGGTTCTTCGAATCAAAAAGAGTCTTTAAACTTGACAACAACAAAAAAGAACAGTTCCTTTTGCAATTTTCCCATGCAGCGTACGGTGAGCACACATTTTCGATGAATAAGGCGGCCACTTTCACATCCACATCCAAATAGTCGCCTAATTCATTTATATAGCAATGCATTTATTTATCAGCTCACAAAACGTTGTGCAACCACATGCCATTAATGCAATCGCCACTGAAATGCAATGTTCATTCTGCCTTTTATTCACACACACAGAGAGAGAAAGAAAGAGAGAGAGAGAGAGAGAAATTCGCATGTGCAACACTAACGCTTTTGTTATCACTGAAAATTGAAAACAATATCAAGTTAAAGGAGGATGCCGTTAAAGCAGTAGCCGTTAGTTTTGGTAAAAGTTTTCCATTTGAGAAGTTGTTATCTTTGGTACGTGATGTGATGGTGGTCGTGCGTATGCATGTCGGTCTGCAGGAAGTTTGTCTTTCTTGAAGCATGTCAGCAACTCATCACAAACAATACATAGACAATTTGCAACCGCATGATCTCCAGTCAAATGAAACCATGCGAACCTCATCACACGGCTGCGAGACTCTAGTTCTCTGCTTCTCTTCCTCTCTCTGTATGTGAGTTTTTATCTAGTTTCTTCATTTCTCTCACATTTATAATTAAAGCGATCTCTGTGTTGTGGAATCCATACAACTTTCTATTTGCTCATAGTCGGATTAATATTTCACAAACTAATCTACTGATAAAGCAACATGATTTATTCTTTTGTCTTTGTTCATTTAAAACTTTTCAACTAGTTCTATTCCATTTTTTTCTCTCTGTCTCTCTCGTTCTCTGTCGCTCTGCAGTGTCTTCGTTGCAATCTAGTAGAATTCCCTTTTGCCGAAGCTCTTCTCCACCCAGACGATGCATGGCATTTTCGGTTTTTACTCACATTGAATCGAAGTCTTTTCATCGAGGTTGTTGTTCCAATGGCACAAAACTAAAAAGTGACATTCTTAGTTCGTTATTGTTGTTTGTCACAAAATGTTGAATGCACAATTTGAAACTGTAAATCGTCTTGGTTGGATAAGTTGGTCGCGGTTGATATGGTGAATTAGGCAAATACGTGTAGACTGTCGGGCTTGTCAATTATCGTCATTAGAGCTCAACAGTTGAGCCAATGCGATCTCGATTGAAGCATTTCACTGTGGTGGCCACAAAATTGCATCCAACAGTCAACTATCTCGATTCATATAAACATGTAATTAATAAATGAAGCATTTTCATTTTGTGCATGTTAAAGTGTGCATTGAATTGAATATGAGTAGGTTGTTACTGGATTGGATTCTTGTGAGCTGTGTATTGTGCAGCACGAACGTCTATCAATGAAAATTGTTTTGTAAATTATTCAATGATAACAATGCTGGAAAATTGTATAGTAGTTTTTAAGTGATTGTGGCATAACAATGACTGTTCAAAGAGGAGATCCATCGAATTGAGTGGCATTTGCATTACACCCCGTATATAATTACTGCAATAAATTATGTGTTCCTAGTTCGATGGTCATTTGAAGTCATTCAAACGAGAAAAAAAAATATTTCATTTCGCAAACATTATGTTTTTATTGGTTATTTCAAATGATTCGACTGCAAATAAATTAAAAAATTTATGATTTCCTTCAATGAGACGCAAAAATTTATGTCCTTTCGAAAAAGATGCTCAAGCTCATATTCATAGCTGATATCATTCGTTATTTTCTTTAGAATAATTTGGTTTCGCGTTGGTTGAGCTTAAACCATTTTTCATTGTCATGGTTGACGATCAGTTTGCGCTACGCCAACGCCTCGAGGTAACGGTAAATATATCATTTATTCTAACAAGATTATGTTCAAGTGATAGCAATTTTTGTATACTTAATAATTATAGTGAAATATTGCATAAATCGTGTTCATTTGAATATATATTTATCTAAAGTCCTTCAGCGAGCAGCACACACACAGAGAGAGAGAGAAAGAGAGAGAGAGAGAGAGAGAGAGAGAGAGAGAGAGAGAGAGAGAGAGAGAGAGAGTGAGTTTTCTCTTTCATCAACTCATAAAACGCTACTTTAATGATGATGATGATGATCTCACAAGAGACTTTAAGAATCTCAGTGCATTAAGTTTAAACACAGACACATCCCCAAGTACAGCGTGTTGGTACGCTCATTTTCGTTCCTCCTCATTATCTTATACGCAATTTATCCGAAATCATGACAGTAGTTGCTCGTTTTCATGTGTCGCACTCTCTCTCTCTCCCCCCTCTCTCTCTGCGCCCTCTCTGTATGTGTTCAAGTGGTGTTTGCAACGTTTCACGCAACGCATTTGTATTCTCTACGAAAATGTACAATATGCATTAAAAAATATTTATGTCATAAAACAGTGTGAAAGTTGAAAAAGTGACTGAAAGAACGTGTTCAACAAGGCAGCAGTCATTTTGTGCTTTGGCTCAATTGAAAAAGCTTGGAATGACCTCCAATCTCGTATCACACTGCGTCACAACATTTTTAACTCTTCGTTAAAATTATGCAATCATAAAATACGAGGCTCGCGTGCGCGCGCGATGCGCAAAGAATTTAATTTTTAGTATCTTTGTAGTGGGTTGTTATCAGATCGTTAGCAGTACTTAGCAAAAAAAAAAAAATTGAGATCCATTGAGAAATCGAATCGAATGCTGTTTGCTAGCGAATGTACGCAAATAATAATGCGACAACACTCTGAATCGCTCGGCATTCAAGTGCTTTTATAAAATTTGTCTGTAGTTTTGTGAATTGAATGAGAGAGAAAAAGAGATAATATACACTCTCTGTCTCCGTTCCACTCTCATCCACTTCAAAACTGTATTCGAAAATGTTTACAATCGCTTGTCACGTCTCATCAGCTTCAACGAACGCATTATCGATGCGATTGCCAAGTTGCCGACAGCCATTTTCCAATCGTGATAAAATGCAATTTCAATTATTTTTAATCGTCGACCGAAACCAAAACCGAGATTTTCCCCATCGGGCGAGACAGAATATGCGTTCTGACGTAAAGGATCATTGTTTTCGTTATGAAGAAAGAAAAACGCATAGAGTTTAATGAGCATACTTAAGATAACTAGGCAAGGAATTGTTCTTAGGAAATGAGAAGACAAAACAAAAAAACGGAGAAATGACAAAAGAAGGAATGAAAATGTTTGCCAAAATTGTCTGCCATGGGGTCTGCCTTAAATGTTGATTGTTGTTACAAAAATACCTGATTTTATGCATTCAAGTGATTCTAGACATGTCATTCATAATAAACAGTTCGAAGCGCATACCACATGCAAGCGGTTGGCTGACTGCGTCTAGGGCAACCACCAGATGACTGATTATTGTCATTTTTCATACCATTCGCACCACTCCATTCGGCATTTTGCAATACAATTGTTTCCGTTTATTATTTATTGTTTATCGTTATTTATTTGTGTAACAACAATACCACCGTATAGTTCGAATTGCTGCATCGTTGTCGGCATTTTGTCGGGCTTAACGAAAATTTAATAAATGTTGATTTCGTTTTATTTGCAAAATTAATTGCATACCGATAAGGATTTTGAAGGGCTTTTGTTTGGAATGTGCACTTTAAAATTGAAAATCCCCGAGCAAATGGTAGAATCGATGCCAAACAGTAGTTTATTGGTATTGAATCGGACCAAATCCTCAATCTCAATTAATTTCGTACAACTTGAGCACGATAATTTTAAGCATCGAAATGCATTGCATTGGAAAACTAACGAGCACTTGAAAATTGCTTTTTCACATTTCAAAATACACTCTACTGAATAATTTCTTTAAAAAGTCCGATCGAAGCAGAATTCCGCAGAACTTTATCCACATTTTCAATATAACTCGTTCCCCCACCATCCATCACACGCAAAATTGAACGGTTTTGTTTGTAGCCATGACTATAGCATAAATTCAAAGTCCATGGTTAATAAATAAAATGCGAAAAATGTACAAAAATCAAAATCATGGAAATTTTCTTTAAGATTTTTTGTATGTGAAAAGAAACAATTTTTTTGTATTTATTCACATTTTGGACCTAAATCGGACAATGTAAATGATCCGATGTATAGATCGTTCATTCATTGTTTATTGAACTTTCATTCATAATGTACACTTCACCTTAAGAAAACTTAACCATCGAAAGTTTCGCATGAACAAAAAAAAAAAACAAACATAAAAAAGTCAATGATTTCAAACAATTATAAGTTGGCAAAAATACGGGCCAGGAATGGCTTGAGCCGTAGATTTATAATGATATCGATTGTTTGGCAATACAATGAAATGAAAACGGTAGTTTTGGTTTCCATTATCCATAAATATAAGTTCGAGAAAATGAAATCAATTCTCTGTGAATCAGGTAATATCTTGTAACTACGGCGGCAAAAAAGTTCAAATGCAGCTCGTAATACTTATTGAGCACGGAATAAGTATATATGGAGTCGCCCAGATCGCTATGAACAAGTTGAAATGGTTTGCCTGCAGCAAGGCAAATAGTAATTTTCGAGCACTTACTTTGTTTCACATTTGCATCAATTTCGTTGTTATTTCTCGTTCTCTCGATAACTTGCGCGCGTTTGCTTGATCGTGTGAGCCATATATGAATTCGAGCACGTTTTTATTTCAAAGCAACTCAATTCCCTTTGTTTTTCCCCCACCAAATTGAAATTGGATGTTTGACTAGAGTGTCGAAAAGAGATGTTTCCCCCTGAGTTAGACAATATCCTTTACTGAGATGGTTAGCTTTATGCACGCATATATCAATGTCTTCGTTTCGATCGTTGTTTGAAGCTTTGGGTGATTGCATTTGCCAATTTTTTTCGGTGTTTTTTTTTTGTTGTTGCGTTCGTTGATTCATTTTTGCATGTTGTTTCCGTGTGCAGTTTGCACACGATAAATCTGAGCTCAGTTATATTTGCCGAAACGTGAGTTTGAGCAGAACCATCATCATTCATCGCTTGCAGCCGTTTGTTGAGAATGCGCCAGCGATAGCGAGAGGGTGGGTGAACGCAACAACAACAACAAAAAATCGCTTAAATCTCATATTTCAGTGGAAAAGGGAAAAAAAAGACGTTTGGCTGCTCAGTGCTCATAGTCTGAGCCACATAAGCGGCAATAAGCCGATATAATCTGCAACTCATGTGCGGATGATGTTGAGCGCTCAGTTTTCGGCAGGATATTACGCGACGCCAAGGAAATATTCGACATGGTAAAATTGATTTTCTGTGGTGAACAAGCACAACGATGGCAGAAACAGAGCAAAGAAAATAAGGTACAAATCAGTAGCAACTAGCAAAACAGCCACAGAGCAACCTGTTCCACAAGAGCAATCATTCAATGAAAAGAAAATAAACGGCTACATGACGTTGCATTCAGACAAGCTCGCATACACACACACAAACATACTCACGCTCACACACGATAAATGTATTATTATTTATTAGAAAAACTTGTTTCCGCATGTGATCACACTGAAGTGTGTTATGAATTCGTTATGCTGAAAATGCTTGCCACGGATATTAGTTTCTTTTGGCTTGTATCAATCTGAAAACATAGATAGTTGGCAAGATAGTAAAAGAGCCGAAAAATGGAATGAAAAAAAAAAAATTACGAAAAAAAAACACACGAAAAAAAGAAAAACGATTCTATTTGCCGATTACGATTCGACTTCAAAAGAACACCAAACTCTTTAGTTTTCCCGCCATGATGATGATATTGGTAGAAATTTATTCATGTTAAGTAGAAAATTGCATTTTAGATATGCAAAAGAATGCACTTAAGTTCGTCAGAGACGATAAAGTCGGAAACAATGTATACGGCATCGAGTCGGTGTGCCTTTGGTTAAAGTAACTGCATCAAGCACGATGTGATTCGCGGTTTTTCGGTTTCAATCTGTGAAAGTCGACGTGACATCATAAAACCATAATTTAGATGGTTGTGTTTTTATTCTCATCTTGTTCGCTCAAGAAGTCTTCTTCCGAAAGGCTGATACCGCAGTTATATCATCACTTGAAGCAGTAGACTCGTATTTTATTGCTTAGATGATAAAATCAAGATTATCTCTCAAATCATGTCATTTTTTGGCTTCGGCTGTGACTTTGTCAATTTCTAGGGGGTGACACGAGTTTTTTTTATCACTCAAATTCACTTACATTCACCGATATCAACCGAGTATTTCTCGGTTTCACGAATATCGACCAAATTTGTCCGAGTTATTTCTAGAAAACCTAAGTTGACTATGAATCTGAATGGACTGATTGGTATCGTAAGGTTAACAATTTGGGTTAATTGAAATGAACTCGCACCGTGTGGTGATTTGATAGAAGAATTTCCGCTCTATTAAGATATTACACAAAAAATGGCAAATTTTGTCTGAGTTTCTTTTGGTCAAGTACGGTGTTTTCCCCTCGGATCAATTTCTTAACATATAATAGACTAAACTCATGTAACAAACAGCAACATACATCCCCTGTAATCCAATGATTCAGCTGGAAAACTGTTTTCACTTATTTTAAGCATTCAATAAAAATATACGTTTATCGTTTGTGAATTTTTATTTGATCTTTTTTCATTCATTTTTTGGTACACGCGACATTAAATTCGCATTTCGGGTATTTACTCAAAGTGAAATTAAAAACGGGGTTTCTTTTGACTTTGAACTCGAAATAAAAGAAAGTAAATACGTTCAGAGAGCATAAGAGTAAGGGAATGACGCTCGTTTTATGATGAATCTACCTTTATCATGCATTAAATAAACTAGTTTGTGTACGTCTATCGCTTCGGGTAACATAAACAAGTAGCATTATCTGATAACATTCGAGTGAGACAATTAGATATTTTCGCTTTCACTCAAGTTCTCGTTTTCGCTCTTCCTCTCTTATTTCGAAAACAATCCATTTCGGAAAATGATATTGAATTTTTGGGGCGCTCCAAAATACTCGACGAAAACATAGTAATACATGTTCTATTTTATAAGTAAGTACCAAGAAGAAAGACAAAGATTACAAAAACTACATGCACGTAACATTAACACATATACATGGTTAAAAACATGGAATGCTCACATCAAATACATTTTGCAAAAGAAAACAATGCAAATATGAACGCAAAATGCCATTGTATTGTGTAATACGAAGACGAAGGCTCACACTCTCACTCTCTCACTCTCTCACCCTCTCGGGTGCGCGCATGCCGCCGAAAATATACACATTTTGAATATCTTATTCGGAGCTATAAATACATTAAATAGCGTGCATAACTTCATAAATCACATGAAATTAGCTATGGGATCCGAACGTGGAACATGTGGTCTTATTGCAAGTGGCTGGCATACGCAGCCCGTTTCGCCCGTTGCGATTCAAGTAATGTTCATCATTGTGAATGTCATGCCAACGATGAAAGAAAAAAACTGTGTACACACAAATTTGGATATTAAAAAGTGAAATATGTGCGCGTCATAGTCGACCTCAAGCTTAAATCCAAATCGGCCCCAATGACAATGGACAATTTTCGTTGGCCATTTTTTTTTCTCGCCACGTTCATTAAATGTTTCAAGCCATATTTTCGGTGAATACAATTGGAAAATGCAAACATTTTTGAGCTACTTCAAGATGGGCAATAATAACAAAAACATGCCATTCTCTTGAAAATATTCAATATGCATTTTGTTGCGCTTTTTTCGGCCCAGGACAACAGGACAAAAAGACAATATTAATTCGCCATGATTGTCTTTTACTGCATGCATCTACCAATACCAAGATCCACCGTTTAACGTACACAACTCCAACGAAAAACGGTTCACGTGATTTGAACGGATTAAAAATGTTTATATTCATAATTGAAACTATAAAGCTTTTATGTAATTAAATGAAACGAAGAAAAGGAGTGGAGGGGGAGAAAGAAAAAGAAGAAGTGGGATGAAGCGTACACAAATAGACGAGTAAGAGAATCAACGAGCAAAACATGTTACGTATTTATTGCAGTTGACTCGGTTTAGGCATGAATAAATTTAATCTATTGCATTTTCTCGTCGCTGTTGCATAACGACCGGAACAAGACGAGAGAGAAAAAATATAACGAGATTGGATATGAATAAATGCACCAAAATAGTTGCTGTTGCTTGCAGGTTGTGTGCGTGAGCGTTTCGCTCGTTCGTCCGTTCGTTTTCGTCGACCTTTCACCCTCATGTATAAATTGGAGTTTTTGCCACGACAAAGACAATAACAAAAATAGTAAACATTTTACCTTTACCTCATATCCTCTCTCTTCCTCTGTCTCTTCCATTCTGTATTCTCTATCTAGCATAAACATTCTGGCAACGCCATTAAAATTCCAAAAATTTATTTGTTCATCTCGAAAATCTGTGTCTTAAAACAACCAAGTTGGTCGTTATGGTTGTGCTTCGTTTTTCTCTGTGTGTCGAACGAATGATAATAATAAAAAGAAAAAAGCGCTGCAAAGCTGGATGACTCATCCGGGATGAGAACAGAAGAGTTGTTTTATTCGGGAGGGCGAAAACCGAGTGCTTGGTGACAAGGACGATGATAATTGAAAAAGAAAATATTAAATGGGCAACTTTAGCAGCAAATAGATGCATAGTGAGACAACATTTTGAAATGCATTTGCTTGCGCATAAAACCCATGGTTCAATGGAATGAATCCACCTGGTGAAAGAGTTTTAAAGTGAAATTCACACAATCCACCACGCTCTACTCGATTTCAAAAAGAGCCCAAACGGGTTTTATTTTGGCTCTGTTAAATGCACATTTTGTAGAATTAGCGGGTCGGTTTCACGTAAACATTTGTGCGTCAGTGTATTTGCCTATTAATGTTTTTGTTTCAGATTTTATTGCGAATAAATTCAGTGTTAAACATACGAAAAACGGTAAAACTTACGTCATTTCGAGTGTGTATATATAAATGGATTTTAGTTTTTACTCACACACATTCAAACACACACATACACGAAAACAAATTCCACGTCGAATAAGACCCAAACACTTTCAGTCAGTCCGCATGTGTGTGTGTGTGTGCGGCAACTAATGCGAAGATTAAATAAATGAAATTTTCTTGCAAATTGTTTAAATGCTTAAACTCGTTTTAAGCATCAATATGAAGGAACATTGTGGGCGCATCGCATAACCGGATTTATGCATGAATGCGAACCAGATGAAAAACGCATCGAATTGCCAGTGCAACTGGCGCTCATATTAGCATCTACCATGTTTATTTATAGCCTGAAACGTGACAGCGTGTGTATGTGTGTGTTTTGCCTTTCTGTCGTTGATTTTACCATTTGCCGAACGGCAACCGAAGCATTTGGCTCCATTTGTTAGACAAATATGAAAAGTGCAGATAGAAAAATCCACATCATCGGATTAGCAACATGATTTCTATGAACTTACACATTTAAATCAACAGAATGAGAAACAGAAAAATTGTTAGACAAACACCATTAATGCGGTTTTTGTACATATTTTCATGCCAAAAAAGCGAAAGACTAAAACAAAACACCCAAAGTGGGAATGAGAACATTTCCGTAATTTCACACATATCAGATAGCGCTTTTGTTTTGCAATAAAAAGCATTTTTGTTGGTATTTTATAAACATAAACACACAGCTTCGTAATGTTCTCGCCGAAATGCCATTAACCCGTCATTTTACCGAATGTCATGGAAAAAGCATTTCGGGAAAATAGTAAAATTCATATAAAAATGATTGCACATAATACGATGTTTCGAATATCTCGAGTATCATTTCGCTTTGCAGCATGAAAATGTTCACGTTTTGGGTCTGTCGTTCCGATAAACTGCCTCTGCAACAATAACTGACCAAATTTTTGGCAATTCATTCTCTTTTGCACTGCTCTCGGGCTGTGTGTACACCAATTGTGAATTTTGCGAGTGAAAAACAAACACAAATGTTACTGTACTCGACGACTTTTGGTCATGTCGTTGGCAATGTTTACACTTTTCGTCGGTCAATATAACTAGCGCAGCGACTACGAAATGCCGTATTGTTATAATATTAATGAAAAGCCCTTTTATGCCATTTTAAATGGACAAAATGAAACAAATCGGAGCGATTCTCGTAATCCGAGTTCTTATAGTGTGACAGCGCAAAAGTCAACCATAAGTGGAACCATTTGTTGCAATTTCCTCACACATACAGAGGCTAAGAGATGGTTTTTCGGACCATTTTCGGAAGAAAAGCAGCTTGTAGTGGTAAATCAACCCCCTCCGAAAAAAAGAGAACACGAGAAATCGAGAGAATAAAAGCAACGCACAAAGAGACAAAAAAGCTTAAGCAATTGAAATAAAAGTTAGAGAAATCACATGGCATTCGAGCCATTTTCATCGGCAACATTTTCGCTTATGAGCGAATTACACTTATGGCTGTAATTAAAATGTGTCTTTGTCTTGTAGTCGGTCACCAATAAAAGTTAATTACCAACAGAAAGAAGTCTAATTATCAAGACTGAATGAGCACATAAAATGTACGAGCTTATGCATCGATGTAAGATATTTTGCAATTTGGGACACAAGTTGAATGGTCAATATTATGACAAGAAATCGTATACCATTTTGAATGCGATTTCCAAGTTACCCATACTAGTTAGGGAGGCTCGCGTTATCAAAGGAAAATACTCATGCCACAGCATAGTTTTATCGCATTCTTTCTCCTTCGATGGCCAACACATAACATTTTGCTTTTACACATAACATTTTGACCGCAATTTATTCATATTATGGGCGATAATGCCTAATTTAATTTTTGGCCAACCAAAACGGAGGATGCCACGACACAAAGTCCCATATCTTTTGCGTATACAGCTTCACCTTTTCAACTCTAAACTTTAAACCAATTCACTTGGCATGATTGTTTGCATGTTCATACAGCAAAAGCACTTACCGTAATTAATATGGTAAGTTTATTCGATGTTCGGCGAACCAACGAACAAGAAAACTATGCGATATCACAGTATAATAACGCATTGCCGAATGAGGTGAGGTTGAGAGAGATGAACAGAGAGAGAGAGAGACGAGAGAGGGGTGGCAGAAGCAACACACGACCAAAAGGAATAACAAAAAAATAAAATATTTAATGGTTTTTTAATGATATTCGCTTAGCACTTAAAAAATGCATCAGCCCCAAAAACGGATACACATAAGTACAGTAGTTTAAATGGCATCGAGATGCAAATTTTCGATGCGAAAAAAAATAATTTTAATAACATCAGCTGCGGCCGCAGAATCAACGGCAATGGCATTCATAAAATATCTGCTCGACCCGTTTTCTTCGTATTTTCTTGGTATCGTTGTTGTAGTTCGACCATTTTTCTAATGAAAATAATGTGTTTTTGTCGACTGTGTGTTGTGGGTCTAGTGCGGTAGTTCTTGATTTTATCATTGTTTCAACTGCAGCTGTAATTGCAAATGATACATTCGACCAGTGCAGAAAAAAAGATGGCAAATTTTTGCAATGTAAATTAAAATGGGCAAATAAGGTTTATGACTTCATGGCGTCATAAATTGAACTACTTTTCGTTTATCGGCCTCTATTTTTTTAAGGGACGTTTGCCGAATGATGTAGAAAGCTACTAAAAACTAGTTCAAAACCGCACGAAATTAAATTATTGATTTTTTTTTTCGTGTGGCATCGTAAACTTTACTTTTGACTTTACTTTGTGAATGCAACAAATTGTTTAGAAGGGAGTTTAGAAAGGCGTATACTATCGGCACTATGCATGATTTGTGCATTCAATGTTCCGCATTCTCGTTGCACCGAATTCAATGCACATTTTCCAAAGAACCATCTCATGGATATTAACATTTTATTTAAATATTGCATAAATTTGGGCGATGAGCCGAGAATGCATTTGGTATTCCATAGGGAAAAACCGATGGCAAGCATATCAAGTGCAATGAATGTTAACACATCACTCGACAACGAGAAAATTGCCACACAAACATTGAAATTAAAATATTCCGCGTTGCATCGTCTTCATTACCACATCATTCACTTAAACATGCAACCTTTCCATCGAACCGTGAAATGAATGAATGGGAAAAATGGTCGTGAGCACTGAATGATGTGGATTCATATCCACATCTCATATACACAGCATGTTACTGTCATATCATTTTCATAACTACAGATTCCATCCGGCCATCATGTTCCTTCTGTCGCCTGCTTTTCATTTTCATTTCCATTTCCCGTTCGACGTTTACACGACGAATTAAAAAAAAAAATACGCCGAGAAATTGAATTTATGATCTAGTCAGTGTCAGTGTGTCTGCGCCTCACTACACCCAGTTCACAGTGTGGTTTACTTTACAAAGGCGGCTCATTTGCATATTTGACATGCGATGCTTTGAACAGATAAAAGCCGACAAGAGAGTTCGTATCAATTTAACACGAATATAAATGAGTAATCGTTTTTAATCGCTGACGTTTGCATAAAGCACTGGTTGACAAGTGGTTTTTTTTCTCTCTCTCTCCCATACACATTCTCTTCAGCCAGCCGGAAAGTTCGTTAAACCTTTCAAACATACGCCTAATCGCATTTCAATAAAGTCAAACTTCAATTTGATTACTTTAAACGCATTCACTTCGATTCGGCGGCAACACTGCAGAGTATTTCGAACGCACCAGCAGTCAATGTGATAAATTGATGTAGTTGGCACACACTTTTGTCATGCAGTTTGTCACCATATAAAAATTTATATTCTCCGGAATGTAGCGTTCACCGGATGCGAATCATTTTCATCATTCCGAAAACTTTTTATTTGTCTTTTTCATCGTTCACATGACACGGCAGTATTTGTATAAGATTATTTGCATAAATCCTTTTGGAATCTCTTGTGTGTAATAACGAACGACATGGTAAAAATGCCAAAGAAAGAAAAAACCGACGGCATCCAAAAATTCAAACTAAATGTGAAAAACACACATACACATGCAGCTGCAACTACAACCATAACGATTTTCCGTCAACGCCATCCGTCTGTGCACCAAAATTTCCATTTTTCCAATTTTGGAAACTGTGGCAAAGACAAATTGAAATGATTATGCTGAAATTATATGATACGTTCCGAATTTAATTTGGCTAAAATTATGTGTGTAAACATTTTCCGTGTGCTTGAAAAGCGCTCATCGTATATCTTGTTTGTTTTGCTTGTGAATTTTTGTTGTTCGGGCGTTCGGGGATAATGGTGATGTGGCTGTGTGACTGATGATCTCTTTCACATTGCGTCAACCAAACAGTATCTTTGTTTCGGGTGCAATTTTAAGTAAATTGTGAAAAGTTTTTCCACCGCAAAAGTTTTATCATTTTCCAACCAATTTTTTTTTCTCTCTTTCTTTCTATTTCTTTTCTCTCTCGACCTGTCTCCCGTTCTCGTTCAAAACGTGTCAAGATGCGCTTTGCGAAAGAAGACGTTAATCTATTTGACTGAAAGTTGTATGACGAAACGAGCAAGCGATTCAAACTGAACGAATCCCATGCAACTCGGCAACTGCAGCCTGCAACTAAAATTAAGTAACATGCACCGAAAAATGATTGTGTGCATGTGAACTAAAGCGAATACGTGACAGGAAATTCCGCGCGCAAGATATTTCATTCGAAATTATTTTGTGCAAAAATTTGAATATGTGCCCGAAAGCGAAAAACACACTTCCTCTCCCTGCAATATTTTTCTCACTCACTTCAGTCACACATTTTTTTTTTTTGAAAATTGCATATTCACATCGTTATGTGTCTCGATGGTTTCGGTAGATGTCGACAGATTTTTGGGGCACGGTTCGGGGGAAGATTCGAAGCTCATCATAAAGCAACACCCAAACATTAAAATAAACACAATTTTCAAGAAGTTCATGCGAATTCGACTTTGTTATTTTTTCCCCGTTCGAATCGTGTGTTTTTTTCTACTTTCTTTTCATTTGTTCATTCGTTCGAAGGGTGGGTTTTTTTTCCATTGTGTCAGTTTTCACTTTTTCAACAGTTCGTGTTGTCAGAAAATTCCCATTCAACGTCCTCTTGTGATGTGTTTCGGCCCAACGATGTGTTGAATACGTGAATACAATATTTGTACGAATATATTTGATGATTGCAATCGTTGTATGCATTTAATGTCATTTTCAACCACATTTGAATGAGCCAAGAGACAAAGTTTTCTATCTTAAACCAGAGACTTTGGTTTTCTTTTGCCCATTTTCTGTGTTCGTTTCACACGCATACACAAACTATCACCAAGTGAGAGAGAATAACATACAGCGCCACATAAACTATTGGGTTGTCTCGATGGAATGCCATGAAAGCCTGATATCTCTTTGATGACATCGTTTGGAGTGCTAAGCTCATTTTCTAATATTTTGCATAAATTTTTAATTGAAATTCAAATTGGAAAACTTTGTTCACAAAGTCGATGATTTTTGGGGGGTGTTAATCACAGTTATTAATATAAATGAATCACAAATTTAATGAATATTTTTTATCGTTCAAAACAATATTCAATGGATATTTTTATTACATTTTTTTTTTAAATGACAAACGCAAGAATATTGAAGTGTTAATTCCCACAAAAACCGACGTGAAAATCATATAAAATTTGATAGCATTTAAAAATAAAAAAAAAGTTTGAAAATTATAGATTGCCGAACGAAAGCTCATAAATAATGGATGCGATTGCTTTATCTTAGTTTTAATACAACCATAAAACCGAGAAAATAAAAAAAAAAACTTTTATCGCGACTCGATAAGCTAGTTACATTTTTTTTTCTCATCGAATTAAAACTTTAAACAAAACTTTTCGAAAACCACAAAAATTGTGTGGGCGCCACTTCAAAAATGTGTTCGTCCTCTTTTTAATATCTGATATTTATTGAATCTCAAAACGTGTATAACAAACATCAATGTTTAATGTTCAGCTGTGTTCACTTTCAATGTGATAATCGAATGGAATGCCACGAAGAGCATGCATATCGTGGTGAGCTTTAGAATATAATTCACAAAAACGATAGTTCGATTATGCATGAACCTTGTCTGTTGGATTTCAACAATTTTAGCGGCGGACAATGGGCGATATTAAGCATTATTGCCTTGTTATCGAAAAGTTTCTTCTCGACCATAGGATAAATGGAAAGAGACACGTATTGGCCAACCACTATAATAGTCAAACAAATGACCTTTATACGGCTTTTACGCAGTATGAAAAAAAGGCCAAAATGCACACTTGGCTTGATGTTTGCATCGTAGCAAAAATTTAAAGTTTAAGTGGGTGTCGTGTGAGGTGCCCATTAACATCGAAAACCAACAATCGAATTAACCTTGTAAACAATAGCGCCAATGCAATTCATTCCGCCGTGAAATGGTGTATAAAAAAGAAACGTGAACGATGAGGCAAAATGGCAATAATCGCCAATGTCTGATTTCCAGCACGATGTTCCTCGCTTCTCGTTTCGATGTCTCTATTTGGTTGATGTTCGCGGCGCGCAATGTTCCGTTTTTCGGTATTAACACGCTGATTTTATTGCACAAATTCCCAGATCGCAAATAAACACATCGAGTCGAAAGAAACGATTTTCTCGCATTCTTCTTTTTTACTCTCTTTCTCTCTCTCTCTCTCTCTCTCTCTCTCTGTTCAGTTTGCTCGGCATTGTGTTTTCATTTTTCCGTCTATAAAACGGATAGTGATTGTGTAATCGAGGGGCTGTGTTGTTCTGTGTTGTTGTCGAACAAACAAACTTTCAATGTTATTTATTTATTTCTTTATTGGCCTGTTTTCAATGTGCTGCTCTTTTGTTCGGAAACTTGGACTGCTTTTTTTAGCACCACCGAGCTGTTTGCTACCGTCTGTCTCTCTCTCCCTCTGCGTTTGTATGTGCATGTAGTTTGATTTTATGATTATTGAATCGCAGCACAAGTGAAATTTATGTAGCTTTGGCAGCTGACTAAATGTCGTATTTCAAGTCAATTTCCAAAAAATCAAGGTTCGCCGAATTTTTCTCTTCCATTACGTGTGACAAATTTAATTGAGAAACCTATGAACGAGACGTTCGTATTTTGTGCTACTATTATTGACATCAGAATCTTGAGAGGAAAAAAAAATATTTCACCATTGTGAACTGTACTCGTAAAATATATTCATGTTCCTGTGCTTGCTCGACACACATGTACCAGTGTACACACAATGAGCACTTGATACGTAAATAAAATCTTAATCAGATTAAAGGCAGAACAATACAAAATTCAAAGTTTTGGAAAAACTTAACTTATTATTGCACATATAAATGCATTACGTGCACAAATACTGCATTGAGCATCAGAGGGAGAAAAAGAACCAACAATGAAAAAGACTGAACTACCAAATCGCTTGTATCACATAAATTTCCGGCAAAGTTACTAACAGCGCCGAGAAATGGTGGGCGCACAAGGAGGGCAAAGAGTGAAAAGAAAAATTTGGAACTCTCACTCTCTCTCTCTCTCTCTCTCTCTCTCTCTCTCTATTTTTGTCGAAACAACTGAAAATAGTGCCAAAACCATTTGAAAATGCTTGAATGTGCATGTAAAAAACACCAACATTCCATTAAACATGTGCAAACGATGCCATTGCCATTCACTGACAGCCGACGACTTTTTGCTCGTGAAATACACACATATTTACAAACACACAAACACACACACATATAATTGGCGTGCATTTTCTACAATTTGGAACTTAAACACGACGAAAAATAACTTTGGAAGCTATTGAATGCCAGCCATTCGTTGGCGTTAACATGCACTTAAATAAATGTGCCGTAAAACAATAAACCGCACCGAAAGAAGGAAAGAAACAGCAAAAAAAATGATTTAATTTATTTTTAAATAGCATAAACAACACAACCGAACAAACGATACGGAACAATAAACGATATGAGAGTTGAATTGTAATTTCGGAACAATTCGATTTTTTTTTTATTAAGTGATTGCCGAAAACGAAATATTCGAAATTGTGCAGTGATCAGTTAAATATAAACAACTCATATGGTGGCACATTTTTCGTTCTCTCATATGATCTATACAGAGACGATCTGTCTTTAGTAAATTTGAAACTGTCATTTGTGAAATTAAAATTTAGTTTCGTGTGCAACGTGTATGGCATAATATTGGATACAAAATGGTGTTCACTAAAGATTGAGCACTTTGCATTCAAGACCATAATATTGGATAAGTGAATATACGTTCAAGCGGTAAATGAATTAATCTCATTCGATTTCCTGGTTTTTGGTCTTCAAACGGGCACGAACATTTGCAAAGCACACAATCTATCTTCTCTTAATGGTGTTTGTGTGTGTGTGTCTGTGTGTGCTCTCTGCGATTCAAACACTCGACATAGTACAGCACTCGAAGACAAAACACTTTACAATGGCTCAGATCATTGTCTAAGAGCCAGCGAGAGAGAGAGAGAGAAAGAGGATATAAGAGAGAGAAAATGAAATCACTTCGAAATATTTATTGGTGCAAGGCAAACACGGTGGAAACTTCCGTTTTATGCACGTGCAAGCGTTGAAAGAATAGAATTAATTGCTTCAGTACTTGAGCGAGCCAAAGTTCGGTCTTGCTGTTTTTGTTGGCTGACTACTACTGTTCTTATTGTTTTTGTTGTTGTTGTTGTTGTTGTTGTTATTGTTGTTGTTATTGTTGTTGTTATTTCGTTTGATAGTATGGTTCATTTTACTGGTTGCTGTGGGTAAACAACGGGGCCCTTCAACTGAATAAATCTCATTCAAGTTTAACGATAACATTTCCCACACAGTCCGTTTTTTTTTCTCCAAAAAATGTGTGTAAACCGTTCGCCGTATTGTTGATTTCCCGTAAAATGCACCAATTGTAAAATGCGATTGTTGCTTACAAGATCTGTTGTGTTTGATAATTAGCTCGAAACACTTGAGCTTTATCGTCCTTTCCTCATTCACAAGTAAAATGCAAACAAAACAATATAGTGCATTTTTCCAACAATTTCACTGAATTTTGCGGGACGAAATCGAATTATCTCGTCTGAATTGTATTCACACAAAAATTCCACTTGAAATGATAATGCTCGATATTTTTACTCTGGTCAAAATATTTCAAGCGATTTTATCGGCTCCATTTCTTTCATTGTTTCAAACCAATTTTCATGAAAATGTTATTTGTTCAGAAGAAATACAAATGAGAAAAAATTTCAAAGAAATTTTCACTAACCTCTGGCATACAGAATTACGAAAAATATGTTGATCGCTAGAATTGGCTGCATTTTCCTCTAATTTTTTTTTCTATTATTTACTCTAAAATTATGTTTTTTTTTCTTCTAAATTAATTTATGCTCAATTTATTTATTTTTATTTTTTTTTTAAATTAAATTTTAATTGTTAGCCATTACACCGAAATATAATGGAATCGGTGAGTTCAGGAAATCATCTACATCACTCACTAAATTTTAGTGTCACTCTGATCCATTAAAATGTTTAAATATTTTTCAAACACTTCATTTATAAGATTGGACTGAGGAAAAAAAAATTACAATTTTAATTATTTGCTAAATATTAAATTTTAATTAAATTAAAAATTTAAATCTTCAGCACTTTTACTCAGAAAAACCTCAGTCTCAACGGGCTTAAGAGTCTTCGGGGGAAAAAAATTGAATGCATTCATTCAATAACCGTTCAGCAGATTAAATCCAACGATAAAAACCCTATGCAATTCAAAACAACAACAAAATCGAATGTGATGTGTCGGAAAAAGTTTGGTTTTGTGTGGGACGAAAAACACAACCGCTTTCGTGCACCGCTAGAAACTTACTGACTTCTCTCAAGCCGCCACGAAATGTACAAAAAGGATGTTTGCTTTAGCTTAAATCTATCCGTAAAATCGTTTCGCATATATACAAATATACATACAATTGGAAATCGGAGCACGGGATGGCAGTCGAACACGCACATTTTCAATTTTCCCGAAACGAGCGAACAAACGAAACGAACGAGCGACAGCCAGACAACACACATCACATGAACCATGTGAATGCGTTCATCCCTTAGCAAACATCTAAAATTATGACGATAGCGTCAACGGCATACACACACCACACTCCATACACCAATTCAGTGTGGCATCGTTGTACCAAACGATGGTTCGTCTTTTTTTTCCCTTTTATCTCTCTTCTCTTTCGATTCTGGTGTAGAATTTTCCCCGCACAAAGCAACAACAAACACAACTGAAGAGACCTAACGAGCAGCCAAAAATTATTTCAACAAAAGGAAAATCCGTTGTTGTTTAATGTGAACAACAAAATACGTGGTGTTCATTGTGCCGCCACCGAAGCTGTTGTTGTTGCTGCTGCTGCTGCTGTTGCTGTTGCTGTTGGCTTGTGTAGGCGCACACACCAACACATCACAGAAACCCACCAAATGGCATACATTGGATAAGCACAACGACGACGGTACATCGTTGATGATCGGCTCGTGTTCGACGATAACAACAAATCTTATTCGTTGACTGATTCGTCAATTGTGCACATTTTTAATGAGTGGTTCGTGTTATCGAAGTGCGTATTGGTGGCAACGGTTCGGGGTGATTTTGGTTTTGTGTGTGGTTTGGCTGGCGGGGAATTGGCCAAACATCAGCCGAAGAATTCGCACTAACATCATCACTTTTGTTTATCGAAGCTGAGGTTTTATGTTTGCAAAAGAATGCATTTATTTAATTACTTGTTTTGATTTTTTTTTTTTTTATAAATTTGTTGAGAAAAAGATATTAAGAAAATAGAATTGAGTTCAATTTTTAATGTTTTTGGTTTATGTGCTCGCTTCGCATCGAAAATTGGAGAAAAATCCTCAATTGGAAACTCACCACAATTGTCCCTCATTTCGAAAACTCCTTCGATTCAGTTAAAGGCACACCTTTAGTGGATGAACGAATAAAAAGAAACCAAAATGATCCGAATTAAGAAACGGTGTTGATGAATCCATTCATTACCTACCGCATTTTACTCTCTAGGAAATTCATGGAAAATTAAAATACTGAAATTGATTTAAATTCACTTTGAAATTTTATTCCCTACACATGATTTTTTATTACACATTTTCTTATGGATATTGAGTTTGATTTTAGTTCACCTAATATCAAAAATCGTATACAAAAATAAATTAGACTCGTTTGCTGTCTACGAAATATTAATATTTCTGACGAAAATCGGACAAAGGGTACGCATTGACCCTTACTACAATTAATTTTATTACAATATCAAACACAATATTATAATATGATTGCTTTGGTGATTCTCTTACATTTCAATCTCAAATTTTGATTGTAAATAGCATTTGTTTAACAACAACATACAAGGCATGCTTGTTTAATACGTATTTTTCTGTTGTTTCCGTTCACAAAATGTCTTTATCGATTTCAACAACACAAAATGATTCCAATCAATTGAATGGAAGTTATTTACTTAACAATTTTACGTAATTGAAATTGAGTTAAATGACTCTATTTGGAAATCTATTAAATGCCTAAGAATTCTCTCCCACTCTGTCTCTGAATCTATTGAATTTAATGATGATCTCGTATGCAATGGAATTACGAGTATTTTATTGCTTTTGCAGTGACCAATTCACGCTTGGACTTTAGATGATCGGCAACGTAGCGTGTCGAACCGAACAGTGCCTTGGTGACACGGCACAAATATGTGTACAATTTCATATTACGAAAAATGTTCCAGCAATCAATGAGAAAGTTCAATATCATGGCAATTGTATGCGATACCCAAGTGCAAACACACATACCAGCCGAATTGGTTTTCGCCATGCGGCTACAATTGTTGCATTCACAGTCCATTGTCCTTGGGCTGTTGACCAAATCGACTGCATCGGTAGTTTCTTGTTTACATTTGCATGTGTCCGTGTTTGACTTTTGATATCGTTCGAATTTCATTTGCTGGCAATAGGCAACGGTGAGAATGCGATTCGGATCAGCGCCCAACACCGTTATCACACAATCGATGTTACTCTGGCACATTTTAACAATGTCATAGAAATCTTCGGGTTGCATTTCATTGATTTTCATTTTCTTTGGTTCGGTCGATTCATTTGAATGCAATTCAAATTGTTTTTCACTGCTATTGTATGAAATGGTTTTCTCTGGCATGAATTCATCATGCGATGTTGCTAATTCTGTCGTTTCTGTGGTCTTTCCATTTTCAATGTGTATTTTGGTATCGGCCGATGCGGTTGTTGCTTCGGATAGACCAGTTTCCGAAGATTGATCGGAAGGTAGCGTTAAATGTGATTCCGATGAAGTAGAAACGTTGCCGATATTTTTGGAACGTTTTTTTCGAATTCGACGACTTCGTCGGAGTTTGGTTGATTCGCATTGTGGCGAATCCGATGAAGACGATGTCGCTGGTGTTTCGATCGTTTTCAATGTAGCTTCAGTTTTGGTTCGTTCGGTTGGTTGTGGCACAACTCCAACGTCCGAATCCAATTCACTTTCGATGGTGATATTCGATTCATTCAAGTGCAACGAATAATCGTCACCAAAGTAACAAAGTTTATTGCTCAACACTTTGGTTTCTAAATCGCTGCCGTTTAAACCGAAATCATTATCTGATTTCATAAAATCATCGCCCATTTGAAAATTATCCCAAATGAGTGAACTTTCCTCGGGTATCGTATCGTTGAGATTTCGTTCGTAACGCTTGATTGGGCTGATGACCGATGCCAAGCAATTCAATGATGTTTGCAATGATGATGTTAAATTGCTCGATTCCACCGGCTGAAATATCGACAAATCCATTTCCGATTTTGCACGATACAACAGCCGATAATCCGTTTCACTGGCTGCCGAACAGTCAAGACTGGTTGACGACTTTGATTTCCAGCTGTCGGTTTTCGTGTGCAACCAATCGTGGACTTTGTGGTGGGCGAACGATAAACAATTGTCCGGGTCGTCAACGCTAACGGTTTTTGCTGTTAAATCGCAAAAATCGATGTTATTCCAACTGTGATTTTTTTGTGACCTAATAAATGTTTCCTCACCTAATTGCTGTGGCCGTGGTAAATGCTCCAACACTGATGTGTGATCGAATGACTTCAAACACGGGCTATCGGTTGCATTGAGCAATGAATGTAAATCATGTTCAAATGTAAACTCCTTATCGCTGCTTTCAAAAATAGTACTGCTGAGTTTTTCATTGGGTGTGTTATCAGTTTGCTGTTCGATGCTATCATCATAATTGAAATAATATGTGCCGATGCTTGTTGACAAAACGCTCGTTTCAGTATAGACTGGTGTCGATAGATTCGTCAAAGATTTATCACAGATTACATCTTCAAAGAGCTCGTTATCGCCATCGACGTGATCAACTGAATGTTGATTGTTGTTTACACTTGAATCACAGTCGGGCATCGATTGGCTGAGAATCCGTGTCGATGGTGACAAAGTGTTTGCTGGCAAACCATCAAGCAATATTAACACTTCATACACCTTCAAATATAACAAATGATATCGTTCTTCGATGGATTTGTAATCGTTTCGTTTGGTGCCTTTGACAATGCACGGCTGTGCCACAATTTCTTTGAATATTTTCGAATGTATTTCCAATTGTTTGGCCATTTGCTTGGGTTTCATTGCAATAATTTTTGATATTTTCGGCTGAGCGGCTATTCGATTCTCCATTTCGCACAGCCATCGCGTAAATTTTTCAATACATTTCGATGTGACGGTGTTTTCTGTGCTACTGAATGATGAATTTGTTGTTGTTGAACTTAACGATCGATTGAATGTACAGCGCACTTTTTCCGATCGTGGTTCGCTCAATCCTTCTTCACTGTTGATGTCATTAAGGGCGGCCGCACAGCTATCCAGTAAATTTGTATTGTCCATAATTGAATTGTAACTTTCTTGAAATTCTGGCCAGTCACACGGTTGAGTTGGTGAAACAATTGACAATGTTGATGATGCTGCTGTCAGCAACGAGAATTGACTGTCGGTGGACATCGGAGAACGCACTTCGGACTCACCGGACGAATGCAGAAGATCAGGCGATGCAGCCGATGCAAACGCATAGTTTCCGTTTACGGTTGCTACAAGCACACCAGCCGGTTGATAGCCTCTCATTATGTAAATTTCGTGTTTTTGTTGTTGTTGTTGTTGTTGTTGTTGTTATTGTTTCTTTCTTACGGCCCAACAAAATCAATAATTTGGGTGATATTTAACGTAATACAAAATATATTCACAGTGAAGGTCGTCATTCAATAGCTGATAACATAAAATGCTAATGCGATGGTGGTTCTACACCAATCTGGAATGAAATCAATTTTATATTTACAAATGTTATCTCAATACTTTTTTAGTTTGATGGATTTTAAAACACTTACTTTCTCGAACAAGAGAATCTTTTTTATGAAATACAAAAAAATATAGCAAAATATTAAACAACAATAGAACGACTACAATATTTAATTAAATTAACTAAAACTGAAGAGTAATTTTTTTTTCGTTGTTGACAGCACAAGAAATGATGAACGCAATGCGGTGTTTGTGCAGCAAAATGTTCAAATGACACACACACACACCAAACGATAAGTGAGCGATGCATAACGCGCTAGAAACGGTTGAGGGTAGCGATACTGAAAGTACGCACACATGCAAACCAGCACAGACGTCTGATGGTTGCGTTCCGAGACGATCGTCTCTCATACCGATGCATAAGTAAAAAAAAAACAATGACGCATTCAATCGAACCGTTTGTGCACGCATACATGCACACGGTCAATAAGCATAGCAGCAAACGCAACCAAATGAAAATAAAAAATATGCGTTAAAAGTGAAACCATGTGGAAAAGAAGAAATGACGACAACAAACTGAAATCCCCCCATCGTAAAACAAAGAAAAGATAATTATTCTACTTTTGCTCTTCTTGTTTGACTAATTGCGACAGTTACCTGCTATACTGCCTATACTTAATCACTTGGCTGCACACAAAAATCACTCTATCTCTTTCACTCATGCAAAAATAACGTTGCAAATTGTGTTTACTGGTGATTATTGTGTGTGTGTTTGTCTTTTTGCGTATGGGAATATGAATAAGAATTTCGATGTGAACGTCTGTCTTTACATTCGCACGCATTTTAACGTATCATGACTCTCTTGTTTTGGCACTCACTGGGAGAGAGAGAGTCTCTCAAGCCATAAATAAATAAATAAATAAACAGATTTATAAAGATTTTTTAAACACTGTACCATTTTTGTTCGGATTATTTCTTTTGCTAGAAATGAACGAGGAAGCAATTCTTCTTCTTTTTGTTTTACTCAGAAATATGCAAATTTTAACAAACGTCTGGAATGATACTACAGCTATTTTCACAGACGCATTGCCAATTTATTCGAAGCAAACATGCATCCGCTGAAACATTGATACAGATAAACCGTTGCCTAGGTGTAAAAACTTCACCGGCAAACATGAAATATTATTATTTGTGAAAACAATTGCCAACAGTCGAAACCAAATAAACACGAAAAAAAACTGATCAAAATTAAATTGAATTTGTTTAACTTTTTTTCGTTCAATTTTAGCCAATTTGTTTTTGCGTTTGTCCGCTCTATTTGAAGAGCAAACATACGAAACAATTCATCCATTTGAATATTGACCTTTTTCGAGCATGCAAAATATTTTTGGATTCACAAAAACATGTCCAGTCCAGCTCCTACTGCACCCCTCTGGTAAACAAACCGAAAATGTTTGTTACTGATGGAATTTTTCGCATTATTTACTTTTATTGGTGAAACGGTTCGATCGGAAATTGATGCTTTTATAGCATTTGAAAGTGTTTTGGATTCAACTGGTGCAATGTGCACTGTATGAGAATGATGAGAAGCTGTATCATATGCACAGTGTACACTGTACACTGTACAGTGTATGATGTATAGAGGCTGTTTGCATGTCAATTTGAAACTGATGCAAACATTTTGACGATTTATTTACGGAGTGAATGAAAAAAAAACAGAAAGAGAGAGAGAGAGAGAGAGAGAGAGAGAGGCTTGTGCAGGCGGTCCGGCCCATCCAAAACTAAAATTTCACTTTACGCACTCATTCATTGTGTGCAAAACTCCCGATGTGTTGTTGCGACGTGAATTGATGCTCATGATATGGTGATGCTCTCTGGCTCGATGACACTTTGGCATCTGTGCGCGCTTCCAATTTGATTGTATTTACAAAACGCCAACCGATCCACAACTGAAATATAACGTGTTTACATACAGAACCAAGCAAACAAAGTGTTTGTTGATTACGTTCGCTAAATTTCCTAAATCTGTAATTGAATCGGATTGAAAACTAAACAATGACACTACCGACACGCCGCTGGCGAGCACGTTCGAACGTGATATATGGAAAAGGCGATTTTCAATTTTCAATATTTACCATTCCGATTTAGTGTTTACTTTATGTGCGGCATTTTTTTTTTTTTTTGGTTCAATTCCACATTTCATCAGTGTTTTTTTTGGCCAATTCTTTTGATCTATGGCAATTTTATAGGAAACGTATTTTTATTAAAGGATTCGCTGATAATGTTTAACAAATGTGCATTCTTTGTGAAAATCAATTCGATTTACGTCAATTCAGGCGGAATATCGCATTGAAGTCTAAAAATAGCTGCTGTCAAAAAGACAAAAAGTCTATGATATAGAAAAACGTGCTATAAAGTTGCGTTAATGAAAATGTTGCAACGATATGAACGAATATTCATTGCTTAGGTCACGACTGTGAAAATAACGTTGTCGCCGGCACTTTTCGATGTGAAATTTTTATTTAAATCATCAATACATTTCGTAAATCATCATAATTTAAAAAGTTGCAACCGTATCTCAGTCTGGGTGTCGTCTATTTGTAAGTCATGAATTCATTGCATCCGTGATAAATGTAATAAAATCAGCAATCTCCTTCCATTTTTCACATTTATATTGGTCTGTTAAACAGAGATTTCACTTTCAATTTTTGCTCTACGATGTTCAGTGATTTTGATTTCGAGGGTAAATTATTAAAGTCATTTAAAATCACTTAACACTTTTCCAAACCAGTGGCTTCTGATTACATAACTCGTTCGACAACAAGCTAATTTATGGCTAGCACCAACGCCCTTTCTATCTTTCTCTCCGGTTTCTGTACGATCGGATTCATTTGGAATATATTTTTATTTATTTTTCACAGTTATTTTGCATGTAAAATCAATCGTCTAAAGAGAGAGTGAGAGAGAGAGCAGGAGAGAGTGAGAGAGAGAGAGAGCGGGAGAGAGCGGGAGAGATAAAAAGATAGAAGAGCATGCAGACAAACAACTGAATAGAATGTTTTTGCACTGTATTGGTCTAGCTGCATTGAATTCAATTTCAGGTATTCTTGTCGGAGAGCAAAAAAAGCGAGTGTTTTTAATTATACTTTTCCTATTCAGACTGGCCAATTTTGCAAATTGCATTTGCTTTGAACTTTGTGTAGTGGTTGCAGTATATTCGCAATCAAATGGCACCCCCAAAGCTCTTTATCACTTCGTTTTCAAGCACTTATCTCGACGAATGGTGCATTGTTTGCTTCTCGTATGCTTTCCAGTTGGCCGTGTGAAAGTGTCACTAAAGAATTCCGGTACAAACATATGAGTTTGAAAAAGTGTTAAACAGTCATTTAACGAGAGGGGTTCGTTTTTTTTCCTTCTTTTTTTTCTTTATTTGTGAATTTATTTAACGCTACGTATTCGTGCTTTCAAGCACGCAGATGCATTGTGCGCACTGAAGAATGCTTGTAAAATGGCTTGTTTGGTGTGCCATTTCCCTTTGTTGGGAAGTCACTATCAACAACGGCTGCCACTTCAACAACAATGTGCAAGCTGAAAAAAAAAAAATATTTTATTTTTATTCCGATTTTCTATTACCAAAGCAACGAGCACCGAAAACGAGCGCATTTTTTCTTCAAGCTCAATAGCATGGTCGTGTACAGTGGTTCGGGAGCAGTTCATTTAAGTGGTTAAATGTGGCGCAGCATTGACTCGATAGATAACGACATATTTTGTCTTTTGTTTAAATGATACCATACACACAACACACTCGTAAACATTGACGGCTGGTCTTGGCGGCGCGCTCCAACAAAAATAATCGTGCACTCAAACGATGAAAAAGAACAAAACGATTTTGTGAATAATTGTGTGGTGCTGTAGTGTTTTGCAGTACACATCGATCATTTTTACCTGTCGCTGGCACAAACGCCTTTCAACGCCGCTTAACCACTAATAAAGGAAACAAAAGCGTGCGATGTATGTATATGTGTTCGTTGAAGTGCGTTGTTTGCACCTACAAACGTGCAATTTATAGCCACAATCATCATACGATTTCAATTGTCGACTCCTGTAATGAGTGTGGCGTGAACTATATGAACGCCAGATAAAATTGAGATCCATTTCAAGTGCTTTCCGGCTAAAGAGTGCTTTCAATTTCTTTCTATCTCATGTTCTTCATCTCGTTTTTTGTCACTCTCTCCCCCCCCCCCTCTCTCTCTCTGTCGCAATGAAATGCGGTCGTGTTTTTGACATACGTGAAAAAGAAATTTTTTAATTTTGCTAAAAAGTCCTCATGCGACGAAGATGCGACGAAGTTCAATGGCAATCAAGGCAATTTCCATCGAAAAGCCAACATCGACATTTATTCGATATGTTACGAGTAGACAGCAAGTCGCACAATATATATTTACTGAAATATACAGCAGACCAAAACCAAAATACTAACAACAAACAACGAGAAGAAACATCAAAATGGCACATCCGTTTCAGTGAAATCAAATACCAACAGTACAAGACCAATTGAAACAGCTTCGCACTCAATTGCTATTAATGTAGCTAGATTTTATCTGGTACTGGTATCGACAATCAAACACCCCGACTGCCAATAAAGAGTGTTTATTCAATACAATAATTCACATTCGGAATTGCTTACACAACACACAGACATCTTCCATGCGATGTGCGGCAGAGAGAGAGAGAGAGAGAGAGAGAGAGAGAGATAGAGTTGAGACAGCAGACAGCATGAATAGCAACAGCAACAGCAACAAAGTGTCATCGCAAACCATCAACCATCTCGCCGATCTCGACACACACACACACTCCCTCATGCTCTTTCCCGTGAAATTAAAATCTGAAGTGAGTTTCCCACTGTTCACTGTTCACATACACACTCTGGTGTTCACCAGTGATAAAAGCATCTCTCGCACACATACGGTAAACAACACCGAAACCGATACGAGTCATTTATCTCTGGCTCATTTAATGTCTCTTTCTGTGTTGAATAGTGTATGTTTTCATTGTGCAACGATTCTTTTCTTGTAGTGGGTGTTGAGGAAAATAAGAGGAAAAATGAAAGAAAATCTCTCACTCACAAGGTATGTTGGGTTCTGTATTTATCCGCATTTGTAGCCATATTACGGTTAAATGGGGGGAAAGAGAGAAAATGCCATAATACAAATGGTAAAAGAAGTGTACCTCATATTTGTCTTTTCTTTTATTCTTTTCCCTTAGAATCGACAACAATTTCGAAGCGTCACATTTTGATGTCATTACTGTTGTTGTTCGGTTTTTTTTGTGTGTGTGATTGTTTTCTCTTGGGTCATCGCAATGTTCTTTTTTTTCTGCTGCTGTTTCACTTTATTCATGCTTTTTTCACATGGTTCCGCCTCTTCGTATGCTTTACCTTTTATCCAATGTTTCAGAACTATAGAATATTATTTTCAATTTCCTTTTCGGTGCTATTCACATGAGTGCTCACACAACGTTGCCAATGCTAGTGCCAATGTGTCATATTCTCGTGTATATTAATACATCATTTTCAGGATTATATCAGCCATTTGACCCACTTGAAAAGAGGAAAGCTTCGTAAAGGATTTATTGATATATATTTTTAATGCTGAAAATTCTCAAGTCGTTTTTTAAAATATTTATGCGAATGACTTATTGGTTTTTGTTTACTTTATGAGATTAAGTCAATGAAATTGGTCTCCATCGAAATGATTTTCTAATAGTTTCAGTGGTTTTTTTATTTTGTTGGTCCGAATAGAAAACAACAAATAGGAAAACTTGTCTGCGTAAGCAAGGTTCGGCGAAACTCTGCCAAACAAATTGTACGACAGCAATGGAGAGTGTGTCATCACAATACAACGATATGTTATTGTAACCAATTGCGATGTGCTGTCATATGCTTTTACATGATGCCGACTACTTGGAGACTGTATCACAATTTCATTCGTTGTGTGTGTGTGTGTGTCTGTGTGTTTTTTCCCTCGTTTCCATTGTAACTTTTTATTATTAAATGCAAAGAAATTGATATTGTGCTCTTTGGCTCAGGTTTTTCAGCATGTTGTGTATCGCGTAATACATCGACATATCCAACATTCAGCTATTATATTAGATTTTGATACGCGACACGTGAGTCTATCTTCTGTTACAACCAATATCATCCGAAATATGTGATGTGTGCATGAGAATAAATGAGAGTGGAAATAAAGACAGCAGCAGCAGCAATGGCAATGGCGATGGTAGTAGACCCAAAGTGAATGAAATCAGATGAACCGACAGTGACATCGAACAGATACAGAGTAAAATAGAGAGAAAGAGAGAGAGAGTGAGAGAAAACGCAATAAAAATACAATCGAAACATTTACAGATGAATTGTAGATAGATATTTTATTTGTGCTTATTGTCTGCAAGAATGAAGCCGAATTGCGGTGATTGCAAACGCAAAGTGTGTATTTGTGTGTTAAGTGACAATAACAATGTAACAATTGGTATTTTACTTCCATGTGTGTGATTGTGTGTGTGTGCTGTTTATTAATGCAACAAACAAATCGTTTCGTGTGAGCGCACATCTTTGGCAAATGCACGACGATCGAGCATACCGGTGGAAATGCTTCAATCTGAAATGGGTTTACGTTCAAATCGACACACATCGAACGCAGTGACAATTTTGGCTTCAGTTGATTTGATTATGGGTTGAATGAAAGGCCTATTTTGTTTGAATGCCCATCGGTGTTGTATTACGGCTCATCTTATCAATTTGATACTCACATGCTCACAATACATGCTGGTCGTTTCTCCCGTGGTATTTGTGCACAAATGTTTTCTTTTCAACACTTTGAAATTGAGCCCACATGCGGTGTGATGCTAATGGATTGAAACCATCGCCTGAATCGTGTTTCAGCACCACAATGCGAACGAATCAATGAGCTTTTCATTTTACATCACATGTGATTAGTTTCATTTGGGCATTTTCACAGCAAACCTTTTTGAATTCAATCCTATATCCATTTTGGGTTTTGAGTTGAGTGGCTTAAAAACCAAACACTTAAATCTAAATTCGATTTTATTTATCAATCTAAAATTCTCATATTCAATCAATATTTTAACTCAGAATTAGCCATTTATATAAAAAAAAACAGATATCTCAATCCAATGCAAATTCTCATTTATTTTGATTACAATGGTTAATCGAAAGCCCCAACTACCGCAAATAAAACGTTAAATCAAATTGAATTTAAATATTAGCACTTTCCAATGACGATTGTATGACTTTGTTGATGTGTTTCTGGTTTTCAAGAAAGCAAACTATTCCGTTTAGAGGTTTTTATTGTTTTACTGTTTATCATGTATGCGGCCAGCGGTGGACCAAGGGTAGGTGCGGTTGTTTGATACGAATTGGACGGTCTGTATGTGTTACTTGGCGGTCCATAAGATGAATTCGGTGGACCATATGACGCATTTGGTGGTCCGTATGATGAGTTTGGTGGTCCATATGATGTGTTTGGCGGATAAATATTTGTCGTTGGACTCGAATTTGTCGGCGGGTATGGAGCATCATTTTCATCTTTCTGCATTTACAAAACCAAAAGAAAAAGAAGACGTTGATTAAAATTCAAAACAAATAAAAAAATGATTTGAAATAGGCCGAACCTGAGTTTTGTATCGAATGAAGTACACTTCTGGTTTGGTTGGGACTGTTGAAGATGGTTTCGGTAAGACGAGATCTGGCGGTGGATCTGGTTTCTTCACCAATACATAGACTAAGGTTTTCTCTTCGTCAGGCGGTTGCAATGGAATCGTTGGATATGTAGCCGGCGGCTCAGTTGGTGCCTTTATAAACACAATCCGATAATGCTTTTGTGGTGCGACAGTCGTTAACGGTGTTCTGTTTTGGAAATAGAAAATAAATAAATCAAATCAAACCCAAACCCAAAACCCAAGCACCCGCGAATCATAAAATGAGCAACAAACTATATATAAAGAAATCACCTCATTATAGGTTCTTCGGGCTCTGGCGGTGGAATGTGTACATAAATGTGTTTGTGGACAACTGGTGCTTTTGAAGTAGTTGGCGGTCCATATTCCATTTGAAGTGCATTCGGTGGGTCGTAATCCATATTGGGCAGCTGATTATAGCTGGCACTCGGCGGACTGTTCATTAAAAAAGGAGGCGCCGCATAATCAGAATGAAAATTTTGAGCTGAGGTCATCCGAGGTGGACTGAATGATAAAATTGGAGGAAAGGGCGGGGGTCCTTTGGAACGATATATTCGGTACCTTTGCCGTGGCATCGATAACGTACATCTCAACTCCAGTAGCGTAATGAACAATGGCAAAATGTTGATTATGAATGTTAAATTCAGTGTAAACATCTTTTTGTTTTGTTTATAATTTTACTAAATTCGTTAATTTATTTAAAAATTTGTTCATTTATTCTAGTCGCCGGCAACACCGTCCATACAAATAACAAGAAAACACCTTAAACAATCACAAAATGAAAATAATTTATTTTTTTTATTTGCTCGATTCACTCAAGACCACAAGAAAATGTTCACCAACTTTTGCTCTCAATTTGCGCAACGACGATGAAATACTGAAAACTTTGCTAAAAATTATCATGTATTTATAAACAAGGTAATCGCGTGAAGATGTTCACCTTTTTTCAGGTTTTTTTTTTGTCTGCATTTTCCACTTCTCTTTCTCCCGCACATGCCGAAACACAAGTACGAAAACAACTTGGTGTGAAAGAGAGCCACATTTTTGTTGTACCCATCAATTGTGGCAGTGTTGATGTTAATGTCATATTGCTCGTGTAATCTGTTCACTGTCTTATTCATTCACTTGTTTTTTTTTTTTTCAAATTAGAGCTTTGCATTTTTATTTCAGTGTTTTTTTTTCCTTCATTGTTTTGTATTTTATTCCCCTCTTTCTTAAGATGTTTCTATTGTGTTTGCGTTTTTCAGCGAATCCCTCAAACTAATTAAACAATTTGTTCGTTGAGCTCGAATTTTTTTTCTACCGATTTGGTCGACTCTCATAGCCAAATGAACAGTGATAAGTGATGAACAAAAGTTTGTTTCAATGATGGAATAATAAAAAAAAAAAACTGAAATCATCGTTATAATTAAGGAAAGAAAAAAGGAAAAACCGTGTAAAGTCTAAAAGAATGAATTCGCATAGAATTATTCAAATGAATGTTGATGGAACGATGTTTTTTGTTTGTTTGTCAAAAAGTCATTGGGTCATCAAAATTATGAATGTATTAAAGTTGTTCGAGCATTTGAACTTTTTCAGCGTTTAAACGACCTTCGCAGTAATGAAGTTGGTCTTGTCAGGAAATGCCAAGAAAATATCAAGAAAAACTTTTGCTGCGTTTCTCTGCGAACTTTCATTTGAATTTGCATGTTTTTGCTATAGAGAAAAAAAATGTCTTCATTTTATTTGACATCAACTGAAAACAGAAGCAAAAAATAGGCCAAACAAAAAAGAAAAAAAAAACAAAATAAATGCAGTACGCAGTGGAAAACAGTATACGGAAAAAAAACAATGCAAATACCAAATTCGTAATGGTTTTTAAAGAATTATGCAATTATCACTTTGATATGAAAACTTGAGCACGAAATGATGTGTACTTGACAATAGGAAGACTTCAATGGCAATGTTTGTTATGCTCACAAATTGAAGCGCAAACCGAAACAATAATTAAATTAATGAATGAAGATAATTCACTATCAACACAATCAGTTTGTCGGTGCCTACGCCATGAGTGTGTTGCACATTCGGTTCAACCGAATCGGTTGTATGGTTGAATCTGTGGTGCGTAAAACTCCCACAATCAAAGTCAATACACAATAAAGTGCACTTTTCCGATTTCGAGTACGTACTTCAAATGAAATGTATTTGAACATTTCGACATTTGACGCCAAGCCGTCTGCCGCACAATGCTGCCTCCATCCAGCCAATGGTTGTCATAATCAAAATGCAAATTTTCCATCGAAAATTACAGTTGAAAGATCCACACATCAAAGTATTACTGTATGAAATATGCTCACATTTGTGCATGAAATGTATTTTTAACGCCTTTTGCCTTACGTTTGGGTGCTGACTTTCGTCGGAGTATGCAATAAATGCGAATAAACGAGCAAATGTGGCGAACGAATGAACAAGTCAACACAATGCTAGAGAGTACTTCGCGAACAACGTTGAGTACAATTGAAGAGTTTTCATCAATTATCACTAAACTTAAAGAGAGAAAAACGAGGAGCAAATAACGCCATTGGCGCTACACGAGCTAGCATCGAAACAAACGGTTGTCAGTGAGTGTGTCGTGCATAGGTTCACATGATTTAAAATAATAATACACAGGCTCAGCGTTTGTTGTACATGCAGATGCATCCAAAACATACACAGATTGCACCGCTAACGTAACATCCAAACCCAAGCTCGAGCCCAACACACACACACACACACACACGCAAACAACAAAAACGCCGTTCATTCATCACTATTGAATGAAGTCTGTTATTGGAAGTAAATGCAATCTAAAAGCCATCGTGATTGCACTCAATGTAGCACAGAGGCATAAAATTACATCTTTATTTAATTAAACGTGGAAAAATGTGTGCGGTTTTCACATCTACGCGGCAATATATTTGAATTCGGGCGTCTCGTGAATAATTCATAAAGCCGGCTTTTCAATGTGTTTATTACCACAATAATCGGATTTATCGGGAAGAAGACATGCAGCTTGTTCGCGCGTTTGCGGTATTTGGGTTTTATTTAATTTCACTTTTTGGAATAAAAAAGAAAAATCTCTGTATTCACACAAAAAATGTTTTGCATACTATTCAACACCGAGTTTTAATCTTAATTCGTGCAATTTTCAGATGAACAAGAAAATAAAATAAAATTAAAAACAAAATTAACAACGGATAATACTGATTCTGTACAACAGTGCACCACACCTCATGTTTTAATCTTCCGACAATTATTTTGATGTAAAATTTTCCGCCATCAATTTCTCATCGCCAATAATAGCTCTCGATAAATCCAACGCCCGAGATGCAATTTACATTTTCGCCAATTTTACCCAAACGAAAATTGCCAAAGAAAACAATGAAAACATTTCCATGCTCCGTACATCGGCAACATATCCGATTCCAATCTCTTTCGCACTCGTTCACATTTTACAGCACAGCATTTTTGTTTTATCATTTCAAAGCAATGTGAGGGAATGCAATGGAAAAACAAAGCAAAAACAAATATACAAAGAATAGCAAACCAAATTATTGAGATATCTTTCGATTGAGCTATATCAAATTGATCGAATAAAAAACCAAACTACAAGAGAGAAAAAACAAGATTTCTCAACACTGAATAGCACAAAGACCGATCGAAATGATAAAGTAATTTTCTACTTTTGTGTGGCAATTTGTGTAAAATTTATTTGTTCGATACCGTATCAAAAGAAGCTGCAAAACGGGCAATATGAGGGAGAGACAGGCAGACAGTTCGCGTTAGAGTGAGAGTGAGAATGCCCTTCAGCTACTGTTTCATGCAATAAACCAAACAAAATGTATATATAATCGAAAAATGCCATTTTACAAATCAAAAAATGTGCTGACTTGCTATCTATGTGATATGTTTTGGCTCACTCTCTCTCACTCTGTCCTAGCGCATTTGAGTCGCTGTGTGAGCGCATTTTGCGGTTAATGGGCTTTCGATCTGTTTCTTTTTTCAATAAATATTCTTTGCGTTGCATTGCAAACGAACGATTTTGTGGTAAAACCGGCAGACAATATCAATGGGCGCATATCTGGCTCGATGTTATCGATCGCATCTAGCATCTTGAAGCAGCCATAACAACAGCAACAGCAGCATTTATTGTTGTCTTGAGCCGCAAAAGTTTCCGTTTGTGCGTCGATACATTCATCTAACGGGTATCATTCCATCCATATCGATTCGCATCAGAATTTATGTTTTGTGGCCCTTTATCGGGCGCACACAAACGGATTTTAGTCAGCGGCAAACTTTGTGAGGGTGTGAGAGTCTCTCCAGTTCCTTTGCCAATGTGCTCATACACACAACACACACACACAAAGGCAACATTTACTTACATTCGTCTTTTATGCAACGCAAAATGCTTCTGACGATAGCTCAATGTGAACAGCACCGAACCACCAGAATCGATGAAGGGAAAATCGAAACACACAAAACAACAAAGTAATAAAATAGATAAACATGGTTATCAACAAAATGCTGAAAATGTGGAAAAATACCAAAAAAAAAAACCAAAAGCAAAATGCACGTCGACAAACACACAAATAAGCGAAAGCGAAATTTCGTACGGCGAAATCGTAAGAGGCAACCAAGTTTTGCGGTGCAATTTGAACGGCTATGAGTATTAGTATAGTTGAACGGAGAGACACAACTACATACATAGAAACTACACCGAAAAAAAAACAATCGAAACGATAGTTTTTCATTTTGTGTTGGCAATGAAGTAAAAGGATTTCAATATAGATTGCTTGCAGCTACAGTAATAATAGTAAAAGCTCACCAAACCGAAATGTATATTTTGGTTCGTTTATTTAAGTCTGTACGATTTTGCAGTGAATCGTTTGAAGTGCTCATTCTCTCTTGCTTCGCATGTGATGAATTCATTTTGGCTACTGCCGAAAAACCACGAAACAATCGAAGACGACTAAACACAGTGAAACTGAATGAAACTGAATGAAACTGAAAGAAAAAGAAACTCAACTGAATCGAATCGATTTGAAGGGAACCGAACACTCACACAACCAAAAACTCAACCCTCATAAAAGATAAAAACTGAAATCAAATCCAAGAAATACCACTAGCAGCGCCGATTTAACAAATACTTGATATCGTTGATAGATTCGAATATGAGCGGATCCGAGTGACGCAATCATTTCCAGTTTCGTGTAAGAATCAAGAGATTCCATATAAAATTTGAATCCTTGAAAAGAATTGTAGCCGAAATCTTCTCAATGAGAATTAGTACAATGACTTCTCATTGAATCTCAATCTCAACTAAAGTATTCATTCATCTTGCGTCACGACTAAAAATCCCGGCTTCGCTATTGTATTTGATAACCATTTTATAGTCATTTGTAAAATCGCACGTAGCACCACATCTAGCGCCACTTAAATTCAGTCTTATTTTCTCTTGCTCTGGCTCCCGCTTGCTTGCTCGCTCACTCTTTCTGGATGTATTGGGAATTTTTGCGGCGTATCAGTTTCACTAGATTATTTTACGTGCATATTTTCAACAACAGTGTGTGGTTTCGTTTTTATTTCGCCTCTCATCTTTATTATGATGATTGCTGAAATAAACTACAAGCTTGAAGACAGTGTAAGTAGAAAATTTGTCGTAGCACAAATAAAAAGGGAGCTGTGTTGGCAGCCACAGCAGAGTATATCAATTGAATGAACAAGAGCAAGAAGGGTGCATTTCAAATGTGTATTTATGTTGGTTAACGGCGATTTTGATTTCCTTCAATTTCAAGTAATTTTTGCGTCACAACTCGCTCCAACAGCGCTTGACGGCAATAAAAACGATTGAATGAGCATTTCTGGTGGGTGCCAATAGATGAGCTTTGAGCAAACCCACGAATGCTATAATAGACATCAACCTTGCTGCATCATATAGACATTCTTGCAATTTTGTTAAATTCTCACAATGATTTAGAACTGGCACATGCGTTGTTTCAATTGAATTGATTAAATTAGAGGTAGGTCGAGGTCGTGGGTGTTTTTAATGGCATAAATTGTCGATTGAAACTATACGATCGACAATACCATTGATGCTTCCATAGCGTATGTGTGTAGTATGTGTGGTGCTGTATGTGTAGTAATTCCATAGATTTGGATGGAAAATCAAACCGTTTTTTTATTATTTGAAACAATGGTTTTTGTCTGAATCTGAATATTGACAACATTTAAAATGGCTCGCTCCACATAAATCGCTGAAATAAATCAATTAATTTAAAGTGTTGTCATTATTTTGGTGTTGCATTTGTTCAGTTTGTTTGCATTCATTCATTTTTGTGTTTCAATTAGCCGACAGCCGTTGGGATGTGTTGAGCATTTGATTCAATTTGAAGACGATAAAAACTTTTTGTTTTATGTTTCCTCCAATTTCGTTTGAATGTAGGCAATTTTATTATCAAAGTCTCCCAAACACGATCAAATAAACGGAACGCGAAAAAATGAACCCAATACTTTTTATGGATTGGTCAAAATGTCTTCCGAATAAAATATTTGCAGCTGCGTTCGATAGAAACAGATCAACAACAACAACAAAAAACAACGGCAACAAAACAACCGACCCATGCCATTATAATCGATAGAACAACGACTATTAGATCTGTCGAATTATTTTTATTGTGACTGTGCTGTTTTGATTGCTGTGAAGCGCTATTATTTAATTGCTGTTGTTTAGTTCATCTCTTTGTTTGTGTTGTTGTGTGTGTGTGTGTTTTTTTTTTTTGCTGCATATATTCGCATGTATGAGTAATGGTCGCGTGTTTGCATGTGTGTGCGAGTGTACTTGGGATGAAGTCGTCAACAAACAATTGTCTATGGTCGTGTATTGTAGACTTTCTGATGTTGATTACTTTGAATTGATTTAAATTGGTTCAACGAGTTTAAATTCGCTTTAGGCACTGAAGCAGCAGTGTGACACGCACATCGTACGACTTGCGACTGTTGAAAAGATCTGATCTTTATCTCAAGACGAAGAGCAAAACATTTGTAGAAACAATTTGCTCGAAGTGATCGAATTGCAAAGAAATGATTTCGCCATCCGCGTGATGCCTAAAACGAGTACATCGGTCACAAGACCAACAAAGTTCAATAAATTTGGTTTTCAGATAGAACAAAAAAGTGTCACACAAGTTGGAGAAAATTCCAAAGAACATGAGCAAATTTCATTCCCAGTGAATAAAAAGATGTAAACCAATTGAATGGTATTTCATTGCGCAATCAAGTAATGTACCGTAAAGTGCTAATCGTTTGGAAAGAATCAAACAAAAAATTGCTTTTAGACGAATTTATGAGAGTGAAAACGAAGTTAACATCAAAATAATTTTGAGATTTTCTTTAGTTTGTTTGTTTATTTGTTTTTTTTTTTTTGCTATTTGTGAAGAATCCGTTAACAATTTGTGTTCGTTTAAATGAGTTGCAAAACCGAAACTTTCAATCTTGTTGATGTTGAGGCAGTTATAGTTGATTTATCACTGCCAAAGCCAGCACCGACATCGACCACCACATCGACCGCACATCCAGTAATCTGTCGCATTGGTTTGGATAAAAAAAGTGGCCGAGTAAAATGGTGTCCCGATTGTCAATTCATAAAATATTTGCTCATTTTGCCCATCATTCTGTTGCCAGTGACGGTGATTTTTGTTTTGATGATGCGCATTTCGAGCATGTACAATGGTCGTATTGAAATCGGTCCAGTAACCGAACGAATTCAAATTTCCACCGATTTAGAACCATATCATCGGCTAACACGGGATGTCAACGTCAATCATTGCGAAATATATCGTCATTTGGCCGCCGAATCAATTGATATTCATGATAAAGAATTGTTCCGTGATATTCGCACATCATTTATACCATCGGAAATGTGCTTGCGACGCCATCGCAATAATTCGAATGGAAATGGAGTGGAAAGTGTTGATCAAAGTATAAATAGTGTCGATGACCCAGCGCGTACAAATCAATCAAAGAGTGTTGATCAATTAAGACGTTGGATCAATAAATATGCCGATTCAATTGATTTAAAAATTGATTTAAATCGATTAAACTATGAACAGGGCACATTGAATTTTCGACGTCGCCGTCAAATTGTTGATTTTATTAAAACGGACACCACAACCGATGCAAATCATCGTTCCAAATTGAGTGTGCAGAATGTACACGAAACAGCAAATGAATCAGCTGATGATAAACCACTTGAAATTCCCGCATTTTTGCGAACATTTTGGAAAGGTGGAAAAACATATGATCAAATACGAAATAGTCAAGTTGAAATTATGAAACAATATATGAATGCAAATGTTGAACCATGCGATGATTTCTATGAATATGCCTGTGGCAATTGGGAAAAGCTCAATCCAATTCCGAAAGATAAAGCCGCTTATGACACATTCGAAATGTTACGTGAAATTCTTGATATTGAATTAAATAGTTTGTTATCGGATGACAAAGTGTCGGACAATAATATTAAAAGTGATTTCGATACAAACTCCACCGAAATTCCACCAACTGAGATCGTCGATTCGACCAATTCAATCGAAATTAATATCGTCAAACTCAGTGAAAATGTACAGAAATCGGACGAATCCATTCGCAATGTGAATGCTGAACAAAAGGCCAAATTTCTGTATCAATCATGCATGAATGCTGACATTTTGGAGAAACGAAAACTTGAACCACTTTTTGAGCTGTTGGATTCATTAGGAGGTTGGCCAGTGCTCGACGGTGATAAATGGGATGCATCAAAATTCGATTGGCTCGAATTGGCTGCAAAATTGCGTCTTTATAACAATGATGTGTTTATCATGCAATGGGTCGGTCCAGATATCAAAAACTCACACGAGAATATCATTCAGTTTGATCAAAATAGCTTGGGACTCCCGACACGGGACTATTTTATCAAATTATCAAATATCGTTTACCTCGAAGCATATCAAGAGTTTGCACAGCAAGTGATTTTTCTATGCGGTGCCAATGAAACGGAAAGCATCAAAGCAGCCGACCAAATTGTAAAGTTTGAAATTGAATTGGCTAAAATAATGGCTGCACCACAAGATCGAGTGAATGTAACGCAATTGTATAGACGCATGACTGTGTCGGCTCTGTATGATTATGTACCAGAAATTGATTGGCAAATGTATTTGGAGATTGTTTTGGAACAACATATTGAAAATAATGAAGTGGTTGTTATGTTTGCGTTGAATTTTATGCAAGATTTAGTTCAATTGATAAGCACCACCGACAAACGAACTGTGGCAAATTATATGCTCTGGAGATTTGTCAGACATCGAATCAATAGTTTGGACGATCGTTTTCAAGATGCCAAACAAAATTTCTATAATATTTTAGTTGGTCGCAAAAAATCACCGAATCGATGGAAAAATTGTGTGATTCAAGTGAATTCAAATATGGGAATGGCAGTCGGTGCAATGTTTGTGCGCGAATATTTTGATGACAGTAGTAAACAAGACACATTGGCAATGACACATGAACTGCAACAAACATTCCGTGAAATTCTTAAGGAAACTTACTGGTTGGATGACGAGACAAAGGCATTGGCCGAATCAAAAGTAAATCGAATGAGCCTTAAAATCGGCTACCCAGATTATATTCTGAATATTGAACAATTGAATCAAAAATATGCAGATTTAGAAATCCATCCAGAGAAATATTTTGAAAATATTTTAAATGTTTTGCGACACTTGACCCGATCCGAACAGAATAAACTGAGAGAAAAAGTGAATCGAACGACTTGGAATACAGCACCGGCTGTTGTCAATGCGTATTACAGCCGAAATAAAAATCAAATCATTTTTCCTGCCGCGATTTTGCAACCGCCGTTCTATCACCGTTATTTGCCGGTAGATCCTGATGTTTTATTAATTATTAATGTTTTATTAACTATTAATGTTTTTTGTTTCTTTGTGTAATAATTCAGCGCTCGTTCAACTTCGGCGGCATTGGTGGGTAGAAGAGCATCAATGGATTGTGTTTAATTTAATTCTATTTTTCGATGCATTTATTGAATGAATTTCAGGAGTGGTTATCGGACATGAACTCACACATGGTTTTGATGATAAAGGGAGGCTTTTCGATCATGAAGGTAATTTGAATCGATGGTGGAGCGAACCGGCAATTGAAGTATTTCATCAAAGAGCCAGTTGCTTAATTGCACAGTATGGAGGCTATAAAATGAATGATATTGGTGGAGTGGCCGTTGATGGGATTATTACACAGGGCGAAAATATTGGTATATTATTATTTTATTACTACAAGCTGTAATTTTCATTGCAAGAATTTTTTTTTACTACAGCTGATAATGGTGGCATCAAACAAGCGTATCGCGCTTATGAAAAATGGCTGAAAAATCATTGCCAAACGGCCGAATGCATCGAAAAGGAGCATCTACAGGGATTAAATGTTACCCACAAGCAGCTGTTTTTCATCAATTTTGCCCAGGTTTGGTGCGGAGCGATGCGACCAGAAGCAACCAAAAGCAAAATGAAAACAGCTGTTCATAGTCCGGCCAGATATCGAGTTATAGGTAACTGTTTTCTTTATAAGTTCAACAAAAAAAACATTAACTTTTGAAATTTACTTAAACAATAATCATTTCCAATTGTAGGTACATTATCGAATTCAAGGGATTTTGCTGAAGCATTTCATTGCAGTTCAGAAGCTGCAATGAATCCACAGAAAAAATGCAGCGTTTGGTGATGAGTGTGAATATGGCACGGTGTGAGCATTATGTAAAATGTACAGGGCAAAAGGTATCATTTATCGACATCAAAGATTTGTTGCATTTATTTGTGTGCATAATTTTTGGTTGTGTATGTTTTAAGGCATTGAGTTGAGATTTAATTAAATGTTTAATATGTGTTCCCCCTCTCCCCCTAAAAAAAAGACGATCAATAAACAAAATCGAACAAGTGGTTGTGTTTGGCTCAGCACTTTTTAAATTTTCCATAGCCTGGAGTTCAGGGTGTTGATAAATGTCCGTTTCGTCTCATGTTTTCTATTCATTTCTCGTCCGTTAAGCACGCTTGAATTGTAACGCATGGTCGCTCTCTCCCAGTCTTTTTTTTGTTCCCCTCTTCTCCATTCGTTTATCTCACAGAGTTGCTGAATTTGCAAATGTTTCGCGTATCACTGGCTGCTGGGCATCATAAAGTATTGGTCAACTATATGAAATGTGAGCAAGACTTTTTTTCCCACCCATCGCACCACTGAAAAAAAAACCAAGTGAATAAGGCGAAAAGAAGTGCGAAAAAAGGCAACTCTTGCTTGCATACACACAACGGGCGCAAATTTATGAGAAAACATTTTATCTGAGCGTAGTTCAACCGCCAACGGTCACTAAAACATCAACTGAAAACGGCTACAACCGAAAAAAATAACATACACATGCACAAACATTGGGGGTAAAAGCGATTATTTCTGTGAATGGCTTTGCTCGTTTCGGACTCGTTCTCTTCGCTTTTTTTTTGTCGCTCACTCTTCTTGTTGATGTGTTGTATTTTTTTTTCCTCTCACTCTTCCTTCTTGCGGTACGATTTGTTGAAATATCGAAAAAAGAAAACCATAACGAGGAAAATTTATGTGCAACCATTAGATGAAAATGTATCGGATTGCAGTGGCAAACATCATCGTCGTCTATGTGTCGCTGCTCTTTCTATCTCGTCCCTTTCTCTCTATCTCGTTTTCCCTCATTTCGCATAACCAGAGTGTGCTAACTGAAGTAAATGCGAGTTTGCCAACCCTTTTTCATCTCTATTTCAAAATAATAAATTTTCTCATTCGATTCCGTTTTTGGTCGGTCGGTTGTTTGGTTGACTGGTGAGTACACGGCACTTCGGACTTTCCACATGTGCTTGAATATCCTTAGCAAATCATAATAATAATCAACATATTGAGTTCAAACGCCTGCACTTCGAAACCGCTATATTATATTTATGTCAGTGTGATCCACCGAAACTAACCATTGCGATGTTACTACACATTGTACACATATACTTTGGCACTGTGAAATTGATGACTTGCGGAAGGAAATCGAAGTTGTTGAACGGATTTTATTTTTCATGTGTTGATGTCTCGAGTATTTCAGCATTTTTCTTGACTTGTTTTTCCAATGTTTCATATACTATTCAACAAAAAAATTGAACTCATATAAATGGTAAAAGGATTTTGGCAGTGGCAAAGCGATAAAAATGACAATGATGGGAAATGACTTGACCGAATCTAATTGGAATGAGTGGCCGATGAAAAATTGAAACAAACTCATCAACAACGCAAAAAAATAACACGCACCCACACACAACGGCCACTCATCCGCTCAGAGCCGCTTTGAATATGACCATCAAATGACACATGAGCTATCAAAACGGCTGCAATCCAGAAAATTAGTCCGCAGGGGAATGCTATCTTTTTCGGTGGTTGGACATTATCGTCGCGCCTCTATCCCAAAAGAGATGGTTATAAAATAGAAACAGACTTGAATAACATGCAATCCATGCACAATCTAGTTTGAATGGTGATAAACCACAGAGGGGAAAAAGAAAGCCAGATCGAAAATCCACAGAGTTCCGAACTCTCGCCTGAATAAAACTTTCGCCGATCTGTTTGTTATGATTTCATATTTTCAAATTGAAATCGATTAGATTGGTTAGCATCATCAACACATTTGGATCAACTTTAACAACTGCAATCATAAGCTAATATTTTTGCAGTCTTTTGCCTATCTATCGAATGGAATGGAACTGGAATTTATCTGGAAAAACACTTCCTTTTCCGGCGCATAAATTATCTCAATAAAACGCAATGAAGAAAAAGAACTAATATTTTTGGCATGTTGAAGCGACACACACACACACACACATTCATAATCACACATGCATGCACAAAAAAGCCATCGAAACAAAACGACGTGATTTATCATCTGTGCGATAGAAAGAGAAATGAGAAACTTAATTTCAAAATTAATCCCGCAAAGTGGTAGCGACGGTTGCGGCGCGCACAAGCGTAAGTATTGTATAAGAGAATATATTGTATGCGATGCATCCGCTGATAATTCTTCTTGTCATTTGATTTTATGAAATTTCATTAAAATAACAACGATACATGTATATTGTTCGTAAGTCTCTCAACACCGTGGATAAATCATGATTTATCTCTTATTATCTTGCAATTTTCCTTTTTGTTGTGTTTATTTAGCGCGTAAGTATGTGTGTGTGTGTGTGTGTGTGTAAGAGAGAGAGGGGGGAACTAAAGCAAGAGTTGAAATGCATTTTGGCTTTTAAAATGTTGTCATTGTCAGCAGTTGCTCATGTTACTTAACTTGTTTGGTTGCGATTCATCATCGTGATATATCATCATACACTGATAACTTTGTGAAAGTAAAATTTCAAATATGAAATACTGAATTCACTGAATACATAATCATTTCTATCTTTAGATCGTATCGATTTTTTGGAATAATTATTACAACCATAAGAGAATCGGTGAAGTAAAATTGCATTTTAATGTCTGTGTCATGTGCAAATGTAGTATTGTTTCAATTTTTTGAACTCATCAATAGATGAAATTTGAGATCTCAGAACAGGGGTAATATCGTACAATTCAAGCGTGCTTCAAAAATTAATGCCGAAAATGAGGAACGACATGCCTTCAGTCAGAAAATCTATTCGACCTGGTTCAAATTTCACTTCCGGAATGTGAAGAGGGAATCTTCACTTCATAATGTATGTCAACAATGTTCATCGGGTTATAATGTAAGTTGATTTTCCCAACCTAAAAGGAGCTAAATACGGTTCGGACTCATGTTCCAGGTAACAGTTTGCTACTAATAACGCACATTGATATGCCAGCAATGAAATTAGTATTCAACGTTGCAAATCAATTCCCCGATCAATTAATTTTATTAAATATGAACATCAATTAAAATTCACGGACAGTATAAGTAAAGTTGTAAATCTGTCACCATCCATTGCAATGTTCCATTGAAATACCCATTGAGCCAAGCGTTGAAACAGAATTTGAATAAATTATCATCAAAATCCAGAAATGGCAACAATCCGGCACCAGAAAGTTATTTATTGCACTGTTACATGACATTCATTCATCTGTGAACGAAGCAAACGAAACATTTCGAAACATTGACATGAACATAGTTAGCTGCTTTCGTAATATGGCCAAATATTCACATCGAAAAGAGTTCTTAATACCAGATGTGACATTGGAAAAATGATTCGCTTAATATTTCATAACTCAACATCATCATAATCGTTGGGACAATTTTACAAAATGCAACCAACAGCCAAGGGATAATGGATTCGAAGAAGTTTCATCATCAAACTACGAGTTTAATATCAATGCTTGCAAGCAATCATGATTCGGTTGCCTTGTTAACATTCTTGGGCCAGTTCGTACGTGTAAAAACGTACGTACACATTTCGACGTGATTTTTCAGCGAACAACTTAACATTAAATATACTACTTCTTTATTAGCATTTTTCCGACTAAAGATTTCCATTTCGGTTTTTGAATTGAGCACACATTGGAATTTTGGTTCGATGCGTGATGCTCAACTCGTATATCATATTTGTAGTGTGTGTGTGTGTGTGTGTGTGTGTGTGTGTGTTTGGTGTCAAGTTGGCATTGTTCATTGGGAGTTTTTGGTGCGGCCGTGATTTTTGCGGTTTATTTGCAGATCTCCATGGAGAATTTCGATGGTAGCGGTGACAAAAGAATTCAATACCGAAGTTTCAACACATTTCACATCCGTTGAAGAGCTCGTCAAATGGATTCTTGTTCCATAGTTGTTCTTTAGTTAATAAAAACGAAAAATATTTGCACTATGCACAGGCACGGGCACTGGCACACACACATACACACACACACAATAGATAGCGAAATTGGATAATACTTTGTCGTCTTTTGTGCCACGTACAACACAGTAAGACAGACCGAACTGATGCGAATCGAACAAAATGAAGATAATATTCAAGGCGCTCTCTCAATAACAATGGGCTGAATGCGGTGAAATTTGTGAAAATATGCCACACATCGTGATTCAAACATGTTCATATGACATCCGCATGGGTTTTGTGTGATGCGTATAGGTCTTGGTCACTACAAAAACTGGTGGTGTGAGTGGAACAACAATGATGACGAACGAAATGGAAATCATGCCGTTTCAAACACAAATGGGCTAATGAGTAATGAAAATGGTATGATTGCGATCATTGCGGGAGCTTCAGTTCATTCTCAACCGGGCCGATTTCGTGTGGTGTAGATTCTGTATTCAAATCAATTCATTTGAAGGGACCAAAATTGATGGCATCGTCTACAGCATCGTACACAGAATTCTGCAAAATGGGCGGATGTTTTGTGTATTATAAACAATTTGTTCATATATTCATTTCGAATTATTCATAAGCAAATTTTCAATTGAAATATGTGCTTGCTGTTGCTTGTTGTTATCGATTTCTGTTTTATGATTCTTTGCATGACAAATGTCCAGAAGGAGCTCAATTTGAATTTAGAAAATAAATTATAACGAGCCAGCGAATGCGAATCAAGTCATAAAAGTCGCTTTTCTAACGTTTGCAATATGCAAAAATGTGAAATATTACCAGTGAATAGTTCATGACAAATCGTGATTCTGTTCTTGTTTCTTCGTTCAATCTCTTTTCTCCATTCAATAATTTTCTTGCTATTCTAATCTGCTCGGCAACAACAATCACGTAACTTCGATTTCTTTCAATGGCAAAATTGTAAAAACTTGTCGTCAATTTACCATTTTATTTCACTACATTATTCATGCAAAACGGATTGCATTGACTTCAGTATGCAGTTAATTTTCGCATTCTTCTGCCATCCAGGCAATGTTCATATGATTCGAAGAGTTAGTAATAGCACGAGACTACCTCTTGTCGTATATTGTGTTTGATGAGTTCCATCTGGAGTGAAATGTCTTTTATTTTCGATTTAAATTCAGGTAAGTCGGGTCAAGTGATTTTAATCAGTTTGATTTGAGTGCTGACATCAAAGGGACATGTCAAGTGGCAACTGCATTAATTCAACATGAAACTCAAATATGTTTTTCATTTTATTTTAAGCATGTGTTTAAAGACAGCCATCAATTTGATGTTGTCACTCGTTGTGGACTTGAATTTTGTGGAACTTATTGAATCGAAATGTTTGCACACGACCAGTGGCTTTTTAGAGGCCTCTCAAGTTACTAACGGGCTTGAAATCAGAGCAACAAGGATAACAAAAACGTAAAACGCAACGACTTTGAGCTCAAGGATGTAAAATACAGAAGTTCATTAATTAAAGTTGATGGTGGAAAGTTGTTGATTTGGTGGTACTAATTTTGTTGTTGTTGTTGTTGTTGTTATTGGTGTTGATGACGTGAGAACGCATCAAGCATCAAAGCTGATTCAAATGAGCAATAATTAATATTCAAAAAAGGAAAAATCGAAGCGCGAGAAAGGATATTTTAATTAAAAATTTTAATTAAAATTGAACATTATAGCTTTTTAATTGCGATCAAATTGCAAATTCTTGATATTTCTAACGAATGGGAAAATTTCCTCTAATTTGTATGCACCCGTAAAACCAAAGCGGTTATGATTTGGTTTTGAACTTGTAGTTCATTCATGCGTTGCTTTTTTTAACACTCTCTCTCTCTCTCTCTCTCTCTCTGGACTAGTTTTGTCAGCGGTTGAATTATTCATAGCTTTGAATGGTTAAAATGGAATATATTCAAAGCGCTGAACCACTAGAATATTCAATTGATCGGAAAACAAAAGCATTCGACAAGACAATGGAGAATTGGACGATGGTTGCCATACATCAAAACTGGACAACAAACACTCCAATCGGAATAGGAAATGTGAGTGAATGACTGAATGAGTGAATGTGATGTGCGTTGATGGTAAGTGTTCGCTTATGGCACTTGGGACTAAGTGTTTTGAAATGTTCATTTGCCAACCGACGTGCCATGTCGATTCAAGAGTGTCAACCAATTTTTCGGTATACCGACAAATTTTCCGAGCATTTCGGGCGGTGACATTAAGTTCGGTGATTTGACATCAACAAGAGGCTCTTGTTCCAAATTTTTGTGACAACAATTTCATTAAAGCCCATTGATAATGCTCGGGCAACCGCTCTTAATAGCTCACACACTCACACACACACACACATAACAAAGCAAACTTTTCACCTGAATCCTTGAATCGATTTTGATATGAAATAAGCAGAGTTTTTGAAAAATAGTAGAAAACAACAAATGACTATTTCTGATAAAGTGATTTGTTGACGCAAATGAGTATTAAATTCGAATACTTCACGTCATTTCCTAGCTGCACATCAAACAAACAACGAATGTTGTCGTACATTTTACTTTTTTTTTCTCTCAACTCCAAGCAAACACTGAAGAATGGGACATTTCGAATGAGCAAAGTTTTTATTTACACTTCGCTACAATGAAGACAAAAAGTTACTGTAAGACCTGAGCATGCCATTGAGGAGTAAATAACTCTTTTTTATTTGTGTATGTATTTGTGTGCTAACCGAAAATGAATATGTATTTGGAGCTTTTCAGTTCGGTTAGTTTCGTTTATTGGAACATTTAAGAAGGTTTCCACATCATCACATACGGTAGCATGTAACCGCACATTTGCAACCACTTTGTTTTCCATTCATCAAGTCGGTAGGTAGATTTTTTTTGCTCGTGTTTCACGTGTATTTCGAAATCAATCTATCTTCATTGTCTTCCAACAGATGTGTGTGAATGTGTGTGTGCACTGCGCGCTTTTATGTATACATGTGTGTGCATGTGTCTATTTGTTTCTTTTATTTCATTGTTCGCATGTAAACAAGTTCATTCGTCTTCCTATTTCATTATTGCAAGTTGTTCGGAAAATGGTTAGGAAAAACACCATTTTGCCATTATTATTTCAAATGCCGACACAAGCCCGATATTTGTTAGCGTTGAGCCAACAACTTCGAAGTACACAGACAGAGGCACAGGCATAGTCCCAGACACACACACACACACACACACACAAGCAGAGAAAGACTGCAAAAAGCGGAACAACGACAGCAAAAGTGAAAAAGTCACGGTTTCCCCTTTTTCCATTTTCTGACGAGATCCAATGTACCGAGTGGTAGTTTTTGGTTTGCGGTCTTGTTTATTTGGTTGCGGTTCTTGTATTTGAATTTTAGTTGTCTGCCTGCCTGCCTGCCTGCCTGCCTCTCTGTCTCTCTCTGTCTCGGTCTCTCAATGTTCCATGGCATTGTTTTTCAACTTTATCGCTTCAATGTGACCACCATCTCAACGCCAACAACCATTGGCCCCCTTTGTGCCTAATGCGTTTCCATTTCCTCTACAGCGGGGGTTTTTCGTTATTCAACACTTTTTGCACACTGAATTTTACATTTTCAAGTTTGTATGCACGATTTTCGTTAAAAATGTGTTTATTAGCACTAAAGACTGTTTCTTTTTTTGGCATTGTCGATTGACAGACAGCACACAAATATATTGAGTTGAGTTGCCGCTTTCGAGTTTCGCTGTCATACTTCAATTGTTATCAAACATGGTTTAGTGTATGCATGCACGTAATGCATTTCATTTAAATGGAAATAATGGAAAGAATCACTTTTGTTTGCAGGCGTTTTTCGAAATGACGGTTCGTTTTAACGCTAATCACATCATCAGCCATAAATATAGTCAACAAGGAATAGTTTTCCGAGCCACTTGTATTTTGCCTGAACTTTCGAACCCATACAATTATTGATACACAAACACACACACACACACAATGGCTATCAGTTTTTCGAGCGTGATTTTTTGCGCGTCTGTAATTTCCAAACGGATAAAAAAGAAAATAACAAAAATCCACCTCGAAAGCCCTGACCAATGGTGATTCAAATACGACGCTTTAAAAGCCATGTTTTTCATGTAATTTGTCTATACAGCTTAGAATTATTCTGCATCGCGTGCAAATGATATGCAAGCATTGGATTTTCTAATTGATGTTTGCTAACGGTAAAATAAATTGCATCGAATAAATCGTTTGCAATCTTGTTAAAGGCTTGTCAACAACGTCATTATTTTTTCATGTTTGCACTTCGGAAAAATCATCATCAACGTTCGATTGAAAGCAGTCCACAATTTCAGGATGAATGGGCCGGCGATTTGATGAGTTGACCAGAGCGGAAAAAAGGTAAAATCTTTCGATTTCCTGCACATAAATAATAATACCATTCATTTGTGGTATATATGAATCGAAATCGAGCACCAACACACATACACACACACACACAAATCCAGACCGTATTTTGAATCTCAAACAAATCCAACTATTTCCATTTTGAATTGTGCCAATTCGCCTGTTGAAAATTTTAATTGAAAACTAAATGTAAACAAATTCAACTCAGATTCGGCTCGCTCATTCAGATGAAATGCACTTAATTTATCTGATATTATCGCGGTCGTCGCATATTGCCGCAATGTATGCTATAGATTTTTCATTTTCATGTAGAATTGTTGCTTCGGTTGGTGCGCGCGCGATTGAAAATTTGGTTGTACATATATATATATTTTGGAATGGTGTTTTTGTTATGTGCACTGGTTGTGATGATGATTCACATTACGATTTCGGCAACAACTATTTATTAATGTTGCTATGAATCCACTTTATTCCGAAATAATTGACTCGTTTTGCTACTGCTGTTCAGTTAATTTGTAGGCTTGAATCATGCATTTGAATGTGAATGTGTTTGGCCATTGTTTTAAAATGTTCACATCTCACTGTGTGCCTCACTTTTGCCTGTGTATGTAAAATCGGGGCAGTTTCGTTACCACGTTTTTTTTTCGTAAATTTTAAATTACATTAACAGCAGAGGCACATGCTATATTTGCCGGGGCTTACCACATCAATCATCTCCCATGCTCATGCACATGGTTATGGTCTCGGTCTTGGTGTTGCAGCAAATATTAGCCCGATTTATGAGGATGTCACTTAAGCTATGAATTGTAAACAATGAACTTCATGTAAAACACATGATTTCATTTAAGTTTCACTTTGAAAGCGAGCATACGCTGCCACCCGAGGAACAATGAACGGTTGTGTGTCAACACTGACTGTATGTATGCTCAAACATACGGGCATTTAACATCAACCACATATACGGTGAATCAATGGCGCATGATGGAATTGACTGTTTTGATGATGATTTTTTTTTAAATTGAAAAGTTCTTTTGTTATGCTTTTGGATTATATTTGTCGTGCCCGAAACACATTGTTTCAACTTTTGTTGGAATTTTTAATGTAAAGTCAAGTTTGAAATTCTGCATGTAACTAATCCCAGCCAAATAACAAAGCATTTAAACAGTTATTTTGGATATGGTTTTGCATCCATGAAATAAATTTAAACACGTATTTTATTTGCTTTAAAAATGATGCGATAATCACCTGGCCAAATATTGCATTTTCAACAATGTGTCAAAATAAAACTGTCTAAACGCCATAGAAAAAAAATTGTTCCAGATTATCTAAATATATCGCAATAATTGCGGTTTCAATGCAATTTACATCGTGATTATGGCTATAAATGTTGTGCGCGCCTGCAAGCCATCAAGCCCATTTTCGATACAATCAACAAATGGAGCTGACAGTCAGTGAAATAATTTTATCGTCGACGGTGCTTTAGCAATGGCGTTTTCATACGTTTTGAAAACAATAGAAAATGCGTGAGCATAATTCCAAATCCACGCCAACATAAACGGGCTATTAAAATGAAGAATGTGCGAATTTGTGTCGAGAGCATTTTGAAAGTGGTTCCCATATCATCGACGGTGCACGTACCAAACCTATTGACGAATAGACAGACATTTATATTATTATTAAAAACGAAACACATCATTTTAATAGCACATGACATATATCTTCAATTTATTTACGCGCACCTACATTTAGATTTATGTATTGCTCTCGTTCTCGCAGTTCTTGCACAGTACACTCAAACTGGAGCACATGGTAAAATTAATGGCAATATGCGGTTGATCATTCAAATTAATGTAATTCTAAATTGCAGAGAAAAAAAAACCAATGGATAACGAGACATGCAAAAAAAAAACAGACATAACAGACAGACATGTTTGTCCATGTGACAAATTCGACAGATGCATTTATCTATGTGACAGCGCACAATGTGTACCGTTGTGCCGTTTTTGCTTTCCAATTTTACCACATTGTGATTACATGATGTCGGTTTTTATTAGCAAATTGATTAACATTTTAATTGATGCACCGACATTTTATGCTTGAACTCAATACTTTCCACACACACACTCACTGCGATTAAAATCTGACCGGTCCAACATCCAATCCAGCTTGGTATTGCTTTCAATACAATTCCATTGGTACTAATTTTAATTGAATCAATCTCTATCTTGTAACATTTTTACCTGTTAAAAACCACACAAAATTAATATTTCAACTTAATTTTTGTGCTCTTCATAAAAAAAAGTCATACTTTTTTAGATTCGATTACAAAATAAATTGACTGAAACTGATGCTAGTGACCTTGAGAGCAATGTAGATCGATGCAGCCGTCACATCGGAAATGTGAACAGCTAAAGGTATGCATGGCATTTGCATTTTTAATAACATCAGCGTTTATCATCGATGCTTCGGTGGGAAAAAAGCGCGATTTAACAAAAAAAAAGAGTCAAAATAGCTAAATGAATGAAGAAAGAAAGAAAAAAAAGTGCTATTAAATGCAAAAACATTGGCAGTACACGACGGTGGTTGAACAACAACAACAGAAAAGCCTATTCAAAATTAATACATTTTTAATGAAAAAAAAGTTCCATGTGAAAAATCCAAAAGCAGACAATTGCAATACGCGCGCGATATGATGACGTTTTGCAGCCCGTCGAATCCGAACACACCGAGTGTATGTATGCTCATTTCATCTCATGAAAATCAAATAAATGTTCATGTGGAGATCGGAGTAAAAACAAATTGGTACGCCGAACACGGGAATGAAACCAATAAAAAGTAAACAAGTGAAAAACACCGGCAAAAAAAGGGCGGCAGAAAGCATAAGCAGTGAAAGAGGAACAAAAAAAAATAAAACAGTAGATAAAATCTCATGTGCATGTTTATGTTGCAGGAAATTGAAATTGATAAAATTGAAATAGGCGCATACATCGCTGCTGCCAGTGCCGCCGCCGTCGCTGCCACCATCATCGCCACATGGGCAACGCCGAACTGGTAAATAACAATCACACACAGAGAAAGAGGGAGAGAGAGAGAGAGAGAGAGACACACTCATACGCAGTGGACGTTTCATTTGCCGAACAGTGATAGCAATTATGTATGAAACCGAACGAACATTGCTTTAATATGGCATTGTTAAGCCTCATACAAGAGCTTGCACACGGAGCCCAACCAAAGCCGAGCCGACACACAACACATTCCATGTGTGTTTGTGTGTGAATTCGTTATTTAATGAAATTATTAAATTTATAAGTTTGTTTGCACAATATGCTGGATGAGTTTCATGTTTCGTTGTGTACAAGCGGAAAAGCGTATGGTGCACGGTTATGCACAGTCTCGACAATAGTCAGACACACAATGCCCGGTTGCACAGTGAAGCAGGATACTCCAGGCAGCTCGATGACAGTGAAGTCAAATTGAGACTCGAATTGAAACTTGGCACTGTACTTGAACTTCGCCACAGCACACCGAAACACCAACATACCAATACATGCACATTGTACATGCACCCATACAAACCAAGGCAAAATACAAAATACGCACAGCCAAGCACTCCTCTAAGGTGAATTGTAAACATAATAAAATCATTTATTTTTCAGAAAAAATGGAATCCCATAGACTAGCAAGAAATCTGCTTATCTTTCGATTGAGATGCATAAAACCCATAAATACACAATTCCGAAGCATACCATCAACAGCACAGCCCCACTAATGGCAATGGCAAACACATTTGCTGCATTTGGGTGCTGCTGCAACAAATATCACCGACTATCGAATTTTGTTGAAATGTAATTGTGTGGTGCAATATTCAGACCAGTATTTACTTCATGAGCGAATGGCACAAGATCCAGTGGAATATTTGCAATTTGCATTTTATGGTTTTACTCTTACAAATTATTTAGAAAATTCGTTCGCTATTTAGCAATTGATAATGCAAATGTGCTCATGTTTCGAATGTATTTTTGTATGTATGTGTCTGTTTATGCACTGTGCATAGGCGCCCGAGGGAAAGATTTGGTCAGAGATAAAGTTTCAGTGCCAAGCGTCGCTTTACGAACAAACGGCAAAGCCGATTTTCTCTCATTTTAATTCACTTGTTCCGGCTGTCGATCTCCTGAACGGAAGCAATTCTGCTTTGACTTGCTGTCTGCTAAACGCTTTCGCTTATTCACTCCGATAAATTTTGATACTTTTACAGTTCATAAATTATGAACTACGTGATGGTATACACTTGATGATTTTCAATTTTTCTCCTTCTCTCTCTCTCTCTCTCTGGTGCCATTTGACTTCTTTTTGGAGCAAAGCGCTTTATAGCTTGATTATCGCTTAACGGACTTAGTCTTTTTTTACCTTTTATGTGTTTGAGTTTTTCATCAAAAATGGTACTTCTGTGTTCTCTGCTTGCCGAACATTTCACAAGTTACACAGAATTTGAAGCCCCAATAAAGACAGCAAAGTTTTTACCACATGTAAACAAATAGCAATGAATTGAATTGATCGCATTGTTGTGTTTTTCAACAATTTATGTTTCATTGAGTTGCCTGGGGGTGATTTAGTGTTAATTAAAACACACAACAATTAAATATATTCTTTATTGAGTTTGCCATCCTAAAATATGATCTTTGGCAAAAATTCGTTGTTCGAATTTCTTCGATGTTCCTTAACATTTGTGGTATTAAATTTCTGCATTTGAAAAGTTTGGCCAAATAACTCGACTCGAATCAGTTTGGACCACATTTAGTGCATACATACGGTAAGTTTGTATACTAAGTCTTAAATTCGAGATAGGTAAACAATATTTTAAAGAGTTGGCAACAATCTATTTCCATTGAGTATTACGATAATCTAACAAGAATGAATTCGATAGCTAATGTGCTCTGTTGTGTATGAATCTCCTCGAAAACGACCGATCACATGTACCATCAGGTAACATGAAAAGTTTTTTCCCCCCCAAATCTTAACCAAAAACGACTTATAAACTGGATTTCCGGATATTCTCGTTCATTCAAAGATCCGATGATTCGTCCAAACAGTAAAAAGAAAAAAAAAATGTGTGGCTTAAAAATAACGCCACTGGCTCATTTTGATAGACTTGTGCTAAGATGAACATTCTTCTCAAAAATTCGTTTTAAAATACGTAAAATACGAATGCTTTCTCGCTAGAGCAAGGCAATAAAGTTAGGAGTGTGTTCTATTTGTGGCAGCCACCAACTTACGACTGGAGTCTTGTCACTCGATTCAAATGTTTTATGTTTTCTCCAATACACGTTTCGTTTGTAGGGGCAAGAAAGTGACGCAGGCGCATTTTCATTTTCGAAAAACAATGGAATTCGAAGATTCTTTTGATATGGAATCTGGATTCTCAACATTTATTCGAGGGGAAGTTTGTGTGTGAAACAAAAACTAGCTTATAACTTCGGCGATTTTGATAAATTGATATTGACATAATATCAAGTTCTTAGGTAAAAAAATCAACGAATTGTTGAGTCACTTCGATCATATCGAATCAAACAAAAAAAGCCATAAACAATGTCAAAATCAATATAAAAGCAATTGAATTGATTTCACTCAAAAAACAAAAAATTGCACAAATGGAGGAAAGACATGAGGCTTATCACAGGTTCGTAGACTGTGACCTCCCTAGTTCGACAAAGCATACATCATTGGACGATAAGCTGTGTTGTGCCTATATTGATACGGCTGGCCAGTGGCCACAAGGGTAGTCTCGGCGATACTAGGGTAGTTCGTCCACGAGCAATGGCATTTGAAATCTCAACATATTGAAATCTGTAAATCAGATACACCCCGTTTGATATTATTCAGTCCCAAAAGAGGATTTGAGCAGCATATTGTTAAGATGGTGACGAAATATGATGAATGGGTAGTTTTTATTCACTTTTGGATCAAAGAAAGTTTTCCTGTATGTTTTTTTTCATCTGTATACTTAAGAACCAAATAAAGACATTTTCAATTGTGCGATAATAAAAGTAATTAATTACTCGATTCAATCACGAGTGTTTTAGTTTTAGAGCTGAGATTAAAAATAAATATACACATATTTATATGTAGGAAAATGTGTTTATTAAGTGTGTTTTCGTTCCGTCTTTTGAGCTGAATAAGGGGTGTTGAGAAGCTTTCAGTTCATTAGATGCTTCAACATTGTAATTTTGCTACCACGGAATTCCTATAGGCTCATAAATGATTTGGTTGGTTAGTTATTCGCCTTGGGATCCAATTTACTATTGCACTTCAATGTAAAATCAATGATTTGATTAAGATAATATGGGTTTACAGTTTATTTCATTTCCGATTTCCGATTGCATTCCGAACTTTTTAAATTGAATCCGAATAATATGAAAATCGTTTGCAATTTATTTGATTTGATTTCACTGTATCGTACTTCTTTGTCATATACCATTGCAACAGAAACGCAAAACAAATTTGAATGTGGAAATTCACTCAAAGAAGTCGCCAAAAGCCGGTAGTAAATACGACCCACAATGAGTTAAACTCTGTTCACTTCAATGGCTTTTCATTGAGTTCCTTTGTTGTGAATTACGCAAGACTGGTACAGATAGATGAGTGCAGTACACATCAACTTTTAAATTAATTTTATCGAGAATCATTTGGTTCATTGCCGTTTTTTTAACGTTCTAACACGTGCTTCAAGCGAAATAGAATGCAGTGAAAACCAATAAATTCAAATGAATTGAACTGAGCACACATCACGAACAAAAATAAGCGGAAGATTGGTGGAGCAAAGAGTGTCTTTGATCACCTAAAAAGTACAAAATCCCAGAATATTACCATTCGGCACTATCACAACAAACACAAATGAAAAACACAAGTACACAGTTAAAAAATACAAAACGAAGGGTGAACACATAAAACACTGTTCAATTAAGCTCAACTTTTGCAGTGTTCTGCCTTTCAAAAGAGCAAAATACAGCAGTTTTAAGTCGCTCTATTCATCGCTTCCTGTTTTGGTTCTATTTAAAATTACATTTTTTCGAGAGATAACAGTTTGTGTGTGTGTGAGTTGAAAGAAAGTCAGTATTCGAAAAAAAGGTACAATTTTCACTCAGACTGAATGAATGAATAATGATGTCCCGAGGCATTATTGAAATGAGATAATTGAGCCGAGTTTGGGCTCTCATGAGCTTTTCACAGTCACATCAATCTTGAATGCATCAATGCTCTTTATTTGTATGAATTGTATTTCCATAGCATTTTCATCGTGTCGTTACCGTATATAATCCGTAGATCCATGAACGAATAAAAATGAATTAAAACCAACCGAAACCAATCAGAAACTTATCTCACGTTGGTCGAATCGATCTTACTTTCCATTTATAATTGTCGTAGCTCACTCGAACGCAACAAACGTTCCTGTTGTCAACAGACTACTTATTACTTAATGCTCTCCACTGTTTTTTTCGTAAACGTATTGCATTAGCTCATGTTTCCATTCAAGTTTGGGCGCGAGGCCAACCAAATTCAGCAGAGTGAATTGAAACTCCACGATAAATACTATAGATACATAATTATCGAGTCAATCAAATGAAAAATTGGTCTAGACAAAGATTTTGTCTTATCTCTTAAATACACTCATTGATTTTTTTTTCTTTGTAAGTGCCGACTCTTTTCACTTGATCCCAAATCCCAGACAAATTATTTGACTATTCTATGAAATTGCGATAAACAGTAGAAATTAAGAGAATATTTTCAAATCCTAGCACAAACAAGTCTGACATTACTCATTTCGTTGAATTTGGACCAAGCGATACTTTTGATTTGCGAATTTTCAAGAATATTTTTGAAATATTAACATCTCTTAACTGATCATTCATTCAACTATTGTGTTCTAATAATTGGGATATTTTTAATTTGCATTGTTCAAAGCTATTCAAAAGCGCGCAAACATACAATTATATCGACGTTCGCTTCTAATTTAAATTTGCTGTAAATTGCTTTTGCATAAATTCAGCGTTAACATTGTGGACATTTTTGGACACTTCCAAGATGATACCACCGAAGAAATTCTAAAAATACATTTCCGTGTTCAAAATGATATCGTTCGAAATATTCAAAAGTCTTTGATTTCAATTTCTTGAAGAAATTCAGTGCAAACACGCTGTTGTTCAACATACATCTCAAGTATTTGCAATCTGTCAACAAAATCATTGATATGCAAATTGTGCCCATTGCACACCTCATAGATCTTAGCATTATGGCTGAGATAATGGAATGCATGCTTAATTACATTTACATATTTCTTAAGTTCAAAATACTTGACCCAAAATTCATACGCAAGGTAACACCAGGGCATACTATCCAATAAATTTATCAGCTTGAATATTTTTATTAAATAAATTTATTAGATAAATTTGATGCGTCCACCGTATCGATGCGACGCTCCAAAAGAAAAACAATGGATTCCATTGATAGTCACACTGAATGTTTGGGTCGAAGTAGAAATTTGGACCGAAGTAGAATTTTGGATGTTAACTTTAGTTTTAACTTGAGTTTTGTTGGATGTCTCGTGTAACTCAAACATTCAGTGTGACTATCAATGGAATCCATTGTTTTTCTTTTGGAGCGTGGCATCGATACGGTGGACGCATCAAATTTATCTAATAAATTTATTTAATAAAAATATTCAAGCTGATAAATTTATTGGATAGTATGCCCTGGGTAACACCAAAATTCGGACACTCATAAATTCCGTACACCGGCACCTTTTCGTCAAACTTCAAACCAATTTCTCATACATAAGCATTTAAATGCAGATTCAATTTACTGACTCGCTCATATGCAATACCTTGTATTTGCCAAAGAGGTTTACAGCGTATCAAATTTGTGTGTGTGCTATTAATGGTGGACGGTTCTCTTTGAGGCTATGAGGCAGTGAAAAATTACATTTCAAAATTCTGTTTCTAGTGAAACACATTGCGAGAGAGCAATGGAACTGGTGACATGGGATCAAGATAACAAATTGAAAAATCGCGCGGAAAATGTTACTTTGATTGAAATGTAAATCACTTGAAAATGCAAAAAGCAAAATCGAAAAGTCTATTTAAATGAGGAATGTTCGAGTTCCAGTTTAAAGTGGACTTTTTTTCGCTGGGCGAGCATAAATATGCAGACTGACTGGTTCGGCTGAAACAGAATGGTTGTTTTTTTCTCTCGATATTTTGCAAAACTGAAGAAATCAACTGTCAAACGAACGCTAGTCGTATTTTTTCGTTATGTTTGGAGTTGTTGTTGTCGGTTGGCTGGGTGACTGGCTGGCTTCAATTGCCAAAGCAAAAATGAATATATCACACGAAGCCATGGATCGTGAAGATGGCAAAATTAAACAGTTGTTTTGAGCGCATTTTATCTTGTGCGGCACCATAGAGAGAGAGAAAAAAAAATGTGAGTGTCGAACAAAAAAAGGTGGAGTTTGTCACAATGTGTCGCGTTATAATTTATAGCTAAACGCGATGGTAATGCCACTAACGATTGAACAATAATAACATGGTGCTGTGACTGAAGATAGAGATAGAACCCAAAGACATACTTAACAACATCATCGTTGGTAACATGCGAATGCGATGGTTCGTGTTGAAGACAGGCGGAAACCTTCTGTGGTGCTCGCACAGAACACATCCACAATTACAGCACAAAGTGAAAGAGCCCACAAATTGTACAAAGAAAAACCATGCAAAAATGGAAAAGAAAACCCGAAAATTTGTTGCTTGGAAATGAACTTCCCGTCTTGCAGCTCTTGTTCTCGCTCTCCCTCGCACTTTCGCCATCGAAATGCAATGTCGACTCGAAACGGATGGCACCGAACACAAACACCAGATTATGAGGCGTACGAAAGATTTATGATTTGGATGCACACAAACCGTCGTTACGCATAAATCATTAGCACACTCAACACAGTGTGACAGCGTGTCGGGGCCTCAGTCACTTTAAGAGCTCAACGCCAACATTTCATATATTGCATTATTAGTATTGTGGGGGGGAGAAAAAATTGGTGAATTTTACGCTTTTGCAACATCAACAACATTGCAAAATTACAACATTCCAACATTATGCGAAATGATTTGCACTGGTTTTTCATCTCATCGCTCATTATTTGGATGTGGTTTTGATAATAAATCGCATGACGTGTTCAATGAACACGTTTTTCTAATGCCTATTACCGTACTACCCGCCATCACTCTATCGCCCCCAAAATCGGTTTACATTTTTCCACATCAAATCGAATTGCATCGCACGCTGTTGGCAGTGAGCACATGGGAACATTCATTTTATATTCAATGTTTTAGCCTCAATGTGATTGATTGACGAGATGCAGCAACGTGACACAATGCCGACAAATATTTACGAGTTTTCGATCGAAAATTGCCCAAAATCGTGTTTGTCAACAGTTATTTACCGGTGCTTTGAGCCGTGCAGCTTTAACAACCAGCAACTGGATGAGAGAAGTAATTAAAAGTTTTATTAAGTCATCGTAACATTTTACAGTTGGCATAATAAAAACATTGGACCCCCGGAAACTAATTCCGAAATCCACATTGTCACATTAAAAAACTTTTGTGGCAAATAATTCGCTTGGCTTTCATTAATTAAAATTATTGTTAATATGTTAATGGCAGACATTTTACATGGAACAGTATGCAAACACTGTGTGTGTATTGTTTTGATGGAATATCTTGGAAGTGTAAGGCCCTTTTCATGTTCGCAAATGACATAAACCAACTTACAAAATGCAAACAAAAAGAAGTGTGACACTTTTTTTCTTCTTTCAACTAATTTTCATTTCCTTGTACGCAAATTGCGATGTTATAAACTCACCATAATTTATTACAGAGCAACCAAATTATTAATCAACACAATCGGCCGTTAATTGAGTTTTATGAATATAAAGGAAACTGTCATGCGGTGAAAATGCCAGCGAAGTTATGTGGTTTGCGAATTTGTTTTTATGAACATTTTGACTGATCTAGAAAATCGGAATGGCTGTTTTATTCGACGGCTTACGCTTTCAGATCAAGTCCATGGACTTGATTATTTTATGAATAACCGTGAATATACTAGCTGTTCTTCCAATGAATTTATAGTTGTACCTTTTTGAATTTTCCCATTTTGATTGCAAAACTGTCGACGAACAAGTTTGTTTACGTTTCTCATTTTTCACTATGATTATCTGATAAACCCATGGAAGAGACGTTCTCGTACAAATGTTCAAGTGACGACACCAGCGCCATATACCTTGCCATTGATTTCTTTGATTTCTTTGATTGATAAACCCTTGATCGTTGTTTTTTCATTGATTATTTCGAGCAGAGATAGATTGTTTATGATGGTTCTTATTATAATATAAAAGTGTAATTTTCTTCTTATTCTAGATGCTATTTTATGAACGCTCTAAATCGCGATTGTTGATCGAAGTTTTCTGAACACAGAATAGTGAACTACCGCAAATTTTCAGTACAAATATCGACTTCGATCATATTTTGACAACGCATTGAAAATCCTCGTGTTTTGTCAATCGGCAATATACATATTCAGTAAAATTGTTTCCATTTTTAAGCAATTAGAAACATGGGGATAGACACGGTCCTATTCTATGCTAGTTTGGCTATTGTTTTCGATAATTTTGCTAATTTCGCTAATTTCGCTAATGTAAATAATATGTCTCTAATATTGCTATTTGGGTCGTTGTTGTCTCGCAATATACACACAAACCCTCCATAAGAAAAACACACAAAGCATACTGTGCGTGCTGTTTGTCCGCGTGCGCCTCCTTCTGAATGAGGCGCACGCGCACATTTCGAGAATGCACCACACAGAAGCGAAGGTTTCAGTGCATATTTCGTTGTTTATGGCGATGTAAATATCGCTAAGTTTGCTATTTTTCTCTAGTTTTCTGTCATAAATACTATTTTTCTATCGGTGTCTTTCCCCATGATTGGAAATCATCTCTTGAAAAACCGCATATTTTCATTTAAGTTCGATGAACGGAAATCAATCGACTGAATAAGCGCTTTCGCAAGAAATGAGAGTTTTGTGTGGTTTTTTGAAAAATAAAAATGTTCAAACTACAAATTAATTCTCGAAAAGTGTACAAACCACTATTCTTTGTTTAAGTTTCACATCGATTGAGGGCAGAAAAAAAACCATCCAAATGGAACTTTGGATTTTCACTCATTCCTAACATAAGAGTCTATATTCTATGTCGAAATACCTATGACTGCAGTCATCATTTTTCCAAGAACTCATTATGAGTATTAAACTCAATATTGATTCAAACAACACAGCATGTTCAATTTTTCAATGCATGTTCGATAGCGTTTCTTGAGCTATTACCTCATAATTACTGATTGATTGCATCGATCTCATTTCTGGATAATATTTACACAGTACATTTAATATTGGCATTGCACAAGACAAATAACACTAACATTTGCGTTACAGAAATCTTTCAAGTATTTGCACATTGATTTGACTAATGGTTTTCATTTTATGACATTCGATACAAAGTGTTTCGATTGCATTTTATTTTGTGCCATTAATTGAATTATGCGTTTGGCATCAGTGAATTCATTGCGCCGTCTCTTGGCAAATCTACTTTATTTAATGATTGAGCATGATGAACTATTTTCAGCCATTATCAAAAGTTTTCATTTCAATTGAAAATAATCTTTAAATGGAATTTTAAATTGAATTTGAAAGGAATATTCCGACGTTTTTAATACCTTTATTGAACTTTTGGTTTGTTAATTTTCGATGAAAGAATTGATTTGATGAAGGGGAGAAAAAAACATGCGACGTGCTGAAGGATTAGTGATTTTGATACAATATTTGATTGACCTCGCACACCACGAAATTGATTGAAATAGTTTGCCATTCGAGTTAGTTGTATCAGCAGTGTCAAGAACCAACTTTCACCAAAACTTTTAATTGATTTATTACTCTTTACGATCTTTTTTCTGGTTGAAAGTGAGACTTGGTCGTAAGTAACGAGAGCTCGCATCAACTCAAATTCAATTCATTTCATCATGGTGAATGTAGACTTTTAGACACAACTTTTGAGAGTATTTATAACATTGAGTGCAAAATCAACTTGTTAAAGTTCAACAACAACGCAGTGGAACAAATCAACAGTTTCAACGATGATTTACGATTTTGAAAAAAAAAATGATAAGATTTGTGAACCGTGCTCGAAAATCTCATTGGGATTTTCGTTGGAAAAATTGAAATGCAGATTAAAATTACCTTAATATTCTTTAACAAAGCATGACCGTAAACACGTCGTCCAGAAAAATAATATTAAATATTTATTTTTTGGTTGTCGCATCACTGGAAATGCTCGCTCAAAATGTCATGCTGCCATTCGTTTGAAAATTTTATATCAACACGCAAATATTTTATCCCTCGATTCCGTTACAACCTCTCTATATCTATAGCAAAGCGATCACGTTGACATGAAAACGGACGATGCCAGGATGTCGCATTATGCGACTCGCATACAATGATGATGGGAAAATTTAGCGTATTTTAAAAATGATAAGAAGAATTTAAGATACTTTCCTGATGATGAACGTACACATGGCGTGTAATCAGCGTGATTTTCTTTTATCACCATCACAAATACCTGTTTCAGCGATTTGGCCCTTCAGTTTGTCTCATTGCAAATATTTATACGAAAAAAACACGCGGCATCTGTCGCAATTGATTTAAAATATAAATAAAACATAAAACATAAGAATAATACAAAAAATTGTGTTCGAGGGTGTCTTTAGGTCTCTTGAATGGTGAAAAAAAACAATGATGAAAAGCGTTTGAAGAATGTTATTATTTTTTTCATGCCTCCAGCCATAAATACGTTTTTTTCCCTGATAATATTCGAAATAAATTATGAGGTAAAAAATGGAAACATATTTCGAATAACACCAATGAACAAAATCACTAAGGTAGAATGAATATTGAGGTTGTCAAATTAATTTACACTGTAACCACACGAAACGAACCAGAAACGACGGAAATCCAATTGATTTATTATTATTTCGTTCGAAAAAGGGACCATTGCAACAATGGTCGAAAGAACAACAGCACATCTAACCATGAAAGCATGATAAAACAAATGATTCGTGTTTCGTCTGCCTTTTATCTTTCGGTTATTTTGTTGTTTGTTACGTTGAATGCGACATTTTGGACAGAGCATACAAATTTCAAGTGTTTTTGGTGCTTATGCTCACATAAGCACAAAATGCATTTGGGTAATATGCTTTTATTTTCGATTGAATCGCTATCGCAAAATGTTTAGTGTTCGTTTCAATGATTTGGCGTTTTTCTTTTATTGAGACGCTCCTCGTAAAGAGAATGAGCGCGCAGAAAAACCGACAAAACAAAGGTAACGCTTGAAATTTTTGGCAGTAACATCACGGCACACAACAGCAAATTTTTATTTGATGCGCTTGTTAATAAAAGTGCCGCCTCCACAAACAACGTCACTGATGCCACAAATCCAAATTGCTTTCTTTTTTCAGGTATTTTTCTTTTATTTCGGTAGTGCTTTTGAAGTCCATTATCTAAATTGATTGGGATTTTTAGTTGATTTTTTTTTTACCAGATTTTGGTTTCTTTACAAAAATCATGAGCCCAATTCTAAACTTGTTTGTAGTGGCAAGGCAATTTTAGAAGCAATAACATTACATTTACTGAGTGTCACTTATGTTTGACCTAATGACTATTGCTATAGTCATCGTGTACAGATATTTTTTAATGATTTGGCCGAAAAAGAACCATTCACCTCTACTGAATTCATTGAAATACTGTCGTGAATTTGTAGCTGGTGTTGAAATCTAGATAACGATTGCGATTTGTTCCGGTTTTGTCGATTCAGTTGTCAGGAAAAAATACACGATTGTTTGCGAGCTTACAATAGCCGGTTACAATAATGTAACATTCTTTGCACCAAATCACAACCAAATTACAATGAACACGTGTGTTGTTGTTGTTTTTTTTGTCACATTCAACATAATATACAAATAAATAATGAAGCTGAGCAAAGCAAATACGTCGATCTTATCTATTTGCTGCTGACAACGTATTAATTTGATTATATATTTGGTTGTTTTGTTCATTTGTTTGTGTGTCAGAATGCACTTGTATACGAACAAAAACCAATTTATTACTTGGATTTTCATTAAAACCATATTTGATGCGTTGACTGAACTTGCACTGCCCTGAAGGGTTCTTCACAATGAATTGATTTTTTTTTCTCCGTAACATGAACAAGTGAAATAGTTCCGTAGGCGAATAGAAAGAGAGAGAAGGAAAATACGGACGTGAACTGTGCAATGAACAAGCACTCTTGAAATGTGAGTACTTATAGAACGCTTGAAAAATACATTTCGCTGGAATTGAAAGAACGAAAGAAAGAAAAAAAGAAAGAAAAAACAGAATTCAAAGTCATTTGATTCAAGTTCTGATCAAGTCTTCGTTTGAAATGAGTGAAAATAAAGAATTCACTTAATACCACACATTCACATATTCCAACGAGAGAAGAAAAAATGCATTCCATGTTCCAAGAGAAATGAAAATGAAAAGAGTCGATTGCGTCGAAAACATCTCTTTTGTGGATTTCCAAACCGAGAGAAAACCACGTAAGAAATTGTATTACTCGTATTACGGAATCAGCTCAAAGGTGTATTAAAAGTGCAGAGAAACATGAAAATGTTTGTGTGAATGATCCGATTCCTTTGGGGCATATCCAATTTATTTTCATCCACTAGTCGATCCAAAAATACTTCGGTGTCCTCCTTTCGATCGACATTTACCAATTTTCGTTGCTTCATATTTTTTTTTGTCTACTTCTAGCTTTCTTCTCATTTAAAAATGTTCTACTTTGTCGTACTTTATTGGTAAAATAATTCTTTGTGGTGTCTTCTCGATGTTTGTGAAGCTATTACAACACCGTTTAGTGTTACTCCTGCCAGCACAGCGGATATGCTTATGTTTTGCTTTCTTACCTCCAAACACACTCTTCAGCTCGTGTTTCTATATAATTTTCCAACTAAAAACCACATTTAAAGCACATACCAAAATTAACTGCCAAACTAAAAATTGTGAAGGAGTGGCACGACGAAAAAAAAGAGAATATAATAGAATCGAACTACGAGGATCAGAAGGATGGAACGAATCGCATGTCAGTAACATTTGAAAAACGAATAACGTTTCATTTTGTTGTTGTCGAAATGTTTTAATGAAATTACCACAAACTGCAGCTGAAAATTAACTGCTTTGGCAACGAGTCTGATTTATTGACTTCAATCGCGTGCTCATTTTTAATTATATACCAATATCGGGTCGTTTTACCAATTTTATTGAGTATCAAGGCAAGTAATTTAATTGTTTTTCATCGTCTTTATTCTCTACCGAAATTGCAATTGAGAGTCTTCAAATCAATCGGCAAGCAAACGAAATTCAGCGATTGAAAATCAAATAAAAATGGATACAACACTTTGATATAGCACAATGGAAGTCACACCCGAGATATATCTTTGAAACGGTGCAACAATTTACGACTTTTATCAGCAAACTCACAGTTAATTCAACATACATTTATAACTTTTACTTTGGATTTTTTTCATTTTCTTGGAACACATTGGTAATTATGGTCGCTAAGCAACAATTCGAAATGATTTTTTTTTTTGCGAATAGAAGAAAGTCATGATCGTAAATCAATAACGAAACTTCCTCCGTTCACTTGGTCGTCTAAAACATTTTCAGCGGCTCTAACACTCGAACACGTGCTCTGAACTAAACAAATTATTAATGATCACATTTTGGTTCGTGCATGATATTGCCGCTTCAAATCGTTAGAATTGGTAAGTGTATGAACTGACAACACATTGAAATCAACACATCACATGTGTTTACACTATGCATCGATCGTTGTAATAATATTGACAGCTGTTTTTGTGATTTTGTGTTACTTGTTTGTTTTTTTTTCTCTTAATTTCTTTACCATATTGAACTTTAAAGTCATTTTAATCCAATGGTTGTACAACATTCGTTTTTTTTTCTCTCTCTCTTCATTTCTCGAAATTGTTCATCATTAACACAAATTGAGATAACAGTGTGTAAAACAAATAAACAAAGAGCTTCTTGTCGTTCGATATTGGATGAATTACGGTTTATTGCTTGTTTAGCTCTTTGGCTCTTCCTTCCATCTTCCTTTCATATCACTCGCACTTGTTTGCGTCGCATTCTCGATAATGATTTTGCCAAATGTTCCAGCAATCATTTGTTTTATGCCTCTCTCGCTCTCTCGCTCTCTGACACACACACACACACACAATCACATACATACATAAGCGCGCAAAGCAATTAAACCGACAATCAGATAAATTACCACATCAGTTCAGAGATCAAGAGGAAGCTGATAAATTATTACACTACAATTTATGCTTTCAGTGTGTCATCAATGAAGCAAAAAGCCAATTTGTTCTCATTGAAGTTGTTTTCGTTGTATTTTTATTATATTAATTTCGATGTTTATACGTCGAAAACCGAAAAACTAACTCTCGAGTTAGCGTCAATTGATTGTTGGATTTAGTTGCATTTGCTAAGCCATCGAAGTTAAACGCATTTTTTAGAGTGAGCATTTTAATTTCTGGTGAAATGAAACCGAATTCAATTAAACGGACTCGTGATGACTCGTATTTTACACATATGCCGGTCATTCGACATCAGGCCAACGCACGAGAGCGCCATCGAACACATAGGTCAGTTGAAAACCACTTCAATCCGAATATAGCCAAATGCATTTCTTGCAAAAAAAAGCAAACAATTAAAATATACTGAAATATTTATCTTTTCGTTCATGCTATTGCTTCATTTGTGTACTTTCAGTGTGAATTCAGCGTTTCTATCGCTGCGTCAATTGATTCCCACGGAACCGAAAACGCGAAAGTTGTCCAAGATTGAGACACTTCGACTTGCCAAGAGCTATATTGAACATCTTTTTGCGATGCTGATTACAGGTACAAATTCATTTATGGAATAAAATGTTCGGTTGCAATGTTTTTAAATCCGAATTTTCATTATTTCCGCACACAATAACAGAAGAGTGTAAAAGGAACATGAAAGTTGGAAAAAAGGACAAATATTGGTGCAAATAATAAATCTGAATATAAATCTCTAGTTAGTTCGAACACACACAAAATAATTTGTTAGTACTTGTGGTGAGCAATGATTTTACCACATTACTTTGAGAATTTACCACAATAATACACATATTTTTATTACTAATATGAAATGTGTTCTGTATTCGTATGTAAGGAACTAGCACTGGCTACATGCGATTTCACAACGAAACTCTGGAGAGCCGGCATTTGCGAGTTACGACGAAAACAAATTTCGCGTCCTATGTGCATTCGAAAAATCTCATTTTAGTAGTAAACATTTACATAAAATATTGTAGTAATTGTTCAATCTAATGTAGTAACATGGCTTGTTCGTTACACAAAACTGAAATACTTGATTTCTGAACAAGTTCGTTTTTGTGTGCCCAAGTTTCTTCTAATTCTGAATTTTCCATTCAATTGAAACAATTTATACTTTTAAAACTGTAGGTCAGGCCGTTAAGCCGTGTATATACGCAGCCCAACTGAATATCAACACACCGCTAAGCCAATCCCAACGCACAAGGAATATTTGTACATTTTGTGTTGCAACTAAAAACCAATCGGATTATTGTAAATAGTGAATAGAGTTGTAAAAAACTAAATAATAGTGAGTGTACTCAAATTAAAGCATAACAAAACCAATTCAGCACTTTATTTGGTGTTTCGGTCAGGAAAATAAGAAAGTCTCAGAACAATAAGGATATAAATGCTATTAGCAACGTTTAAACAGTGTATTTGGTTGTGTAGATTCTGCATCATAAAAATCTTCAAAGTCTATCCCATTTGCAAAGTGGTGAAAAAACCGGCACGCATATTCCCGCTATATTGGATTCTGCAAAATATTTCGCACACAAGCAACCACGAGTGCATTCAGGCTTACACAACTTACTATATGTTCGGCATGTTGTATTGCATAAATTCCCACAATACGTGTACGTTCGATGGTAACCACATTCATCACCTTCTGCATAGTGTATCGTAATATCTTTTGTCATATGAACCTCTGAAATGGAATAATTTCGACAAAAAAAAAACTATAATTTTAAAAATCCACTCTTTACAAGTTTTATGCAACCGAAAGAACCAACCAAAACTATTGATCACAACTACCGAAAAAACCATTAAAACACACCACATTCGTAGCATTTTGTAAAAGAAATATGTTGTTGCTTCTGACACGATCAACTGTAAACTAATCAGACGTCTATCAACTCAACCAAATAGTGCAATTATCTCGATTGTGAAGCAAACCATCCAATGTTCCAACTGTTTTTGTTATCTTATTAAAATAATTTACGCGGCAATAAAACTGTTTGTATGGCAATTGTATTGCCTAAAATGAATCGCACAGTGCCAAACCAACTAAGTGTGTTGTAAGCATTGAATTTCCAGCGAGAATGACGTTATAAGCATTCAAATATCTGTATATTGTGAGCTTCCTACGTCTTTCAAAATACAAACGTCGCAGAGATATCCAAATGAATAAATTTAGTTTAGAAAAGAAGCATTTCACGATGCAGTACGTTTATTGAAATGTTTATTGCGTGAAACGGCTTTATGTTAGTTGAGTGCATCATTTTTATTTTTAAAAAAAATTGATATTCTTGTATACATTAAATTGTCTTCTAATCGAATAAGAATCCAAAGCCTTTAAAATCTAATGCTATACATTCATTTAAATACATCTTAATACTCATTCATGAAACAAAATCATAGGGTTAACCTTTTAGGTATTAAAAGATCTTTGAACATTTTTCGATTGTGTTAATATTATATTTTGTGTTGTCATCTAAATTAATTGCAGTTTGCTGGAACGGTGGTTGTGCGAAATGATTGCATAAGTTTATAGCAATCGTTGAGCCTTTTGCGATTGCCAATTTTCTTAAGAGTTTTGGCCGCTTCAGCTAGCATTCCAGCTCGTTCACCGGGCAAACATAGTAATGGTGTTGGTAAGTACTTGCATGCAACATATATGGCTGCAGCGCGTTCACGTTCACCATCTATACTGATTGTTGAACTTTGACCACATCGTCTTCGGTTGACCGTTCCACTTGTGTCATTTCCGTTGCCATTTTGATTCTCTTTATTACCGCTTCCACAATGAAATGTCGAACGATTATTTCGACGGTATTGTTCATGGAAACTCCGGTCAAGCAACTCTTGAGTGTAACCTGGTGCTGCACCAGCCATCAACCTGGACATTGCTTCATACAAATAAATTCGCGATTTGGCCGTCTAAAAATTGAAAGAAAATTAGAATCCTTAGTAAACGTGGATACATCAATACATTATGTCAACCCAACAAATCTTACCGGTATTTGATCAATGATGCAGTACAACGAATTCAAATCATTCTGAAATTGTTCCAATTCTTTGCTTGGTAAGGGGTTGCATTGAACATAGTTGTTATTATCATCATCGGAACATGCTTTGGTATTTTGTCCCATTTCCCAACACGATGTTCGAGTCTCAAGCAACCAATCGCATATTAGCAATTGAACAAACTGTAATGAGTTTTTCAAAAGTATTCGATAAATATCAAAACATCACAAATTGGTGATCAAATGTATAGTTTTTGAAATATTCTTACCAAAATCATATCATTTTTCGTTGTTTTATTGTAAAGCAATGATTCGGTGAATAATTTACTGGCACAATTGCAAAGACTCCATGTCTTCTGCTCTCTACCGGGCTGCTTCATACTGTAAACGATATGAATTTGTTTAATTTAAGCTTCTAAACAATTGACTGCAACTGAATAGAAATGGTTTGTATTGAAAACTTACGCAAGCAATTTTTTGGCACAGAAAACAGTAACAGCAGCTCGCGCCAATGGATCCTTTGATTCGCGAAGAATTTTTGGAATTTTTCTGACATATTCAAACATTTTATCAGCCGTATTATCATCACCGAGCAGCCAAGATGCATCAATGCTAAACAAACTCGCCCACCAAAGTGTTAATGGATCATCACAATCTGAGAAAGAAGAAAAAAAAATATTTATGAAAATAATGAATTCGCTAACGTTTTTGAGATTGGAAATTATATTCGAATTCACCATTGCTTGGTGAAAAATAACTCACTTTCTTTCAGAAGAGCGGAGAAATTCAAAACATCCCTTATAACAGCTGCATCGCTACATTCCAGCGATTTAATATCATTGTTTGATGTGTAACTGACTCCAATTAGGCATTGCAAAGCACATTTCAATAGATGCTCATTATAGCTCTACAAAAAAAAAACAGATGTAAAGTCAGAAATTATTCGAATAAAACCTTAAAAAATGATGACTTACTGCAAAAACCAATGACAATGTATCCAATGGGTTAACATCACTGGAGAAAAGGGACGACGATGAAGTTAAATCAGCTGCAATTCCATCGAACGAGAATTTGCAAGCGTATTTATAACCATAGGCGCTGTTGAAAATCCAGTTATATTTGGGTGGTAGTCTTTGTCCGCACAACATTGCAGCCTCCAAACGTGCTTTATACAAATAATATCGACTGCAAATCCAGCTGAAGAAGTACACATAGTTTTTTCTGCATCTCAATGCTGCCGTCAAATACACATCGATCAATGTGAGTGGTGCAATGTTTCTCGCTACTTCGGCCATGTTAACTGCGTACATCGATAGGATTAGTCCGCATCCATCGCGCATATCTTGGCTCAAATGAATTTGATTGCAACGATTGAGAATAATAGCCAGTTCTTGGGCTGAATTTAATGCATCCTCTTGCTTTTCGTCGGAGCGTATGATGCGACCAAACTTGCGAGACAACCATTGACCAAAACGCAATCGATGAGCACAGCATCGTAGAAATTGCCATATTGTCATCGGAATCAATTCAAACCAGGATTGTGGTAGCGTAACGCCAAACATTTGTAAGCATTTTTCATATGCAATAAATGCTGCACTGGCATTGCCTTGATCAAATTCTGTGTCAGCAATCAGTTTTTGTTTAAAATACTTATCGGCAGCGGGCGAACGAAAATTCATCACCGGATCACTGTGAAAGCAAAGTTTGATCAAGCACATTGTCAATACAATGACATTCAAGAAAAGTGCAAGAAACGAGCTACTGAATCGTTGCCAAATCGTTTGGAAAATGTTAATATTTTCAATATCAATGCCCAAAATATTTCTACGTGATGTTATGGTTGTTTTTTCGAAAATGTTTGCACCACTTGATGACGATTCGGACAGCAAACTAGCCAACGGATTAATGGTGATGATGGCAAACATGAATGCGCATAGCGTGAGCTTCGAAATCGATGACATTCCATGTGTGGTAATGTTATCCATTCGTGTTTTTTTGTTGCGTTTCGCCGAACGATCAATTTCAGTGGAGATTTCATCACTGCCAAGTGGAGAGAGTGGAATCGATCCAGTATCTGAATGGGTTGGCGATAGCGATGGATTCGATTCATCGCTGGTTGGTGGGGATGTGTTACCATACTCTGATCCAGATCCAATCGATGATTGTGTGTATCGGCGCTTGTGTGGATTCACCGGTTTCTGCAACAGCAACGTTTTCAATGAACTTTCATCCGACGTAATTGGGCCCTGGGCTAGCAATATTTCACGCAAGCGTGCATTTTGTAATCTCAGTTCATAATTTTCACTCTCTAGATCGTTGATTTTCTCAATTGATCTCTTCAAAATGGCTGACTTGTTGAGTTTGCCAGCCTCACCCACCAACATATTTTTCAATTCAACAATTTTATCATTGATCGAAGTGCGATAACGACGTTCAATTGCATTGTGTGTGGATCGTTTCACTTCTTTCACTTTGGGCGGTTTCTCTTGTTCTTGCTCAACCATTATCGTTGACATTGGAACTTGTGTTAAAATTGTGCCATTTGTTGTGTTGATCAATTGAACACTTTGCATTGAGTTGGTCGAAACGGGTGTCGCTCCCGTATAGACAACGGTCGGGCTCAGTATAATTGATTGCGTACTATTTTCCACCACTTTATTTGCACTCAATAATCCACCACTTTGCACCACAATTGGGCTGGCTTCACTCACTTCAGTATATTCTTGAATCGGCTGAAAGTTTGTCGTCTCAACATTGTTAAACACCATTTGAATGGGTGTTAAATTACTCAAAATCGTCGGTTGTGATTGAACACGTGATGCTGTTGTAACAAATGAATTTGAAGTGATCGGATTATTGGCAATTTGATAAACGACTGTCTCAAGTTGATTTGGAATTTCAGCTGTCGTAATATGCGTAGCTTCTGGTGATGCAACCATCTGCACTGTTTGACCGGGGCTAACTATATTCGGCGGTGGAATTGTCGGTTTTGTTTGTAATTGCGTTGTTGTTGGTGTAAAGTCGTTATAATTTATGCTTGCATTTGATGACGAAAGCAATGGGTCGTCCGCTTTTTTCGGCATAAAATCGTTTTGCGGTAATCGATTGGTGTCCGTTGTTGTTAAATCATTCAAAAATGAATTGATATTCACATCATTATCGTTAAAGTCAAATTTATTGATGATTTCGTTGAAAATGTCTATCAAAAATGTTTAAAAAATGTTTCAAAAATAATTCAAATCAATCACATTGAATGTGAAAATTAAGAATTTTAAATTAAATTACCTTGCGGTAAAATGTCGTCTGTACTGTCTAATGCTGTAACAATATCTTCGTCTTTGACAAACTCAAGCAGATTGTCTGAAACCATTAAATCGTCTGGCTCCATGGCTGTGGTGTGCGCCCATTTAACTGTGTCCATTGTATCGAATGACTTTTAAGTCGCGCGTCAAAACGCGTGATCTACTTGGCCTTCCGATCACTGTGTGTTTTTAACTGTTATCTTTTTTTATATATATATATAATTAGCTTAACGCCTGTTTCGTTATCAATTCCCTTTTTCACTTAGATTCGTACACTATATATAACTTATGTTTTGAAAACTTTTCCCGAATTCACACAATGCAAATGTGAATCGACAAAAAAAAGTGGCGTGTTTACGTCTATTCAGGTTCAATGTTTGTATTCGAATAATAACTGCACACACTGAATCATCGTCCAATCAAAATAAATCGTATGTTGTATCGTACGATTGTGACGTCACGCACCGTGCGATGTGCTATTTTCAAACGTCAAATGGATAGAATCAAAACAAACGAATTGAAAAACCATTCTCTGCGGTATTTTTGACGGAAATTCACGAATTTCACCGGTTCAAATGATTGTTTTTATTTGGAAATTTGATACACTTTGCAATTGTTTGAATTTAATTTAATTTATTACACGTAAATAATTATTTTCCCGTCTATCTTTCGCATTGACTGATGTGTTATGAACTGAAAATGATGAAATATTCCACAATCATTTTGATATGTCAAAATAGAATGTTTTCACGCATCGACCGTGTTCATGTGTCATGTCAATCACGTAACAAAATCTATTACAGCAAATTTTCTAACGAAAATCCATCTATTCCATTATTGCTTGCGAATAAGTCGAATGGAAAATATGGAAAAACTTTATAATTGGTTTATTGGATTTTTCCGTGCAGAAGAATTAAACAGATTAAATTGATTTGCCGATTTAATGATTTCGCTGCGATAATTTAGCGCATCATCTCGAAAGTATTCGTATGAATAAATTTTTCATTATCTGAGGTCACGAGTCACATTCAGAGGAAAAATTTCAATCTCAAAAAAAAATTTGCAATTTGCAATGTAGATTTGTGTGTCATCATTTTCCTTTTGGCATATCATATTTTGTGTTGTAGTTGTGCTTATCAGTTGAGTATTGTCAATTGAGAGTGAGAGGGCATTGTATTTTCATTGTCATGAATGAATGAGGGACGATTACGATGGAATTGGATTGGATGCTAAATATGTATACGTATACACTGATACATGTTCGGGAAAAAATTGCGTACGCACCAGAAAGTTGGTGCAGCTCACTAAAATTGGTTTCTTGCGCCTCAACACTTTTGCAATATCACGAAGTGGATGGCTTGCATGGGCTTCTACGTACCAGTCCAAAATATTATTCAGTTGTTTTTCGAAGTTGTAAGGTGATTGATTGCATACCTACTTAGCTTGTACAGAAGCATTTCGTTCAATTCGTTAAGTGAAAATTTAATTTGTTTCCGTTTGAAAATTGCATTAATCCAAAAATCTAGTTTTTATTTTTTCGAGAGCAATTACAAAAAAAAATTCCAACAAAAAAGTGTTCACTGCATCAAATACCATATTGATTGTCCTTTATCGAATCAAATTATAGAAACGCACAAATCGAACCATAAATATGGATCCACAAACATCAAGTCAACAGCCATTGCAACAGGGTAGCGAAGAGTCATCGTGTGGCGGCGATATGTTGGCTGAAATTGAACGCCAAAAGCTCTACTATCTCGAGAAAATCGTTAAGGAGCAGGAAAAAACCAACACACGATTGCATTCGATTATTGAAAATCAAAAGCAGGAATTTCGCAATCATGATCGCATGATTGACCTGTTGTATCGCATTGCCTTCAACAAGTAAATGAATTGAATTTTCAACACCATTTAAAACCAATTTAAACATCCTTCGGTTGGATAGGTTTTGATTATGATGAATGCAAGAAGCGCATTTTATTGTGTTTTACCAACAACAAGACGAATCGACATTTTATTGTTCATATGCGAAACATAAAAAACAAAAAAAAACTTCACAAACTAAACTTTTCGCTCAAAATACTGCGTTCAACATCCGTGTGTGTTCTGTATTCTGTTCAAATCTGTGTAATGTTGCTGTGCTTCGTATATTCGATGTTCGCTGTGTATTACATACCCACACCAGAAAAATTAAGCATTTTCCATCCTCAGTCGAGCTGTTCGTGTGTGCATTTCGACAGTCATTCTCAAGACTGAAACATATTGAAACAGCTCGCACGCACAATTTATAGATATTATAGACTTCAACTGATATAGTAGACTAGAGTAGGATAGAAAAACGAATAGCGACGGAGAAAAAACAAAATGAAAGAAAAGTGTCTGTTGCGCCAGTTACCGTGCAGCCAGTTATCGAAGAGTCACGAAGCGAAAAATTGAATAAAACGTGTGACACAAACAACAATAAAATCGAGAATGAAACAACTGTACGTAAATTTCTTAATGGGAGAAGACAACCGCATCTCAATGCTGAACGAAAATTGACAAAGGACGAACCAATTCACCATTGGATCCCAACATTGTTGTACGAAAAGAAAACACATTTATCAAATGATGAAATGACAACAATGCGAAAAGGATTCCGAGTGCGTGTGTAAACATTGCACAACAAGTTACGGAAATATATCACTAAACTTTCGGCTTTGTCCCAGTGTCACGTCGACAACAATGGCTATGACATCGTTTATATTGAAAATTTGATTAAGGTCGTCAGCAAACCGTTTCGAATGCGGTTGTTGGGTAGCTTGGTTGGTGTGGTTTGGCACAATTTAACGAATTACACTGGATGCCAAATCATATACTGAATATGTGTCTGTCTAAAATCTATTTGCACACACACACACTCGCACACACACTAACATTCATGTTGTTAACAAATTTCTGTGTTGTATACTGATTCACCGAAATAATCACTAGGAATATCAATTTCGAGAGAAACCATCAGATCCAGCAAAATGCGATCAACAGAATACTGAACAGAAATCTCTCATCTATTTTCTATACGTATTTACAAATGGGAATGGAATAGATTTATATACTCAATCTGTTATAGAACTATATAATAGTATCGAAAAATGCCTGTTATCATCTCATTGAATAACGAAGTAACACAAACTAATTTGAAAGTCTGATTTATGCACTTTATTCGCATACATTGAACAGTTTGCTCAATTGTTCATGTCATTGGCCACACATTAATTGATACTGAATATTTAATTTAAGAAAATTACATTTGAAATTGTCGTTATTTTAGTTATTAGACACAATATTGGCGTTGATAACGGCCATTGAAATAGACGAATTCAGCCTATATTTTTAATGAGTCTGTTTGCCTTTTAAAGCGATACTCTCAGTTTGGACTACGTTTTTTTTTAACGAATTTTCTTAACTATTGTTCTTAGTAAGAACTTCCTACAAAGGATTTTCTTTTGCACATGATTTTATGATTATTTGTTCTTTATAGCTGTTACGTTACACGAGATGACTTCTTTTTAACTATTTCGTTAGTCATAGACAAAGGCAAAATCAAAATTGAAAATAAGAAATGGAAAAAAATGAAAAATCAAAGTAAAAGTAGGACATCTAAATGGATTGATGTGTGTTTGCACTTTATGTGATGATCTAACCAAATGTTTAACTTACCTATTGTTGTACAATGTATAAGAAACACAAAACAAAACAAAAAAAAACAAAACGCAAATTGGTATTAGAAAGAAGTTTCAATTTAGATTCATGAGGGATACAAAATAAGAAAACCATTTTCCAGTAGAGAATTCTAAATTATTCACGCACAAAACCAACATCCCAAAATTAAATCAATCTAATAAAAAGTTACCTGCGAAAGCCTATGCGAAAGTTATGACGGAAAAAAAAGTCTAATCAATCCAATAAATGAGAAACAATTGCACAAAGTCTCATTCAATACATTTTCTACCTAAACTTGAACATAATAAAACTATTTTTCGAAATGTGCTTCTTAGCATAATTTTATGCCAACAGAATATAAAATCACTTACATCGCTCACGGTGAATTTAAACATCCATATAGCATCAATGAACTGTATTTTTTCTGTGAATTTGAATTAAAGGATATTTACTCTATCATACAAAATGCTTTTTATTCCATTTTTTTTTATTTGGTTTTAATTATTGAGAACTGTTTACTTTTGATGGATTTTTATAATCATTAATCATAAACTGGTCTTATAAATCACATTTACACAAAGAAATAGCACTTTGAGAATTTACTGAATGCACACACTGAATGCAACTGAGTAATTAAGATGCGTTTTTTTCCTAGAATGAACTATTTGAAATACTGATTTTTATTGCCAAAACTGAAATTGAGTAGAGTGCCAAAAATTGAGTGGAGTGGATTGAGTCTACTCAAATCGATTCACTCATTTTTTCCCGAGTCGAGCAGAAGTCGGGCAGAAATCGAGCAACTCTCTTGTATATTGCTCTACTTATTAAAATATTGATAGAAAGTGGGCATGTGTCATTTTTTTGGTTCCATGGGATAGGCATAAGCCCACTTTCTTTCAAAGTCTAAAACACGGCGCAATGGTCACAAATTCCGGTAAAACCCAAACTAGATGTTTTGTTTTCATAAAGAAAAGATTGTTAATCGAATATTGAAAATATTCTAATCACCTCCATACTTTCTCATTCGACTCTCAATTAGTGCATGTATAATAAGACCTCGGTGGTCTTATTTCCAAAAACAGTTGTAATTTAAGAATTCAAATATAATAAAGAATACCTGATATCTAAATCGATCTAAGCGTCTTCAGTACTTATTTGAATTTATAATATGCAAAACTATTTTATTGTTATTCAAAGAATAAATATTTTAAAAATGTGTTTTAAAACTCAATTATATGTAATCTTGGAATGAAATATCACAAATGAAATATCACACATGATAGGTAAAAATAATCTTGTAAGAAATAATAATCAGGAATTTACATATTTCAAATTGCATATATTTCTCTCTTTGCTTTCAAACAACACATGTTTTAAGTCATTAAAAATCATTTAAAAAAACCAAATTGGAAGCAATAACTGTTATTTGTTAATCTTTAAGCAATCCGATGAAGTTTGGTTGCGTTTTGATTGAGTAAAATTCAGTTCGAATTACAATTATAGAAGAACTCTTCGGCACGTAATTCTCTATTCGATGCAAATCGAATGTATTTCAGATCTACATTTACATCTTCAACTTCAAGCGAAGTGTATTCGTTAATAGTCAAACGAATTTTTCCTTCTGAAAATTAGCACGATTGTTTGAGCATATAATGAATAGAGGATTCCAATAACATTTATATCTTACCTTCAAAAATTTCAATGAAAACTTCATTAGGCTGATCTTTTCGTATGATGTCTGGGGTTGTCAAGGCTTTCAATTGAATTCCATCCTTCCAAATAGAAGAAGTGGCATAATTGACCATTTCTGAATTTCCCGTATATTCGTTAAAGATTGACTCTTGGACACGCATTCCAATTACTTGAAACGGGATAAACAGATAATAATCATTTTGCTGAATAACATCTATTCAAAACAAATCTTACTGAAATCGTATTGGTTGACATACGAAGATATGGGTGAGGTTGGAGGTTCTACTACTAGAAGTTCTTCTTCTGTTTGTATCACGATCGTGTCACTCATTAATTGAAATTTCATTTCATTCGGCGAGAGAAAATAAAAACGGAACCGAGTATTATTGCCAGGTGTCTCATTGATAATTTTCAACTTGTTTTTGAAGTTAGTTTCCGAAGTCACGTAGTATTCACAGTTCACAAGCTCTACAGGAATAAACATGTTGAATACTTTCCAAATATTTTGGTAAGAACATAAATATCACTCACCGCCATAGCTCTTCATGCGATCTTTCCAACTTGTCCAGGTTGAAAATGCACTTGCGCAATGAATAAAAAAAATTAGCAATAAAATGTTTGCGACTTTCATTTCGAAATATATCGAATTCCTGAAATGTACTATTCAAAGAAAAATTCTCAACTGATGCAAATGCAAAAGGCGGTTTTTATACTTATCACCCTTCTAATTCGCAGTTGATTGACTATTCTGATTTGAAAAACCCATACATTCTATAAATTTGTTTTGGTGTTCACCAACATTAGCAAACATTTTACAAAGTAAAAATGGTCAACTCAACAGTTTAGTGACACATTCATGTCTCAACCTTATATTATGCACATTTAAAGTGACCTCGGCAAAACGAAGTAAATGTACAAAGCGAGATGAAATTACAATTCGTTGGTAGCTGATAACAATACAAGCTGAAAGGACCTTAAATAACCTTAAGTGCAATTAATGGGCTAAAAATAATTTTAAAGTTTCAAATTTTAAAAAATAAGGGAAAACAGTTAAACAGTTCGCACGCATTTAATATTTCCTTAGAATGTTTTATTTTCAACAGATCCATGCGATAATGTTGACTGGGGTCGAGGAACGTGCGTTGTTGATCGTCATGAAGCAACTGTTTCATGTCCGCCTGGATATGTGCTGGTTAATGGAAAATGTGGAGATGTGGATGAAGGCGCCGAACGACCATGTCAAAATATAGCGGTATGTAAGAATTATTCGAGGAGTTTTGCTTGTGCATGTCCAACCATCTGGCGATTTAGTGAACACTGGTTACAGAAACTCGGATGAATGTTTGAGAAATACTGATTGCTCGACCACAGCCGCATGTTACAACTCAAGAATCCATGTGATTTACCAGATTCATGTTCAATTCCAAGTGCACGTGGACATAATTCAAACTGTGTTGTCGAAAATCACGTTGAAATGTGGTCGTGTCAACCAGGAACAACGAGCAATCCACTTTTGAGCTGTGTTTCAATTCAATATTGTTCAGCGGAAAATCAATGTCCATCTGGAACAAATTGCGGAGCTGGAGTGAAGAAAATCCTAGTTTATTTATATTTTCCTTCGACATTTGAATGAATTCTCACTTGCGCTATAAATTTTGAACAGGTCTTTGAAAATGGTAAATAATTCGTGACGAAAAAAAAATGTACTCAAGATAGCCAAGTAGACAGTACCGAGAAAATCCAGCAGCTTGAAAAAGGGAAAATTCGGTGCATTTTTGCGCTAATTGAGAGAAAAGTATTTTCATTGAATGCATCATACGTAAGTTGGTTTCCAGTGGAATCAACTTCATTTTTACTTCTTAATTTTTATTCCTTTTGAAAAAATCATAAAATCTCATAAAATATTATCATAAAATATGATTTATGATAAAATCTGAATTGAGTTTAAATTGCAGTTCGCCTATTTATACCATGATGTGTAGTGAATTATTTATTAATCTGGATATTATTTATTACATCCCCACAAAAGGTGAGTTTATCATCATTTCTTTCATCCTCGCAATCAACGAAAATAAACTGTTTGATATCATTGAATTGAGCTACCGGTGTTTGTCAAAAGCTTACAAAAGGACATATATGGCAGATCATGTAGCAAATCGATAATTGTGATTTTTGGAATGTTTATCTAGTTAAACTTAGATTATATAGATGTGTATTTGGAAGGGAATTGGTTTAATATTAGTTCACTTTCAAGTTAACAGTATTTAACAGTAAAAACTCTCAAGTAAGATGAACTGAAAATTGATTGTAAATTATAATGAATGACAAAACCGTAAATCCAATAGTAAGGTAGATAAAATGTCACTTTATTATGTCAAAAATATGTTTCTAAATAACATTCAATACAAAAAACATTGTTGTATAAACGGTGAATGGTTGTTAGCACAAAAATTAAAATTATTTCCAAATTATCTTCAATGAAGGAACGTTATGCTCTTACTTTACTAGGTGGGTAAAATAGCCTTTATTGGTCAATGTGGGATAATAAGAACAACAAAAATACGCAATAATTGCCTTAAATGATTAAAAATTTCAAGAATTATTAGGCATATCTTGAAAACAATGCAAATGCAAGTGTGTCCAACTTAACGATGAGCTATTTGTTTTTATTAGCATACGTAGTATTTTGGTTAAACTCTTACAGCAATAAATTAAGTTAGCTATTTTCTCAGATCTGATTCACAGCACATCAATAACATTGTGTAAACGAAAAAAGAATTATTCAAAAAAAGGTTTTACGCAAAATTCGAGTTTGTTTATTGTACAAATACGAGTATTGTATCATACATATATGGTTTTTTAGATCACATCGATGAGGTTCAAAGCGGTTTGATGTACTATATGTTTTTAAAATTAACTATCATCATCAAAAACTTCAAAATCCGTTAAAATCACTTTACTTCTTTCTCGATTTCGAAGAAAATCGTGCTCACGACGAAGTTGTCTGACTTTTACAACGGCAAACATTATAAACACAACAACCATCAGTAACAATATCCACGTAAGATACGGAGATTCAGTAAGTTCTCGCATTGGGTCTGAAAAAAGAGAGAAATTCAATTGAATATACTTTGATTGTATTCGATTTTGACAGTGCAAAAAAATCTACTCGTTTAAAAACGGTAATTATTTAAATGATATTCTTACTGCTAAGGTTAGTTCATGAATCATTCGTGCAAAATAAAGTTACAACAATAATGAATAATCGCGGGAGATAAGCATCTCATGTTCCGTTTGAATTGTCTTTAAGGCATGCAATTTTACTATAACGAGCTGTTATTCACAGCATAAAAAATGATCAAATACATGATAATAAATGAAAGATCAAGCATCACTTTATTATTGTTATATAACAAAAACATGTTTTTGAGTACTTCTACAATGCAATAGATTTGTACATAGATAGTGTACAAAAGTAAAACGCCAAATGCATGGTATAAGACACAATTGCGTCATAATCGAAAAATAAATCTTATTCTAATATAAAGAAAAGAGAATTCGACTGGATCGAATTGTCATAGTTTTCGATGCTTACCTTTTTCATTATGAGCCTTAACCATTTTAACCGCAAACAAATCGTTCCAAATATCAAGCTTAGCAGATCCATGCGTTGGATCACATTGAATATTTAAAATCAAACAAAATAAATTATATAAATCGATCATATTGACTGATTTAAGTGTTTTTCCTTTCGAAAATAGTGGACCCTTGGCCATAAAAATTGCATGCATGCTTGGCTCTTCATTGTCATACCCATGAACACCATACTGGCTTTCATTGGTTACTGAAATTTAGTTTAAAATTTAAAAAAAAAAAATGGTTTCTCATATCACAAAGTAAGGCTTCGTGATTGAAACAAGTCGGATGTCTAGTCTACTCACATGGGATATTAAAGTCTTTTTCGTACTTTTTGGCATAATACATTAAGTCTTGAAATCCATAGCCAACATCGGCTACGGCTATGATCGGTCCCATGCGTCTTGTATTGTTTGCATGCCATCGAACCGGAATGTTTTTATTATTATATACTTTAAAATGACCATTTTGTTTGGAAGCTTTCGTTAGATTCTGGAAGATCTCGTTCTCTTTGGCTAAATTGAAATCATGATTCGAGTTATTTGCGTGTAACATGTTTCATGATATTTTTTCATACTTACTTGAATCCGTTGGTATGATTTGAAGTATTGGGGATGTTCCATACATTTCACATGATCCTGTGGCAACAAATTTCGTCAAATCAATGAAATTAGGTGGACTTACACTACTCATTCCGTGATCTGATAAGTGAATGACATTGACACGTGAATCCAGTCCAGTCTCAATAAGCCTTTTCTGTATATAGCCAGTTAAATTGTCTAGTTTTGCCACCATTTGTGTTATCTATTTAAGATAAGAACAATTAATATAAAACTATCATGAGATAAAGAATATTTAGTGAAGCGATGAAAAAGGAAGTTACTATCTGAATCGAGATAAAATTGAGGCAACAGCGAAATCATCTTACCACGTCCGATTCCGGTCCATAAGCATGCGCATGTTCGTCAGGCTCCTCGATATACAACATAACCAGATTGGCTGGAGTTTTTTCGTGGGCAAACCATGATAGGGCAGTGTCAACACGATCCTCCCACTTTACTTTCAAATCAAATATGCCTTCAAACGTGCATTTAATTCCATTGTAATCAAAATTACTTCCAGTCCACATCATGCATCCGGAATGTTTTCCAGCTTTTTCATTTGCAGTCTAAATGAATAAAGTTTTATCTAGAAAATTCATTGAACTAATAAACAGAAATGACATGAATTTACCCAAATTGGTACGGTACTATTGCTATAATGGAATAGATCATAACTATAGCCAATTTTTTTTCCAAGTTTTGTGTCATATAATTCATTTGCTAGCACTCCATGAGTATCTGCATAAAGACCCTGAATAAAATATTTATCATTAATTATTGTGACACTTGTGACCTTTTATTCAAACTGATTTGCATTCAGTTTTAACACTCACCGTGGCAATGGTAAAATGGTTGACAAAGGTTTTCGTTGGAAAGACATTCATCATGAATGGGGCTGAAGTGCCCTCCTTTCGGAATTTATTCATATTCGGTGTTACATTGCGATTTAGATAATCCGGACGAAATGCATCGTAAGAGACTACGAGTAGTGCGGGCTCGGTTTTCGACGGGATTGTTCCACATATTGCAAGCAAAATGTTCAAAAATAAAAACAAAACCGAATTCAACAATCGAATCATCACAACGGGTGCTTTGCTATCATCAAACTGACTTCAAAGTAGGAGAAAACACTAGTTTTAAAACTACACTGCAGCGCAATCGCCACTCTATTGTTTTCATAAATCCACCACTTTTTGCACACTCTGGCGTCTTGATTGCACAGTCTTATCGATCAAAGAAATCTACAGACGTTAATTTTTGCACGCGATCAACTTGTTGCTACTTTCTATATCAATACACAATCACTTCAATTGATTATGAACGCGTGAAACTATCTGCGCGACAACCTTCGATCACATTCTCGCCAAGTAATTAAAAATAGTCACAAAATAATGAATTCTCTCAACGACATATTTAACGTCATTACTTGCACTGTGTCTTGTTAAGTGAATGCATTTTAATTTAACATCACATCACAACAAAAACAAAACAACACCAATTTCACTTTATTTTTTACACATGTGTATTCGTAAAACAAACAAAAAAACTACCATTCTCAAATCAAAATATTTAAAAGGTTATCATTTTTGTACGGGTCGTTTGTTTACTTCGTGAAAGTGTTGACGTTTCTCATATAAAGAGAAATTGGAATGTTGACGTTTTACTACATGAATTCCCTTTGACGTATTTTGTGGAGACTTTTTATAACTGTTGAACCGATTCGAACCGGTAGCAACAGAAACTCATTGATTGGAATAATTAGAATGAAATATACGTTTTTTTTTTTCAATAATTGTATGAGAATTACACATTTTATTTTTGAATAATTTTGTGAACAAATTTTACAATTTTCAATTGAATGAAACTTGAGTAGACCTCGAAAGGATTCGAGATATATTTTCGATGTTTTCGTTTTTTTTCTGCCTTTTAATGAGATGATTTTAGAAAACTATCTACTTTTGATATTCAAGAATCACTACTGATTATTACGTGCAAATTCACGTACAGCATTTTTATTTGTTTTTGCGAACGATTTGTACCATACGTTTGGCTTTTTAAGTCCATCATTTTCACCACACTCAATATCCAAAACCAAGCAAAATAAGTTGTACAAATTGATCATGTTGACGGACTTGAGCACTTTGCTTTTAGCAAAAAATGGACCTTTTGCCATAAAAATGGCATTCATAGAAGGTTCTATGTTATCGTAGCCGTGAACACCATACTGTGTCTCATTTGTTACTAAAATTGAGTTAAAAATGCCATATTCATTGAGATTACGTGAGCACAAAGCTAAAAATTGTTGAAAATACTCACTTGTAACATTGTATTTTTCTTGGTATTCCTTAGCTTGATCCATAAGATCTTGAAAACCATAGCCAACATCGGCCACGGCAAGAATTGGTCCCATGCGTATGGGATTATCAGTATGCCATCGAGCAGGAATATTTTCATGATTGTACACTTTGAAATGGCCATTTCGTTCGGCAGCTTTGGTTAAATTCATGAAAATCTCATTTTCTTTGGCTATTTTTTGAAAAAAATCTTGTGAAAATCATGTAAACACATTTTGTGTTTTGGTTGTTGTGTCCTCACTTGAATTAATTGGCACAATCTGAAGCACCGGAGATGTTCCGTACATCACGCAACTATCTTTATTTACAAACTCGGTTAAATTGATAAAATTTGGTGGAGAAACACCTTTCATTCCATGATCCGACGTATAAATAACATTGACACGATTTTCCAGTTTATTTTCAATTAACTTCTCTTGAATGTATCGCGTGAGATTGTCTACCTTTTCGACAATTTTTGTTATCTGTTGATAGAAATTATCAATTGTTAACGAAAAAAAAAATAATTATCTAATCTAATAAGAAAAGTGAAAGTAGAACAACTGTTCAAGTGCTTGCGTTCAAGGTGAGAGCTCACTTTATCAGATTCAGGACCATACACGTGCGCATGTTCATCAGGCTCTTCAATATACAGCATAACCAAATTCACTGGTGTCTTTTTATGTGTAAACCAGGTCATAACGGTGTCAACTCTTTCCTTAAAATCAATATTTCCATCAAAGGATCTTGAGAATGTGCAATTCACACCGCTATATTCATATTCGCATCCAGGCCACCAACACCCTGAATGTTTTCCTGCCAATTCGTTGGCTGTCTGAATTCATAGTTAAATTTTTATTCTGAAATGTAGTCTGAATGGCTATGGCTATATGTAAAGCAACTTGCAACATACCCAAATTGGAACTGTGCTCTCATTATAATGAAACAGTTCATAGCTATATCCTAACTTTTTTTTAAGCTTTGTGTCGTATACAGAGTTAGCTAGTACACCGTGTTTACCAGGATATAAACCCTAAAATTGGTTACGAAAATTCCAAATTTAAAAATAAATGTTTCATATATCTAATATGAATAAAATTTACCGTAGCGATGGTAAAATGATTAACAAATGTTTTTGTCGGAAATACGGGCAGCATGAAACGTGCAAAAATTCCTTCTCTTCGAAACTTATTTAGATTTGGTGTAACGCTTCGGCGTAAATATTCTGGACGGAAACCATCAAAAGAGACTACCAGAAGTGCTGGTTCAGTTTGTGGTTGAGTTGCTTCATTTAATCCGACTAAAACACTGACTAGAGCAAAAATAACCAAAACTGACGGTCGGATCATCACAACGAACACTTTGTTGTGTATGTTAAGTGAACAAAATGACTGTGCAAAGCCGTGTTCATTTCATTTAAGTAGCAAAATAAACTCAAATCAATTGTCTGCTTGTCCACTTTCAAGGGTATATTTTATCATGATAACGATTGCGTATTAATTTATGTTATTTGAAAATTTAATTCACGTGGACACATCTTTATGATCTCTAAATTGACTTGTAGATAATCTTCATATTAAGGCGAATAAACTGTTTTTAGTATTCAACCATATTGTTGTAGAATTCTATATACAAACCTAGATAGTTATAAAATAATAAGTTCAGAAGTTATGATGCATAACATGTTCATAGGAAGAAGTTACTCTCACCTGCACTAGCATGAAAGGTAAATTTGATAATGATTGCGATTCGCAATTTACGAATTACAACGAGATTGAGGTAGAAAGTCATTTTTCAATGCAAACATGTGACTGACGACGCTTTGAATTATGTACTTACGAGCGTTTCAGAAGCTCGACTCAAGCAAAGTTCGTCTCAGGCAGCTCGATTCGACTCAAGAATTCTTTCTAAAATGTTCAATTTCTGTATACCTTTAAGCCAAACAAGTTTCAAAACTACATGTAAAGACTATAATTTATTGCAAAAGCAAAAATATCATTCAATGTTTAGTGTTTTTATCAATCAATTTTTCAGATTTTTAAACTGGAGGTCAATTAAATGTAACAGATAGCCGATTATTTTGTTTTTCTACATAAAGGGTTTCATTGTTCACATTTTCAATCTTCACTTTAGTCATCACTTTTCAAAACATTTGACTACGTCACAAGAAAACCAATGGGCGGTCTTCGATTTTTTGTTGCCATAAAACACGTCTGTCTATCTCATTAATAAAAGTTTAGTCAAAATATCAACTGATATGTTTTGAAAATGGTTTAGTCTGCCAGTAAATGAGTTTGGCTTGCAAATATGGGTGTGGGAAAAGATCGTTGAGCTCATGAGTTTGATTTGTCATATGTTTGATGGTTTTTATGCAGACAGTAAATTACATTTTCTAAAATATTTATGAGTTGATTCTAAAATCTACTGTAAACAACTTTTACCATGTTGTTTGTCCAACATATGACCCCCTTAGTAGCAACAACAAGGGGCCATTTACAACGGAAAGTATAAGAAAGTATTGGCTTGTTATGAAAAAAATGAACAATTAATCATCGCAAAAATGAAAAACAAAACACAGGAAAAAACTAAACGTTTTCAGCTTTTTACTAATCATTTTCAATACCTATCTGAATAGGTTCAAATCCTGTATTTGCATTTCAGAACTCAATACATTTTATGAGTTTCTCTCGATGGTCTGTGATTTTGTTTCGGTACTTGCTGGTTTTCTGTAGCACAATTCCAGTATTTTTCAATACTCCCCTTGAAAAGCAAACTTGAATTTTCGAAGCACAACAGAATATCTTTATTACATGGAATCTTAAACGGTCAAACCTAGCGTTGTGATTGTTCAAAGACATAAAATCGTCACATCGAATCTGATATCTATCTCAGAATGTAAAACATGCGCAATAAATAATATTTTCAATAGTTCACATGAAAATCTTCCATTCGAATGTGTTAAAAAGGTGATGCAATTTCAACTGACCGTATCATCATCACGATGCGACATTATGTTGAGATGGAAAAATAAAAATAATAATTAATAACACAAAATAATGCGGTAGAAATGCAAATATGTTATTGGAAATACAATTTATTGACATGTTTTATAAAATCTCTTACATATTTACCGCATTGAAACTTGATTTCGAAAGAGTAGTTCAATTTCTCCACAACAAACATAAAATAGCAAGTGTGCATCTAAGCTACTAAAATATTGATGTTATTGATCTTATTGAAGTCCAATGGATGACACATGTCGGGAATTTGTTGAGTTTTCAATATGCCGGGATTTCATTCAGCGATGACGTGAACAGTTACCGCTTTTGAACACAACAGATTGATTGAGTTGATGGTCAAATGTAACATAAAAAAAAATCATTCGATAAACAATCGATGAACACAAATCGAAGCGGGCGGTCTCAAGTGTGTCCGTGTGAACAAAACCCGTTTCTACAAGTAAAATGTTTCTCATTTCAATAGTTGAGATTCGAGAGTAAAACAACATGAGTTGGATTTTTTGTTTCTTATGAATTCTTTAATAATTTTGATATGCAAATTTGTCTTTTTATTAATTTTAATTCAAACAAAAATTTCATGATTAGCAAAAATGCATGTTCACGAAGTCATTTCGGTCTTTGAATGGGCCCCAATTCGTATTTTTCTTGCTCGAATCTTGGTTGCTGGTTGCGGTGGACGACTTTTTCGAAGTTGCCACTTGCTTTTGCAATGCCATAAATCCATTTCGCTTCGATGATGAATCCATTCCATGATTAATGCATGATGCATCAATTTGGCTACCATATTTTTCTCCTTGAACCATTTTTGCCAAATTAATTGTGTTCCCGAATCACCAGATTAGTACAATATGAAATATTATAAAATTCACTTGGTATTTTGGTTTTGGATTAATAGCAACGGCAATGAGCGCGATTGATTCAAGGCACGTGTTGGATTTGTGTCAGCACTTGCAGTTCTAGATGATTACCGGAGTTTCCAGTACGTGATCCTTTCCGTGATCCAAGATTTTTACGCAACCTATTTAATAAATAAAATGAATAAATGCGGCAATGGAACATTTTTGCTTAAAAATTCACATTTTATTTGTCAATCGAAGAAAATGTTGTTGAAAACCACTTTACACAAGTTTACAACAACAGCAACAACCAAATTATTGAAGATGAACACAAAAATCAACGCACCTTAAGTTCGGCAGTACTTTGTACTTGTCTATATTGGCGAATATCATTGACACCAAAATTTACTGGTCATCAAATAAAAATAAGAATTTTGTTTATCGAACAAAAAATTGTTGATTTAAAAAAAAAATAATAATTTTTAAATGCCAAACGTTTGAGTTTTGGATGGATGCTGTAGCGAATTTGCTTGTAGCGTCCACGAAGTTTCGAAAATGACTGAGGATTTCAACGAAGCAACACCTTTATTTATATGAAACATCCCACTAGTTTTGACTTGATAGTTGTTTACTCAATCAGATCGCAGCAAAATGAAAGGTGTGCACACAGCGGGAACGTGACAATAAGCACGGATTTTTAATCATATACAGAAATTAACTGGATTCAACAACTATTTTATTATCATAACAGCTGTGAATTCGCGTCATCCAGACGATTCATAAACATTTGTTCCGAAAATTCGATTTTTTGTTTTTTCATAATTATTAAAATGAGTCGGTTACCAAAAAGGATCTGCGGGGTAATACCATAAGTAAGCTTCCTTAAAAGGAGTAATGGCGTCTCTATAGACTAAATGATGTGAATGATGTCACCAAGACCAAAAATAATATATGTTCAGCCAACAGCCGACCGGTCGTCGAAAACCTGACGGTAAAAGTACTTTTATTGGGCAGATGAGACTGAGAATGAAGATCAAAATTCAATTGTTCTTGTTTTATAAAGTGTTTATTTGAAGAAGAGCGATACACTTTTGCCACAAATAAAGGAGTTTCTCTAATAAATCGCAAATCAATTGTAGTTTTTACAATGCAAAGTAAAACTTAAACTAAAAAGCTAAAGCTAAAACTAAAAATATGAATTTGTGTTTGCATTTAGTGTTTCTCCTGCGTCAAACGGAAATAAAACTTGCAATTTTACTTCAATCGAGAAGTAAAAATACATCCAACCCATTGATAGGCCTTCTATTATACAGTAGCATAGTTTGTTTTGCATACAATTGACCGTATAATCAGATAAATACGATCTTCATTCCAATAAGTTCATTTCAATTTTCACGGATATTCAATATATGTGATTGACATCAAAAGGATTTGCATTCAAGTAAAAAAAATGACTTTTTTTTTCTTCAGAATGAACTTTAGTTGATTAATATCAATGGAATATTTTAATAGAAATTATTGACAAAGAAGCGCTATACAAAATGTTATTCCAACTCATGTTCTTCGGTATGCAAATGCGATGTGAAATTCTCTACTAGTTAGAATAATGAATATGCAATATGGTGAATCTTTAATTAGACACTTCAAACGGATTTATTCATTTATTGAAATAATTCCGATCAATCAACCACTTTGATGATGATGATATTTCAAAAGTTAAAATTATAATATGTTTGGTGCAGTTAATTTTCATTGATACTGAATCGCTACAAAATCAATTGAATTTGTCCACTGACAAATGCCGCTTTAGTCGGCGTTATTTATAAATACGGATAAAATTAAGTCAAAAATTTTCATGTTAAAATAAAAGTCTGTTGCTCGTGGTGACGTTGTTGTCGATGCAAATTAGGATTTCTTCCATGCGTAGTACATTTCCATCGGCTTATTGACCTGTTTGGAAAACACGTTCATTAAAATTGCAAAACATTTCAAAGATGACTAATTTTAAGTGAGTCAGGGAATAATTTCGAGGAAACAAATGCTAATTGCACAACGTACCTTCCAGAATTTTTCGTTAACTTGCTGCAATGTTTGATTTCCATTCAGGATGAGAAACTGTGATGGTTGTGGTGCGATATAAATACAAAAATTTTGTAGTCGTTCTGTAGCCGGTAATTCAGAGTCAAGATCGAGAGTGAGACGCATGGCCAAGTACTTGCTGAGATGTTCAACTACAAAGATCGAATAAAAATTTGGTATTAAAAGTCACCATTTACAAGTCAATATTTTATAAAAGCAATGAAAACTCGATGTATTTGCTTACCTGATGCATTTGCTGTCGTTTTGAGATAACGTACTGAGTTTTCTTTGAGTGCTTTAATCAAATGATTTTCTCCGGTCATTTCAGTTGGATGTGGCCTGAAGACTAGCTCAATTTCATCACTAACACCAAGTTCGGATGTGCCTTCACCCTCTGTGTCTATGTTTGAATCATTGCCATGGCTATAATCAATTTCACTGTTACTTTCGGATTCTTCGGAACGTTCGGATGCTGTTAAAATGGAACGGGCGCGTTTAATTTTACTGCCAGTGCCACAGCTGCTTATATTCGATGGGACCGGTGATGGTGTTGACCGAACTGATGGTGGATTCGAAGCAAAACGTTGATTTGTCGATCCGGCGGCTGTTGACGAACTCTCGTCAACATTTTGATTTGTTGATCCAGCATTTGAGCTCTCTGCATTGCGTACATCTTGTTCCAATTGTTTTTTTGTACGTTGTTGTCTATTTTGTGATTGCAATTTGATGCCCTCACTGATGGAATTCATCAAAGCAGCCCGTGATTGGCTTTGATTGAATTTGGCGAGAACACGTTCTTGATGTGCTTCATACTCATCGCGACTCGGATAAATTTTTGAGATGAGCAAATCAAAATTTGGATCGGGCCGAAGTGAACGTTTTGAGACGAGTTTTTTGCGGCATGTTGGGCATTCTTTGTTTCCCGATCGCAATGCAGTTATGATACAATCCGAACAAAAGCGATGTAAACACTCTTTTGTTGTCATGGTCTTTTTCAGCATATCCAAACAAATCGGACACATCAGTTCGCTTTGCAAACTACGCGGTGACACAGCAATCTCTGTATTATCGGTAATCGCTTCTTGTGGCTGCCGATTTAATTCGTACAACGATAAATCCCATGTTTTATTTTGTAATGATTCAATTGATGCCATTTTTACATTCGTGCATTCGTTTTACTTTCTCAAATGACATTCAATGTTTACGCATCGAATGAAATTTTTATCGTTTTGTCTGCAGTTGCTGCGTTTTTTTTCAATTTTCCACACACAAATTTACCACTTTTTTCTTTTCTAATATCACATCTAAATTTAAGAGCAGCATACAAAATGAAAGAAAAATCTTTTGATTCCGGCTGAAAATGAATAAAACAGGTCAAATGAAGATGTTTTCTTTTGGTAAAACACAAAATAATGCACTATGAATGCTGTATGCGTGGTTTGTCTAAATGTTTTCTGCTGCTGTCAATTGCGGTGCATAGCTTGTTTTCATTATCTCCACTCGTTGAACCGGTTCATACATTTTGTACCGATTCGTGCGGCTGTCAAATACTTTGCTAGCGCCATTTTCAAACAAGGTTTTTTTTCTGCTGATTTTGCATTTATGCTTCGCAGTGAGATCCTTACAGTCGCGTGCTGATTTTAATCGAATGAACATCGACATCGTGAAATGTGATAAATTTTTTTGATTGTTTAGTAATTTAACTTTTTTGTTCAACTATTTGTGTCGTATGTGGACAAAATTATATACTGAACTTAGCAAAAAAAATAGCAAAAAAAGAGCAAAAAGAACATTCAGACATGGAATTTGATAAAAAAATTGCCATTAAAATTGTGCACGTGGAAAATCCACATAAGTTTTTCTTTCGCACGGAAAATAATGTAAACAGGCTTAACGCGGCTTTGAAATCGTATGTCGCGACGCAAACGGTGACTGACAATCACATTCCAACAATTAATGAAGTAATTGTTGTGAGAGTGTCCGACATTTTGGAAATTGCACGAGTAAAGGATGTAAAAGGGAAAATACATGTTTCTATGATTGACACTGAACAAGACATAAAAGTTAATCCTGGTGATGTAATTCCATTGACCGATCAGGCACTAGCTGAATTGGCCATAAACACGCGTCTCAAAGGTTCGATCACTGGTATACTCCCGGCAAAAAAGGTCAGTTTTGTCTCATCGTGAAAAAAATTCCATAAAACTCAATTTTGTTTCGAATTTTATGAACGCTCCAAGTCGCGATTGTTGATTACGATTGAATTTTATGGTCGATCGTAATTGTTGTATGGAAGGTTAACATAAATCGCAGATGTTGCCCACAAAATTCTTTTTTTTGCAATCCTGCAATCAACAATCGCGATTTGGAGCGCTCATAAAATAGCATTCGGATTTTTTGTTTATTCAATGCTCAATATTCTCACAAGTAGAACGTCCATAGCATGTCGTTTGCATTTTATTGTTTATTTGTCGGACTGTTCTAACTGTATAAAGAAGAGTGTGAAATTTGATACTATGTTGTTGTTAAGACTCAGACCATTTGCGAATGATGTTTATGTTGTACAAAGTCAGTAATCAGCGAGAAAATGAATGTAAGAATTTCGGGAACGAAGCAATTAGGAAAAATGAAAAACGATCTTTGTTTGACGCGATATTCTATTTGTGCGATATTCAGACTTTGTATCAAATTTTGATTTGATTTTTTCTCAACATGTTTGCATTTGATAATTTCATGAAATTAAGGCATTTTTGAAGTACTTTTTAGAAAAATTTATTTGGTGAATTTGATCATTGTTTCGCCCACTATTATCCTCACAAATTTCACCTTATTCCAATGGTTCAATGGTTGACACATTTGCCCGGAAACGGTAGTAATTTGATCACTCGTTTCTTTGGTTTCTTGAGCAGGAATTTAACAAGCAAAGCTTTTCGGTTGAATTAAAAGGAAAGACTGATTGGCCACATGAGAGCATTAAAGCATTTCGTAACCTTGTGGAAACTGAAAGACCGATTATTTTTTGCTCAACGAAATACAGCAATGGATTCTACTATGGGAAATTGTCGGTTATACAAGAACAAGACATCTCTAACATACTTGTGTATTTGGAACATGCGATAGGTAATTTTATTAGCAAACCAATTCAATCAATGCAATCGATTCTACTAATATACGCATTTCATTATTTTATTTATTTTTAATATTTTTCAGCTGAAAATGTTGTGGGAAGCAATGAAAACCGGCATTTAACTCTGGCGGGTAAATATTAGAAATACTTACGTTTAACAAGAATGTTGTCACTATTTTAAACATTTATGATAGATGCATCCGCTGCAATCACAGACAATAGTGATATTTGTCCAGTCATCAATTACAAATGCTCAATTCCATTGACACGTAAATTGTTCAATTTATTTCTGCAAAACAAAACACATTTTTCATTTGTTTTCAATCGATTGTATCGTATTTATTCAGATATGACCCCAAATGGTAATCTTGACAAAACCGCCAATGAACCTGCCAATGTGACGAACATCAAAACCGGTTCATCACCCAAAAATTACCATATTGAAATGCAGAAAGATTTGGGAAATCGAGAACCGCACCTATTATCACCAATAACCGAGCGCACTGAAGATGGTAAATTACATTAAACACCCTCAAATTAGTACCATTATTTGAAAATAGCAAATCATTTGTTAAATCTAAAATATTTACATATTTAGGAATTGACGAGTCTGATCAAAGTTTCAACAGTGCCGCAATCCATTTAGAACTTGTAGACGAATCCGTTGAAAAGTCTGACAAAACAAATGGATGTTCTTCCAAAACCTCAAAGTGCACAGCAAATGGTGAATAATATCTAAACAACATTTTCCAATATTTCGAATTAAAAAAAAAAAAAATATGGACAAATTCATTTAGCGGCTTAAATGTGAAGCAAAAGATGTATTCAATATGAAATTCGGTTTTATTTTGTATAGATGCGGGTAAATCATCGAGTTTAAGTAGTATAACCGTGGTCGATTCGGATTCTAATGAATCTCTTGAAAAGTACGAGCCACTTCTCAATCCGGATACAAGTGATGAGACGCTTGCCATTAACGAAGCTGACGAAATTGAAGAAGAGCTGATTGAGCAATATCCGGCATCTGATCCACATTTTTTACTGAACATGAGACGTGTAATGGATGAAGGTAAGCAACACCTCATTCAATTTAATAATAATATGAAAATCTTCAATGAAATTGAAATCAATAGATACGGCCTCAGAAATGCAAAGCGGTATTGCATCGCCATACCAAAGCGAGTATGAGCCGGAAAGCGCAATTCCATCTTATTTGTATGAACCGAGTGATACCGAGGATGAGCCGGAACAATATCAATGTTCACTTGAACGGTTTGAAGAACGTAATATAGAGGTGGAAATCTCTCTCAACCAATCAATTATCGATGGTCAGTTGGAAAAAGCAACGTTACATGGAAGGGAGCCAACCACAAATGTCCATCATCGTATCCAACCGCTTGATCAGGTGTCAACCTGTAAAATTGCCGATGACACCTTTGCTCGTCTAAACAAAGCATATCCAATCCAAATGTCCGTTTGGCCCCAGATTTCGAGCAAAAACTCTTGCATTTTGATTGGTAAAACCGATTATTATCCGGATTTGTTATATTTGCCGCCGATCTGTGGTCTAATCGAGGTATTCTAATTTTATCTCATTTGTGATTAAACCAGACCTTTATTAAACCAGTTTATTTGGTGGGGCTATTTTTTTCATGTCATTTTGTATTTTCAGAGATCCAGAACGGATGGCCCAAAAGTAGTTATCTTAGCGTCAAGCCCTAAACAAGTGATAAACATACGAAGGATTAGTACCTGCTATCTAGGCGAAAGACCACCTTCTTCTATTGTGTATACCAATGCCGTTGGATATTCATATGATATCGACGTAAGTGAACCATTTACTTTGGCTTTCATTATATAACTCTTCAAATTATAACACATTTCTCGATTGGTTCACAGAAAATAAAGCTAGCAAACAGTAAAATATTTGTGACACTTTTAAGTCAGGTTGGCAATCATTGGCACTCGGATCTACCTAACACGATACAATGCATTGTTATAAACGATTTTGAAATGATTCCACCCGAAAATCGGCAACAAATACTACGAATGCTGTACAGTGCATGCTCTCAAAATGTGCAGGTAAATATTCAGAATTAAGAGTGTATCTTATATCGTTTCATCTCCAATTAATGGATGTTTGTTGAAATTTAAGTTTATCATCACATCGAGATATTACGTTGAAGAGCTGAGATCAATTATCAGTCCCAAAGTATTCATCGCAATAGAATCGTATTTTGATCTCTTCTACTTAACATCAGCAGATGCAGGACGTACAACCGAGGTGAAAGTACGGCAGACTCTTTCACCGGTTGAGATAAAAAAATGGAAAATATGTGAACTTAGATGTAACAACAAAGTTGTACTGACTTCATTCCATGATTCTAATAACCATTAATTTATTATTCTAGCTATACTTAGGAATGTAGGGAAAAAGTTGCAGAAACGAGCGGCTATCGTATGTACGGATGCTCAAAGTGCCGAAATGGTCAGTTATGAACTGTCAAAATTTAGTCTGAATTGCGTGGTGAATCAAAGTAAGTGGTTAATTTAAAATAATTTTCAAATATTGTAAACATAGACCAAATATCTGCAAATTAAGTTCTTTACTTGGAAATATTCGGTCCATATTTACAATATTTGAAAATTATTTACATTATTCACACACATTCAATTTTTATTGGTTTTTGATCTTACCTCCTAGCTTGGCTTGATCAAAACTCAATTTAACGATCAAATCATTATTTTCAGGACCAAGGGGACCATCAGGATTGATTTACATTTGCTCCGATGATTACCTTTTGGATGTCGGAGTGCAAACTGTGGATCACATCATTCACTACGATTTACCAGATAATTTTGACACATTTTCACTTCGATACAGTTTGTTCGCAAAATCACATTGCACATTTCATACGCCTATTGTGCAATCATCACCGTCATCAATCATTTTATTTGATCATGAAGATGGCAACGATGCGAAGAAAATGCTTTTGACTTTGCTTGCTCGTGAATATAAGCTGAAAATTAGTTCGGGCGAGAAAAGGAAGTTAATTGTGAGCATAATTTTTTTTTTATTATTTAAAAAAACTCAAACCACGCAGACACAAACTGAAAATGGGGTTTTGCTAATACTGACCCCAGAGTCAATGTCCCGAATATTGTTGCACAGTGTACTAATTATTATAAAATGTCCGGCGGTAGCTCTAAAACTTGCTGTAAAATTCAAAAATTCAATGTTCAGGAATGAGAAGTTTGATTTCTCAATCGTTCTAAAACGAACTGTTGTTTTTTCATAGTATTTTCAATTTTAGCCCAACTTTGAATTGTGTGAACAACTAGTCAATAAAAAAGGTATTAAATTATCTTTTTGTTTGCAGACCAACCAAATGAAAATCTGGTGTCCATTTTGGAATTTTACACGCCAATTTGGTAGAATCCGGTAAAATAGTATGAAAATAGAACAGTGTAAATCTACTTCTCATTTCTTCTTCTTAACTTTACAGGCTGAATGGGAAAATCCAAATTTAATTTATCTCAGTTCGGTGAAAAAAAATCTATAATTGAAATGATTTTGTTTCTAGGAAGTTGCGCGCCGTTTGAATGAAAATGGGCCCCTGTGCTTTGACATTGCATCAAGCTACACAAATATTGATCACATGATCAAATGTGAAAGTCGTCATTTTTTGACACCTAAAGCCAGCATGGATGATTATCACGTGAAAAATGCACATTGTCAAATAGAAGTCCTTCATGTTTTCTCTCCGGTGTGGTTTGTCATCCGCATTCTCAAATACAAGGACTCAAAGGGGAATTGGTGTGAATTAAATCCAGATGATCAATTCAAGAAATTCAACGAAGAGTTCAATCAATTCTATGCCAAATCATTTGTTCCGAAGCAAAATGCCTCGAATCTCAATTACAACTCGTTGTATGTGATGAGAAATGGCAATGATTTTTCACGGTGCAGAATTCTAAATATGAAGTAAGTGACTTTAATTCTAAAGTGCCCATATGAATACATGCAGTGCTCTTGGTTAATACTCAACTCATTACATTTCAGCGTCAATGGTAACACGAATAAGCTTCGAGTCATACTGGTTGACTTCGGTAAACTTCGTCAAGTGGACATTTCAAATATTGGCTGTATTGAAGAGCGTCACAAAATATTTCCGCTGCAAACGACCAACCTGTGTTTACTAAAATTGGCACCATGGAATAAGCGATTTTGGAACGAGGATGACACGAGCTATGTGACAAGCCTTTTCCTGGGAACAAATGAAGACAAAAATATTTACGAAATATTCATTCAATGTAGAATGGAACCAAATTTGATTTTCGCATTAAATTTATTCAGTTTGGGTAAAAACGAGGAAAGTTATGAGGGGTATTCCAGTCGTATCGTTTCAAAGGGAATTGCAGTCATCTGTACCGACGGTTAGAAGGAGTTTTTCCAGCATGCAAAGACCGTCAATGATCTTATGGAAGACCCATGGGAAAAGATTAATGAGTTCACACTTTAGTAAATTATTACTAATGATCATTCAGCTCTCATTCCATAAATGACTCATTTTCAAAACCAAACCAAATTTCCCATAGATATTTCATTCATTTTAACTAAAACTTAAGCTTTCACATTTATTATTAAGATTCACAAACAAACAGTTCGAACACTCCGAATGCATGAGCTCATCAAATTATAAAAGAAATTCAAAATGAAAAATGTGAACATTGTAAGAAAATAATTTGTGAATGGCTCACAATAAATAAAACTGTCTATTCTTCAAAAATCTTATGTAAATGATTTGCTTTATCATTCGACCTAGCGTAAGATTATTCACGTTATCATGATGCGGAAAAGATTGCCTTGAACATAACAGTGTGTGAAATGTGTTGGAATTTAAAACAGCATATGCTTCAATTTCAACAGAAACAATTACATTTCTTCTGCACTTAAAAAAAAACTTAACTCTATATAGCATGGAATTACGTCCAACGGGTATCTTCTGTTTTTCGTATAAAAAGTGAGATGTTTTTTTTTCAGATAGAATTTACAAAAGGTCAACTAAACGAAAAAGCATCAATACATAGACAATGAGAACAATTTCAAGACAAAGACCATTGCACAGTGAACAAATTTTGATTTAAATTGCACATTTTACTTGAGCATTGCGCCTGTGGACAATGAACGGGCACCAAGACACAGTTAGTATAAAGCATTTATAAATACAATGGCTTCAAAGTGGGAAATGTATCAAAATGAGATAAAGAGGGAGAGAAGAAGCGGGATCCTCTTTCTATCCAGTTTCCATAAAAAGAAACGTTGCGCCAAACAAGAAATAGACAAAAGCAAAAGCAAAAGCAAAAGCAACGAAATGACTATGTGGCGCCAAAATTATATCTCGCCAGTGAATGTCTGTGTGGCGGTGATTGCATCCAACGAATGGTGCAAAATGATGGGCGAATTAAGTTGTTTCAATAAATAACCACCAGTGTGTGGTTGAGATAGGCGTTTTAGTCGAATCAATAACAACAAACCACATAAAATTTGAGCCATCTTTTAATTAAATGTTATGTGGATAAAACATGAAGAATACGACGAACGAAGAACGATGGCTCGAAGTGTGACGAATCCAAAATGAGAGCACTGGAAATAAAACAAAAGCGAAAACATTTTGATATACTTATATGGATTCATTGTGATTCATTGCTCCGTTCACTGTGAGAGCATGAAAATGCAATCAGTGCATTGCAAACTCTTACATAATCACACGTATACATTATGGTAACATAAGCTGCATAAGTATCTCTGTGTGTGCTCTTCATTGAGTCTAAACGTTAGATATTCATTGGATGTATCTCCATCGGTTCGATTCGGTTCAGGTACAATGAGAGTGAGACAAATCATGCTCAGAGAATCAAGAGAGATTCAGAGAGTGAGAGAATACGGGAGACACAAAGAGAGCGAAAACCAGAGAGAGAGAGAGAGAGACAAAGTGCCACAGAGACCACCATATGAAGACATTATTATCATCACTGTAGCATAATCCAGTTGTGAAAATGTTATGGGTGTGCCATGGCATTGTGTGAGCGCACTCCGTTGCTTTGTTTGTATTTCCTTTTCTCTTGAAAACTTCTGGGATTTTTTGGCATGCTTTGCTGTAACAGTGTACACTGTACATATAGTATTCGGTATTATTTTTTGTTACGATGAACCCGATGCTCGATTTGAATTTCATGTCGTTTTCCTACTGGCAGCGACGCATTACAGAGGCCATATGCATGTCGAATCTAACACAGTTTGAAATGCACACATGCGCACGTTCCAACGGGCATAGCATAGCACGCCAGAAGAAGCAAAAGAGCGAACGAAAGAAGAGAGAAAAAAAACAACAACCATACAATCTATGATTTGAAATATCAACAACAGCCGCAGCAGCACAAGCAATGTAGCAGCAGCAGCAGCAGCAATATTAGCATTCAAGCAACTGAAATCGTGAGATTTCCAAAAAAAAAAATAATTACATGCAAATGCGAGATTAAATTGCTCATTTTGAAATGATAATTGAATGGCAATTCACCACATTAAAGAGCTAGGCCCGCACAAAGTGATGTTTAGTGACTTTAAAAGAAAGAATGAAAAAAAAACTAAATTTTATTACATTCAAATCCCACGCCAAACATTTGGTCGAGAGATGAAATTGGTTGCTATTTAAACATACACATGGATATTACGGAGCGCGCACACTTTGTGTACATGGGGAAATGTGCATAAGAACCACTGTTTCGGATTGTTAGTTCTACTTTAACATTTAGAATAGCATAGAGAATGAACGAAACCGTGCAACTGAAACTGACACACACACACACACACATGAACACAAACACATATGCATAAACACATGAAAGAACATGCATACCAAAGTAAAAGATGCGTCCTCTCTTTTTCGAGGCCTCAAAAATACACAAACACTCTCATACACACAAACATAGAGAGACAAACACACGCGCAGCCATGATGATAGAATCTCCATGGGTTCCGGATCGCATGCGACGCAACTATCAAATCGTTATGTTGTCACAGACACACACACACATACACGCACACCCAATTGCAGAATGCTGCTTTTGCTTCAGCTTTCATTCTAAGTGCTCAGCATATTCATTCTGAGCGCGTCCGCATCCATACATATAAACGCATTTCACTCTCCGCATTCTGGCTTCCTTTTTTTTTGTCTACGTTGTTTGAATACACGTATATTATAAATACATATTTAGTGTGTGTTTCGCCAGAAAAAAAAAATCAGCACAGAGCTCGTAAACTGAGAGCAAAGAAATCTCATTTCAAACTGAATAAGCCTGCAAAAGAGAGCGATATCAACTGAGAGATAGTGGAGTATAAAAATCCCGAAACTCAGCGTGATAAATAAACCCGAGTGTACAGAGAGTGTTGAGCGTACAAAAGAGAGAGAGAAAGAGAGAGAATTACATACATCGCGTGTGCAATCAATATAGGAGAAAAGCAAACGAAATCAATGGATTTGCATGTGTATTTGTGACCATTACGGATAAAAAAAAGGAACCAGAGTAGGAACAGCACATACACTGCGAGAAGAAGAAGTTGAACAAAAAAACGACTAAATAGAATCATCTAACGGAGTACGTGCAGTGTATACTACAGTTGCTGTTTTTTCGCCAAAACGTTCGTAGGTCAAAGAGGTACGAAAAATATTACAGGATCTTTTAACGAAAGACACAAATTATCTATTGGAAAGTTGACATAAATTGGTGTGCATCAGTTTTGCCATTTTACTGTGTCATTTTTTAACAATTGTTTCATTCAAAATTCGTTTCACTTTATGAAAATTGTGTGTGTGTGCTCATTTTTTAAGTGCGTTCTACAAACGAAGATCCAAATTTTTTTGGAAGCATCAATGAAGAAAATAGCTTAAAAAGAATAGAAGAAGAAAACCCAAATGAAAAAAAAAATAAAACACAAAATTCACACAAACATTTTAAACTAAACATTATAGCAGTGAAAAGCAACAACAATAGTAATTATCATTCAAAAAGTAATCTCTCCAAGTGCTTGCTAAAATATACGTTAAATAAATTTGAATTTATATGACCGCATAAAATAGTAAAAAAAAATTGATGAAACATCAAGCGAATTAATAAGAGTGAACAGAAGCAAAACCAAGGAAAAAAAATCCAACACGCACACAGCATATTCACTTCTCTTCCCTCTGAATAAGTTTTATTTATTATTCTGTGAGAGTGTGTGGTTTTTGTTGCGCGTTGCGTTTTTTTCTCTCTCTCTCTCTTCTTTCATTTGAATTCATTTTTACCCAGCACTTGCTAGTTATTCAATTTGAATATTATCAACTACTATATTCACATTTGCCATTGTTGTTGCTGGTGTTGCATTTGGCCATAGCATTTCGGCGGTCGTTTGAGTGTACACTTTGGAACGGTGGTCGTGTATAAATGTGTACATAAATGCGATTGATCGTTCCTCATTCATTTTGCATCGGTGCTCATAACGATTTAAATTGACGGTTTTGTGTCTGTTTTTTTTTGTATTATTATTATTACTATTTCACTCTATCGTTCTTGATTCCTGTTATTTTCAGTGTTAACCAACCATTGTGTATGGTGTGCAAAATAATATAGGCATTAGGCATATAGTATACACAAGTGATTGTAAATCCGTGTGGTTCATACAACAGTGAATACACCTAATCGCCATAAATTTAGTGTGACGAATTCAGTTTAGTTTGTTTCATTCAAATTGAGGTACATAAAATATAGCTAAACCAGAAGTAGCAGCACGAATTGCTGTCGAATTAGAATCGGTCCCATGAGTGACAGAGATAAACGACAAATAAACAAATAAAAATTAATAAAAACAAATAAATTTTCAATTTAGAGCACGTCGCATATTTCCATTTGGGCGATGTACATTTGTACATTTCAAATAACGAAAAATAAAAAAAATAAAAATAAAAATAAAACCATTTCGATCTGTGTTACTTGCTGTGGTTCCGTTTGAAATGTGTTTCAGTTAAATTCAAATTTGGCTATTTCACAAATCAAATAGATAAATCAGTGGATTTTTTGCCGTCTGTCTATGTGGCAGTGAGTGAGTGGAGTGTCGATTACAATTTCGTCGATCGTGTGACGAGAAAGAAAAATAAAAGTGCATTTAGTTTGTGTCTACCACGCGATCTAAGTTTCAGATAGAGGCAGAACAACAAACCTATTGACATTTTTCTTTCAGTGCGACTATTTCATGTTGGTTCATTTTTTTTATTTCTGTTTGTATTCAAATTTAGTCATAAACTGTTCGAAACTACGCTGCGGCAAGCGTAAGAGACTATTAAAACCATAAAAGTCGAGAAAACTCAATAGGAAAGAAAAACGAATCGATTCAACGAACAAAAAAACATGGGATTGTCCGGATGCTGTTGTTTGGTCAAGTATCTATTGATACTGATAAACTTCGCTTTTTGGGTAAGTGAATAAACAAAATTTTGAAAAAATATCCATGAATAAGTTTACCGCTATTTGAACATAAATATGTGGCCCAAACGTGCCTCCGTTTCGGCTATCGTTTTACCAATAGAATTTAGTTCAGGTCAAAATACGAACAAGCAATTTCAGTATGACAGTTAAAATGTTGGGTGCCCAAATGTTGAGAGTCGCGTTTTGGGGGAGAACAAAATCTGTTAAACATTAGTAATTTCCATGTAAATGCACGATTTCAGCTCGAAGCCATTCATTGAGAGAATACACGAACTGGATTAGATGCTTTATTTAAAATGAATGTTGTACATGTGTTTTTCAAAAGCAAATTATATGGCAACAACAATGACGGCAAACGTTGACTACACCAACCGACGACGGTGAACAGCAATAGCCAGAACAGTAAATGTGTGAAGAAGAAAAAAATGTGTGCTACACAATTAAATTCACATTCAGAATTGAGATGAAGTGCTATGTTTTGTGATGCGCGGCTTCTCATTCATGTGGAGATGAATGCGAAGGGAAATGCGCGCACTATGACAAAAATAATCTTGCCATAGTGCGCCCGCCGATTCTGCGATGAAATTTGGTTCATAATTTTCTTCGTACATCGTTTCGGCTGGCTAATGTAAAATGATACAAACTCACAAACGTGATTTTTCCCTGCCAATGTGCGAACGAATTCCGATTTTGTTTTTCTCAAGAGAGCGATCACAGTATGCATTTACTTTGTACACGGCCTTTTGGTTTTGCTGGTTTGTATGGGTGCATGTTTAAAAATAATCAGAAGCAAACCAAACAGAATGAGAAATGAAAAGAGAAAAACATGAAATGAAAATGAAAACTTAAACAAAACGAAGTAATCATAAACATTGTGGCGAGGCGAGAGCAGAATGAGATGGAGATAGAATGAAACCGACTTGAAATGCCGCGTTCAGCCTTTCAAATCAGTTGTTAGTCGTTCATTATCATTCATACTGTCGAACGCAATTCCTTCCTTCTGTTTGGAATTGCTTTTTTTTTTTTATTGAGAACAGTGTGCAGCAAACGGACGAGGACAACGTTGAAGAAAGACAACACACATTTATTCCGAAAAAGGAACGAAAACGATATCATATGAAAAATAAAAATATAAATAAGTAAACAAATTTATAAATTACAATAACAACGGCTCCGTCAACCAGCACCGATGACGGTGCGCAAAAGGAATATGAATAATGAAAAAGGCTAAACGAATGAAAAAAAAAACGCATTTCAAAGGAAATCAAAGAAAAAAAAGAGACACAAATACACACACTCATGCTACTCAGAGCTCATGGTTTGACGAAACAAAAGACACAAAAAAATCCTCTTGCATACGGAAAAGAGAGAAAGACGAAGCATGTTGTATGACGTTGATTGATTTTGGTCGAATGCGTTTTTGTGCGTGGTAAATATATAATGTGTCCCGATTTTTGTTATTTTTTTTCAACTCTATGAATTCGTTTACTTTTTTTTGGGTGTGTTCCACCGATTGAATTTCATTTTTACGGCTAAGGGTGGAAATGCCAATTCACTCATTTCACTCGAGCCAATTTTAGCGTGCACACTCCAAACAGCCGTTTATGTCTTGGATTGTGAGGTCGATTTTCCAAATTTACAAATACACAAACAGCCCACACACATCATATATCCGTATCTCAGCTTGACACTCACTTAAAAATATACTATATATACCAAACTAAAGCGAAACCAATCGTAAACCTCATTTATTTCAGTTCAAAAACCATACTGAAATGATTCATCGATAGTTTTTCACGAGCCGTTTGAAAGTTCACACCAATCAATAGTTGAAATAGATAGGCTGTTGTCAAGCAACGATGACGATTTTAATGCACATTTCCACCTAAAATCAATTTGAATGGTGAACAAAAAAAACAACAACAAATCAAATAGAATGTCTGGTGCTATGGCCTAATGGTGCTGTAATTTGAAATGATCGCTAAGTGAGTAAATCATCATATAACATTGAGTTTTATGCGTGTGAGAGGAGCTAAATTACATTCTTGCGATTAGAAGCTTATCTAAATGTAACATTTGCGTGGTTACGAATTTTCTGTGTGACTCGTTTGATGTTTATCCAGTTAATGTGTGTTGGTGCTATTCGGTTCAGCTGTACAGTTACCGTACAAAATACACTGCCTTCAATTTGCACAGATTCACTTGTATTGCTCTCATGTGCGCGCGCTCTCAGGCCGTCACATATTCTCTGTCACTCACGCGATTCTCCAACTTCTCCCGAAAAGGAACGTGATGTTTTCATCCTTGGTGAAGCGTCTCTCAACCGTTTTCGCCGTTGTTTTTTTTTTGTCACATGAACACTCAAGACATGAACACAAAGCATAAACCATCACGATGTTTGTGTGTATCGAGGGCAACGGAAAATGGGCATAAAAAAAGCACCAAGAATATTTGGTGCTGATTGTGTTCGTGTGAATAAATTGAGAAAAGACTTCATCGTTTTAATGTACTGAACATGCGTTTATGTTGCTTTCGAAGCCCAAGGCTTCAAAATTCATTGGGTATTTGAGTCTAACTGCAATTGATACCAATTTTATGACACTTTTTACTGATATCGAAAATACAGAACAATGATAAGCAACTGTGTGGTCAATCGACGGCGAACATTTTCATGACTTTTACCTTCTTTTTTTTCTTTTCTTGATAAATAAAAAGACAGCAAATGCTTACCATTCGTTTCCTTTTAATTAAATATGCGCATGAATGGGTTTCGTTGTCAATTCAAATAAATCCAATATGTTTGACGACATTTGATGTTCCACCACTGGCTGTTGTTGGTATGTCTTTTTCTTTCTCTTCTTCTTCTTCTTCTTCTTCTTCTTATTTTCAGTATGCCATTCAGTTTGTATGTGGAACGAAGTGATTCGTGCTTAGTCGCAATCAGATCGCGTATCTACGTTTTGTATGCGCATACATGTGAGAATTTCACTCAGGAAGTTATATTGGTTGGATTGTTCAATGTTGGTGTCCGTATGACTCTGCCATTTCAATGTTCGTGTGTGTCGTTGCTTTTTCTTTTGGCAGTTGCTCGGTGAAAATGAGAAAGCACGTGAAAGGGGCGTCGTGCCCATAGACTTACAACCATGAGCCAATACACAAACACATAAGACAACGTTGAGCATTTTGCAATGCAATCTTTCGACATTATCGTTTGTGATATCATTTAGGTCATGTCGCGTTCGAGACATTGCTTTCGAAGCCAGTGTATCATTGTACCGTGCCACACCACGCCACACCACACCACACCATGCCGCGGCACACCATAAGCATTCATATCATTTTTATTATACCGTTGCACTTTCAAGTGGCTCATCGTTGATTGTGCATGAGACACGGGTGCTCACGCGCGCGCACGCCGCGCACATCTACCATCTCTATAGCTAACGCTTTTGCAAGCATATATATCTCAGTTAATAGGCTGGTGTCAACCGTTAAATTGATTCACAAGCATCAGAAGTGTGCACAATTTCATTGCTGTTTGATTTAATAACGAAAGTAAATTGAAGGGCAAAATGTAGGTCAGATCAAGTTAGGAATATCATTCATTTTTATGGTGGTAATCGCAAAAGATCACGGTGAATAAATTGCGGAAATTTTGAAATGCAAATATAAAAACGTGTTGGATGAGATCACATGGTATTAATTCAATTTAACTCTGTTCTATTTGTTTGCAGGCGGCTGGAATTGCTGCATTCGGCCTCTTTGGATTTTTCCTAGCAAATTCGACATCATTTTTGCTGCCGTTTGATGAAGCAAAGAATGATTATTATATTGGTTTGTTGGTAGCCGTTGGCGTTGCCACACTTATTATAATCATCGCATTCCTCGGATGCTGCGGTTCATTGAAGGAGTCACAATGCATGCTGGTTTCGGTAAGAACGCTTAAGCAAATTCCTATTTTTAAATTCTCAATAACCCGGAAAAGTAATAATTGTGATGCCTCGATTATTATGACAATATCACTAATGAGTTTGTTGTTTTTTTTTGTTTTTTTCTATTGATTCGATTAGTTCTTCTGCTTCTTGTTGATTGTGTTGGTGGCTGAGATTGCAACCGGCGTTTATGCTTATCTCAATCAAGATCAACTCATGCAGATAATACGTAACAACGTTAAGCATACAATTCAACATGAATATGGCAGCACTGAACTTCCAACCAAAGTTTTTGATACATTCCAAACAAATGTAAGCACTTGTTCAATTCTATTTGATATTTTATCGTTATAAATAATATGTGGTAAATAAACCGCTCCTTGTTTTTGCGCGGATGTAATTCAATTATGGTGGTCTATTTTGTTTAATTTAGCTTGAATGTTGCGGCATTGACGGACCATTGGATTGGCAAACCAGCAAATACAACAACAATACGAAGGCCATTAATTTGGATGTGTCAAGCCCAGAAGCAAAATTCATTATTCCAGAATCGTGCTGCCTCCAGAACGCCACTCAAAATGACTGTAAACGATCGACACGCATTAAAATTGGAACGACAAAGATAGAACAATCGGAAGACGCAAAATTCATTCATCTAAAGGTAATTTCCAATCAATTCATACTGATCTTTTCGATTCATATCCATTCGATTCGATTCGCTTGAATTTTCTAAAACTGTGCTTGCATTTTCAATTGATTCAGGGATGCTCGGAAAAATTGCAAATAGAGGCATACAATCATTTGCTGTGTATTTTAGCGATAGTGGCCGGCATAATTCTGGTCGAAATATTCGCTCTGATGATATCACTTTGTTTATGCTGCGCTGTCGGTGACAGAGAAGATGACTACAAATCTTAAATGTGACCAACAGTTACCAACACCACCCGAGCAAAATCAATAGGAAATCGTAACGTTGGTACTGTGTTACGTTTTCACAAAAACAGGCATCGATCCACGTATTTAAATTCAACCCATTATTAATTGAGATGACACATTTTTATTTCTAATTTTGTTTTCATGTTTTCAATTTTAAATTATACATTTATAATTGATGTGACACCTTCTAATTTAAATTGAAACAAAACTCTCTGTTTTTGTACGACTATTCCATTAATTCAGAAGAAACAAAACAAAACAAAAACCACGAAACATGCATAATTAGTCATTTGATGTAAGAGAAAATTAAATAGAAGATGCAAAAAAAAAGAGATTTAAAAAGAAATCAAATCAAACTCGAGACGAAACAAACACTTTAAGACTTGAAACCGTCGACGAAAAAACCAAAATTCATTTCGAAAACACAAACACACACACACAAACCAATTCACACCAGTCAAGGCGGTTCGATTTTTAAATGTTTTGTGCCAAAGATATTTACATTTAAATTAATTGTGTATAAAGGAGAAGAAAAAAAAATTATTTGTTGTTAAAATCGAGAGAAATCCATTCTTTTGTTTTAAATTTTTACATTTGAAACGCACAGAACGTCGGCACTTGAGCTAATTTAGTCTCACCAATCGACACACATGCGACATCCAACTTCTGACTCGGATTGGCTAATGGTTTTGCTCAGTGCATTTGAAATTCGTGCAAAATTCAAAACGCGGCTAATCAAAAATCAAGAAAATCATCAACTAATTTGTCATTGAAACATTGTAGGTTTTAGTGTTTGTTGTGGATAAGCTTACGTTTTGTTTGCCCTGCCATTCCATAAGAGAAAAAAAATATCGTCAGATTCACGAGCGAAATTTTGTTTTGAAGAGACAAGACTTTTTCCAAATGAACCAATTTCCATAAATTCCTCGTTCCATAATTCCTCACAAACCAATTTTTCAAGATGAGTTTTTTTTTTACTTTTAAATCCACCATTCTTTCCTATCAGCTAAGAATCTGTCTATGAAATATTGAAATATTAAAATAAAATACATTTATATATATATGTTAAGTCCACCCAATTTTTTGCATATTTTTTTCCCCCACGCACACCATGACGTTCATTCGCAGCGAATGAACACAACGTTAAATGACGGCGACATATTGCACAAGTAGAAATGAATTGAAAAACGAAAATTACATTTTTGATACCTAAATTATAAATGGGCACCATTCTTTCGTTTTGTTAATTTTAGCTATAACTATTTTTCCATAAGTTTTATTTTGTTTGTTTTTCATCTTTTTTTTGCACTGAAAGCGAAATGATTTATAAATAACTTGATATTTTTTTGTCCATCCCCTCAATTTACACTCACACACACACACACACATACAAGTGTGACACAAGCTATAAAGTTGAAAACTATTTTATAACGCTGACGTCCACTATGAGGTTGTCTCAATTTAGGTCGTGTAAATGTTTAATTCGGTTGAATTCAATGCATCACATAAATACTTGATACCATAGAAAAGTTTGTGTTCAGCTTAGATTCGATTTTGAGCTACAATAAATGACGCTTGACATTCTCTGAATCGGATATTTACTAGATGAAAACTAAGTGACGAGAAATCTGTGCCATTCATTATTCGTCATCAACCCATTGAATTGAATATCTTGGAGCCGTTTTAAACGTAAATTTACAAGTAAAATGATATAATTTTATCTATTTATGGAAAAACGAAAAACAAAAACAAAAAAAAAGAAGAAGAGGCGGAGTGAATAGATTCGTGTTGTTACTTGGATTATTGCTATTCTATTATATTAAACATTATTATATAAAATTGCAGCTGCATTGAAGAGAGAGAGTGACAATTAAGCGAAAAAGAAACATTTAAAATAAATGAATAAAATTAAAAAAAAGTAATAAAAGAATATTTACAATATTGTGTACAAAAACAATCGAAGCAAACAAGGGAAAATATTTTCTTTTTCCTCTGCTTTAGAGTAAAACAAAAACATTGTAGGAATGACAAGAGACGATTCAAAAGAGTAAATGGATTTATTTGAAAAAAATGAACATTTCACAGACACATTCACATTTTCAAACACATACTCACCGAGACAGTGCACACGATTCAATTGAAGAATGCAAAATAATTCAGACTTTTTGTTGAATTAAATTTTTATTAACAGACAGAAGAAAAACAAAAAAAAAAAGATTTCCATGAGTTACATAAGTGACAGTAATTCTCAAACTGAAAATAATAAATAAATCACAGCATTTTTATTTTATAAAAACAAAACGATCTGAACAACAAACAATAACAATAAGAAAACAACAACATACCAAAAAAAGACTAAAAACAATCGAACAAAAATGACTTGACAAATTTAAACCACCTTTTAAGGATTTTAGGCATTTTACTTTTTGACCATAGTTTTTAACTTGAATTATTAGAAAGAAAAAAAATCTTCTAAACAAGTAATTTTTACTCTAACGATATAACAAACAAACATAATTCGAGCATCACATAAATTAAAACAAGGCTTTTTTCATTTTTTGGTAGAAAAAAACATCGACATTTTTTTATTATATTCATTAAGATGAAAATTTACATTAGATCCATTCGACGCTTGCATCTCTTCAATGTCCAAATTTATTGTTCCCCCTCGTAGAGTCAAACAAAGTATGAGACAAAAGAAAGCAAAAAAAAAATATGTTCAGTAAAGAAAACAACAAGTAATCCAATTTTTAGTACGTAATTTGTGTGTTTAAAAAGTACAATATCGTAAATCATTGCATAAAGAAAAGTAATAAAATTGAAATATTAACTATGTAAGGGCAACATGGAGAAAAAACAATGAAAAAAAACCATACAAATATTAATAGTGTTTAAATGTCATACAATTAGCATGCAGTTAAATACAGTTTTAGGATACGCCCACACACGAATTACATTAAAAGCAATTGGATTCTGATGCAATAGAAGTGATTCCAATTCGGATGAGAACAATAGCCAAGCGCTTAAGATCAATAGACATTTATTCAATACGTATCCTGAACTAATCAATTTACTACAAACGAAGTTACCAAAATGAAATATTAACACACAGAAACACACAAATAAAGGAAATGATCAACTCTCAAGGCCATAACTATAGACATTCGATTCGCATGGCTACTGGTTTATAACTTTGGTTTGCCATATTCTGTATTCATAACTTCTACAACTGACAGATTTCGATATTCGTTGCACTACACATACTAACGCGAAAAATAACTTCACCAGTTGATCCATCGGTGCAACACATACACACACACACACATTTTATTACCAAAATAAAACATAAAAGATCTGTTAAATATGTCGGAAAAAATTGAAAATTCCAAAGTTCCCAAAACAAAAACAACTTTTAACTGTAAAACTACAAACTAAATTAAAAATAATAAAAAAAACTTTAAAAACTCAGAACAATATCTTCTCTTTTCTACACAAATATATATAGTTTATTCATTAAATACAGTAAAGTCTCGCTAATGGAAACAATTTTAAAGAACAGGTCGTTTCCATTATCCGATACTCTTCAAAGATACACATTGATATTCATATTCCCACTGATTTCTTTTATAGAAAAGCATTTCACAGCATACCAATCAATTTTTCCATGAAAACATACTTCGTAATTGTCAGTTTTCATGAATTTTGGCTTTTTTCTTGGAATTCTTGAAGATTTGTATTGAAAAGAGTGAAAATTTTTGAAAAGTTTCCATGGTGTTTCCATTATCCGGTCGTTTTCATTATCAGGTGTTTCCATTAGCGAGACTTTACTGTATTATCTTATTGATTTCAGCTCTATGATTCAAGCAACAACAAAAATTGAGATACAAGAGCATCTTGATTACTTAAAAGTCATCCAACAAAATATGTACCCGTGAATAAATTTACTTTAAAATGAAGTTCTTGGAATTACTGTCATTACACCTGTGCTGAATAATGTAATTGCTATGTTCAAATTTGAAATGAGTAAAGCACAATTGTTTAATACTTTCAATTAATCACATAGAATTCTCAGTAATTCTAGTCATGGAATACAGTAGGAAGAGCAATTCCAAGAGCAATTTCCCCATTGATTCGAAAACGATTGAAAAATAATATTTACGATAGAAAAAAAGAAAAAAATGAAAAAAAAATTATTTTTATGAAATCGTAAGAGATTATTGAACGCCATCACAAATACAACATTTCTGAGAAATCATCCATAGCAAAAAACCATACAATTCATATATTTATAACAAGGTGTTGATCGAGTGTGTGACATTATTCTGAATACCAAACATATTCTAACCGAAAGATTATATGATGAATGACACGATGCTTATTAGTTTAATTTATTGATTATTTTTGGGTTAATATTCAAATTCGTTGATAATATTACCACAATATTATAACAATAATTTTTTCGTAATCAACGTATAATCTGATTTCTTTATAATGATTTTTAAACGTTCTGACTCTTGAACAACTTCAGTCGAAATTCGAAAATGGAATGCGCGCTATCTTTAAACAGGTAAGAAAAGTCAATCATGTTCATGAATGGATAAGGTCTTGGGAAAATAAAAAGCGTTAATATTCATCACGAAATTTTATCCAATAAACTAAACAATGTTATGACGTGTGACTTGTTTCATTACTTTGATCAGTGAGCTTAAAATTCAATAAAAACCCCAAAAACAATGTAACGCATTAACGGATTGTTGACATTTACATCGTATTTGGAAAGTCTCCAAACAGTGAATTAGTGAGAGTGAATTCATGTTAATTGTACACACAGTGAACAGGCAGCTCAGTCGAATAAACGAAAATCAGCTGTAGGCAGTTCGTTGAGTGTGATTGGAACGTCATTGTTTTTTTTTTAGTTGTGTGATTGGAAAAGTGTAAGCAAGCAGGAAAAAAACAGTGATGATGGAATAAGGAAAATATTTATTTACGCATCACAATGTTTGTGAATAAGATTGTTTGTGGAAAAATAGAGGAAAACAAAATATCATTTTCAGTGTGCTGAACCGTGCAAATGAAAACAACGAATTCTTCATGCTTTTTATTTTATGTGCTCGAAGTGCAATAAAAGCGCATCTATAATTAAGTAATAGTGCCATTATTTAACCAATTGGGACATTGTGACCGAGACGAAGCATTGACAAGAAACTGTTCATGTTCATCGATTTAACAATGTTTTGAAGCGAGAAAAGTGACAACATTCTCTTGTGAATCATTCATATCAGAGCAAATAGAAAATCAATAGGTTCAAGGTAAACTCACAAGAATCCACAACAAGAATTAACTAGTTCAAACTCAACTTCACTGTCACATTACGACGCATTCGATATATTTGTACAAAACAAACAACAATGAGTAGCTCACTGATAACAGATCGATTGTCGTCATTTATTCAATTGACGTAATTATGAAAAAGATAATAATAATAATAGAAAAGAAGGTACAGCGAAAAGTATTGCGTGAATCAATTATCGGCCGGTCGATTGAAATGTCTGCACATTTATTGAATGAGTTTAGTGTAAGTGGTGTTTTGACTAATGCCAATCGTCACATACATAATTATTTGTGTGAACATTTGTAATTTTGTTATTTTTTATTCAACGCAGAACATCCTTTGATGTGCTTCGACACGTCTCGCTCATTTCAATCAAAACTCGGTAAAAAAAAGCTTACATTTTTTTTAGCACACCAGATGCCATTGTACCGTCGAACAAAGAAACAGTTTATGTATGAGTGACACTCGTCCGAGTGTAGTTCGGGCTCATTGTTTAACAATTTGCAAGAATCGAATGTCGCGGTATCGTGTGCATTTCTCACACTTGATATTAGTGTTTATTGTGCGATGCGCAATGTCGAATCTGCAGCTAGCCCGAATATTTACGCTTCTATTTTTTGCATAAATTGTCGCTTCGGCTGCGCTAGTTCAATGTTGCAGTGATTTTAATTGCAATTTTGCTTTAAGTGGCATTTGGAGACAAACTAAAGTATTAACATTTGTTGTTTTGTTTATTGTCTTGTATTTTGTGTTCGATAATCTAGGCGAAGATGGCTGCTTCAAATGGATGGTCAACTTTGAAAAATCGCCCGAGTTCAAGTGTTTTTCATAATTTAAATGGTCGCCCGTTGTTTGGATCAGATGTGGTGCAGCCGTATCTCATCAACAGCACAAAAGGTATGTATTGACCGACCAAAAACATATGACGCAAATCCAGAGTAAACTGTTCTGATAAAGTCCATTTTTAATTGATACGCCTTTCGAGATAATAATTATCATTTTGTTGATTATATATTTCATTGCGCACGTGATATTTATCTAAAAATATCAGCAATGACACGAGGAAATCACAGCAATCACATAAATATTTACCGATGACATTGAATTTTTCAGTATTTTTGTGTGGTTTCCGATGTGAATACCTGAGATTGTTCCGTTTTTAATTGACAACGCATCGTATTGTGTGTTGATAATTAAATTGAACTAAATCCTCTCAATTCAGCATTGAGTTTGAAGATTTCGAAAGTGTAGCACAGTAGCGTAGCCACTTGTCGCTGGTTTTCATCACTTGTGAAAGACCGAAGATCATATTTTGTCTACAGAACGTTATGAAATTGGATTGTGTCCAACAAATGCGACCGTTAAATAAACCATCTTCATTGGTTGATTTATTAGTTACATACATTTCTTTTTCTCATCCTTATTAACATGAACCACATTGTTTGCTTTGACTTCAAATGAATAGTGTCATCAACTCGACTTGTTGCGATCATATTCGTTTATTTCCTTATTAAACATTTGCGTAAAAAAAGCATTTTCGTTACAATATACAAATTATGCTAAAAATAACTGAATGATCTAAAACTCTTTGCTATAATTTTTCAATTGTGTGCATTCAAGGTGCTTTTGAGTTATGTGAACTACAATTTCAATGCCTAAGATGAAAAAAAAAATATAAATGAATAAATGAGTGAGCATAACGAAATGTATAAAATTGTTATTTTAATTCTCTCTGTCATTCAATTCAATAATAATTGTAAGTAATATCAACTGAAAAACCTCTTGGCGCGGTAAAAACTCGTGTCGCAAGCGAAAGCGGTGCACAAAATTACTGATATCAATTTTGTGACGCGGCTAGCGGATTATATTTATTTTTATGGATAACATTTTAGCCAAATATTTCAACAGCGGAATTTAAATATTAACAACTTTTAAATCGATTAAAATTGAAATAACCCGCTAGCCGCGTCACAAAATTGATATCAGTAATTTTGTGCACCGCTTTCGCTTGCGACACGAGTTTTTACCGCGCCAAGAGGTTTTTCAGTTGATATCAATACTTTTGTATTGGAACAATCGTAAAAACCCTGAAAATGTGAATTATAGAAGATTTTTTTTTGTATCAGTTAACACATTTTCATGAAATATCCAATTTTAGGGCTTCATATTCGATTTTATTGTGGAACATGTTTTTGAAGCATATTGCAATATGAAAGACAATTGTCCATTTCAAATTGGATGGCTGTAAAATTGCAATTTAAATTCATTTTTGCTGATTGTTTGAGCATATTTTCAGGAAAAATAGCATTTTTGGCCATTTTTAGGGTGTTTTTTTTCACTTTTTTCACTTTTTTTACTTTTTTACTTTTTTTCTTGTTCCTAACGGCATGCTCGGCTACCATATGATTTTATATACGTTTTTAAAATTAGAAAACATATTTTAATTAATATTTTTTTAATTTAATATAGTGTATGAAAACAAATGGTAGCTACCCTCCCGCTGATAGCCCATCTCCGCGCGATGGGAGGGGGGATAACATCGATATTTTAATCTTACATTGGCAATGTTTGGTTTATTTATTTTATCGATTTTATGCTATGAGACTATCGCCCGTGTATTCTAGAATATTTTTTAGTATTAGTTCTCACATTTTGATGAAATATCACGTTTTTGCGCCTCAAATTCGGTTTAATTGCATAGATCACATTGCAATATGAAAGAGAATCGTGAATTTCAAATCAGAAAGCTTTGAAACTACAATTTAAATACATTTTTGCTTATTGTTTGAGCATAATTTCAGGAAAAATAGCATTTTTTGCCATTTTCAGGGTGTTTTTTCACTTCCGACCTCAATATCTCGAAAAAACGAATTTTCCCAGATATAACGAGTATGCAGCATTTTCCACCTATTATTACCCTAGAATCGTGGAAATTATGAAAAAAAAGTTCGGCGGAAATTTTGAGATAGAGGGCGTTATGTGTCAGACCGATTAGCAACTTTTCAGTTTTTGGCAAAAAAATTCCCAATAACGAATTATTTTTCAAATTGCTGACATGCAGTTTGAAAGCTGACCTCAATACCTTTCAAATGATACCCATAACGTTTCTGTATGTGTTGTGGTTGAGGAACAGTGGCCGCTGGGAGGGGGGGCAGTTTTTCAAGTTCGAGGACCCCCCCTGGTCAGAGGGGTCCCCAGATCGAAAAAGTGTAGAACAAAAAATTCTTAGTTCTACTAGCCTATCAACTTCTGTGAGTCTCGTTGAAATCGATTGAAAGTACAGACAGACAAACATAGCCCCTTTTCATCATTTTGGGGGGGGTGGGGGGAAATTTTTGATAATGTCATAACTTTTGAACGAATCAACCGATTTTGATGATATAGATATCGTTGGATTTGTATTCAAAATTAGAATCGAACTGAAACATATTACAAGGGGTTTTGATGAGTCTTCGATCTGTTATTGGTGAAAAACTGGAATTTTTGTCACTTTTTCAAACCTCCATATCAGGGGTCATCGGAGCTCAAATTTCGAATTTTTGTACTTTTTTCGCCTCTACTTTCCAAGACCTTTCCAATGATACTCAGCTCATTTTGATCGGTAATATGGTTTAAAAGTTCGAAACTGCGTGTATATATAGGCTTGTGGCATTACACTAATATGCATGCATAGTAGTTGCTTGCGTCACTCGCGTGGACTACCGTCCACAGTGATATGCGTATGTTTGTGTTTCTCTACTTATTTTTCGATTAATAGACAGCTTGAGTTACCTGCAAAGTCTCGATTTGTACAAGCGGCTGAAGGTGCACAAAGGTTGTGTTAATACGGTTTCATGGAACGAAAAAGGCCAATATCTACTCTCTGGATCGGACGATCAAACGATTGTCGTTACAAATCCATTCAACGGGCAAATTCTCGTCCAATACAATACCGCACATCGGGCGAATATTTTCAGTGCAAAATTTTTACCGCAATCGGGTGATCGTGGAATTGTTTCATGTTCAGGCGATGGAATTGTACTTTATACTGAACTAACAACTGCTGCGTCTGTTAAATACTCACAAAATACATCCGGATCAGTTTCACCACATAGACATGGAAGTGATGCCAACGATGCAAATTTAAACTATTTCAATTGCCACAGCAGTGGAACCACCTATGAAGTATTAACTGTACCGACTGAACCAAATTCGTTTATGAGGTACGTTGTGAATTTGGATTTTTTTTCTTTAAATACAACATCTCATACAATTAAATTCATTTTCTATTTATCATTTGTAGCTGCGGTGAAGATGGAACTGTTCGCTTATTTGATCTCCGACAAATCTCACGTTGTCACAAAACTTGTTGCAAAGATAATATTTTGATTTTAAGTCCATCAGCGGTAACGGCCATGTCTCTATCGCCCATATCGAACAACTATATTGCTATTGGAAGGTAAGAGATTTTCAATTTTCAAATTGAATCGATGTAAAATGTTTTCTTCTTCAAATGAATTATTATTTTGCAGTTCGGATTCAATCATCCGGATATATGACCGGCGCTTCTTGGCCTTAGTGGACTTCTCCATACCAGGATCACCAACAGACAGGCATACAATACCGGTCAAAGCATTCACAATACCATCCTATGAGAAGCGACCGTTTCGTGTCACATCCGTCAACTTCAGTCAAGATGAATGTGAGCTATTGGTTAGCTACTCATCGGATCACTTATATTTATTCAACATTTTGACGGAGGTAAGAGAATTCCAGGCGATTGTTTCAGCACGGCTATATTCTTTGGTAGGGAAACAATTCATTCTAAAGCAAAATTAATTTCTTTACAGGGAATCGATATACGTCATTCAATGGTTGAAAAGTGCAAGCGATCAAAGCCAAATGAGCAAAACGTTGAATCACCGCCACCGGTGCGTCGATTACGTTTGCGAGGAGACTGGAGTGACACTGGACCCGATGCTCGACCAGAGCGAGAAACCGCTCGTCTCAATAACTTAGGCCAGGTTAGACCACAATTACAAGCTACAATTATGCATCGAATGACTGAAGTTCTATCAAGAATGTTGGCTGATCCACGCACCCGAATCGGCCTAAATTCACACAGTAATGAGATTACGCACGAAGGTGACATAACTAATACTGTGCAATTAGAAAATTTGTTCGGCCAAACTCAATCAAGAACTGTAGTGAGCAATGCACCAGCTACTGCGCCAGCAACAACAAATTCAAGTCCAACACCAAAAAGTCGACGAAATTCATCGCATTCAACAGCTGGACCGTCTGGATTTTCGAACCATGCAAAACAATCGAGAACTGCGAGTTTTGAATCTAAATCGAGAGCACACGATTCAGAGGATGAAAGCGATGATGACGGTAAAAGTACATCACCGACGGCAACAATTGAACAAGAAATTGAGGATGCAGTTAACGGGGGTGATTCAGATGAGGAACTTAAGGAGATCGTATTCGATTACTTGCAAATGAAATACACAGGTCATCGCAATGCACGTACAATGATCAAGGAAGCCACATTTTGGGGCAATGATTATGTGATGTCTGGTTCGGATTGTGGTCATGTATTCACGTGGAACCGGAAAACGGGTGAATTGGTGATGCTCCTCGAGGCCGATCAACATGTCGTCAATTGCCTGCAACCACATCCATCGCTACCATATTTGGCAACATCTGGAATTGACTATGATATCAAACTTTTCGCTCCAGTTTTACGGTACGATGACGATGAAGACCATTGTCGTTTTGATAAGGAGAAAGCGCTTGATGTAAGTTGATTTTGTTTTTGTTTTGAACATTTTCCATTTTACCCTTCTATTTAAGCTACAATGATTCCCTTTTGTTTTGCACAGTTGATGAATCGCAATGCTGTGATGCTTGAAGAAACAAAAGACACAATTACAGTACCGGCTGCCTTTATGATTCGAATGCTGAGTGCGATTCACTCATTGCGGAATCGCACTCGCCCGACCAGTACAAGTGGCAATAGTGCATCTACATCGAACAGCAATGCAAATGTTACGGAAAGCAATAATAATCAAAGTCCACTGTTCAATGACGCTCAATTGCCATCTTCATCGGGCACAACAGATTCAACTAGAAATACTATAGACAACGATGATAGTAATGATAAAGAAGACGATTGAAACCAAAAAAAAAACCAAAGCCAAAGCATTTGAACAGTTTTATCGATTCGTTTTTTTTTCTAATTAAAAAAAATCACATAAGTTCAATGAACTCATTAAATTGAAATTACGAACGGACTGATCCAACACTTGATGGATGGTGCTTTGAGATGGGCTACCGCGTTGATTGATTCAATGAACTTCCTATGATATAACCCAATTAAATTAGCTCTAATCAATTTGGTATTTATTTTACTTGCTAGCAAACGATGAGATTCAAGAGATAAGCATCAATTATATATATTTTTACACACACAAACATTTTTGTTCTTCCTGTAGCTTCTCGTTTAGCTTAAATAATATGGCACCATAAAGACTCTTTCCAGAGCCACCTAAATACAATATTAAAATTGTTTATAAACTCAACCAGCAAATCATGAACCAATTAAAGTAATTTCTCAAAAGATTCAAAATGCACGATGTTTGTTTGTTTGTTTTTCATATTCCAGGTTTCAATAGTTTATTTAAAATAACACGTATCTAAATGTGATAATAATTATGATTATAGTGTGACAATCAACATCAATTTGCACATACATAAACGGTATGTAATTTGTCCTAAATACAATGGGAATATCCATTAGCTGTATAATTGGAGCAACTAGTTAATTGTTTATGTGTAACACACATTGTGTATGTACTAAATTCTTTCTATATATTGCTTTTTCGGGTTTGCGGGTTGAAGAGACACACATGCTATGGGTTCAGGTTTACCATTGTTTAAAATATAATCTGGATACCAAACCCTCAGTAACATTATCATAAGTATTGAAATCCAATTTTCGCTTGAATTGGAATCGAACCCCTCCATCGAGCATCACTTCATCACGGCATTCAGTACGAAGAATCAATTCCTCACCGTCCTCCAAATCCCAGTTGCTTTCAATTTCATATAATTGAAATGGTTGAATGATAAGTGGTTTCGACAACTGAATTTTTGCTGTTGACGCACTTGATATGGTCACTGCTTGCTGTAAAATCACATCAGCTTCAATTTTGTATCCCTCGCCTTGATCATCTTCTGGTTCGACTGAATTTTGTGGATTTTCACCAGCCGTTTCATTCAATTTACGAACCTTCAATTCACCAGTTCGAGTTAACTCCTCTGGATCATCATGTAAAGCTTTAAATTTGCTTATAGCAATTTCTCCCAATAAAATTCGTTCGTTCACGGAAAATATCACAATGTCTTGTTGCGCATCGATTGGGCGACACAAATTCGGTAATGTTCGACGATCACAAATCTGAATGGAATCGTCTTTCGTCCATGCTGGTATGCCTTTGCGTGCATTTTGCTCAAATCGGGTGGCCACTTTCAATGGTCGATGTAATGTTAAATGTGACAAAATGTCCATAATTTCATTGGATGACAATAAATTCTCTTTGTCTGCGATGCACGTATAAAAATCCTCTGCTGACATAGCAGGAAAACGGATCGATTCAAAGCAATTTCCGAGTTGTTGTTTTAAATTCTCAGCGCTATTTTCATCAATGCCAGCGCGCTTGCATGCTTCCATGGCCCAGAGCATTGATGCTTGAAATATATGAATTTCATCACAGCTCAAATTTTCCATCAACAAAATACGTGATAAAGTGGTACGTCCACAATTCAGGAATGCATTTGATTCGAGCACTTTTTGCGTTTCAAGGCAAATTTTCTCTTCGCACACACCAATCAAATGTGTCAAATCGAAAAGCAATGCCAATTCGTAGCACCAAACCGCATTGTGCGTGGACATGGTGAGAGTCAAATATCGTGTGCATAATTCCATGCACCCTGTTACATCATATTTGTCAGCCAATTTCATCACTTCGGCAATTACAATACTGTTGTAGGTGACCACCTCCAAATAAAAGTATTGCAGAAATGCTGTGAATCCATCGAATGATACATCAACAATTTGTATTTCAGAGCCTTCTTTGAGTTCACCGAAAAACATTTGCTTGAAAACGGGGCTGCCTGTTGCTAGAATGCATTTGTGCGCTACAATACTCTCAATACTTCCAGCCGATTCAAAAATAAACTTTACATCAGCTGTTTCCTCATCTAAATGTAATTTACCTACATTTGTCACTAATTTATAATTTCGTTCGGATCGTTCACTCTCAGACATGTTGTCGGAATTGATTTTATTTTTTTTTTTACCACAAAATACCCATAAATACGCAATTAATGTAAAAATAGCACTGCACTGGAATGTTTGCAAATATAGATTATTTTGCTTTTGCATGAGAAAATTTGATAGTGTCATATGATTTGATAATAAGTAAACAGAGCGCAATCGCATGACACATTCACAACGAATCGCAAGTGTGAATGGCACATTATGACTTGTTTGAACTTCTTTATGATGGTAGATAGTGACCGTTGGAAAATATTGTCTTTGGTAAAGCCCCATTTTTTTTTTGGAGATAATATTAAATATAACTGAAATTAATAAAACAGAGGACTTTTTGCAATCATGAAATTAATTATAATAATTAAGAGACCTAAGTCCCTTTTGGTGTCTCTACATTACAAAAAACTATGGATTAAAAGAAACTCATTCCAATCAGTATTATGATGTTTTTCCTTTCATACAGGTTGAAGTATGACGACACACATTAACAACAAGAAATATGCAATGAACTTTTATCTGTGTGGCAACTCAATGCCACCATACAACTGTGTTTTTTTAAAATATCCGTACTAACCTAATTCCGAGTTTTTCCATCCGTACAACCTAATTCCGAATCATCTTTCCAGTTCAGATCTTCAAGCATCTGATTGCGTAATTTTAAATGCATTCGAGTGGATCAAATCATCCACTTCACATGAATATAAAAACATTTGATTTGTAAAACAATCAGAGCCTAAATAAAAACAGCCCATTTCATTGGAACTAACTTTTTATTACCAATTCCAGTATGTCTCGTAACTTCGAATTCCTAAAAACCAAATTGTTACAAATAATAAAACTCAAACATATTTACTTGGGTATAGGTTTCGAATAAACGTGGTTTTTATTAAAACTTTCGGTTACGCGTTTATAAAATAATTTGTTGTTTTATAAAATTACATATGATATTCACATTAAAATTTAATATTTACAAAGGGTCATACAGAGTCGCTACTATAATATTTCATTTTACTTATTGTTATTGTTATTGCCACATCGCGGTAATGAATGTATTAAAATGTTTTTTTTTTCAAATTTCGCTTAAAATTATCCGTAATAAGATTTTTCAGTCTCTGGGTTTGATTTCACACCAAAAAAAGAATGGCCGATTTCACCTGAATTCAGATTCTTTTTGTGTTTGTGTGTGTGAGTGTGTGGCGAATGGAAAAAATTTGACTACTTAAAAAATAGTCCTTGTTGTGTAATATAATAATAATTTGCGGCTCATGAGTCATGAATAGAATCGATTAGTATGTCATTTCCAATGTAACTTCTTAGTTTTACTTAAAATATCTAACTGGTTGCCAGTTATATATATATGTTCCATACTTTTCATAGACACAATACATTGTTCATACTTTTCGGTTAAATATCTCTCAATATCATACAAATAATAATTCAGCTTATAATTTTTATCTGTAATACTATTATTGGCAGTATAATGGATAAGATATATAGTCTTTCAGGCATTTTAATTGGCATGCAATTGCTTCAGACCACTTGAGCTGACTCACTATCTTTGAATATATATGTTCTCAAAGTGTAGCATCAACTTGAAATTCAACTCCGTAATTATTACTGCAATGTCAATTGGTATGTTATGTCTTTTCCACAATCGCTCTCTGAGTAAGCACTTATATGACTTATAATGCATGGGTAAATATGACTGCTTTTCAACACAATAATAACACAACATTTACGATCAACATCATATTACAACAAAATGAACACATTTAAATATATCGCGTTAGTTGTGTGTGGAAATCCTGAAGACACACTTGAAGCTGTCCGAATGATGGCCGCTCGAGTGGTGAAAGTGCCCAGCAGTATGCCATAATAGCGAATCTACAAATGAGCAATAAAATCCATTAAAGTATTGCAAACAAAATTATAAAATTAGTTTTTGCAACGAGCTAGAAACTTACAATTCATCTGGGCAATTAACAGGTTGAGCCAATCGATAGCCCTCAGATAGGAAATGTTCCATATCATCATTGACAATTTCTTGAAATGGCTGTCGTGCCAATGTGCACAGTTCCCACATTAGGACACCGAACGCCCATGTGTCTGATGCCTCGGTGAAACTTTTCTTTTGCAAAGTTTCCAAAGCCAACCATTTGATTGGCCGATTTTCACTGTCACCCAAGCAGCTGTAGTCTTCTGGGAACAGATCTCGTGCCAATGAATTGTCGGTCAATTTTACTTGAAGTTGCTCGTCAATCCTAAAATCAAACCAAAATATTTTCCAATTATTTCTCTTTTATTCGATCAAAATGAACCAAGCAATTCGATTGCTGGTATTGTGCATTTGAAGCAGTATACTTACACGCAATTACGAGCAGCCACATCCTTATGCACTACTGCATGGCTGTGCAAGTGACCCAAAGCAAGTGCCAATTGGTATGACATCATAACAATTTGTATGGTGGTTAATGTTCGTGAAGATGGCTCTTGAAGGAATAGCTTTAAATTCTTTGTTCCGCTTGATGCAGCATACAAAAGGAATGGCATTGTGAGATCATCGATCGATGCTCCAAGTAGTGTCAAAATGCCTGGATGTGATGCACCATAAAGGCTTGTGCCCTCTTGTAATAACAATTGAACTTGAGTTTCGCTGGCATGTTGGGCAACCGTTTTCACTAAAACATCTTGAACGTCATTGTATGTACCGCGATAAACACGACCAAACGTTCCTTCTTGCAGTAGATTTGAAAGACGCACTCGATACCGTTTGATGGTAAGTAGCTCTTTAACATCGGCCGTATTTGTCATTGTATTTCTTTCATTGATCCGTTCACTTCGTGGCAACGTTGATGCCGGTGCTGGTGGGAAAACAATCGATGGTGGTGCCGAGGGTGGGTGCGTTTGTAAGCGTTGAAAACTTGATGTACGCAATGGTTGACTATGCCCACCACGTTTTGATGGGCTTCGTGCACAGTACGCGATTGAAATCAAAATGAGTACCAACATCAATGCCAGAGCGCCTCCAATGATTAATGTCAATAGTCCGGTTGGTGCGACCGCTGACATTGCCTCCAGCAATAATGGATCATCCAAACTGTTGCTTGTCTTTTCCGTACTTTCACTGTTCCGAAAATAGAAAAATCAAATAGATTTTGAGCAAATCGAATAAAGCCACCGAAATTTGAGAAACAGGTAAGCTGATTTCTACAGTTGAAAATAAAAACCGAAATGGAAAAAAAAGGTTCTTAGTCCTTTAGGCAATACTTACACATGCAAGCAGATTTTCTTGCGTCGAAACACTAATTCGGTAACATTGTTGGTGGCTCGATTTACCGTGACTTCAATTTTAATCGTAACTTCCACTTCAGCTGATCTCAATCCTGAACATTGCATATCAATTGAAAAGGTTTCAATTTCAGTTGGGACATTTCCAATGCGCGATATATTCAATGTTGGCCGAGGTAAAACTTCTAAATCAGATGACTCAATGTTCACATTGTACGGTAACTAAATCCAAAAATGAAAGCAAAAAAAAACTCAATCAATTAAAAGGAATTGACATTTCGAGAGAAGTGAAAAAAAAATTGATCGTAATCCTCCTGACTGAAACCTCAATCAACATGTCAAAAGCAAATCAAAAAATTACAAAATATCGAGAGAAAACGGCTGAAGTTGAAAAATTCTCACAATCAATAAGCCAAAGCATATTAAAAGTTAAAAATGCTCGAACAGGCCATTTATCTTCATCATTCGGATATTTTAAATTAACTGTTTGATAAATGCATTCGATTTGCCCCATGAGAGTTTGCTCTGATTTATGTGGTAAAGTGCTCGTCGTATTCGATTAAGTGAAACACTTAAAAGATTTGTCTTCATGGAATGAGAGAGATTGAGAGCGAATGCATATGTGTACATTGTACACATACGGAATAATACACACGTATCCAGGGCGAAGACGGCGATTGTGTATCGTGTAGTGTGTTGTATGCGCCGTAACACCGTGTACGGTGTTAGTGTGCGCCCAATGAGAGGTTTTCATGTCAGCAATAAAGACAGTGGTTATGTGCGATACGGGACAATTGAATGAGCGAACTGAATAAAAGCCAACCGAACAAACGAGCAACGAGCAACGAAGGATGGTGTATTGATTTATTATTGAAGAGAGAGAAGAAAATGCAATTATATTTTACCGGTCTTCCTGCTAAACTCTGCCATGTAAACGAAATGTCACGTATATTTGCTGGCACCGGAACCGTAAAATGTAAGGCATACTCGTTGACGAAGCCATCTCGAACGTAATAAAGTTCCGCCGATAAACCTGTAAATAAATAAAATGCATAGTTAGATTTCATAGCGGCTAATGTTCGATAATAACGACTACGGAAAATGCTCTATAATTTGTATTTTATGATGATGTTACCGGGGATCAAAACCAAAGCTACAGTCAAATGGTGATGACGACTTCGACACAAGCGCACCTCATAAATCCGCTATGTTTGTGAGTCACACATAATGTCGTCACAAATACCGTCTCTATTTTTGCTTTGCAAACGGGCAAAAAGAAAAAGGAGGCGGCTGCAGCAGCGGCAGCAGCAAAACCAGCAACAACCCTCTTTAAATGAATAGCGGTGTAATACAAATTGACGCCATGAATAAAAATGACATGCATATTCACTTGCTTCAAACAACTATCATGGAATCTGTTCCAGTTTGTCTAAGGGATTTGAGCTGGGTCGTGCATAAAACGGCATTTTGTCGACTTTAATGCGCATAATAACACAACATAGAAAATTATCGCAGTTTTAAATCGGAATACTAATTCTCTTCGCCACTTTACTGCTGCTGAACAGTAAAAATGTGAATTATGGCAATATTATTTGCCGCACTTGATTATTCGGTGTGCACGATGCCATTTTTCCATGGGATTTATACTTGAAAATTGTTTCAAGTGCTTTCCTTAATTAAGTTTTATGAGATTCTTGAACCAATTAAATTTATTCTTAACGGCAATTTTAATTTTCTTCTTCTTTTTATTTGCCGTTGTTGCTGTTGCTGTTGCTGTTGCTTTTGCTGCCTGCTGTATTAGCGTAATGCTGCGTTCAGAAATTACTTTAGTCACACACAAATTGATGTCAGAGCATTTGGGCTTGATGCTTCAATTGCGCGCTTAAGCGATGCGTAACACCGAGATCAAATCGAGTTGACTCGGCTGTTGTTGTTGTTGTTGTTGTTGTTATTGTGGCTGTTGATCAAAAAAAAATGTCAATGTTTTCATTTGTTGGGCTCATTTTTTTCTATTATCTATACACAGTTCTGGCATTTTTTTGTGGCTTCCCGCAGCGCGAGCCTGAGCACACAGTGTGTGTGCGCGCTGCGAGTGAAACTTTGCCTCGTTTACCTGCAGGTTAATGTTTTGCTGTCACAGCGCGATTACAATGCATGTTCAACGGAATTATCACTAAGCCCCAACAACACATAAACGCATTTGTTCAGATCAGTTGGAATTAGTCAGGGAAAAACGATTCAATCTAAAATGATATTTCGTTGGAAATAAAGTGGAAACATTAATTTTCAAGTTGAAGCGCTTTTCGAAATCAGACTTTCAACTCCGAACAACGAATAAATTAAACCCAATTTGCTGTGTGTGCGCGCGCGCGCGCTCGTCGTGTGTACTCTGGTGAACGAATGTACGGGCTATGTGTGCGTGTTTGTGTGGAAAAGTTTTTCTCGCTACTCAACTTTAATGAAAGCAATTTTCAGTTAATTGAAAAATGGTCGTGAGCTGGGCTTAAAAACATACAAATGCCAATTTAAGCGAGAAAAGAGTGAACAAGAGACAGTCAGCCGCTTCAACTAGAGCGCTCAAAATGCGCGCAAAAACAAGAAGTTTTTCCCGTTGCCTGTTCGTTCTGTGTGTCTGTTTTTTTTTTCGTCATTGTTGTTGTTTGTTTTGATTGTTAGGCTTGCAGCGTAAACATGTTAAACGTATATCATAAGATCGAACATTAAAATGCTCTTTTCAGGAATAAATTAATTGTTGGCAACGTTTCATCGGCGTGGCTTAATTTTTGCCCTTTGGATGCTTGCATTTCAATTCATCGTTATCGTTTGCTATCTGCAGCCTTCAGTTTTTTTTTCTTTCTTTCTACGCTTGTTACACGCTGTCGTCTTGAGTAAAGAGTCTTCGACATCATCAACATTAATGTATTCCATGTCAAAATATTTGCTCAAAATTGACGAGTGAATGAGAAATGAAGAGGAAAAAAATGGTCGTGATAAAAAAGAAGCATTGTTAAACGAGCGCCATAGAGCTGAAAAATCAATAAACATTTGTTCCATCATAATCGATTGCAAATGCACGATGGTCTGCATTTTTATTATGACCAAACAAGAACAAAAAGTACTCATTGATTTTCAAGTGAATTCAAAGGAATCGTTTGTGCTGTTGTTTGATTTTGGTGTTGCTGTTTGTCTTCTTCTTCATCTTTTTCTTCTGGTTGTTGTTGAAAGGAGCGAAAAGAAACACGAAAAAAAGAACTTGCATTTCATGCTTAACACTTGAATTGATTGGCAGTTGTAGCTCTCAAGCTGAGAGAGAGTGAGCGCATGGAATATCGTTAAAATCATTATCATACATCGTGAATCGAACTACATGTATGCACCGATTGCCTCGTTAGCCCAAAAGGGAAGTGGAAACATATTGTGCATTGTATTAAAAAAAACAACAACAACACACAGAAACAATTAATTGTCTGAAGAGAGAGAAAATCAAAATAAAGAAAAAAAAAAGAAAACAAGTTAACGAATAAACGAGCCAAACGATCGAATCTTGTTACAAAGCATTTTGTCCATTTTGGATTTGAAATGTACATATTTATACGAAGGCGATCATTTTGTGGATGCGTTAAATTAAATAAATTTGTATCGGGTTAAGAAAAAAAAAATTTATGTGTATAAATAAGGCGAAAAAAAAAACACCAACAACCGAACGACGCAGAACACACGGGCTGTAACTAGACCTGTTTTCGAAATTTGGTTTTCTCTCCTTAAGTACATGTACCATGCAAGAATGACTGTGCATACAAACGAGCATCGACCATCAAGCACGTTGTTGTTTACATAACGATTTTGTCAGAACGAATTCATCGTGTACACACAATACAATGTATGGTGATATTTGAAACGACGTGAAAAAAAAGACGAGTTGAACAACAACAAAAACAAATCAACAGCACACACACAAAAAAACAGCTTAAACTTTGAGAGACAACGAACACGGCGACGAAGACGAAAAACGACTATGTTTATATGATGCATTTCTCTATCTTGGCTTATAAACACATCTATCTCTAAACGAGGTAAAACAAATAACTTATGTTCGAACCGAACAAATCGGCTGTCACAATGGGCATAAACGTATACGATACTCATCAAAAGTATATCTCTCTTGTTCTCTTCAGGTTGCTAACCAAAATAAAACAATTTATCTAAACTGAAGGTGAATGATGATGAGCAGATCGAAGCAAGCAGGCAAGCAGGCAGTCAGACAGTCAGCACCAGCCAGCACCAAGCAGCACGCCGGTTCAAAATTATCGTAAAGTGGCTGCGAATGGGCGCGAATGAGAAGGCAAAGGGAAGAATAAGCAAATAAAAACCAACAATAATATTTATTATCGTCGTAATTTTTCAAATCGATTCTGTAGTGAAAATAAATTTTATTCAAATTTCAAGGAAAGATTTATGAAGAAATAATCAAAAAAAGAGAAAAGAAAATTACGAAAGAAATAAAAAAAACACACACAAAACGATGAAAAAAAAACATGCCACGAAAGAAATGCCACAGAAAAAGTAAGAACGACACCGGGCTCAAGTTCGATCGATTGGTAGAGAGTGAGAGAAAGGAGACGAAAGAAAATAATATATGAAAAGAGAAAAAAAAATAAACCACGTACGAGATGTGTTGTTCATTCCGTTCGGTGTTGTACCTACGTTACGTCCTACATATCGAAAGCACACACTGAAATTGGTGGAAATAAAAATAACTCACAGCAGTATGTACACACAATAAACACACAATATTGCATCTCGTCGACGTCTTGATGTGGTGTAGTTTAGAGCATGATGAAGAGCAGTAGACGACAAATAAATTGAGCAGGATGGATATGCGCAAAGGAACAAGCAACAAGAATAACACGACCAAATAAAAACAAGAGGCAAGAATGAATAACAGTAAGAACAGCTAAACTTTGTCTTCAACTTCTTTTTCTTCTTCTCGAAACTTATTTCTTCTTCTTCTTCTTCTTTTTCAATTCGTTGTTGTTCTTTCTCGGTGCTGTTGCTGCTGCAAATGAGATGAACGACAAAAATGCATGCATCGAATGCTAAAAACGCAGCGAGCTCACACTCACGAAAAATATGTGCGTGCTGCTCATTTGCACCAAAGATTGGATAGATAGCAATGGCATTTTGTGCATACATGAATGTGAATATGGTAAAAAGAAATTCAAAAATGTGTGTGGAATATGCATTGTGTGCGCTGCTGTGCTGCTGCATTGCTTCGTTCAGCTCACGCTCGCTTTTGTCGAAGTTGTACCCACATGGTCTGTTCTGTTCTGTTCAATGTTGTTGCTCGGTGTCTCTGTGTGTATTTATTGGAAATGTGCATGCAGCTTGTTATTTTACTTTTCGTTTGTTTCTGTTCGTTCGTTCTTGTGAAGTTCAGGCTCTGAGCTGTATCGTTAACTTGTTCGAATCATTTCCCGCTGATTGAGTATTTCTTCAGTTTTTGTTCATTCTTCACCTCCTCCTCTTTTTCGTGTTCAATCTATCTGTGTGCAAAAGACATATTCGTTGTGCCTTCTTTGTCCTGCACATTCTCTCAATTGCCTTTGGACGTGCTCGTTTTGGTTCCTTCGTCGTTTTTCTCGGTTGTTGTTGTTGTTGTTGTTGTTGTTTTTTTCTCTTTTTCTTTTTCTTTTTCAGAGTTCGATCATGTCTTGTTGTTTCTTATATGCTTATTTTTTTCTTTCTTCTTCTCTTTTTTCCCTTGTAAACTGCTCTCGTTAGATGATTTATGATACGGTTCACAAGCCATAAAAATACAAATAAAAAAACATATCGTATGTACATTCATGGTGTGTTGTGTACATTGGAAGCAATGCAAAGCATTGCCAATGTCTGCATTGCCTTGTTTTGTATATTACCAGCTCATTTTGTTGTTCTTAACTTGAAAATTATCGAATATGGGCGCGCGCGAGCAAATGCTCTGTGATATGCATTCGCGACATGCACTACTGTTACTTTTGAACACTCTCTCATTTGGATGTTGACTGGTTCGGGTAATACAGAGCAATGAAATCGAACGAAGCACACAGCAAACGGCAACGAGAATAACATTCCAAAAAGGAATGAAACCATTTAGCCCTCGGAAAAATGAGCGCTCAATTTTTTAAGTTTGAACATGTCATGAACACCACTAACAATCTGGCCAAAGAACGAACGTAATAAAAATAAAAAGAAAAAATAAAAACACACCACACCAATAATTCGAACTGTTGACAAACAGATAACGATTCTTGTGTATGATTTTCGTGAGGTTGCTTTTTTTTCCTCCTTCTCATCATCGTTGCTCTCATAATTTCGTTTGAGTGCTAGATATGTAAACAAACAAAAACGGCAACAGAAAAAAAAACGCACACACACAATTTCGTGAAGAGAGTCGAAAACCATCGATACCAAGTGGAAATGTGTGGCTGAACGCTTGCCCATAGGACAGAGCAAAGGAACAGCCAAGAAAAAAAAATCAAGCACACGGTTCGAAAATTTATCACGACAAGAGTTAATAATTTTTTTTTTCTCTCGAAGCGTTTATCTGATGGTTTGTGCCCGTAGTTCGTGTGGTTTCTTCTCCCCGTCGCTGTCGCTATCGATAATCGTCAGATTGGTTTGGGCTATTCCAATCGTACTGTGTACTTTTTTTTCCCTGTTCGATTTCTCTGTTTTCTCGGGGACAAAGTGAAATAAAACATACATACAAAACGATAAAAATAAAGAACATGAGAAGACATTTGGTAAAAAAAAATATATGTATTTTTATACGGGAACAAAAATTGAATGGTTAGTTAGATACGCGCGACGAAAAACCAGTGAAAAGACACAGAGAAAAAAATAACCCCCGATGAGCAACCGAAAAAAAAACACAAAACTCAAGAGGACGACTGATCGTAACGATTATATAGTTTTATCGTCGTTAAGATATTAGATTTCATAGTAAATTCGAATGTCCCGAAATGTACAATACACGGCTCTGTGAGAAGCAGTCAAAGAACAAAACACAAAACGAAAAATGAATAAAAATTTGTTTCATTTTTAAATGAATTCGATACGAAGCTGTAGCTTGTTAAATGGTTATCGTCATTTTTCTTTATAATTTGGTTTAACTAGATAATGTTATGGTTTTTAGCAAAGTCGTTGACTGTTGGTATTCAACGCTCATCAGTAATAACAATAAAGATCATTTTTCCCCATTTTCCGAGGGAAAAAAACAACAACAACCATTTATTTATTTATTTTTTTCGTCTCAAAATTGTCTTCTCAATGAATTTGTATGTAACCATTTAGTTGGTGTGCTGCAAGTTTTCGCTGGAGTCTATAAAAAGCAGTCTAATGGAAAGTTTTAATAGACTTGGATAAAAGTATCGTATTTTCGGACATTTCAACACCACCAACTTCATTTATTCCGTTTTCTCGAGACAGCTATAATTTCTTTTTGCTACGCTTCGCTCTTTCATTCTCATCAAAAATGCTTTTTGTGCCATAGTTCCAATTTCTACAACAAGGATATCGTTTCAATTGCTCGAAACTTAATACGTTTTTTTTGTGTGTGTGTGCTCCGTAGTTTTGCTCTAAAGAAACAAAAACCAGCACAGAAAATTGCTAGCAATTTTGAAACGAGAATTGTGCTCTTAATGTGGTTGCTCTATTGTTGAGGCGAAAACAAAAGCGAACACATTTCCACGGATTTGGCCAACTGAATCAAAACCACAAAAGGCAATGAGTGAGTGAATAAACCAGAAGTGAGCACGATCTTTTATATTTTTTTTTTATATAGAAAAGACTTTTCCAAAGCAATAAAGGAACTTGCTAAAATATTAAAACTAAAGCACAACTAATGCTTTGTGAAGTGCATTAAGACCGATGTAGTTTTTATCTATAGATTATAATGCGCTTATGATTCCGTATGTTTTCCAACCATTTTTGCTCACATCTTTGCTCCCGGATGCATTGTCAATAACGACATTACTCTTTCTCAATCGTCAGCAATTACTTTAGCGTTTCAACATTTCCCCTTTTATTTTATATTCCATGACCAAGCAAAAAGTGCCACCTTCTTTCAACTGTGTGGAATCCACTTGGTGGAATTGGTTAATCGGTTTAAAAAAAGTTGAGATGCAAGACGGTTTGAACTACTGTTCTCAAAAGTGTTGACCAGAAATGTTGAAATCAAAACAGAGTGAGAGAAAGAGAGAGAAAAAAAAGACGGGAAACGTGACAAAAAGTCACTATTATAAATAAATAAATACAGGCGATAAGAAGTGTTCAAGTGTCATCTGCGTCAATTCGTATCTGAGCTGTGTCAATTTGTTCCATTCTTCTGTGCGTTTCTTCATTCTTCATGTGCTGTATGTGCAAGTTCCAATGATTGAATTTCATTGGATTCTATTATCGCCTACTTGAGATTGCCTTATCTCAACTAATCGGTTACTGTTGCAGCAAAGTGAAAATAAAAATTCAATCAGTTGAAAGTTTAAAATAGCTAAAACGGCGATGAAAAAAAATGCCATCGTTGCGCGCCAACTTGCTGCTGCTGGCATGCTGTCGTCGATCATTTTATATTTATGTCTTAAACGCACAACTATTCACATTCTATTAACGAAAATGATCCCATAAAAATCCAAAATCGTATCACTTTATGGCAATACTTGAATTTATTTTATTGACGGGTTTGTGTTTATTTAAAAATTTGGTTGCGCATTTTTATGTGTAACAACATCAACATCAACAAGGATCGTGTGGGACATTCAGATAATAAAGATCAAGAGGAAAGTGTTATGAAATGCTTAAATTCACGTCAACTGAGTCAAATTGTGAACTCGAAACGATAATTATTTCCTTTGGAAGCGAATTCTTGACTATTAGAGATTTATGTAGCGTCTGGACGCAGTTGGTTGTGCACAAGATTGTACGGTTTTATCGTTGCATCATCAAAAATTATAGAAGCGTTAACAAAATAATGTCTATACCACAAATTCGATGATTGCTATTGTCAATACTCACCCAATAAACGCATGACTTCATGTTGATTTAAAAATAGATTCAAATGTCCGGATACATTCCGAGATGCAATCACGAATAATCCGAGGAAAGCCAAAAATCTTTGTAAATTCCTCATTTTGTCCCGATTTGTTTTGTTTTCTGATTTTTTTCTGTCGTTTTTGTGGCTTTCTTTGGAGAAAAAAATAACTCACTACGGGTTTTTTGTGTGTGTTATCAAATTCCGAAATCGTCTATGTGAAATTTAATACGGATATTTTTTTTTTGGTTGTTGTGGTTCGAATTTTGCCACAGCCACAAAAATGTTATCGTGTGCGCTCAGCAACAGAATACGTGCATAAATTTCATACTGCACACCTATGCATATTGTTCTCGGCTACACTTTATCCAGCATCAGTCTACTAATTGCTTTTATCCAGTTTTTTTTTTCTCTCTATTTTATTTCAAAGAACTATTTTTTTCCCTCTAAATAGTCACTTTTGCGCGAAAGCAATTCCGGGTATGTCAATAATTTCAACAATATTTCACTTTTTCACCGAAACAATTCATCGTTAAAACCATATAAAATCAGAAACGATTTAACATTTGAAGATATTTTACACAAATAATAAAAAAAGCAAATGGTTTGGATCGTTTTAATACACAAAATATCGAAATAAGAATAGATTTGTGCACGAATTTAGGTGTTGTGCATGAAAATTTGGTGTGAAAATGTGCCGTAACAAAAAAAAATAGCGTCCGATGCGTAGGAGCTCAAAATCAAAACTGATTCGAACTGAGTGTGTTGTATGGTGTCGGCTCCGTCAAACTTGCTTTGTTTTGTATACAAATGGCGTTCGACTTGCGTAGATACGTCAACGAGACACATTCACATACTGAACGATTACAGCGCCATCACCGTATGGACAAACGTTCACATCGTCAACTAACTCAAAAATTGAAAACACACACTGAACGGATAGAATGGTGCGGGAACAGATCGAACGGAAGAATTGCATTCAAGGAAGCAAATGTGGAAAAAAAATGCTGTAGTTATTGCCAAACTCTCAATTGCGATTGCAATAAAATATGATAATTTCGAGCAAATTGAATGACTCAACTTTTTTTATAACTCAATAACTGTCTATCGGTTGCGACGCATTTTTTTCTGACGCGCAATTCATATACATAATATTTTTTTTTTGCCATCAATTTGTGATGTTCACTAAATTCATTGTCATAGAAACTTCGATTTTTTTTTTTGCACAGTTGCCAATCGAATTTTGGGCGTTTCTCTACATAGTTGGATGCTGTTTGAGCAATCTCTTTTTTATGGGCAAACATTAAAAAACAATCAACATTTTGAGAGGAAGCGCAGGATATTTAGCGAGCAAACATTGAAAGTCATCAAATGTAAATATATAGATTAAAATGTGTCAATGTAGACTGAAAACCCTCTCGGGTGCGGTACATTCAATCGATGGGGCGCGAGAAACAAATTTGTATGCTTGAACGTGCTTTTGAAAAGTAAATATGTAAACAATGACACTTTAATTAAAATTAAAATCTTATTTAACTTTTCGAAAGGCGCATTATGTGCGAAAGATGGTTACGGTAAATCTAATAAGCTCGTTGTGCATACAAACAAACACACACTCGCACACTTTCATCGAGCCTCGAAATTTAGACGAGATAAATGAAAAAAAAGAGACGATTTTAAATGGAAATGCGTCAACTCATATTACATCTTTGAGACATGTAATTTGATTCCGGAATACTTTTTTTTGGTCTTTCTCTTCAGACGTTCGCACAACCATGGAAAAATCATGTTGGTTCCGTAATCAGTTTAGCTACTTCTTTACACGGGGCTGCACATTTTCCGTACATTTAGACTATAATCTGTTGGATAATTGAGCATGCATACATATTTTGTGTAAACTGAAATTCGACACATACCAAAATACACACAAAACACCTACTCGACTCGTGATGAACGTTACGCTCGAATGCCGCATGAAAGGAGAGAGATGCGAAAAAAAAATTAGAGAGCGAATGAAAAAAAAACGCACGATCTTGTAAGGCTGAGAGATGCTCAAGTGTGAAAGTGCCTGCATGTGTGTAATTGCATGGTAGTTGATATAGTTGTTGTCGCATTCAACACGGTTTGGGTGTGAAACGGAGGCGAAAGGCAAAATTGTGACGGCAATCTCGTGCACGCAGATTTGCACCCATCCGATGAACACTGTCGACATTATAAATTCCGAATAAATGGTGAAATTCCAAGGGATTTAGCCATAATCATATTGACAAGCGTTGTGTCCTGTTTCATGCATATATGTACTATGCATATACCAACCAAGTGTGTACCATTCATCCGTATGGTCGATCCATATCCCCTGTTACGATGCCAATCCATGCCATTTCGGCCGAAAATCGCCTACTAATGTGCATGATGTACACTCGAAATTGCTTGTGTAAAGTGAAAAATCCCCATGAATGAAGAGCGCTGTCGTTTTTTTTCTCCTTTCTATTCAGTAACGGCTGTGCATTCATCGGTCGAGCCTAACTACCGATATACGCCTGTGAACAACCTATTTATTGATGATATCGTAGCGACGCACACAAATGAATATGTAACGAAATAAAATATGATGATGCTCTTGTAAATGTTTCGCCCACATTCAAAGCAAATAAATTGTAGAACAAACTGGTTGATTCAGTCTCTCTTTCTCCCATTCTTATATTCATATAACAGCCGCATAGACTGGCTCAAGCGTTGAGCCTATACTGCATTCACCACATCACCAAGTAACACAGACCAGAATGCGGCAGCAAAATCATTTTGCAACTGGAATTGCAGAAGATAATAAAACAAAAAATTGAGGGTGAGAGACAACACATAGGCGCTGAGATACATACACAAAAGCGATGAGATGAGAGAAACTGTGAAAATAAAATAACATAATTTCAAGCGAATTTCCCTGTCTTTCTCCCCGCTATTCATTCATTCAAATTTTTCAAGAGGAACGCTTGGGATGAAACAAGCCGACAAATATTAGCCCAACGTATTGTAACAGTACCACGAACATTTTGGTTCGGCGCCCGCTTAGAAATTGCATAGCATGAGTTAATATCATCAAGTGATTTCAAACGATCACAATGGCGTTTCGGGGGCGATTGTAGACTTGGCAAAGTGACAAACACGAAAATAAATAATGGTGTGGGTTAAATTAAAGAGAAGTTTATACACTGAAATTTTACGTTGGTTTGGTGTCTATAAGTGGAATGGTGAGGCATTTGAATCAATAACGAAGGGATGATTTCATACACTCTCTCTCACACACACCCATCAGCTCAGCTCGTTCATCAACAATGTTTTATGCTCGTATGGCTCGAGTATGGCTCTCCATTCACAGCGGCTTGAATTGTGTGCCAAAGAAGACACTTGAATTCAAAAAGCCTTTTTATACATCAATGCGATGTTTAATTTCGATTGCAATTGACGAACACATTCTGTTTGTATATTTGATTGCATTGTGGAAAACGTTGCAGCAATAGCAATAGCTGTATAAATGCACTTAAGCGCACACCCGCATCGACACTAACATCGTTATCGAATGACGAAGCGCATTCGAAATTCCCCGGGAACCCGAAAATGCAATTTGACATTGCATCATAATAGATAAGTAATGGTTCTCGTATTTCGATCTCTTTTCACATAATATATGTGTGAGTTTCAACCCCGAATCGCACGCGTGCACACTGCACAACACACTTAATAGACCCACAAGCCAGAGAGAAGTGCCGTGAATGAGAAGAAAAAAAATATGGATCGCTTCGTTGGCTCCCACTGCAAATGCAAAAATATACACCAAGAACGACAGTTACAAGCCATTTGTTGCTAAATGAAACGTGAACGAACTGCTTTTCAATATGTTTATTTAGTCGAAAGCAGATTTTTTGATTCACATCGATGGGAGAGCGTGTGTGTGTGTGTGCTTGTCTGCGCGCGCGACCAAAGCCGGCTCTTCTCTACAGCTATTTTTGTAATCATTTTCAATAAAAAATAATTTTTCTTCCTTTAGCCCGTTCGCTTCCTCGTTTCGCTTAAATAAATATCGGCAACATAAAATCGATAAACATTGACTGAATTGTAATCATTGAAGTCGAAAACACAATTTAAATGTGAGAGAAAATGAAATCGCTTCGAAATCCAACTGGGAAATCACTATGGATACACAAATATTGCAGTGCACACCCAGATGAAGCCAGTGTGCTGTCTCCCTTTGAAGTGTTGTTGTGCCAGTGCAATTTGATCGAATTTCATCTTCAAGGATTTTCTTGATAAATGACAAACTGTTCTTGATTTCTTCGTTTGGTTCGTTTCATTTCATAATTTTTGACAAGCGCCGTATTCTTTTCCACTTCCATATAATAGGAGTCATACTGACGAAGACACGCGTGCGATCTTTACCATCTGGAGTGAACGCAAATATTTGTTTAATAAATAGGTTTGCATTTACTTAATCATAAATATGAATCCCATTTTCGGTTGAAGCGTACAGATTATAATCGGAAAAAAAATTGTAATATGCCATCGAATATATTGCTGCGGTAGTCGATTTCACCCTTAATGAACACCCGATGACAATAAACGATTGTGGAACAATGGATGATTATGGTAGCGCTCGAAATTTCTCGCCGAAAAATCATCAACGAACTTATTGTCCGACCCCAAAGTATAGTTGTTACTATTCATAATCATAATTTTCGATAAACCAGCTTGGTTATGTATGCGGCATGCACACTAATCGCACATCACATACATACACACACTCACGCTCTATCGCTTAGTGGCCGGAAAAAATAAATCTCGGTCGATAGATTGCGTATGATGAGTATCACAGTTACAATGTACAATTGTAACATGCAGCTTTTGCCATAATGACAGCCTAAATTTTCCAAATGAAATGAATTGTGCGAACGCTGGGACCCCACCGAACCATTCATTGCGACAGTGTGATTTTGTTTTGATTTGGTGTGTTGACTGTTACGAAAACAAAAACATTTTAGTGAGCGAGTGAAAGATTTGAAAAAAGCACCAACAACAACAACAACAGAAACAACAACAACACAACGAAGGAAGTGTGACACAAAGCTGCAATAACTGATGTCATTCAAAATGAAAAAGAAAATAAATAAATAAAGCAATCGTGTGAGGTTCTGGGTTGAGCCTTCGTTTAAATAAAATATATTTTCGTGTTGACTGCATTTTTTTCTCTAGCATTTTTCTCACATTGGAATTGGATTTCAATGCGCTGTCAGTAAAAAGGAACTGAGAAAAGAAAAAAAAAATAGGCGAAAATACAAGCGAAACTGCCATTCAAATCGAACAGCACGAAATATTTCTTAAATTTTTTTTAAGTCGATCAAAATACGTACTAAGCATTCGATTGTCGACAATCACAAGCATATACAGATGGAATTGAATTTTACGAATTGAGCGTACCGTACACACAATGAAAATTGGGTGTTTTTGTCAAAAAAAATCTTCAAGAAAAAATCAAACATACAAGCAATAGAACTTGTATACCTGAAATACGATGCAAAGGAGAATGTATTGACACATATCAAACGGAGGAGGAAATTAACAAGAAAAGAAATATAATGAATGTTTTGGGTCTGTTGTTGAAGTTTTTGTAAATGGCATGAAATTGTCGAAAGAACCGAGACCAATATACACAAACTGGCGTCAATGGCCATGCCATATAACCATTATATTCGACGTGATTTAATAAGGCTTTATATGAAGGATGACCCTGCTTTTGTAATGCTATTTTCTGCAATCCATTTATCAGTATTTGGTGTTTGTATTTCACTAGTTTATGTATGCTGTTTTTTTTACCAATTTAATTCCGAAAAGAGCGGATTTTAATGAATTTGCATTTGAAAAAGTAAACACGGTGCACGCAGCATGAACAAAACATCACTCTTGCGCTCATTATAGCGTTGTGCTCTGCGTATGCATTTTTTTCGTGTTATTTATTTTTGCTGAATTGCTCGTTGTCATTTTTATTTATGTTTATTATTGTCACAATTCCGTTTTAAGTTTTTCTTTCGTTTTTTTTTTTTTTTTTTTTTGTTCAGTTGATTGTATTCATTTCTCGCGTATGCCTGTTTCATTCGCAATTATTATCGAAAGCAGAGGGGTGTTTTTATTGTTTGTCATATAAAAGTGACAATAAAACTGCTATTCCCAATTCACTCGCCAGTCACCACCACACACAGATCGGGTAAGTGTTCGGGTTGTGAGAGAGAGAGAGAGATTCATACACTAACCAGCCACACCAAACTATTGGAATATGAGCATTTCAATGTATAGATATATAACATATACAATTTTTTATCTCTCGCTCAAAAGAATTAATCCCAAATGTCAACTTAGGAAATTTGAAAATAAAAGAGTAAATGGGAAAAATGTGCAGATAAAATACACACAGCATGATGTCGCAATGTCTTTTTTCCTTCTCGACGCCTTTGTTGTTTGGGCCTGCGATGTATCTGTTTTTCGGTTCAAGGGAAGTCGATTTCAATCAACGCTGAATAGAAAAACCAGAAATCAACCAGCGGATGAGAAGGAACAAGGGATCGAATGGGACGATGACAACAGCAACAGAAACAGCAACGGGGGCTACGACGACAACCAGCAATGAGGACGACGTCGACGACGACGACGACAACGACAAACAACAGCACTGAGTAACTTTTTAATGAAAAAATAAAAATACAACTATGCAATGAAAAGGAGAGAAAATGAACGTCTAAATTTAATTTTTGCCTGTGCTTTGGGTTGCTCTAGCTCCGAAACTCCTATCTACGTTCTGGTGTTGATAAACCAGACGATAACTCAAACACATTAAAAAAAGGAAACACGAAAACAATGTTTGGCTTTTGGTTTGCAAATGGTTTTTATGACTTTGTTCCTTGTCCTTTTGGCCTTGTGTTTTGTGTTTGTGTGTGTGCGTTCTCTCACTTACACGGTAAATCACTATTTTTTTTGGGTCGGTGACGAGATATAGTCAGCTAGGCGTACCTGAACGCACATTTGTACATTACAGATGGTTTAATTTAATCGAATTGAAGCATTCGATTTCTTTACTCCATGATTGTCATTTCGGGGTAACAAAAATCTAATGACAATTTAAATGTGCTGTCGCTCTTAATCCAGGCGAAAGTACATCGAATTCAGTTGAGAATCGTCCTAATGCCCGTGAAATGCTTAAGCTCATCTAAACTGCTTATTACTATTATTGCAACACCTATTATTTGCGTAACAGTTTGAGTCCTCTATTGTTGTCGATTCGTTTAGGTATTGAAATAATGGTATTTGGAATGCGGCATTCGTCATTGAACATTTGGTGTTTGCCATTATTCGGCATATTTTGTACTCTTCTGTACTTGTGAAGATTAACACATCACATTTTACTCTCAATTTCTCTCTTTCAATGCCATTGGATGGCACAGCGAAGCAATTGTCCATGCATTTACTATTCAACATTCCAAAATCGAACAATACCTTTGATTTCTCTATTATGCTAAACAGAATCGAATTTCAAACTGTTCCATTTTATGGTAAACGGAAATTGTTGGCGTTTCGATCCACGCTCATAGCAGCAACATGTCACATTCACAATTAAGTTCTCAAATATAAAATGTAAAATATCGTTTTACTAACCAAAAATTCCCAATTTTCATGGCATGTGGAATTAAGAGAAACCGAAAAAAATGTATGCAATCCAAATTCGATGGAAATGAGAACAAAACTATTCGGAGGTAATGGTCATATGTGGCAAGTCACGCGTGAAATTTTGGTTCTTTATATGCGAGCCCGAGCAATGGGGGCACGCGATCCGTATTCATTATCTCAAAACTTTAATTTTATGTGAAAACCAACGGAAATGCTCACCATGTAAGCATAATTGAGGCAAGTGTTTCTGTTTTAATGCGATACTCTCGAAGAGACAAAAACAAAACAATATTGAACAGAAACAACCTCATGTGAAACTCATACCTTGGCACCGGGGCACTCAGGTCACATTACAAACTGATTCGGAACATTCAAGTGCACCCTTTTTTTTTAATTTACCGGTCGTTTGACTTTTGTTTGTGGTAACTCTATGAGAAAACATGTTGACTCACTCTATCTATTCGTATAACGACGAATACACTGACCACATTTATTGCGAAACGAGAATCGATTGAAGTACTTTTTTTCAAACTATTTTGAAACCATTTTAATCTGCACAGAGTAACTTTTTCTAACCGATTCAGCAAATTTTAGTTTTTTTTCTCTTGTGAGACTACTTTTGATTCCTTTTTGATTCAAAATGTTCAAATTACATATCAGAGCGCCATCTGTTGAAAGTATTACTCAAAGCTGCTTGGACTTTCTTGAATAATGCTATGGAAACGAATGCTTTGTATTTCCCTCTCCTCTTTATAAATTCATTTGTGTACATAAAACAAACCGTTTAATAAAACCAACAACAAGCGATACGTTTGGCTTCCTTCTTGGAATGTGGCATGAAAACAAAAGAAATGCGAATGGAATGCATTCCGCATATTGTTTTTTTTTTTTTAAAGGAGCAGATGTACGATTAATACGTACTCAGTCAGATGGTCATAAGTTCATTACGAAGACATTCAAAATGCAAATTCAAAATAAGTTGAATTTAATGAGGCTTGAACAAACATTTCGATGTTTTCTGAAAAATTTAACTTTTATTGTGGGCATTTATTGAATTCGTACAATATATCTGTGATTATGGTTTTTATAGAAAACAAAAAAAACCTCGTGAATGAGACACATTTCTGGGTGAAATGTTTTTGTACCAAACTGATCATATAAATCTATTGTTATGTGTATTCACTTGAGTTTTGGTAGCTTTGGGCTAGTCTTTTTTCTAATTAAGTCACCTAATCCTTTGGCTGCCATTCGATTTTCCCATGTCTGTACCGATTTTCTGAAATTAAAAATTCAGTATTTCATGATTCAGTATTTCATGATTCATGAATCATGAAGTGGCTTTTAATGAAAATGTTAACATGAAAATTTTTGAATGAGATAAATTCGAGATAAGCGCCATGGTTGATAGAGCTAAGGGCGAAACTTACCTATATTCTTCAGCCAAAGAGTCCGCCTTCTGTTTATAAATAGCCTTTTGAGTCTCATTTAAGACTTTATACTTTTCTTGGCTGTCCTTTATATTTGTCTTAGATTTCTTGGTTTCATCGGCATAAAATAGTAGGAAGGCACTTGCCGGTCGTTTTGGTTTGCCCAACTCTTTTAAGCGAATTTTGAATTCAGTTTTCTTGGCACGATCCACCTTCAATTCTTTTAATCTAATTCGTTCATCTTTAATAGCCAACTTTTGTTCTTTGGTTATTGTTTTATCATATTCGTCTTTCGCCTTCAGCCACACAGCCTGTAATCAACGATTTTCATTTTATTGGTTTAATTTAGTTCATTTACTTCTTTTCATTGTAATAAACTCGAATAAAATCGTACCTTCTCTTTCTCAAATGCTTGAACATATTTTTGTTTTTGGCTTTCGTCAAGTTTCTTCCATTGGGCGGCCGCCAAAGCGGGAACTTCTCTCGAAGTTTTTGCAGTCTGTTTTAGTGATGGTCGAATTTCTTGAATAAACCTAAGATATCCCGTCAAAGGTTTTTTTGGACGCTCCGGAATATCTAATTTTCGAGAGATTACATTTACCTTTGAATCGAATGCAATATTTGTTGTACCAAAGAACCTATAGAAAAAACAAACAATTTACTTGAGATTGAATATACTTACAAAAAGTCAACAATTTTACCTTGAAAATGGTAGCAAATTATTTGCATTTTCCGTGGTAAGCATCAAGCTTCTGCTCACAACTTGAACCCATTTATTCATTTCGAAAACCAAATCAAAAAAATTATACGCAAAAAATCAAATGTGTTATTCAGTTTTTCGGCAACAATTGATATTTTGACATTTGTAAAATCTCATGTTGTTCTACAAACGTCAAACAGTTAGGGTTCGTTCAGATGTGAATTCATTTATGATAGACTCAGTTTATTTCAGGGATTTAGATCTGAAACAAATCAAATTGAAATATGAATGAAATCTATTTTTGTTTGCAACCTAGAATCAATTGACTGGACAATTTTTGAACTAATTTTCAAGGAAGACTAACAGAGAGATAGAGTGCTTATTCATTGCAAATGCTGTTTACACAAGAAATTGTTGTTGGTAAAGTATTACAGTATTACGCATTAAATTGGATTAGCTTCTGTATAACGAGTAACATTTGTACACTGGTGGTACACTCTGCTACGGTTTTTAAGTGTATGGATTATGCCTTAGCTAAACAAAATCATGAGAATTGTATTCGTTTTTTGTTGAAATTGAAGATATAATAAATAAACATCTGTAACTAAAACTTTTTTCAATCCCCACGGATAAATTATATTAAAAAAAGAATGTTTGATGATCGTTTGGAAAGTTGTTCAATTGTAGGGACGGCGTTTAAAATATGCTCTTCGCCAAATTAATTTCACACAAGGAATCCGACAATGATGTTAATAAAAAACAATCGTGTTAAAAAAAAGTAAATTATTGACTTTAATAAAATCATTCTTAGAATATAAGTACATCTAGTACATTTAGTACATAAAATGTTTCCTGCTAAATCATGTTTAGTTCGATCCCTTATAGAAAGAAATCTCAATTCATCTATAATTAACGTTCAGCTTCTAGCTGTAAAAATGATTCTTGTGACAAAGAACTTTAAGAGAGCTAATATTCAAATCGATTCGTTGAATAAGATAAAATTGGCTTCAATCTATGCCAACAATCCTGATCGTTCTTTTTTTTTGCAATTGCTTATAATCAAATTTCTTAAAAATAAAAAAAAAACTGCGTGGTCAACACATGTATCGGCCCAAATCAGGATAATTGACTACCAACTGAGCTCCTCCGGAAGTCCACCCGGATATTCACCAGTCAAGCATGCTGTGCAGTGTCCGCTTTGGGCACGATTCTTTGATTTCATGTTATATTGAACAGCTCTTTTCAGTCCTTCAACACTCAAGTAAGATAAGCTGTCAGCACCTGAAATTAAACGAAAAACAACAAGTCATTTAAAATTAAGCTCTGTTCATAAAGTTGAAATATTATTAAAATCAAAATGATTCTTCGCCACTCACCAACATATTTGGCCAGTTCATCTGGTTTGAGTTTATTAGCGATAAGTTCATCACGGGTTGGGATATTTATACCCATGTAGCATGGATGAAGAAGCGGTGGGCTCGCAATACGAATGTGAACCTCTAATGCGCCAGCGTCACGAAGTAATTTAATGATTGGCCCAATGGTATTTCCCCGTACGATTGAGTCATCGATTAAAACCAATCGTTTTCCTGCCACATTTTCTGACAAAGCACCGAATTTCTTTGCAACACCCAATTTACGCAAACGATTTGACGGTTGAATGAATGTACGACCAACGTATCTGTTTTTGCACAATACTTCAGCAAAGTGAAGTCCTGATTCACGAGCATAACCGTGAGCAGCTGCAGTTCCAGACTCAGGAACAGAACTGACCACATCCGCATCAACTATAGCCTCTCGAGCCAATTGACGACCACATTGTAAACGCACTGAATACACCATTTGTCCTTCGAAAATTGAATCGGAGCGAGCGAAGTAAACATACTCAAATATACAGAATGATTGTTTACGATCTTCCGGACGTTCCACAATGTCAACTCTTTTAACACCGTATTTTGTAATCTCGATAATTTCTCCAGGTTCAACCTATTCGATAAAATATATCGATAATTAGGTAAATGATATTGGAATTTTATTAATTTATTGGGACAAAACCACTTACCTCTCGAACATAACGTGCACCAATTGACAAGAAACCACAACTCTCTGATGACATAACCCATCCTTCAGCAATAATCTCTTCAACAGGTTCTATTAATTGTATTGAATACAAAATTAATATCGAATTCTTTGATTGGGAAACTATAAACGTTATGTGGAATGTGACATTATGAATACCAAGATTTCAACTTACGATTTCCTGAATCAACCGGTACGATTTTGCCAATACATAGCGGCCGATTTCCATACACATCACGAACACCGTAGATTCTGTCTTTCATCATAATTACCAGAGAGTATGACAATGGAGCAAGGGTCATTAAGTGCTTTATACGAGCTGGCCAGTCTGGTCCATCAACCTACGCAAAAAATCCGTAAATATCAGAATGAAACACATTCATATCGAAACAAAAGAATTGTCCGTTTTTGTAAAGTATGCTTACCTCGCCTTCTGGTGGGTTCAGGCACAGAGCCTGTGTAATCAATTCTGAATCACTGTGTGTAGATAATCCAACTCCACGCTCCAAAACATTTCGGCGTAAACTTTCACAATTGATAAGTTCACCATTGTGAGCAACTGCCATCGCTCCATGAGCGGTGTGCACAACAAATGGCTGACAATTCACTTCTTCAGAACTGGCCGATGTCGAATAGCGTGTGTGTCCAATGCCCAGATTTCCTTTTAACTTTCGAATGGCATCGTCATTAAAAATCGTATTTATCATTCCCATTCCTTTGTAGACATTGAAATTTTTTGAACATATTCCTTCACTTGTCACGATACCAGCTGATTCTTGTCCACGATGTTGCAATGCCACCAAACCCAAGCAAATTGTTTGCGCAATTTCAATCTATGTGATTAGTGCATATTTTTTAAAACTCATATTTTGAAATAGTAAAAATGTCTTACAACAATTTTCGAGAAAAAAAAATGGAATTCACCAAAAGTTTACTTTAAAATCACTTAAAAATGAAATATATAAGAAAAAAACTCACGCGTTGTGTTGGCCATTCTCCACAAGCCATTGCAGCAAAAACACCACATTCACAAGTCAGTCCGGAGCTGACCGCTCCTCGTCCCAATCTTTTATTTTTGCGAGCTGCCACTGAGTTGTCGATTTCAATTTCTTTTGCCATAATTGGTGGTGAAACAGTGCTATTCATTGTACGATCGAATGAAATCAAACATGTGGATGACTTTGGCTGCACCTTCACTAAATCCAAACACTCCCGATTCACCATTTTTCCTTCACAGCTCTTTTATTTCTAAATCCAAAGAAAACCGAACAATTTTGCAATTTAAAAAAATGCGCATAAATATTCATTCGCACTAATCGAAACACAAATTTCAAATGACAACCAAAGCAGTTGATTTGATTTACTTTTATACGGCAAGATAAGCAACAATTTGAGTTTATGAGTCAATGAAACGCGTATTTGATATGATTCTTATTTTTTTCAATATTCGTTTTGTTCTGCTCCTTTTTCAATTGATTTTGTAACTGTAACGTGTACGATCTTCGTGGCGGTCGTGAAGCAAGTAAACATAGTTTCATTTTGCGTTTTGCTTTTGCATTCCGCTTTTAAAGTTTTGAATGATAGTCACATGCATGGTCTATGTGCTCATATTCCTGATTCGTATTTGATAATTCAATTAATGGAAATTTCCCAGCATGCATTTTACTGCTTCCAATTTTTTCGCCGTCTTTTTCGTTTCCATTCACTTGTTTTGCTCATAAAGTTTTCCGTTATTGATGTAATAATCACAGCTTATTGACAGAAATTTGTTTACCATTTTGAATCTAATCAGCATGGATTTTGTTTTTAGGGCTCCCGAAGGCTTTATTGGTTTCAATCAAAATTTCCACACAAATATTAATGATTCGAATGTTTAAAGAAGGTTTTTATTTCAGAGCGTATGCGTCTTCGTTTTAGATTTGTCTAGAGATTGATTTCATTATTTATCAATTGTTTTTATAGAATTGCATGTAGAAATATCAAAATATATTTTGAAATTTCTATATGATTTGAACCATTCCCAAACATCAATAAAATGAAATTAAACAAAAAATTGCATCAGAAGTCAGGTCATCAGTTTTGACAAAACAAAACTTATTTTTTCAATCTTTTGATTTGTCGCGTTATTGATGACATATTATTTCGGATTGATTTTTTTCCGAAATCTAGGACAATAAAGGGATTTACTCTAAAATGATTAAAAAATGTCATTTTTTTTCAATTAATTGAAATGACTTGTTGTTGCACCAAAACAACATAAAGTTTATTTACACAACCGTTACGTATTGACGTAGTCGAAGTTGTTTAGAATAGCAGAAATGCGTTTGATGGCCGATAATTTTCGAAAGAAAGTAATAAATGTGTTGTTTAGTTATTCGTTAGTTCAATTCGAAGCCTATTTGTTGATTACGCATTTACATACAATCTTTTTTATTTCAAATTGTGTGAAATAATTGTTTTTGTTTTTGTTATCGATGAGATGTTTGTCCTATTTTTTTTTTTAATGAGACAACGTCAAAGATGGGCTCGATCAAAATATTATTGCCTATTTTGCGGAAGCCGGCAAATAACGTCACTGTGAACTCTAGTTTAATTTCTAACGTATAATCGTATTTTCAATGTGATAAAGAAAGTTATGCTGGATCAGCTGACGCCAAGATTTACGTTTAAGCGGGGAATTTTTGGTGTCACCATCACAATTTTTTTTTTGTATCACTATCACGTGTACCAAAATAAAATGAAATATTTTTGGCAACAAAGTTGCTAATCAAATGTGTATTTAGCACAATTTATTGAAATGTTTTTTCTTCTGTCACTAAGTAACCAGTTGATTTGGCCCGATTTCGAATAACTTACTGTTTGGTGGTTTCTAGTGTCATTGCTTATGCGGGGTTATCAGTTTAAGCTTGACTTAAACAAAATCATTTACACAACAACAAACAGACAAAAAACAAAATACAGTTGCAAGTGCGCCAGAATTTGTACGCGAATATTTTGATTGGAACAGCAATTTATTAAATAATAAATTAGTGGAACAAGTGAACAAGCGATAGTTAAAACAAAGTTCAATGCTATGGTTTTCTAATTGAAAAATGATCAAGCATGTGCTGGCATCGAAACGAAACAATTTGAACAAGTTCATGTTTTTGCGTTTGCTTCAGTGTTTTTGGCTTATCAAAATGTGATTTCCAAGAATCCAATTAAATTTGAATGGCGGGCAAAAAAGATCGTAAAAATGACATGAACTAAGCAAAAAAAAAGAGAAACATTTCAATGCGGGCCAATTGAATGGCTTGGATTTGCACACATGTCACGACAGTGTTGATTCCATTCGCGTAGACGAACAGTATCAAATTTTAGCATCAATATTGACTGGTTTTTGACAAGTCATATATAAATTTAAAGAATCTGAATGTTCTCAAAAAAAAGGTTATCGTAGTGCGTAAAGCCTTGAGCTTCTAGAATCACAATCAATAGAATTGTCTATAGAAAATTGTCTGTTTAAAGATTTGGTTTGGCGCGCGCGTGTCCTTATATCTCACTCACTCGCCATCACACCAGCCTATGTGTAATTAATCAAAGTGGTTCGGCAACTTGATATTAACAACGAATTGAAATCAATCAAAGTCAAACCGAACATTCATTCGATACACACAATTTAATGAGTGAATGGACAATAATGTCATGCAAATCGGGAAGGTTATCAAAAAAAAAAAAAAAAAAAAATAAATGCTCCTATTACGAATGTTCAGTGCGCATAAACTGCACATTTGCACAATAACGTGGGTTAAAAGAAAACATAGAAAGTATTAGCGTGCATAGAATGTCACTGAATGTATTTTATAGAGCAGTTAAAGCAACTTGAGCTATGACTTAATAGCTTTATTTATATTCTGATCGCGTTCTTGGACCCAAAATTTCAACATCTGATTGATGAAGAGAACAGATGCTACTGGTTGCAATCTTATCACCAGAATTTGAATGACATTAAAAAATGGCAACAAAAATCAGGATTAAAACTCACCTTTGACAGAACACTCTTAAGCACTTGACGTTTATTAACCGCACAATCTTTTGATTACTCTCGTTTATTTGGATTAAGAATAAATTTAATTAATGGTGATTTATTTCGTTCTCTTACTTTTGCAGTAAACTTTAATTTTACTTGAAATCGCTCGATTATGTTTTTATTTTCGCCCTAAAGTAACAATGCAATTATCTTGGTCACAAATTCAAAAAAAAAAATGTTTGCGCTGTCCAACCACTTAACTGACCATACGATTCTGATCAATTGAATGAGTAAACATGAGATGAATCTAATTTAAATTGCCTGAAAGTGATGTGTGGCTCCACCGTTTCAGTGTATTATCGAAACAAATGTTTGGCTTGATGTGATTTATAACGTATTTTAATTTCGACTGTAATCAGATCAATACCAATACACAAATGCGACTGTCAGAACGGAAGACTTATCACATTGACCGTACCATTCGGTTGTAAAATCACGAGCGTACTACGATATACTTACTACAAACACATTGGAAATCGAAAGAGAGAGAGAAGGAGACAACATCGGCAAGTGCCGGTTCGTATAGCACTGATTTATGAATTCCAACATTCATGACACAAGACACCGAACCAAAACCAATATACAAAAAAAAAACACTTTTCATCAAAAAATCAAAATATCCATAAGACGTGCGTTGATGGTTTTTTTCCTTCCTATGCTAAATGATTATGAATGTGTTTTTTTTTAATTTGTTACATTTACGTACAAACCCGTTTTTGCGGCTCCAACTGAGTTTGTATAATAATCAACACATTTTACATAAAACCACAAACACGTGGTACCCATACAACTTGTTGAAATATTTCAAATATTCATAGTGTATGCATTTCACTTTGGCTGACAGATCAAATGGCTTGAAAACCGTACAGAAATGTAAAAGTGCAAATGAAGCAATTTGAATAAAAATTACTTAATCTAAAGTGTTTATTTCCAGTTTTATCATCGTGATCATCCAATTAAACAATAAAAACACACGTTTTTTTATTCATTCCAAATCCTTGCTATTTTCAATGCGTATCTGCTTAAATGTATCTGCGTATACGATGTACTCCTTTAATTCGAATCCTTCCATCTCTTTCGTGTGTCATTTGAATTGGGTTGAGTGTGATGTTTTTGCTGTTCTTGTTATTCTCATTCTTACTTTGATTTGTTGTGCCGCATAGTGCGCACTGTTCTCAAACTAATACACTCACGTCTCAGTTCACACAGCTAACAACAACTTGTTGAATACATTGAAATGTGTTTGTGACGGATTTTCGTTCCATGTATTTGTTCATTCCAATAAAAACATTGGCATCGAACGATTTCTATGTGAATGAGAATGAGAGCCGCATAACACAGACAGTGTTTCGTCACATTCATGAGCATGCATATATAAATGATTCGACTATACGGATTTTGACAGTAAAAATTATTCGTTTTGGTGCTTACGATATTCGTCCGTATCACACATTAGTTTCCTCAATAAACTGATTCGTTGAGCACGTTAAATTTGATTTGCTCTGTGTGTAATTTGTGTCTGGCGCCTTGCTTTAAGCTGGTTTCAATCAAATCTTTATTCATTTTTTCAAGTGGTAAGCATTTTTGCGACAATCCCGTCAATTCATTCAAATGTATCGTATCATAGAAATTACGGCGTTTTATAAAAATGACTGTAATCACAATGTTAATAGTATTGTCCCGATTTTGAATTTGATAGAATTTATTGCAATTCGCCCAGAAAACATTGCATTGTAGAAAAGAATAATATTATTCTTTCACATATTTGAAATTTTGTTCATTTCATTATCGCATCAATTGAATATGACAACCGATATTTCATCTCAATTGATTCATTTGTTGTCTGGTTCTGTTTGTCACCTTCACTTAACCGCCGATAACCTTTCGATCTGATTCGCTTGCTAGAAGGTACGAACAAGCAAATGAGAATCTTTAATTCAATGGCTACCCTATCAAAGGTTTCTATGTGATGACGTTTAAATGATTTTTTGCATTAAAATAAAAAATATCATAATAAAAACGGAATTTGATTTTAATTAACAACGCTTCATCTTCTTCTTCGCATCTTTGACAACACTGAATTTTCACCATTTTTTAAATAATGCCATTCAACAAATTATCTGCCTTATAATTACACACACACACACACACTCAATTATTTTCGTGTTGTACGCTATTTCTGTGGGTCAAACTCTCGGTTCAACAAATCACTTATCTCAAACCGGAGATAAATGTTTCTTGTCCCGATGAACACAATAACTTGTAAATAATCATCAAATTTACGCTCGTCTTCTACCAATATTACGTGATACAGATGCGATTACCTCATAGGTTCCTGTTTTCATTCGTCCACCATATCGGTCAACTGTACATCTTTTTTTCGTAGACCAAAAACAATTTTATTTGTTTGCTGTTCGCAATTAAACAAAATGATAAACATTATTATTGTTGTGATGAAAAATAATTTCCATTTATTTTCTTCTTGGTTGGTCGTTTGCTAATCAATATTATTGCCGTACCCCACATGATATGTGCTGATTACATTTGACCTCTAAACTGCAATTTTTTAAAATTTGTATATTTCCAATGTGATGTTGAACCTACTGATAGTCAACGGAGGCTCCTTTTTCCTAGATCGAATAGCAACCTAAATAACAAACAAGCGACGACGATGGGGTCTCATTATCAAACTGTTATTATTTATAAATGTTCATGGGTGTTAATTCATTTAAATTGAAATTGTCAACAACGCGAATTAATTCTTACTGTTGATTGATCGGTGTTTTCATTGGAATTTTTTGTTTAAAAAAAAAATTATCTCTTTTCAATAATAATTACAGTATCAACAACAAATAAAACTAATCAACATGTCGACTCCAACTGAAAGTAAGCAAATTTATTGAATCTAATTAAATTGTTGAGATGTTTATTTTTAGCCTTTTAATGTCTCTCATTTCATAATTGAAATTAATTGTCTTATCTTTTTCTACAGTTGGTGGTTACAAATTGGGCAAAACTATCATCGAAGGAAAAACAAAAGTCGTTTATGATTTGCCAAGCAATCCTGGCCTTTGTTTATTGCAAAACAAAGACAAAATTACCGCCGGTGATGGTATTAAGAAGCACGATATGGCTGGAAAGGCTGCCATCTCAAACTCAACCAATGGCAAAGTATTTTCGATTTTGAATGAAGCTGGACTGAAAACTGCATACGTTGCACAGGTATCACCAACCGCCTTTGTCTCCCGCAAATGTGAGATGATCCCAATCGAGTGGGTCACACGTCGCTTAGCAACCGGATCATACTGCAAACGTTATCCAATGGTCAAAGAAGGTTATCGGTACGTATGAATTCGTTGGATGTGTTTACAAGTTTACATCATTTTATCAATTCCTTATGGAAATCATTTTCTATGATTTCGACAACCCTATCAGCTTCATTTAATCATAGAATTTTTTTTATTTTGGTGAAATTCATTTAGTTTCTCGCCACCAAAACAAGAAACATTCTTCAAAGATGATGCCAACCATGATCCACAATGGACCGAAGAGGAAATTATTTCTGCTAATTTCGAATTCAATGGCCTTAAGATCGGTGAGTTTGAGCTAATACAAAATTTAACTTATCCTATTGACTCATTACCAATTTCCAATTTTCTAACAGGTCGCAATGAAGTGGACATTATGCGTGAAACATCGATTGTTGTGTTTGAAATCCTTGAAAAAGCTTGGGCATACCGTAACTGTGCATTGATTGACATGAAAATCGAGTTTGGTGTCGATGAACAAGGACAAATCGTCTTGGCTGATGTTATCGACTCAGACTCATGGCGTTTGTGGCCATCAGGTGACAAACGATTGATGGTTGACAAACAAGTCTACCGTAATTTGACCACAGTCACACAAGATGACCTGGAAACCGTCAAACGTAACTTTGAATGGGTCAGCGAACAATTGGATGCCATTGTACCAAAGAATGATAATTTGGTTGTTATTCTTATGGGAAGTCCATCGGACACAGAACACTGCGAAAAGATTGCCAAATACTGTAAAGGATTTGGCCTCAATGTTGAATTGCGCGTTACATCCGCACACAAAAGCACACAAGACACAATTCAAATTGTTCGCGAGTACGAAAGCCTCTTCAATAATTTGGTATTCATTGCTGTTGCTGGCCGATCAAATGGGTTGGGCCCAGTTTTGTCAGGCAACACCACCTACCCAGTCATCAATTGTCCACCAGTTAAAAGCGACAATGTCAACATTGATATCTGGTCCAGTTTGAATGTACCATCCGGATTGGGTTGCGGTACTGTCATTTATCCAGAAGCCGCTGCTCTTAATGCCGCTCAAATTCTAGGTATCGGCAACTATACCATCTGGTCAAAACTTCGTGTCAAGCAACTATCCAACATGATCAACTTGAAGCAATCTGATGAACTTATTCGTGGTCTTCGCACCGTATCCGTTCACAAATAATTCATTGTTTTTTTTTCTTCAAAAGTCATGTTTTTTAAAAATTTCTTTAAATGCATACATTTTGCATGCGCATCACACAAATTACAACCCCATTTTAAGAATGTGAATTGAATACACATTTAATTTTTTCAATAAAATGTTCAATTTTGTACACTAAAGCTGTGTTTTTATGCTGCCATAGTAGTATGAGTGCCGAAGAGTTTGCAGCGCTACATAAAGAATTTAAAGGACTCTTTGCGCCCGATGAATCTATTGAGATATTTTACATGCTCAGCAAGTTGGAAGGATTTAAATTGAAAACTTTCAATCAAACGCCACGAAAATTCCTAAACCATACTGTGGAAGATACGCGAACACTTCAAACAATTGAACCTCATGAACTAATGAGCCAGCAACTTTTGAATGCAATAGAATTCAAAGTATCAACCCAGAGATAAAATATTTTATAAAAGTCAAAAGTGTTGGTAGTTTTAACTTTTGGCAATCATTTCGGTTAAAGAGATTTACTTTAGGTGTATCTATAGATTTAAGTAGTTTGGTTGGCCTTCGAATTCTCTTGACCAAATTCAAGATGCCTGCTAGCCCTGGCGAAATTCAGGAGCTTAGACCCAAATTTAAGGTGGGGACCGCGGACACAGAAATTATATTTAAATTCGAGAAAGATGTTAATATCAACACACCATTTAATAACGTCCATTTTATTTTTGATAGTCAAATTTGTGGAGGGAAATATGATTATACATTGAGAAACAATATCACCATGGGTGATATTCGTTTCGAATTTGCAGATGTATTAGTAACACGACTCTTTTTCAATAAATTAGATGCATGGGCAGTGTGCAGTTGCAAGGCCTTTTATGTCAAAAAAGTGCCATGCAAATGCGTGAGAATGTCTGCGAATGTCTGCGAATGTATGCAAATGCGTACAAAAAACACCGAATGTTTGCGAATGCCTATGAATCTGTCTAAATGCCTGCGAATGTCTATGAATTCATTCGGCAAATTTGAAACTGTCATTGGTTTTACTTGTTTACAAAAAGTAATTTTGTGTTTTTAGATTGCCGATATTTATCAATTCATGGACATTCAAGTGTAAAAATGGTGAACTTTTTTTTTCAAAAAAAATCTCTTAGTTTTGATCAAATACTTTTGTAAAGCAAAAACATCGCTGTCACGATTGACAACAGCAAACCACTCCATGCTACAACATTCACGCGCCCATACGCACGTGTTTCAACGGACAAATATAAGAGTGTATACGAATATCCGTACAGCGCAGCGAATGTTTGCAAGTCCCATTGCTCTATGAATGTCTAAAATGGTGAGCGAATGTTTAAGAAAATCTGCGAATGCCTGCGAATGTGTATGTAAACATGCAAATGCGTGCACATTTCTGAATATTTTGACGAATAAATACGTATCCACAGATACATAAAAGGCCTTGTGCAGTTGTAGTCCAATAAATTGTTCGAATGACACTTTATTTGTTTTAATTTTTTCATCTCCGTCATAGGTTCGGAAATAGGTCGAATAGGTCAAACGGGTCAGATTGACCCCTTGGCGTTTGAGGAGTTGAGTTTACAGTTTGCCCATCAACAATTAAGACTTTTTTCACTTTGCTTTTCATTTATAATTCGAGTAGAAAAAAATGAGAGGCAAAAGACAATTCTAATTCCATTAATCAAAATAAACAATTTGATGTTTGAGGAACTTTGAAAGTTAAGTAGAACTAACAATATCCTTCAGTGAATAAAGAACAACAATTATTTTATGTTAAATATGTGCTTTATTTGTATACGTTTAGTTTTCCTCATGACAAATATAGAAATCACATTTACAGAGATTTTTCCACGATGCTAGTTGTTTCATTCTTTTTATTTCATTTGTTTAAAATGGCGTTAATTTTCAGCGAAATATGAGATTTAAAAAAAAGGAATGAGGACAATGACTAGAGTTTACAAACTCAATTTGAATGAATTATAATTTTCAGACAAAAGCTACTAAATTGCGTTGTAAAACATTGCAGAAAAGTCTTAAAAGTTTATTTAAACCGATTAAATGGAAAAATTGGAATGAAAGAAACTAGTTCATTTGTTGTTTAAAAAAATACGGAATAATGATGCACGATGAAGACATGATATTTATTAATCCCTTTTAGCTAAAAGAGGTGTTATTCTGTTGATGTTGTAATTGATGTTGGCTCAAGTTTGGATTTTGTTGTATTTGTTGGGCTGCAAGTAAATTTGGTGATTGGTTTTGTTGGCTGAGTTCTGCTTTGACACGTCTTGCGATGTGAGATCTAGTGTGTTTGCGCAAATGATCTTTCCGATAGAATCCTGCCAATAACATAACAGCAATGAACATTCATTTTCTTTATAAACCATCGAAATTCTTTGGATTATTTTATCACAAATTCTTACCTTTACCACATTCTTGGCAAATGTGCCTCTTTTCGCCAGAATGAATGACAAAATGCAATGTAAGCTGTTCTTTGCGTTTGAACGCCTTCATGCAAACCGAACACACAAATGGCCTTTCCGAATTATGAGACTGTTTGTGCCGGGTTAAATGGTCCTTACGTTTGAGTGCCGCGTTGCAAATGTCACAAATGAACCTAAGGTCACAACACACATAACGAAATTTGTGATAAAAATACACTGAAAAAATACGAATTTAATTTGTGGATGCAAAGTAGTTCTACCTTCGCTCCAAATTATGACCCACTAAATGCTCCTCTAGGAGACCTCTTTCTGGATACACCATATGACATTCTGGACAGCCATACAACGTGCTGCCATCGAGAGCAGTCGTTAGTCGAATCTCTCCTGGTTTTGGTCGCGGTTTCTTTTCTTTTGGTGGCTTCTTTTTCTTCTTCTTTTTGGTTGTCGTTGATGTTGATGTTGATGTTGACGTTGGTCGAGAGGTATTATTGTTGGTCAACCCGTTACCATTATTAATGCCATTGGCTCCATTCGAAGTGTTCGTTAAATTATGTGGTTGATTGATGTTGTTCGTTGATGTTGTCTGAATCAGATTGTTATTTCCTGAGCTTGATCCATTTGTGTGGGACTGTTGTTGTGTGGTTGGTGCTTGAGGAATAGACAGATGCTGTTGCTGTGATTGTGATTGCATCGTTTGCATTTGGTGCTGTTGCGGTTGATTCAGTATTGAGGCATTTGATAACAAACTTGAACTCAATGAATTCAAACCCAAACCTTGAGTTAAGTTCTGGGTGTGCGACAAGTCGATATTCTGCAGAATTGGATTAAACCAGATTAAAAATAATTTTAAAACCGTGTTTGAAAGAGAATAATCAATTAGAAGCATAAAACGTTACCGATAGCTGATTTTGTGATTCTTTTTTAATACTCTCAGCGGAGTATTTAAGGAAGTGGTGCAACGATAAGGGCAATGTGCTGGCCGGTAAATGTGATAAGTAATCAGCAACAGCTGAACTCGGTGCCAATGATTGCCAGCCTGAAATTGAGAACATTCATAAAAGATTACAATTCGAATACAGATATAACAATTTGCAAAACATTTGCGATGAAAGCAAAAGACAAACCCACCTCGTTTGGCGTCAGTCTGTTGATTTAATAGAGCACTGCAAATATCTTGAGTGATTTCTGGTTGTGATTGATGTAATTGTGAGTTCGATGCGTTGGATTGTTGATACGAATTTGATAAGCGCTGTTTATCATCGCTGTTCGTATGCAAATGAGATGATGGTGTATACGCTGGCACATTTGTCTGATAGTGGTTGTTGCTAACATTCGAATTGCTGCTTACATGTCCATTGTATTTTTGAGTCATTGTACTTGCAGTCAGGCTATCATCACCGCGAAATTTCGACAATATCGGAGGAACATTGGATTGATTGCAATGATTCATGTTTGACACATTCGCCGATGCAGAACTGTTATTGTGATATCGATTCGATGAATCCTGCATAATCGAAACGCATTCACGCTATAAATTGTTCATTTGAATCATTTGGGGTTGGATGAACTTACTTGTGCATTGGCTGTGAATTGATGTATGCCCGGTATGGAGGCCGAGAATGGATTTCCAAACGGCGAAAAGTTCATTTTTTGCTATATTGCTGCGCCTATCCAGATCGAAACACCCCTATTAGAATAAGAATAGACAGAAATGGTTGTTTAATCCAAAAATTTGTCTGTAAGTTCAAACCAAAGTCACCAGTCACATTATAGCTACTTATAGCGACAATAATCTACGAGTCAATTTATTTAATCCATATGAAATCACCATATTTTCGTCTAGCTCATGGCGATGACTCATTATCACCATAGAATTTGGTAAATAAACGAACAAAATCTTACAGCAAGTGAAGAAATCGATAAATTATACACTACAGTGTTCTTCTGTTTTCTCCTACAAATTTTTATCGAATCCAATAAATCTTTAGTATTTTCAAGCACGCAATTTAGAGTAGTAAAAAAAAAGTTTTCGTCTGAAATTTACATGTGACTTGAAACACAATCGATTGTAAGATATTGGTTCAACGTTCTTTTTCTGACTGATTCAGAATTAATAGAATTGAATGGTTATCGTTGCACTCAAGCGTTCGGCACACTTGAAAGACGACTAATTTTATCTCATTTGAATTCATTAGTGTGACTATTCATTGAAACAGGCGGCGTGATGTTTATTTTTTTTTTTACCGACGCTTTGTGTGTGCATTGTGTGGAAACGCGTGCGGACTTATGTTTTCACGTTACGATTTCGTCCGTTTAAGGGTGGGTTTTTCCACATCCGTCTCGATGCATACACGCGCTACATTTTCCTCACTATCCATCGCAGCACTCAGCACACAGCACATATACATCCAAGTGCCATGCATCTATACATATGTAAGTAGTACGATGATTGTTTACCTTTTCCAGACTCACTTGTTTTGACTGTGTGCTATGTGCTGTCTCATGCATTGCCAACGTCAACGTGCACACACATTCTCGATTTTTAGCGTCAATTGAATAAATAAAATTTACAATACACAGATTTGGGGAATTACTTTTGCTTTCATCAAAATTCTAGTGCGTTTTTTTGTATTGTGTGTGCTGTCCGCTGTTGCTGTTGCCGTTTTCGTTTTGCACTTGTGTCGCGGATTTGACGCATGGCGGCTATTCACCTCCCTCAAACGCATTTTGTTCAGCGGCAATGCCTTTTCATATTGTTTCTATCGTTTTTCATCGCCAAGTTCAATTTTATGAATGCGTTTGAATTTGACCAAGCAATAAATGTGTGTGGTTCATTCCCTTTTTGCACCGCACACTCTCGCCCAACTAACGCAAACAAAGAGCAATTTATATCGAAAGTACATCCAATGCCAACGTAACCATTGACTGCCGTCTATTCGCATTTAATGCAAATGGATAATTATTATCGCACTCATCCTATGCGAATGTTGTGTGGCAATATTTCAATGAGAAAAAAAAAACACCATAGGAATGGCTCATCGGTTCGTCATAATGGAATCAAATTAAAATAATTTTTAATCGAAAATTTTCCCCGAATTGTCGAGAACTTAATTAACAATAGATTTTTCCATAAAGATTGAGTAATTGTGATTTGTTTTTTTGAATTTTCAATGGAATCGATGAATTAAGCTCTTGAATATAATGAGGCAAAGGTCAATGATCTGACTGGGATTGCAAGATGCATAACGAATGAATAAATCAATAAAATGACAAATCACATTCGAATCATTTGGCTGGAATGTTATTGAACATTGAAAATGTTGTTTATTTCGATTCACGTAGAACTTTCACTTTTTTTTTGGAAACAAATCAATAAATTCTATTCATATTTTTACATTGTATTTTGAGGTTGAGACCGTTCATTTTGTTTTGTTATTGATTTTAATTTTAATATTTATTTGTGTCTGAGAAAATAAATGAATAATATAAAATACATACTTTTATTGGTAATCTGTTAATTAGATATTGGATGGCACTTAAATTAAACTGTTTGAACACTGGACCGGATTTAATCAAATGAATTGTATGAATTCTGAACTGGACACAAACAGATGGAATTTGTGTTTAATAGCTTTTATGTTTGCCGTCGCACTGACTGGCTCCGGAATGGAGTGTGTGTAAAAAAGCGAACTTGCACTTCGGGATTTATTTTATTTGTATTTATAATACAATAAATAAGGGCCGTATGTATACACTATACACTCTAATAAATGCGTCGTTGTACGCATATTCTCCATTGTGACGCGCGAATGAAAAGAAAACATCCACCCTCCTCTTGGTGTTTTTATGTTATATATATATATTTTCCATAGTTATCACAATACTACAGTTCAATTGCATAGCCGCCGTTCATATGAGACAAATATGTCGCCAAATAAACCAAAGCGTACGACGATGGAGACGGTGTGTGTCCTTACCTCACCTAACCACCCTCATTTCACTTTCAATCCGCTTCTTATCACATGTGCATGCTACGATATTTGAATGCGCACTACAAACAGGGTGTATTGATTCACGTTTTGGATATTCTTGATTTCATTCGGACTCTCGCGGAGAAAGAAGAAGCAAACAATTTGAATTTTGTGAATCCCCAATGCGTATGTAATGAAAAGGTCTTCTCATTTTGGCTTGGTACAACTTAGAATTTCATATAAATCTAGAGCTGCCCTTGGTCTGAATTTAAAATTATTAGCATATCTTCATTTTACTTCAGTTTACTTGTTAAAATCATCTGCAACGAGATTGATAGAATAGAGATAAAATCAATTAACACTGAGCCAGTCTAGTAGTCACTATAAACTATAGTGGAAATACACGGTTAGGATTCAGAAGCTTTCGAAATATATAACTGATGCCAAAAATATGATTATGTCATTTCTGGCAAAAGTTAATCTAATATCACCACATGAATATTGCATTTGCTAACCACAACGGAATGGGTTGTATTCGAATTTGACAGTATGTGTAAACATGAGCTACACAACAGTGTATGTTTGACAGTTCAGTCTACAGCTGTCACAGAATTTTCAATGCAAACAAATGCTGTAGTAATATTACGCATTTCAATGCCACTCATCGATATGTGAATGTGCTACGTCAAAAACTGTTTAATTTTAATGTGAACACAACTAAAAATGATGAATAAAACTTTAAAATACTATAGAATTTGTGAATGTCCAAAAGATTTGTGCGCATAACTTATCGAAAATAGAACGTGCATCGTCATCAAAAGCAACTACTTTCAAATCTCATTTTATTGTTTACATTTTGTCGATCAGTGGCATGAAACAGAGAAAACAATAATCAAAACATTTACGATAGAACAAAGCATTTGTTGACATGTGCATGAATGATAATAAAATTAAGTCAATGTCACAAATCTAATTAGCTATTTCTAACTCTAGTTATTCGGGCTGGGTTTTTGTTTTTTTACTTCGCAAGAGAAAGTTCACATAAAATGGAATCGAAGATTTTTTAGTAAAAAAACAACAAACACAAACACAAACACACACACACATCAAACGCGATAAGCTCATTGAAAATGAGTGGTCGATTATTTGGTGACTATAAAAATTGCACCATGATGCTTAAAAATTTGATGGACAGTGTGAAAGAGGTTCAAAATGTGTATGGAAAAAATAAAACTTTGCTAGCCACCGAAAAAGATAAAAGGTAAATGGAAACGTGTACGGTCGCATTGCATATGAACGTTGTTACTAATTTCGTCACTTGTAATTCTTATCACAGAGTTCAACGCATGTGTACAAACTGGGAGTCTGCTTTATCTCATGGATTGAAAACCACATCAGTATTTAAAAATATTGTGTCGGGGAATTTGACGACTGAACTGCCAACAACATCATTTTGGGATTTTGCTTTCAATCACTTGACGATACACGAAAAGGAGCGATTTTCCACACTTCGACATGGTTTGCATACTTTTGTAAATTAATCAATTTCATCCACTTAATGCACGAAACATTGATATTCTTTACAGTTCACACAGACCAAGGAAAAGTGCGTGCATTGATAAGGGCTGCTTTAAATGAACGAGCGCTTGAACGCTACATTTTAACTTGGTTGGGCGACTTAAACGGCTTAAATACGTATTACGAGAGTTGGGCATTGATTCGTGACAACGAAGCGAGTAATCTGTTGCCATCAATAGCTGCAGGTTGGTTCAATGACAAGAATTGTCATCGTTTCGGATTCTTAGACATGGTTTTTTTTTCTGGTTAGGTCTTGGATCGATTCTATTTGCTGTAACTGTGGATTGTCCTGAATTAAACGTGACAACATCCGCTGAGTCTATGTCACCGCGACAGAGCAATGAAATTATTATTGCTGTACCAACAGTCAGCAGTACAAGCGAACGAAAGCCTGCTACATCAAAGCGAGCGGCTATCATATCATTTGAAGAAGATGAAAACACTTCATTGATCAATAACAATGTTCTAAAATCATCAACACCACCAACCGCTGTCTCTCTAGCTGATGCCTGTCTAAAGTACCAAGAAAAGCAAAAGTTGGCTGAAGCAAAGTCAAAACCATTTGCAACAGATTCCACTTATGAACGTATACATGCTGAACCAATCAATGTTGCAACTTCATCACATCCAAATGAAATGGTTTTCATTGAGCCCGAATCACCGACGGCAATCACAATTATCAATCCAGTGACCCAGACATATCCATCGTTTTCAAACTCTTATGATTATAAGGAAACCGATTCGAGTATGTCGAAGGCCACCGATAGTAGTAGCATTACTTCAAGTACAACCACACACTCTTCAAATTCAGCATCGAATCAGGCTGCTTCCCAGCCATCACACTCAACATCGATGAGCAGTTCCATTAGTTCGGTGCATAATTCTCCAGATACACCGAACACGCCGAATACAACATCATCATGTCAGGAGAACGAGTATATTTCACGTATTCAAGAATTAACCACCGTTGAAAATGAACATATCCATCGAATTCAAGGGCTGGAAAAGCGATGTGCCTGCTTAGAAGAACGTGTAACTACATTAACACTGTGAGTATCGTGATTTTTTGGAATATGCTTGGCAGTTTGCTTGAGTATACAACTATTGCACAGAGAACTATATTTTTATGTTTTCTTAATTTTGCTGTTGCATAGGGAGAATGCCCGTCTAAGGTCTGTTCATCACAATCTAGTGACCAGTCGACATAGTTCAAGACATTTTTCCGTTAGCATACCACGTGTATCGCTACAGCGTCGCGATGATTCGAATAAAAAATATTTTGCATACGAAATTCAAATAATACCCATTTCGGGCGGTGAAAATGACAGATGGTCGTTACTCAGACGGTATAGTGAGTTTTATCGGCTGGACAAGTATTTACAAAAGAGTAATCCGATGATAAAAACTTTGGATTTTCCTCCAAAGAAAAGCTTCGGTAACATGGTAAGTACATGGAATTTCCATATGGAAATATATATTTCATGTGCAAACAAATAGTTGCGTGTCTGTAATAAAACATTCTTTTTTTTTGTCAGAATGCCGAATTTGTTGAAATGCGTCGTCAAAGGCTACAAGTCTATTTATTGGGTGTTTTATCATTGACACCAGAAATATCACGATGCACCACCAGATCCCAGTTAGAGCAAGCGTTTCCATTTTTTAAGCAAAGCCATCAATTGTAAATTAAATTATTAAATTCGATCATTTTTTATCGACAGAATCTTTAAGCGTTGAATTAAGCATATATCTTTAAAATCAAACAAGATTTTTAAGCATATTTGTTTTCTATATTTGTTAGACACAATTTTACATCAAAAATTACAAATTTTAGGCCACTGAAACCGATGTATCCGATTAAATTCAGTGTTTCAAACATTTTGAATCAAAAGCATGCTATTTGTGAGAGATCCATTGAAATAAAACTAATCTTCATTTATAACATTCAATTTATTTTCAACGATTCAACATTTTGAGCCAAACGCTAATGATTGAAATGTGGTTTTCTTGTGCGTTATTTCAGTAAGTTCTCTATCAAGAAGCTCGTGTAGTGTTTCGTTAGTGTGCTTATAATACCAGTAGCCATTTTTATTGTTGTCTTTTGCATACACAAAATCAAATCGTTTAGGACCGCTTTTTGGCGAACTCAACCAAATTTGTTTGTTGGGTGATTGTTTGTTTATGACATACGTGCCGTGTGTCGATCCAAGGCTTACAGTTAATACACCATCCTGTGAATCAAATTAAAAAAATATAATGTATTGAAATGTTGCAATTTTCATCTAACTGATTCCATCGTCACCTTATTCAAAACATCCGCTGTAGCTAAATCATTAACACTTTCAACTAGCTCTTCAAAATAGTCACATAGACTATCTAATGTTTCTACGCAAAATTGCTCATAGTCAAGTTGACTAATTGTATCGGATGAATATTGAACTTTTTGTGTTGTAAGCAAATTGCACTGAGTATTTTTGCCAAATAAATTTGATCGGACGGGAAATTTTCCTAGTAAATTGAAACTTGTATGATTGTTCACGGTTCTTGGACGCACAAAACTGGCTATCGTTCTTATTTTTTGCTGCTTTCTCACACAGAAAGCAAGGTTTTTCCTCAGCGTATTCATTTCAGCTCGATTTTGTTTTGATTATGAACAATTGAGGTTAGTTTTCATATGACATGTGAACTGAAATCTAAACGAACCTTAACGAGAGCTATTTTCAAACCGTTATGAACATTTATTATTGCTATCAATTGCATTTCCACTAGACAAATCAATGAGTTGTTGGTTCATAAAATAAAATTAGAATAATTTTAAAACAAATTAAAAATTGCGACGTAACCATTCTAGATAAAAGAGAATAGTCTTTGTAAATTAGAATGTCACATATGTTGCGTCAGTCAAAATTCCACAATTGTTTTCTTTAGCTGACATTAAAATCTGCAATGAAACATAAAATTTCACATAAATATTAATGATAAAAAAATTCGACACATGATACATACATAGCCATCATTGCCCCAAAGATTACTAAAACTATTTTTCACCAGCCAATAGTCTTCACCGCGTATATTACCATAGCCAACAACTAAAACGTAGTGAGTTAAATGGTTGTCTTTGTTTCCACTGAAAATATTCGTAATATAACATTCGTTCATATTAGAGAAATGAATCGAATAAAATATAAAAATAATTAAAATTTGGAGAAAAAAAATGACAGTACCATTTGGGTTCAAAGTAAACACCATTGGAATAAAAGTGAAAACTTATGTGAAGCATCAATAGCAACATTAATTGGCCCGTGTTTCAGTAGAGCCAATTTCATTGCCTGTGGATCGCTAACTATATTGACCCAGCCGGCAATCGGTGGGGCGAGAGTAACATTTGCATCATTTACATGACAAAAACCATCTTGCCCTTTGTAACCACCATACGATTCATCAGTTGGAGTTCCACCGGTTTTTATTATCCATTTGTATGCTCGAAAGTCTTGACCACCATTGCAACCATCATTTCCGAATTCCCATGAACAATCGATTAGGGCCTGTGTTGATAGGCGAGTTAAAATTCCGTTCTGTATGAATAGAGCTCCTTCTATTGCACCAATTGAACCAAAAGACCAACAAGATCCACAAACTGCCTGATCTTTTACTGGTGTAACAGCCCCAAAAAGTCTCCAATCATATTCATTGGGTGTGTCAGGGAATTCATCCAAGTCATATGGGAATGGCTGTCCATATTCACGAACACCAAATGATGGTTTACGACCTTGTAATAATTTGAGCTCGTCTTGTGTTCGGTCGGCTAAGTGATTAACAGATAAACTGAAACTCAAATGTTCACGGTTTTTTGAGTGTATAAAACGTAGGTTTTGCATAAACACATTTTGTCGTCGAATTCGATCTTCGATTGACACGTACGTTACACCATGCTTCTTCATAAAATTATTATGTTCACGATTGACATGTGACGACTCAGTCGGATGAACAAACTCTTTCATTGGATTAAATAAGGCAAAATGACTGAAGCCCGGTCCTGGAAAGGCAACGCATGGCTTACCTATTTTTTGGGACGAAAAGTTAATTTGATACATATTTAAAAAAAACGGATTTATTTGCACCTTCGTTTACTTCAAAGATATCAGCTGGAATTTTGTCTTGTGAATATGAGTTATAGTCCAAATGATAGTGATCAAAGTGAGCTCCAATCAATGAATCCCAACCGCGTACTTCATATCGAACTGGAATTGGCCGCTGAAATGTTTCACTTTTTAATGAGATATAACGAACCCAGATGGTGTATTTGTGAATATTGTTGTGAATCGTCTCTTTCATTTCGAATTTGTCACAATTCCAACCAAGTAAATCCTCGTTGCCTATGAATTGATTTGGTTTGAATGGAAACATTACAAAAATAACAACCAACAACTTACCAGAGAATTGGAATTCACTACAGTCTGGTAATACCGATTGCATTTTAATTTGACGCTGTTTTGTACCATTGACTCGTAAACAAGTGATTTTATTCAATTCTTCTGTAGTTGTGACCGGAGCGACTTTTAATGACACTCCAAAAACACCCATTTGACTCAATTGATAAGTTTTCACGGTTCCTCCATAGTAATCAATACGTGAACAGTTTGCAGTTTGATCAAACCAAGCTTCGAATGGTTCTTCAATTTCGGCATATGGAATGTACAAAACTCCCTTAACAGAATGCGTCGATTCCCAGTGTGGTGGACGTTTGGCTAACACTTTGCACAAAAGATGAGCTATAGAAATTTAGACGTAACAATAAACCAAATTATCGTTGTGTTCTCTTATCAAAACTCTCACAACGCTCTAAGTTAGTCGACATAATATCAATATATTTTATCAAAATCACTCACCACTGACACAAAATATGTTCAGAATGAATATAAACAAATCCATTTCCTTGATTTGTTCACAGAATATAAAAATGATTACATGAAGAAGTTATTTTAATTTCAAACATATGCAATCAACGTTATCAGTAAGAGCGCAAAACATTGGCCTATTGAAACGTCAAAAACGCAGCTGAAACGCAATTTAGCCAGTGGTGAGAAATTAAACTACACAGATCGTATTCTATAGGATAAATAACATGTTAACTAGATTCCACCGAATGTGCCGAATACGATAATTATCTTATTCATATAGGAATGGTCTGGCCACATTCACAAACACTAAATGATGATTCATGATATTTTAATGCCTTGAACTCGTCTTTTTTTCGGTCAGATAAATTGAAATCCAAATTTATTAACTGATTTTGCGATGCTTGACAAATCGCTTGAACACGGCTGTTGTGCAGCCACGTATAATAAGTGACACGTGCATTAGTGATGAAACGTGATCGTCTGATGACAATCACACTTATCGGTTTTTGTTGTTCTGAAAAGTCCTTGCTGATGTGTGGAATTTTTAAGTAAACCATCCCCAACCATGAACCAGCAACCAATTTAAACATCCATGAATTTCCGAAAAAGCATCATAGGCGCCAATCAACCATTGTCTCAGTTGATGTTTCACTGATTGTTTTACGTTCGATAGTCATTGGCCAACCACTCGCCAGAATGGCCAATCAAATATAACTATTGGATATCTAATAGCTTTTTTCTCCCGGGGGTTCCATTCTGAGACGTATTATAGCTTTCAAATAACTCAAACTATGAATCGCAATAACGGAAGAATTCAATTTCGGGACATTTGTAGTATATAAATTTCGAAATAGTAAAGTTTATCTTTACGATAAAAAGTTTCGTAAGAAAACGTAGGCGTTGTTAATGGGGTGACGAACGGTGACGAATTAAAGTTAGCAACGAACAAAATATAAGAAATGCTGGAGAGAACGATGCGAAAACAATAATGTGTCAGGCGGAGCAAGCAAAAGTATTACTGAACGATGATAAGCTAGTTATGAGTGTTCATTTTTTGAACACTTGCACAATTTAATCGACTGAGTACTGTATGACGAATTGAGTTAAATTGAAACAGCTTTATCGGAGTAAATGATGAATAAGGCATCAGGATTGAATAAAAATGTAAATCAAACAAAATGAATTGACTTTGTTGAATTTTCACCCTGAAATCTTCAAAAAAAATTGGACATGCTATATTTGTTGTGGAAGAGGACAAGCAAACCATTGATTACATGTATAACATTTGATTGTTTAACATTTCAAACAGGCAAAAACACATTTAAAATCTTAGACTCCTGTAAATTCTTCAGTTAATCTCCAATGAACCGTGAAAATAAAGAGAAAACCGGTTTATAAATCAAAAGGTCGGTAGCAATTTTCCGACCACAACTTTAAAATGTTTGTGTACGAAGATTTTATTGTTTATTATATTTCGTTACAATAAAAAAACCGTTTGCTATTATTAAAAAAACATAAAAGTTTTGCTCAATATGCTTAAAATGTGACATAGGTTGCGTCTGTGAGGACACCGCAGTTGTTATCTTTAGCTGACATTAAGACCTGTAATGAAATGTAAAACACATATTTAATCCCCGAAAGTTAATGGTTGAATGACACAAAACAAAAGATACATACATAACCATCATTTCCCCAGAGATTGCTCCAGCTATTCTTAACCAACCAATATTGTTCACCATTCATAATACCATAGCCAACAACAAGGACGGCATGATCCAACGAGTTTTCATCGTTTCCACTGAAAATATCGATATATTATCAGTTAAATATAATTTTAAAGGTATATTCATAAATTACCATTTTGGTTCGAAGTAGACACCATGTGAATAGAAGCTGAATGATTTGTGCGATGCATCGATGGCAACAGAGATGGGTCCATGCTTAAGTAAAGCCACTTTCATTGCAGTTGGATTGCCACTGGTAACATTGACCCAACCGGTAAGTGGTGCAACCATAGTAACATTTGCATCATTGACATGGCAGAAACCATCTTGCCCTTTGTAGCCACCATATGATTCTTCAGTTGGAATGCCGCCCATTTTCTTGACCCAACTGTAAGCTCTAAAATCTTCACCACCATCGCAGCCATTATTTCCATATCCCCATGAGCAATCAACTAAAGCTTGTTGTGATACACGAACTAAATTGCCTCCATTGTGCAAGAACCAAGCACCTTCAATGGCACCAGTTGTACCAAATGACCAACACGATCCACATACAGATTGATCCTTCACTGGTGTGACGGCACCATACAAACGCCAATCATACTCATCGGGTAGATCGCTTAAAGCTCTATCTTCCAATCCATATGGGAATGGCTGGCCACCGTTATAACCAGCAGTTTTTCTAAATCCACGCAATGCCTTGAGCTCATCTGAAGTTCGATCGGTCAAATGATTTACACCTAAACTATAGGTCGAGCTCTCACGATTCTTTGAATGAATGAATCGCAAGTTTTGCATGAAAGTATTTTGACGGTGCATGCGCTCTAATGTGGTTTGATAAACAATACCGTGCTTTTTCATAAACCGAACATGTTCAAGACCAACATGCGATGAATCGGCTGGATGAATGAACTCTTTAACGGGATTGAATGTGGTATAGTGACCATCACCTGGTCCTGGGAATCCAACACATGGCTTTTCTATTTTTATTTTTTGTATCAAAATGTTACTTTAACAATTCTTTGAATCGACAACTGAAAAAAGAAATCATGGAAAATCGACTAAATTTACCTAGATCAACTTCAAATATATCATCAGGAATATCGTCATGCAAATAGGAATTGTAGTCCAAATGATAATGATCGTAATGTGATCCCAAGAGTGTGTTGTAACCGCGCATTTCATAACGAACTGGAATTGGTTGACGAGATGCTGGATATTTTGGTGATTTTACGTAACGCACCCACATTGCGTATCTGTTGGTTTTTTGGCCAATTACCTCCTCAAGAACGAATTTGTCACATTTCCAGCCAAGCAATTCCTCGGTACCTGATTATTTATTACAACATTTTACGTACATTGTACTGTATTGAACTTGAACAGCCAAATGAAATCTTACCAGCCAAAGTGAATTCTCTGCAATCCGGTAAAATAGATTGAGGTTCGATACGAAAATCGCTTGTACCGTTAACTTGCAAACAAGTCATTTCATTTAGTTTTTCATTGGTTGTGACTGGAGCGATCTTCAATGATGCACCAAATTCGCCTTGCCGACTCAATTGATATGTTTTCACAGTTCCACCATAATAATCAATACGTGAACGATTCGTATGTTTGTCGAACCAAGCTTCAAATGGCTCTTCAATTTCAGCATATGGGATATATAAAACACCCTTCACTGTATGAATCGGATCCCATTTTGGTGGCTTTGTGCTAAGTACTGCGCATATAAAAGCAAACGATAATATTGAGTAAACAAAATATAGTGTTTTTTAAAAATAATAATAATAATTCATTATTTTCCGTTCAATGTTCTAAAAAAGTAAAATTATTTGTTTTTGATGCCTGTTGCCTTATCGATTTGAACTAATGTTACTTGCTTTGCATTGCCCTATTCGTATTTGGTGCCGTGAATATATTTTTAACACATTTGAGATAAGGACTATCAATTCAAACGGTTTTTAACCGAAATGAAATGTCGCACTTATTTTTTGAAATTCAAACGTATGTTTCGGACAATGATTCAGAATTGAAAAGAGAAAATATTTTTTCAGAAATGTTGAATGAGATTCAACGGCAATTTCATCATTGTGACAATTGGTAAATAGTGTCATCAATCATTTGGAATGTTTCTTTGTTTGTTTTTTTTTTTAGATTTGAAGCAGATGTTTTTTGTGTTCTTATTGTGTCTAATTTTGATAGAGTTCATGGAAAATGAACATAAATAAGTTGATTTATTTGTTGAGTACAACACTTTATAATACGGTGTCTACCTGCAGTACAGCTGATGCAATCAAATTGTTTTAATGGTTTTTATTCTGAAAAAGACTGAATGGTTTCTTTAACAGGTAGTAATTTGAATCAATACATTTTTGAATATTTTCACAGAACAAAGACATCCAATTCCATGAGAATGATTGTAATGCACGAGACAGATTTTCATAAGAAAATCAAAACGTGATCAGACTAACTGACGACAATAATTTTCATAGAAAATAAAAACTTTACGAATCGTAAGATTAAATAACAAGTATAAAATACCAAAATAGCAACCCTATCAAATATTCTACATTCAATCTTTAAGTGGAACGGTTTCAGTGTAGAAAAAAGAAAAAAAAATTGTTCGTCGTCTAATTCAATTAATCGAACGAACAATGTACATTGTGCAAAATTGTTTGTCATGGTAAGTGACACAACCGCAACGCACTTGCACACCAGACATTTCATACGCTTAAATGATTTCAATATTAAAACAGACAATTTACTTACCACCGATGCAAAGTGCACTTAAAATTAAAATAATCAATTTCATTGCCGTGAGATTGACTATTTTGCTGGATTAAAAAAATAGAGTTTAATTTACAAAAGAAAATCAAATTGAAAACCGAAAGTATTTCTTTAGGTAGAGAGTGCTATCGGTTTGACTGCAAGATTTCAACTAATTTAAAAAAACACCAAACAGCCGATGAACTTAGTTTTCGTTCTCTTTGCTTGTTGCACTCATACCGATGCATGGCACCTCTTCGCAATGTAAATACACTCGCATCAAACACAAACGACGATGTTCACTGAACGATACGGCAGCCTCAGTTGCGAATGTGAGAAGAAGGAATAGATGAAGTTCGTTTGTCGCATCTCGTATGATGAGCCTTATCGTTCAATTTTTTTTTTGTTCAGTGGCCTGAATGTTTTTGTTGCTTTTTTTAACTCCGTTTTTGTACGATTCGCAAGGCCTTTAGTTGATGAAAACATGCGATTTTATTTGTGTTCTTCTTTTCTGTTCTTCTGTTCATCTATGACGATATTTTCAAATAATAAAAACGCCCGTTTTTATGCATCGAAAATGTTGTGTAAAATGCTTTTCGGCATTCCAAATTTGTGATCATATCATTTTGTTCTCTTCATGTCGTTTTAGCTGTATGAATATTTTCTGAATACGATTGATTAAAAATTTGATCATAAATGAAATCCAAAATAGAAAATGAAATAATTTGTTTCTATATATTTATTTCCATCGTCTTAAAAATATTCTAACATAGTTAAGACATTAATTAGGCTAACTTTCCATAACCGTATTCATATTTGTCCAATGGATCTGTTGGCAGGCGAGCTGGATTCTGTAAATGAAAAATAGATTGTTTGTAAATTCATTTCGATATTAAATAAACATGACACAATTGTATTGTTGCTCACCATTTCCTTAATGCGATCCTCCAGAATACTAAACACGTAATGATTTACCACAATTTCATTTGGCAAAGCTACACCTTGTACGCGATAAAAACTGTCAGTTTGATTAATGTCAGCAAATTTAAAAACGCCACCAACTGTACAACGTCCCAACAGAGCAGTTGAATTCATCATTGGTCCACGACTAATGTCAATATGATCACCGATTCGGTAAATAACAACTGAACCATCTTTTGAAATGCTTGGCAATTGTTCACGTTTGAATGGACAATCTCTGAATATTTCCAACGCTAAATCATGCACCACCTCAAGACGTTCGAATTTCAAATCTTTTGCGGCCATTTTTACCATTTCAGCGGAAATTGTTCGAAGTTCTTCTTTATTTGGTTTCCAATTTTGGTGATCTATTGAAATATCGTACACAAAGCTACCCGATTTTACGTTCGGCGATGGAAAACTGTGCAATTGTACGTTGACTGTGTCTTTGAACACTTTCGACAGAGCAGCTCCCAACATAAATGAACATGATCGCCAAAATGCACTGAAAAATTTAATTGCATTTTCAGCAAGAGTTGAAACGACAATTTAAATAGGTCAACCTTACCGATTAGCTAAATAGGGTTCAGCCACTGTAAAGTTTAATAGCTGAAGCGTACAGGAATCTTCCAGTGGTCTGTGCATATCCCAGGGAATCGTGCCGTCGATTAAAGCTATTGCTGTTCTATTGCAGTGGACGTCCGATAAGTCTGTTGTATTCGAATTAAATAATCATCCAATTAAAGGCAATTTAAAAAACACTGATTCAACTTAAACTGTAAAGAGTATATGGTTGGATAATCTTACGTTGAGCACAATGATACGGTGTCGAAAGGTTTTTGTTCATCACCAGTGTGGTATCTTCCGGTAGTCCCAAATAGCGAACTTCAATTTTCTCAATCCGACCAACAGCATCTTTTTGTCGTTTCGCCTCCAAATCAAACAGTTCATTCTGATACTTTCGTATGTTGTCCCGAGTTGATAAACATCCTACAGGAATTTATAAATTCATGCACAAAAATATATTTTGTGAATTTTGTTCCATTAGCTCAATACAATTTAACCTAAAATTGCGGCAATACACTACTTACTTTGCGATAATTTATAAAAGTTCTGAAAATGTGTGGACAGTTTTGGAATATTTCTCCTCAGAGCATTCATTGTGATCAATTATTTTCTGTATACACTTCACTAAATCATTAAATTTTAATTAAAATCCTTAAAAAAATCCAAAACGCACAATTCGAAATGTTTTTCTTCATCGATGTGTGTTTTGTACTGTGACAGTTCACACGATAGTTGGGCTATTGAAAGCCAACTTCACATTGATCGAAATGTCAATCGCCATTCTTATTGTTCTTTTTGCTGATTCGTTTGTTACGAGCCACACGTGTTTTTATTGTATTACGACTAAAACAAAGGTCGAAATTTATTTTAAAATCGAAATTTGTATCGTCAATCACACAAAACATGGAAGTGGATAAAAGTGCAAACATTGATGCTGATGTATTTTTGCCGCCAGCCGGAAGACAACAGGCAAAAGCTGGAAAAAAGCGAACGATCAGCACTTCTGCTGGAGCAGAAGAGCATATGCAAGTTGATGAAACCACAGGCATTGAAGGTGCACGCAAAACAAACGCCCCAAAAGCCAAACGAAAGAAGCATACATCGATTGAGATTCGTAAAGTTCCAGTTCCATCACACAGGTATGTAAACATCACGATTTTTCTATTCGAAATATTTTCGATAAATTTTACTCAAATGTTCACTTGTTCAATTTTAGATACACACCACTAAAGGACAATTGGTTGAAGATTTTCGAACCACTGGTTGAGAATTTGAAGCTTCAAGTTCGTTTCAACATGAAAGCACGTCAAGTAGAAATCCGTTTGAGCCCAGAAACACCGGACGTATCAAATCTTCAAAAAGGTGCTGATTTCGTGAAAGCCTTTGTTTATGGTTTTGATATCGATGATGCAATGGCGTTGCTACGTTTGGAGGATCTGTTCATTGAAACATTTGAAATTAAAGATGTAAAAACATTGCGAGGTGACCACGAGAATCGAGCGGTGGGTCGTTTAGCTGGTAAAGGTGGTCGTACCAAATTTACCATTGAAAACGTTACAAAGACCCGTATCATTATCGCTGACACACGAATTCACGTCTTAGGAAGCTATCAAAATATTCAATTGGCACGACGTGCGCTGTGTAATCTTATTCTGGGCTCACCACCAAGCAAAGTGTATGGCAATTTGCGTTCAGTTGCCAGCCGCATCTCCGAGAGAATTTAATTTTATTTAATTGCAGTTGTTGAATTGAAACTTGTTTAAATGAAACTAATTTTAGGTCCTTTGCATTGTAATTATTTTACGGCATTGATTAAAATACATGATAGAACATAAATACATCTAGAAAAAAGGAGTGGATTTTAAATTAGGACAAAGCTCACAGATTAATGACATGTCATCATTCAAACGATAGACATTTTTGGAAAATTGATCTTGAATCAAATGGAAATGTGGTTAAAATTTAGTGAAAATCAGAAGGATCATCATGAGTAGAGTCACAGTCGCCAGAATGAGGATGCAGTGCATTTTCCGATTTTTTCGTTGATACATTTCGGCCCGTTGAAGTTGCTTGTAGCCTTCAGTCACACGGGTCTGTGTCTGTTCCACATTGTAATCGATGCGATCTAAAACTGTGCCTTGTTCCTGAACCATTTGAGCTAAATCCTTGAAAATGTCATGCAAATCAGCTATTGATTGGACAATTTTGATGACTTCTTTTTCTCGATGCTCGGCCATTTTTGAATTTTCTTCTTCGAACAAAAGCAATTGCTGCTGGGTCATTCGTCCTGATTGCGATATGCTTTTTTGGAAATACTCATCAATTTGTTCATCACTTTGCTCAAAATAATCGGTGTTGGCTGACGATTTTGTTGCCGTCGGTTTCAAGAAATTGTCAAATGTATCGACTGCATTTGTACCACCAACAGCCCCCGAATCATTTAGATCGATGGTTGTGAAATCTGGCGTCTCAAAAAAGGCATTCGATCGTGCCTCTCGTGAATTTAGCTGCTTCAAGTAATTTGATTGGCTTGTCCTAAAACGGTACGTTACGTCCTGAAGTGATAGTAACAAGTGTGTGACCACGTTCTTTGTAAGTCTTTGTTCCAATTTTTTGCCTACAAAAAAAAAAAAATTCAATTTTAAGACCCAATTTTGAACAAAACAACAGGAATTGTGATTTTAGTGTGATACCTTGTCCTAAACTCGACCGGATACATTGGATGTGACGATGCGTTGAAGAAATTAATTTTGATATGGTCTGGCTCAGATTTTCAATGAGCTCCTCCTCCTCACACCGGTCGTCCAACGATGGCCGCAGCAAATGACGTGCATGCAGTGAACCCAATTCATCGAGTTTTGGCTTAATTCTGAAATTACATTCATTGATTTAAGCTTATTTTTTATGCAAAACCTCTCTAAATGAACACATTGAAGTAAGTTATGTACTTTGAAATCGTATACTGTGCCTCTTCAAGCTTGTCAATCCAAGCAGGTGGTGAACCATAATCATCTCTCATCTCTAAACCTTCTTCGGCATCACGAAGTGTTCGCTGGAGTAGCCGTTCACTGTCACTGGGCCTCTATACATATAAAACAGACCAAATCCATTCATTTATTTTCATTCCATATGTTTTAAACTAATAACAACAATGTGTGTATTTACCCGATCATCGTACATATTGCGATTTTGTATGGCATTATTTCGCATTAAGAAAAACACTTCGGTGAGATTTCTTGACGTCATTTTGTTAACAATATCACACCACTGGTTAAATAGATCAAAAACCTGACATTCACTTGTTTTCGAAGCAGTTTATGGAATGTTTAGCTGGTTTGATGGGATCATTTGACATTTTTTCACTCTTATCTACCAACAATTTAGTGAATGCATCGAATGGATTGCATATTGAATCAATATAGCAAGAAAACAAATGTTTGTGTGTGATTTGTCATCGTTGTGTCAAACATTTGACGAACAGTATGTCACAAAGCACTCACGACCAACACGAACTCTAACCTAACCACACTTTTTGCATTATTTACAATTTGTTTGACATTTAAATAACAAAACACATTTACCGCACTTGACACACACACGTGGAGTGAGTCGGATTTTCAAAATAGTCAAGAAAAATAAATCGGTATTTGGTTTTGTTTTGAAGTTTGTGATTCAAAATATGCAAATATGAACACAGAAAGAGGTGAGCATCCATTTAATACATTATACTTCTCAATTAACATGATGGCTAATTATTTGTTATTTCCAACAGAGCTTCGCAAGTGGTTGAATCGACCGAATCTAAGTTTTATTGATAATTTAAATTTTGGCATCAAAGTGTGGAATTCGATTGAGTTTGTGCTGTTGACGAAACAGGAAATTGTTGTCGATGAATTTTGCAATAATTTACCAAAATTGCGAGATGAAGTAAAGAATTCGTCGGAGACGAATTATGGCGAGGAAGCATGGAAAAAAATTAATGAATTCTTGGGTTTTCGCTATTCATCTGGAGCTGTTAGTGTGGCTATTAAAGATAAACTGATCCAAACACTATCAAAAGAGGCTGAAGTCAGTATCAATGAATCATGTCCATCACATCTGATTTTGAATGCTCTCCTCATTACTCTACAAAATACATCAATGCAAAACTACTACAAAAGCAATGCCGTGGAATTTGCTCGATTTTTGGGAATGAATATTCGATACTTGACAGCTCTTTTGCAGTCCGAAGAGATTACAGGAGATCAATCGAAGGTTTATAAAGACCAAATCGATCAGTTGTTTAGCTCTCTAAGGGCATTCATCAAACAAACTCCATTCCTTGATGAATTCAAGTCAGCATTTGCCGTGGAGATTTTGCCCGTTTTTTGTGAACTGATTGTGTTGTCACAAAATCGCAAAATTACCAACAAACAAGATTTGTTGAGCATTTTACAAGAGCTATATTTTGATGGTAGCCAAACAAATCAACTGAAGCAGTACTTGGCGGGAGAAAAATCGAAATTTAAAGTGTTTCATGAGATATTCGACGGCCCAATGCATGTATTTTTAATGGTGGTTGAAGCCGTAGTTTGGTCGTTTCGAAATGATGGTGAAGTGCAACAGACATTTTTACGCTATTTGTTTAATGAAAGTGATGGCAAATTCCGTACTCAAAACAATGAATCCGTGCAAACACAATTGAATGGAATAACTGTGTTTATTTTACTTTTAAAGAAGTACGATGTGCCATTGAACTTCCAAATTGACTCGAATAAAGCCATTGTTTATTTGGGCAAGCAAATTGAACACTTCGTTCATTCATATCATGCGACCTATGTGTATGGTGTTTTGAATATGCTTTGTGCCACCCTTAAATTGAATCCACTGATTTTGGAGTATTCCGTGTGCCAAATTGCTGTGAAATTCATGTTACTCGTAAAAAAAGACGAAATCATTTGGAATAAGTACGAAGAGTTTATGTTTCTTTTAATTGAAATGTATCGAAAACTGAGCAGAGCCGAAAAATTCATCTCACAATTGATAAAGAACCTCTATGAAACACTGTCAACGGTGAAATTGTCCAAAAAACTAAAGCGTTCATTTAACAGCAGCTTCGTTGACGCTACAACTCCATCAAAGAAATTAAAGTGTTCAACCGAGGAAGAAGTTACACTAGAAACGACAATCGATGATGAATTAAGTCACCTTGACAATCCATACGTGCAAATGTTTGAAGAGAATATTTTAAACGAATGCGATGGACTGGCCACAAAAATGGATTGGCGGCGAAAAGTACGTACAAATCAAATTTGGAGCGATATCGCATTCGCATTTACACCAGCTCTAAGTAGCACGTACACTCGATTTGTTTCCGGTTTGGTATCGAAACCATCGTTAGTCGTGTGGAAGACCCTAATGTTCACATTGAAAGATTATGTGCAGCATTTGAAAGAAGCCGATGGAAAATGTAGTGAAAATTCGGTGTTTCTCATTGAAATCACGTCGGCTTTGCTCAGTCAATATTTTATGGGATCCAGATTGGCTGAACAATCCGATAAATCATGGGATGCTATCGAAACGAATCGCAATGCAACTCGTGACATTCTTGCCGAATTTGGGCATGCAATTCTCAACCAAGAGCACAATTACCGAATAATGAATGCATTTTTGAAATTGTGTTATAGCGCATCGAATTTTGATTTGCTATGTTGGTACTATCGCCCAGATTCCATGCGAATGACTGAGACAAACGATGACGATGATTCTCAGCAAAAATTCGATGTTGAAAAATTTGCCAAAAATCTGCATTCTTATCTTACCGAAAAAGAATGGATTACAATTGAACAACGAATCACAAATTTTGGCAAACGTGAATGCAAAGCTAATATCAATAAAATCTACTTACAGCGACTGAAGGCAAGCCAATTATTTGAACTCGACAAAACCGATGTTCAAGACATTTCCAATTACATTTTGTCAACTGCATTTAAAGATATTGAACAAATATCGGATATTTTGAACGACACAAGTCTGGGTGCATGGTTCATCAGCAATTTGAATGCCAAACAAAAACGTACGATATGTGAACTGTTGCTGCAATCAACAAGTGAATTCGATACATTGAACCGACTATGTGCCTTGAACGATTCGCAATTCATTGAAATCTTAGCTTTTGCAACGTACAAGAAACTCATCGAAGTATTGTCTTCCGGTAAACATTCAGAATATTTATTAACAATCGATTTTGAAGCAATTTATGGGCGTGACTTTAAGAAATCGTCCAAAGAACTTGGTACTTTGATTGAAAAACAATGCAGTGAAGCCAAATGTGCTGACAAGAAACTAATACCGAAAAAACGAGACCACCTTTTGGATTTGTTGCAACTATTAAATAATTTGCCTGTTGGATTTGGTGCATCGGATGCCAAGCGTATCGTTTCGATGCTGAACATTCTCGTTTATCGTTATATGGCTGTAGGCGGAGATGATGAACTATCCAAAATTGCAGTTGGCATTTTCAAAGGTAACTAGAAAACGGATTTAAAACCAATTTACACCAACAAATATTTCAAATTATAACATGCATTGTGTAAATTCAATGTTAAATTGAATTCTGTGTTCTTTCGTTCAGCTCTTCTTCATTTTGGCGAGGCGCCAGGGTTATTCAAAAATTTAAAGGTCAATACCCTCATCACATTACTTAAGGACGACGCTTGTGCTCAACCAATATTTGCTTTGATATTCGAAAGAACGTGCCGCGATTTGAATGAATCCAATACAAAAGTTCTCGATGAATTGTTCGACTTGTTGAAACAGTTCGATGCAAATGATCAAAGTAATCAGAAAATTTTGCTGGAAGTTGGTGTTTTAGTTGTTGGCGAACTGTCAAAGGATAAAAAGGGTCGCACTCACTGTGACAAATTCCGTGAGATTCTATTTGAAATCATAAAAAATGTAACCAAAGACGAAAACACCACCAAGTGGGTTATTGACGCAACTTTACCAGCCTTTGTGGTAATCGTGAAAGCATACATTTCTGCAAACAAAACAAATTCCACACTAGAAGCTGAAAATGATGAAAATTTCGCTGACACTGTCCAATTAATCAAAATGTATCTGAAAAATTCGGTAATTATTCACAAACACAACTCAATTAGATGCTTTTATATTGATTAAATGTTTGCAATCATTTTATTTCACTCAAACCAATTACAGATTGACTGCAAAAATCAACACTCTGTCAAACTATTAAACACAGCCCTCGAGTATAAAGTCTATCTTCGTTTGGCAGACGATGAGATAAAAGAGTTGGTGGCAAAATATTGGATAGATTTTAAAGTAGCCTGTAGCAGTTCACATGATGAAACTGTTAACAAGACACTGAGTAGCGCTCTGAAACTAATTTGCGACCACAAAAGTATCGATGAATGGATTGAGCTGTTAACCGAAGTGGAAAAGGTAGTGTGGTGATAATGCCGTTGGCAATTCATAGTCCATTTTCACATGAAACCCCATTCGAATTTGGTCTTTTTAGGAAATTGAAGCATCTATTTTTACGGACAAATCGAAGCAACAGAGTAGAATATTGGCGTCAATGGCAAAGTGCCAGTACAATAAGAATAAAGGTCAAGTAAGTAATTGAGACGAAATAGTAGATTAGATTGTTACAGTCGATTGCATTTCATTTAAAATTTACACATTTCTATTTCGAATTGGCTGATGTCATTGGTAGATTTTCACTGGCTTCTTCAAAAATGTCACACGTCAAATCAACCTGACGATTCGTGCCAACAGCACTGAATTGACGCAAAACTTCAATTGGATAATAGATTTGCTTGAGTGCTATACCATTCTAACGAATAATATGCAGGTAAATGACATAATTTGGCATGTGAAATTTGCATTGTCCATCATAATTCATATCGATTATGTTTTATGTGATGAATTTAATTAATAATATTTGTATTTCATCACAGACACCATTATCTGTCGAGTTGATTGATGACATCTTGAGCTTTTTGACTGAAATCAATGTCAAGAAAATCAATACCGAAACATTCGATTCGGACAATTTTAAGAGTCTTTTGGAACAGATGTGCGCATTATGTTTGGGCTTAATTCAACATCGTAACGTGTTTATTATGGACCGTGTTCCGCATTTTGTTAATGTATTCAAGGATATCTTGCAAACGATTTGCTGGTACAAGTCGAATCGAAGTCAACAAACACAATTGGATCAGGCCGAAATTACGATGCTCGCCGAAATGGCACATACTCTTGAAAAGTAAGAACTCCCCCCATTAAATGCTAAACTCTGCGACAATGATATTTTACACACTTTACTCTTTCTCCCTCTCCCCTCTTTCAACTCATTCCATTCAGGACGAATAAATATTTTGTGAAGAATTCAAAGGAAGTGAAGCGTGTCGCACCATATTTACTACTGTTTGTTATTAATCTGATGATATCAAATGATCGGCCGACGACTCTTTATTCGAAAGTAAGTAAAACCGATGAATTTATGAACATTCCCAAATTGTATTAACTTTTACGACTTTTTGCCAATCAGATCAAAACTCACATCGAGTACATTTGTTACGACTTAATTGCCGTGTGCGATCACCGTGTCGAAGGGTTCATATTGCGTAGCTGTAATGAAGCGTCCAAAGCCATTTACGAGAATTTACATCGCGAATACGAAAAATACTTCAAATTCAAGGGCAAAGTTTAAAACAAAAAACATTTTCGGTTTGGATTTTATTATTTTACATTATATGTCAACCAATTTTTCCTGTAATATGAAGCATTTCATCTTTTTATTAGAAAAATAAATAGAAAACGCAAAAAGTAAATTGAACATTTTTGTTGTTGTTGTTATTTGCTGTCATTTGTGATTTTTGGTGAATCCGGGTTGAATGGGGTGGATGTACTTGAACGAATTATTTGCTTATCAAAATTGCCGCGGTTGAATTGTCGACTGGTCAGTCGCTAGGCAACCACCCGAAATTGATAAAAAAATATAAACAAACGATGAAATTGGTAAAGCCATTGCGGCATGCATAGCGGTGTATTGTACATAGCACCTGTGTCTCTATGGTAGTCAAGAAAAAAGAAACGCCGAGTGTCACTCACAAACCCTTAGAGCGTTTCAATGATAGCAACGCCACAATTTTTCATAACACAGCCAATACTTTGTCTCTTATTTTTTATTCTGAACGTCATAATATCCCAAACTAATGTGAGAAAGAGTTTAAATATCACCATATTGAAATGACAAGAGATGAAATTTTTAACAAAAATACTAGGCAAAAACGATGTCGGCTGTAGCTTATTGGTAAAAGCACTTGACGTGACATCGAGGGATGGTGTGTTCGATTTCACCCGGCCCAAAAATCTTTTATTTGAAATGTATATTGTTGTTACATTTGTATTAGCTATTATTGATATGTATCGATAATAGCGAATTAGCTGAATGTAAAAAGTTCATCTCTTGTAATATCAATATGGTGATATTTTACCTCTATCTCTCATTACTTTGTCTTTTGATTAGTTGATAAATTAACTGACCTCAAGAACTTTATATATTCTATCTTTGGCTGAAAAACTGTGTTAACTTTTTAAGGAAAATGAAAACGAACGTCATGGCATACGTTTTCCTTTCTTGTCCGTTGGAATCGCTTATATTCCGAACAATTGGAATTTTCAATCATTTTGTCACATCGTTTGATTTTTAGCTTACCGTATGCAAACCGAACAATAGTGACAGACTTATAGGGAAAAGTGCTGATAAAAATTCATATACCTAGTATCGAAAAAAATGTCTTTTACCGTTTAAGACACACTAATGTCTTTCTTTACATTTTTTTTTCAGTGTTCGTGAATTAGGCGAATTTATTCATACAAATTATAATCAAAATATCAATGTGATGTTAATTGGGGAGGATCGAAAACAGAAAAATGTATATAAAAAAGAAAATGTATTAAAACGTATGTTAAAAATATTATACAAATATATATAATTTACATGATTTAGACTTTTTTTTTATCCGCAAGCGATACTTTGCTGTCAATTGTGATTTTTGATGAATCCGTTGTTTGATCCGGGTTGAATGGGGTGGATGTGCTTGAACGAATCATTCGCTTATCAAAATTGCCGCGGTTGATTTGTCGACTGGCCAGTCGCTAGGTAACCACCAAAACTGATAAAAAATATAAACAAACGATGAAATTGGTAAAGCAATTGCGGCATGTTGTACATAGCACCTGTGTCTCTATGGTAGTCAAGAAAAAAGACACGCCGAGTGTCATTCACAAACCCTTAGAGAGGTTCAATGATAGCAACGCCACTACTTTTTTTTTACTATATTAAGTCAACAGCCGCATTCTTTTGATAACAATTAACTATCAAAACATGTCGAAATGGAAACCGGGTGTTTTTGGCATGGACACAAAATATTCAATAACAGTAATAATCATTGAATCATCCAACGAGTACGAAAAAATGAAACGAGTTGTGGTTGTTACGAATATATATTGTAGAAGAGTTATCGTGCCATTCGGTTATTGAATGCTTATTATTGGCTCGTATATTGTTTGTGACATCGGCACGCTCACCAGGGACAGTGTGACAAAATGTGTTTCACATGTGGTTTTCTGTTCCGATACATTTGATTTGGAGCACTTAAAAATAAATTTCCATGTATTTTATTGATTTATAAAAAAAAACAAGGACTGTCAATTTAATCATAAGTGGATGTGAGTGTGTGGGTTTGTGCCGAAATGTACATGGTGATGGCCGGATTTAGTGCAAAGCAATTGAAAACGTCGAGGTTCTATTTTATCTAAAGTAGCACATGGGAAGAAAGTGATCAGATTTAGTGTGACGAAGACATGTAGTGTTTAGTAAGTTATTTGTTTGTGCAAAATGAAAAACCATTTTCATTGCGTCAGAGAACTCGAGACGTGAATCCACTAAGAAAACTGCCACATTTTCATTGCCATTTGACGCCTGTAAATATGCCAATAAATAATTTCGGAAGCACAAAAAAAAAATAATTCAAACGTATACATTTTTAGTGCGGTTATAACTTTGCTCACGAAAGGCCAAAAAGGAAATAGAATTCCCGAATTCGGAATGCAATCGATCTAACAAAAAATCACCACCATTTGGTGTCTATGTGGAACGCTAGACAATTCCATTTCATTTATTTTGGTAATATGCCGCGTACGGATTTCTTTTTTGTTTCTTTTTTTTTGTGCTGCCTCATTTGGTTATTTATTCGTTGTTTATATTTTTCCCCACGGGTTATAACGAGTCGACTAAAAAAATAAAATAGTTATCAAGTAAGCAGTTGAAAGGAAAAAAAACAAACCTCACAAATCAATATCGACTTGGTGAAATTTTCATTTCGATTTGTCTCTGTCGTGATCATTGTCATTTCGAACGGAACAGAGCCAGGTGAACAGTGAACACAGTTCAACAAATAACTCGATTTGATGGAAATTGAATTAGCAAATCGTTGTGCTCTGTTCTTACAAAATACAAAACAATGCTGAGATAAATAATTTAGTTAAGAAAATTGACATTTGTTTTCATTTTTCGAAATTGAACAGCAGAAAAAAAGTAAATGCAGATTGAAATATAAAAGAAGAAAAAAAAGTACAACCAAACCAAATCTTGGAAAGCTCCATTGAATTCTGTAAATAGAAGAAATTGCACTAGGAAAAAAGGTCACCGAAGCCCACAACCGGAAAAAGATACACAACGTGCAGAAAATACCATACAACAAAACTTTGCCAGACTATGTGAATCACGATCAATGTAACAAAACTGCAAGTAAAAGTCGAACATTCGCATGGAATGAGTGAAAACAGTAAACAATTTTTGTGCAATGTGTAAATAAAGTTTTCGTCTAGTTTGTGGCAAAAAAAATGACTTAATAACTGCAAAAATAAAGTTCATTCAAAATAGTTTACATTGGAGTTTTGCCGTGTTTAGTTTTGCTGTTTGTTGTTTTTGTTTGGCTGTTGTTGGATTTGGTCGGGATTCAATTTTTGGTATTGGCAACAAAATAAAGAGACATAATCATTCACATAATCATGTCAAACAAGGTGAAGAGCCAGGAAAAAGCCAATCGGATTGCCGAAATCGATGAGCATATTCGACGAAATTTTGATATTTTAAAGGTAAGTACCTGAACTTGATTCAACACACACAGCTTACTATGTTCAATGAACACAACAATACAATTCTGTCTCGCATAATATTTTGCATGACATTGATTATGTTCGGGTGTCATCCTTTTGCGTTACTTCGTACTTCCTTAGCGATATGATTTTTTTTTTGTCTCCCTTTTGGTAAAAAGTGTCATTCAATCCATGGTATACCGTACACGTGTATTGAATGAATTTTAATGACATAGAAAAATTTCCATTTAAATAGCTACACACAAATCCATATCTGTGTGTTGGTTGGTCGATACGTGCGTCTGACACAAAAACGGACTCAACTTTTTCAGTCCATCATTATGAATGATTCATGCATGAATTTGATTTCAATACTGAGATAGATAAAATTTGAATTGACATTTAATATGACAATTTCATGAATTCCGCAAATCAAAATCAAGAATTGATTTGTTTGCCACTGGAAACGGACACTTTTTTTATCAGCAAAACATAATCGTCGACTTTGAATTACTTTCGGTTCGTAACCAATCATCAAATGATTGTCATACCAAATGTGTATGCCAATTTTTTCGTTATTGAACTTGTTGAGCCATACTGCAAATGACATTGATTACTTTTTCGTTCCAAAAATCAGTCATCTAAATAAAAAAAAAATCCTAATAAATCATTCATATCTCGAGTTTTTTTTATCGCGTGTTAACGAATGATAGCAAAATGAAGAAACTCACACAATGATTGGGTTGCATAAAAGGCAGCGGCCCACAATACCAGTGATACCAAACCGAGTGAATGCAAAGGGATGAAAAGAGTATTTGAATAGGGCGATCGGTTTATGAGGTCATAATCAAAGCCAAAGCCATTAAGCCATTTGCATAACAAATTTTAAAGGAATATAAAAGTGGTGGTTTTTTCATCGTCTTAAAATAAAATAAAAGAGAAAGTTCTGGTTTTCATCAATTCATTGATTCGTTCCATTATAGCTTTATATATTAAGACCTTCTCTCATCAAATGGGCAACCCAATTCATTATGTGAAAATGGATGGAGCATCACAACCATGCCATTTTACTGCGAAAAATTAATAAAAAAACAAGAATTTAAAAAAAACTCGTTTTTGTGCTTGTATGAAGTGTTGAGTCAGTCCCTTTTTATCCATAAGCGTTGCTTTTATATTGAGCCATCTGCTTTATATCAACATTTTTTGTGTCCATATCGCGCATTTTTTCCATTCTGTTTCACATGCAAACTAGATTATCGTAAATGATTGTGGTTTCACAATCTTAATGTGATTCTCATTCGAATCCGTGCGCCGAATAGAACGTGGAAAAGAGAACACCAAGCATGCAAACAACCGTACTTCGAATGAAAAAGTCATAAATTCTCAAACACTTAATCGTGGAATGGCAAACAAACCTCCTGTTTATGTCTACAAAGCATTTTCATTCGTATTTGCATTCGCGATGGTCTTTTATTTTACTTATGTTTCAACTAGCTCTCACTCTTGTAAAACTATGTGTGCAGTGTACCATGCATCCTGTTTGTCACAAACAAGTGTAACTTTGAATTTATATGGTTTTTCATTTTTGGTCAAAAAGAACGGCAAGTCACGGGAGCTCTTTTTTCGATTTACTGATGTGTGCAAACACAATTTCTTCCATCAGCTCAAATGTTTTTAAAAGCTTGAAAACTTTGCTTCATTTATTCTGTATTTGTCTTTCGTGTTATGGTTTTCTCACAACTTAACCATCCAAATAGTTTAGTGCTATGGGAAACTACAAATTGAGAGCAGTTTTCAATTAACAAGCGAGTGCCTGAAGTTTCAGTATGATTTTGCATCCAATTCACATGCTTCTATGCTATACCAAAAACTTAATTTTCGTAAGAGATGGTGTTTTCGGATATATATTTGAATGCATAACACAAAAGTTTAACAGCATTTTTTTTTAACTTTCCTCCTCCATCATCTGCATTCAACGTTGAATTCTTGCTATCACAATTTCACGGCTATAAACAGGACTGCATTCACTATTTCACGTTGGCGAAATGGGAAGTATTTATGAGCAATGCAACTTTATAAGACCTTCAACTTTAATACTCTCTCTCTCTCTCTCTCTCTCTATCTCATCATGGGTTTGCACTGGGCATCCAGTGTATTGCATTCCGAAAAATGAGAAGCGAGTTCAAGAGCGACATAATAGAGTTTTTTTTGCACTGAACAAACCCAATTTGACTTTATTGTTTTCGAGTCAACAACAATAAATTGGAGCGGCCTGAAGAAGCCACTTTTGCATTGTTCGGGGTCACCAAGTTGTGTTCAAATGCATTGAACGGAACAAGTGGCATTAAAATGACGGAAGAATTGCCTTTTTCCTGATGCTTAATCCCATTTTATGACGTCACATAGTGGCTTAACTTGATTCGATGCAATAAAAGCGTACTAAAATTATGTCCAATTTATGTTTGGACATAGTTATTTTTTTTAAGCTTTAACGGATTTGCAGCTTTCATATGGATTGAATGTGGACTTTTTCAGGTGTATTTCACTTCAACTGTGTTCAGAAAAAGATTTCAGATTTACATGCTATGAATACATAATTTTTTTTTCAGTCAAAATATTTGTGTAAAATCTTATATATTTGAGTTCTCTGAAAATCACGTACGAAAGCAATCTGATTACAAATACAATTTTATTGGCAATGGGATTTCTAGAAAGTACTCTGTAAAATTTTCAATATTTGTGTGCGTGCGCCAAGAGATAAATGGATAGTGTAAATGTCAATTGCAGTATCTGAAACTATTTAGCCGGTAGAGCACTGTATTCAAATTGAAACGGACAAATAAGCGATTTCATTCATCCGCTTAGCAAATGTAATTAAAATCATCAATGAATGTTAGCGCAAGGGTTGACTGGTTTTTCCATTAAATCGCAATGAAACAAACTTTTTAACTCGATTACACGAATCCCCGCGAATATTCGCTTAGTCGACGGGAAAAAATTGCATCGAAACAAACACATTCACTGGATAATGAGATTTTGTGCAAAAGATTTTGCACTGCAAGAAAACGTTGTTTTTGTGTGTCCATGTATCTGTTTCAAAATTTATAAATATCGATGTACCAAACTGTGTGCCAGAAATGTTTCAAAGTTATTTATTGAGCGTTTGAAAGCAAAAATTCACCATAATATTTCTTCGCAAAATTGCTAAAGTTCGTAATGATTTTTTACAAAAAAAATGCTTGAAGATTTCACCAAAGTTTTTCGGTATCATTCTGTATGTTGACGAATTCCACAAATATTCGGAAAAAGTATGGTCATATCTTGAACCATTTCTGCGGAGACGCGATATGAACTTGAGCAAAATTTGCTACCAAAAAAATATTGTTGTGTTTTTGCTTTTAGAAGTTCAGTTATTGAAACAAAAAGCGGCGAATTTCTCGGAAGGAAATATAATTTACAGTCAAGTTTAATCAATGAACTTTCTTATTTCATGCTGGTTTGAGAATGTGAGCAGCATTCACACAGCGGAGAGTATACTTGAAACACTCTTGTTTTGCACACTTGCATGAGCCATTTTTATTAAATTAATTATGATTTGCTGTATAACTGAGATGAATGAGAATGTAAGAACCTTGTTGCTAATTCTTTGAATTGAAACAATTCTTGGTGCTTTCATCGACGACTTTTTTTTCGTATATGTATGTCTTGTTTCGATAACCTTATTATTGTTCGTGTGCAAACCATTCATTTCATCTATTTTCACCAGCCAATTCAATTTTAATGTAATTTTTCAGCGTTTGGGCAAGGGTGCATATGGCATTGTGTGGAAAGCGCTTGATAGGCGAACACAGAAAACTGTCGCCGTTAAGAAAATTTTCGATGCATTTCGCAATGAAACAGATGCTCAGCGAACGTTTCGTGAAATCATGTTGCTGCGGGCATTACGTAACCATCCGAATATCATTCAATTGTACAGCATTCACAGGTATTTCTTTTCTTTTCTTTCTCTCTTTCTCTCTCTCTCTTTTCGGTCGTTTTCATTTAATTTACACGAGTTTAAAAATCTTTCAAATTGAATTTTCACATCACATGAAATGAATAAAAAACCAATCCACTTAAATTGGAAAAAAATGCATGAATACGAATTGATTGATTGTATGAATCAAATCGGTTAAAACACATTTTATCGATTGATTCGGTTAATATAAAGTTGATGCACATAACCAAGCGTACAGTTTTTTTTACCATGGCATATTTTTGTTGTTTTCTTCCCATTTTTCTTCTGTCTCTTATTTCTCTCTCTCTCTCTCTCTCATTTTACAGGGCAACCAATCATATGGATATTTATTTATCGTTTGAATTCATGGAAAGTGATTTGCATAATGTCATCAAACGTGGCTCAATTCTGAAAGACATTCATAAGCGCTATGTTATGTATCAGGTTCTAAATGCGACCAATTTTATCCATTCGGGAAATATAATACATAGGGATCTCAAGCCCAGCAATATTTTGGTTGACAGCAAATGCCGGTAATGTTTATACGTACAATACATAAATAGTTTCAACCCTTTGATCGCACAACCGAAAATTGATTCGAAAAACATCAAATGCAGTCAAACAAAAAATTTATTTAGCTAAATATTCATGGGTTCATATTTCGATAGAAACATTTATTTATCAAGTAGCAACATTTCTTGAATCAATTTTAGTTCGTGTTAAACATTATTTAGTCAGAAACTCTTGATTTATGACCCACGATACTATCGATGTATTGTATTTTATATTGAATTATGCGAACAGATGTAAGCTTGCCGATTTTGGTTTGGCGCGTTCGTTGTCACAAAATCATCCAACGGTTGACTCTAACGGCAATGAAGAAGCATGCTTAACGGATTACGTAGGTAAATCTGATAGATTTGCGTGTATTGTATTATAATATATCCTCTCGTAAAATGCTATGAATCAATATAGATATGAAGTTTACCGAATATTATTCGGTCGTCCGCCTTTGTTGGATTGAAAAAAAGAATTCGCTTTTTGACAGCGTATGCTCATTTTTTAAACTGTATATTGATTGATTTATTTTTTTTTTCAATCTGTCATGGGCTATTAACCTTTAATGATGACAAACTTTAAAAAAAACATTCCATTGTTGTCATTTTCCATATTGATATAGCGACGCGATGGTATCGTGCACCCGAAATATTGATCGCCAACAAGCAATACACAAAAGGAATAGATATGTGGAGTCTGGGCTGTATACTGGGTGAAATGTGCAGAGGCAAACCGTTATTTCCTGGCAGTTGCACAATCAATCAGGTAGAAAATGACATTGACATAAATTCAGAATGAGCACAATAAAAAAACAAAATTATCAAATCAAATAAAATAATTGGTTTGTTGAAGATTGAGTGTATTTTGAGTGCGCTGCCTCAGCCTAGCGAAAGTGACTTGAAGTCTGTGGGCAATGGATTTGGTTCAGCTTTATTAAATCAATCAACAAAGTCAATCACCTCAAGTCCAGGCATGGATGAATTGTTAGCTGATACACCTGCTGATGCAAAGGATTTGGTCAAGTCATTGCTTGTCATGGATCCAACGAAACGACTAACCGCCAAACAAGCCATGTCTCATAAATACGTAGAAAAGTAAGTTACAATTTTACGATGAAATTCTTGAGATTCGAATAAAAATGATGTTCAACGGTTTTTTTGCTTGCAGATTTCGTAATACATCACCTGAGGTAGAACTTAAAACAGATATTGTGCCACCGTTTCGTGACGACATTCAACTTACCGTTTCGGAATATCGATCGAAACTCTACGAAATAATGTCGACGGCTGAAAAGAAGCGAAGGTACATTTTCATATTTTCATGTTAACAACTTTGATGTTGGCAGAAAAAAAATTAAATTAGGACATTTTTCATTCGAATCAAGCTTAACATTGTCGCCAACTGTTACCAATCCAAAGTCGTCGCCAACGGACAGCATAAAAAAGATTTCAACATCATCATCATCCAATGGACGAACAATATTGCCAAAAACGATAACAGCACAATCATGCCCAGATAAAAGAGTACCAACAAACGCAAGCTATTCATCACAAAAATGTCAAAATGATGCCAAACAACATCCATCATATTCGAGCATATTTCATCCGAAGCTAATATCAAACTCAAAACCTACCTCAATACAACAACCACCACCACCACCAGCGGCGCCAACGTCGACAATACAATACCAGCAACAACAACATCAGCAACAGCATCAGCCGCACCAAAGACAAATAAACGGCTCATATGCTCGTTTGACCAATAAATTAAATTGCTGTAAAAGTTGCGTACGAGATGCAGATGATGCGCTTGGAAAAAAGTGTGCAAACGAAGTGTCAATTCCAAAGCTTAAAAACGATATCAAATACCAATCGCAATTTATTGATTCAAATGCAAATTGCTGTTATGAACAGGAGCAACATAAATTTAAATTGCCCGGTGATGCAAGAAAAGCCTCTTTTCCCGGTGCACTGCGACGTAATTCAATTGATGCGAACACAGTGCTTCGGAAGCCAACATTTAAACGTTCATTTGATGACGATTTGCTGCATGCCAGTGATTTCCGGCATCAATCCTTTGATGATTGCACAATTCAAGCGGCCACCAATCAACGACTTCTGAAGAAACTAACACCACCGCAACTCGAACATCAAAGTGAATTTCAACGAAACGGAAATGTCAACTATTTGACACAAGCGGGTGGTAAACAAAGCATATCAAACGATAACAGGCGTTTAATTAAGCAAAAGTCTCTTGACGATTGCTCCGATGCTACGGCACGTTTACGGAAATTGGAAATGAAAATGCGCAAACACAAAGTTGATGTGCTGAAATATGCGAACGACCATGACCAAACCAACATTTACACCGATCCCAAGAAGCTATTGGCGTATCCATTGTCAAATCAATTTCGAAGCAAATTGGATCCATTTGCACGTACAAAAAGTGATTGCGTTTATCCGAAAATTGGCGTCCATTCCATGTTACAGAGTAAAAATCAAACATTACGCAAAAATAGCACGAATGGCAGTTATGGCATTATCACATCATCTGAACTGTACAAACTTAGAGGAACACCCGAACGCGTCACGTAAAATACACAAGCTTTAATCATTTTCTAGGCCTCTATTTTCGACACTGTGCTTTTTATTTATGAAAATGAATATGAAATAAAAGAATACAAGTTTTAATCATAATTCAATATAATTGGGTAATTTGTAAATTGAGCTGATTTCATCTGAATGGAATATGGAAAAAATGCACGGTATTGATCAAGGTTGTCACATTATATTGTACTAAGGATGTCCATTTAAATCATCAATGAAAATTGATCTAAATGAATTTTGGAATAAATGGAAATTTATTAATTTAAATGTTTGCTTGTAAATAGTTGTTCATGGTAAAAGCAGCCATATACCGATGCATATTATGTACCGAACGAAATTTAACAGGTTTGCACGTGCAAGGTCCGTTTAAAAGCACACTTGTAATCCTTTGAAACGTTGTACCTGAACATCTAAACAAGTCATTTTACATACCATCAGCATGCGGTACCACATAAAGTATAATATTTAAATGCTGTCACATTAAAAGCTATAGCCAAATCATCAGTATTCTCGGAATACAAATGAAATTTCACAGAAATACAATTTGATTTTACCTTGATTTTGTCCGCTTCATTTGACACGTGAGTGGTTTTTCCGATTCAACTGAGCACGAGCAAAAAAAAAACCAGAACCGCAAACGAAAAATCAACATTTCGCATTCACAACGACGATCCAAACAGAGTAAACTTTAATTTCGATTTTCCGTCATTCAATGTCACTTTTAAATGGAACCATGACATGAATTTGATACACACTCATTTCAAATTTTCGGTATCTTCAGCGTGTTTGAGCTCGTGTTTCATGTTCCGAATGGAACATTCATTAGTCGTAATTGCGTTTGGGTGTGCATTTATCAAACATATTGAATTACATATGGCAATGGAAAGTTTGCCAATGGCAATTTCAGCGAGAGAAAATTCAGTGCTTAATATGATTTTACAAAAAATTAATCTAATCCATGATGTGGCATTGTTAGCACTTCTGCCAAATGGCGATGGCGGAAAGAAACAAAAAATGCGTTTTCATTTTCAATTGGATGGATGGTGTGCAGATATGCGTTTTTCATAGAATGCGTTGTTGTTACAATCGAAAAGTACACCGTTTGTTTGCATAACCATTGGAACCTTGAAACTTGGCCAACTGAGGATTTGCAAACTTTATTACAATTTAGCACTTTATCGCAAAGTTTTATGAATACTGTTTCATATTCAACATGAAATTATTGAAATTCGCACATGTGAACTCACATATACAGTCAGTAGTTAGTAATATTTCAGTGTTTCACTCATTGAAATTCTGTATAGGAATAAATATCAACAAGGATTTTGAAGTGGTACATCTGTTGCCGCTCTGCATTTCACACTTACTCGTTTCACGTTGGATAAAGAGATTTATACAAATCCACAATGTGATGAGATGAAAGTTGGTGCGTTGTTTGTATGCATTTGTAATGCTTGCGATTTACATTCCAGATCTTTTTGTTTGCTGAATATAATACCACGACATTGTAGGCTCGGATATAATTACCGTTTGCATAAGTGAGAGCTCACATTTTTGATTCGGTAACTGTTAATTAAAGCACTAAGTTGAACAATATGTAACTGTTTTTTTTCTGGAAAAGAATAAACATTTGTTTGGATGTATCTGTACAAAGGTAGGTAGAGACCATTCAAATGAAATGCAATACTAAATGTTCATAGTAAAATATAAAAAAAGACATAACATTTTTGGTGAAAAACAGATTTCTTTATTTGAAAATAGGTTTAAATATGGGCACTAGCCCAAAGGCATCAATATATTCAATATTGCAAATAAAACCAAACGTTGAAAAGCTCAAATATTCGATTTGGGATGATCGATTTCACACTTCCGTCTAAAAAAAAATGTGTATGCAAACAAAAAACATGAGCCGATTAAGACAGATGACAGAGATAACAGAGTCGTTTAAATAGTAAATAATCTGACACATCCGATAATTTACGTTGCATAAGTGAGTCACCAAAAATAACTATCAGTTGGCTAAAAATGTAGCATTTTTATGGTAAGTTGGTGCGTTAGAACAGTTTTGTGGGATAAATGTTTATCAGATGAGCATTAAACGGGATATGGAAATGGTGTGATATCGATTCTGTGTGGAAATCCGTTGGAACAGTGAATAAATAAGAAATAACTGTTTAAAACGGATCAAACCATTGATATATTTATGACAAAACAATTTACATGAATGGATTTGATTCTGTGTATCGTTTCCTATATTCAGTTTGCATTAAGGGTGAAAACGAACGAAACAGACGAACGAACGAACAATGAACAACGTTATAAAGACCAATTTTTTAACAAAATGAGTATAAATGTCAAAACACTTATTTTCCTTTCCATTAACTTTGATCACTGTCGTTGCTTTTAAATTATGCTGTCAAATGGTTTTCATTCGACTGCTTCAACGCTTCGAAGTTTCGACCTTTTTATTTCCAACTCGTGCTCCATAAAATACTGTTTTGACATCGATTTCACATCATTTAAAATATATATATTTTTTTTAGATTAAGTTCAAATAAACATGTCATTTTAAATGATACATTTATCATGAAAAATAAATGGGTGATATGTTTTTCGTGCGGAAACAAAGATTGATTTGAATTCCCTGTGTGAATCAGTACAATTTAAGATTGGTAGTCAGCAAAATGCGTACAGCTTGATCAAATGAACCACAAACGGCAAGTCCAATGCGATCTGAGTTCCAATCGAATGAATTTATCGGCTGACTGGATACGCAAGTGGCTTGAAGCATTTTCAATTTTCCAGCAATTCCTTGATTGCAGCCGTCGCTCGCCTCATTCACACGCTTCTCCGGATATTTGTACAGCCATAAACGTATGGCTCCTGTTCCGCCACACGTCACAAATATCTCTCGATTTTGTGGTAAATGTCGCACGCACCAAACTGTTGCTTTTCCCCCGCTAATAACACCATTCGTGCCCAACGATCGGCCAGCATCCTTTTCGCTGACGCTGGCAAAACCTTTTTTCGGATGTTGTGTTCGTAAATCATAGACATGCAAACCGCCTTCAAGCGTTGTAGCCACTAATTTATTCATCGGAATATCTCGACGATCGAATTCTGTACAGCAAATACCATTCCGTGTATTGGTTTCCCATCGCACTTTCATTTGTCGCAAATCAAACATTTTTATATCGCCATTATCGTAGCCGGCTACCAACGAGCGTTCTTCGTTGTTGAATGAATCACCGAACGCAACCGTCCAACATTCTCGAACTGTTTCACCATTGTTCGGTAGATTTGGTTCCATGCAAGCAACCGGTGCCGATTTTTGTCGTAAATCCCATACTTTAACCAAACCATCGGCTCCTCCAGTAGCAATTTCAGGGGCACCACAATTTTTCATGTAACCACCACCAATGGCATCCATACAATTTGCCAGGCCTTTGTGTGCCTGAACACTGTAAATAGGATCTGCATCAAGACGATCCAAGTTTAACATCTGCAATCGACCATCAAAACTTATTACTGCCATGTGGCTTCTTTGTAGAGACGATGCACCAAATGAACCACTTTTTAGTGTTGTTTTGTACTCAAAATCATGAACACAATCAAGTTGACCGGCATTCATTTCGAACACTCTTATAACTCCTTTGCCATTTGGTTTATTTCCTAAGACCACACATTTTGCCGAACATGGCAACCATTTTGTATCGAAAATCGTAAAATCCACCAACTTTTCAATGTGACACAAAACGTATGGCTTGTCCATTTTTCTAATAATTTTAATGTTCGAACAACTTGCAGCGAATATTTTCATCCGGTGATAAATGTCACAAATTCAAATGCTCATCGTAAACACACTGATAGCTTGCATTCAAAAACTTTATGCATTTCAATCGATGTTTACTGGAAATGGTTTGATCGATAAAATACGCGTCACCATGTTTCTGTGTTCTGGCGTTGCTATTGCTATGTGCTCAATAAAATACCCCCAAAAATATGGAAATAAATTTCAAAACAACAATTAATAATTGGTTTTTACTGCCAATGGCTAGACAACTGTCATCGAATCTCCAAACAGGCTACTAAGTTTTTGCCAGCAAAATCATTGTTTGACATTGGCGCGCGATGCTCATAAAATGATGAATACTTTGATAACAAGTTTTCTGTTTGCACAAATAAAACCAAATTATCTGGCTGAAATGAATGGTTGTCGCGCTGGTTCAAAGATGCTTGGTATATTTCATCGTAAAGTTGATTTAATGTGCAAAAAGGGTAAAGTTCAAACGCACTCGACTGAAAATCGATTTTCGTGCGCTGTTTGCGTCACCTTGAGCGCTTTGTTTGGATTATGCAACAGTTTCCCCGGAATTGTGGTAAATATTTGATGTTTCATGTCAAATGGACCGCCTTCAACCGATTTTCAACAATGGCACGCTCATGAACACCTTTTTCCGGGAAAACCATTTCACCGCCATCAACATCATCATTCAATTAGTGCCAATTAAAACAAACGCCTTAACATTCTAATTACGTCCAATTCACGATGAACAACCGATTACATGATTGATGCCATTCAGAACGCGTGCCACCAACATAGAATTTAATTAGAATACGCCGATGATTAAGCAAGAAAAAAATTCCAACTGAAATGACTGTGTTGAAATGATTAACCGTTTCAAAAAAGAGACTTTGTTTCAGCGTGGTACGGTTTGTATTTCGAAAAAAATTCTGAATGGCAATCATTAGTAGGCATTTTTAATGTGAATCAATTAATTATGTAGCATTTAATGCTATTCATACCGCCAACGTGTAAAATTGCAATGATATCAATGACAATATACACGAGACAATATCGTATAAATTGGAGCGACATTTATACCCGAGAAAATAACCACTTGTGAAACTCACAATATGAGAGACTAACGATGTTTCAATAAATGAGTTGATATATGAACAGCAAAATATATTTATTTTTTGGCCTGATCTGAGTCAGGCGCCTCCATGGCGTTCATTTATTTGTCGGAACCCAACTCAAATAAAACTCAGCAATTTCTTTGACATTTTAAGATGCAAAGAAGAGCTCGTCACACAGACTGTACAGTTTTGAGTGGATTTAATATAAACCTGTATGTTGCTTGGGATGTCAGTTTCGCTGAATTTTATGATGCTATAAAATCCGTTGCACGTTTTGTTCGTATTGTCAAGCAGTTTTGGTCAAGATGAATCTTCGTGTGGCTCCACACATTATGAGAGTTGACACCCATTTGTTGTCATCATAAGGACAATATTCACTTGAGCTATTGCGAAAATGATAAAAATACTCCCAAAAACTGCTGAGTTATAAAACTAAGCGAACATAAATCAAGTCAAATTATAATGCTGTCATCTTAAGGGTGAAAATCCTATACAGCTTCATTTCAGCAATGGAAATTCATGAAAACGCTCCATTGTGCAAATGGAGCTTATTGATTTTGTACCTCGTTTGCAATGGTAAAATGTAACCAAGCATTTAGCAATTTATGGAAATTTTAATGTGTGTCAAATGTAAATAACAACAATTGCGTCTGTTTGAATTCATTGTGTGATAAACGGTTCATTCACGATAAACCGGCGACACTGTTTAAAATTCCACCAGCATCAACATCGATTTTGTTTAAAAGCTGAGCTTCAATTACACAGCTGCCGATGGAATTTATAAAAATCGTTGTAATTTTCAGTATACTGAATCAATCCTGGAAACAAAAATCCAATAAAAAATCAGCAATACCGATAGCTCGCAGCCGAATTTATTTCATATGGAAGCTTATTTTTGCATAGTCTGTCTGGTGTCTAGTGTTTTTTTTTGTGTGTGTGGTTTGATTATGATTTTCTTGACGCAATTGTTTTTAACGCAAATGTAAATGATGCAATATGTGCTCAGTGAACGAGTAAAATTGAAATGTGAAGGTTCCAACGTGCAATGCATATATTCGTCGCAATTTGAATATGGAATAACTGTGGTGCTGATGCTCACGCTTATTTTAATATTATTATTGTTTTACGAATTTTAATTTAATTTGTGATGAAATTAAACAACTCGGAAGTGGCTGAAGATTTGCAGTCGCTTAACAAATGCGCCAACATTGTTAAGATGTTTCTTCAGTTTCACCACGCTTCGTTCTGTTTGCTCAACAATTGTTTGCATATTCACTTGTTTTCTAATTAGTTTGGGCTTCCTTTTGTACGTCTTTGATTTGTTCGTTCTTGTGACGAAAAAAAATCGATTTGCTTCATTAAAGCAGACGAGTGTAGCTGTTGTATGAGTTGTCTGTTGTCGTTCAAAGAAAATTCAACCGATGTCTTTTATTTTCGAATTTGTGACATATTTAATTGACTTATGGACAATTTATTGATTTTGGGTACTTTTATCGCAATATAAAATTTCGAGTTGATTTCACTTTAATTTGAACCGCTTTTTGATCAATGTCTGTTTCGACATTTCATTGATTTTTAGCTCTTGTTACCAAAGTAATCTTAAAGTCTGTAAATTTAGAAGGTATCACAAAGTTTTTTGTGTGCAGTAATTCGAAGTATGTTTGACTCATCTGACCGTTATTCGCTACATATTTCGAATCATCTGAGCTGGGTCAGTTGGTCATATCATGTATTCATGTACCGTTGGAATGTTATAAATGGATTTTAACATGATGAAAAGAACTGACCTTTTGACTTCAAATAAGCCTGATCTTGACACAACGATGAAAACTACCCAAACGTTGTGAATGTTACATTTCCACCCAGACGTAATGTAGATATGAATTTTGATGTGGAAAATTGGCTCAGTTTCTACATTACATTCGTTTCAATCAAAACCATCATAAATGGTTTCGATTGGAATATTTGATTTTAATTCACATATTGAAGCCATTGCTGAAATCCGGGCTTTATCTACCACAGCAAATCTTCTAAACTCCAAACTCAACGCTGCTATCGATCCAAATCTACCAATGTACATTTCTTTAACTTGGTGCCGTTGTTGTTTTTTTTAAAGCGAAATGTTTGCTCTGGGCTAATATCAGTGCAGAAGTCAGCAATCAACGGTTGAATTGAAATCGATTTAAAAATAGAGATACTTTTTTATTGCGTTTAATATAAGCTTGTTCATGTCCATTTGGATTCACATGGTTCGTTTGCGCAGCAATCTAACCGTATTAGGAAAAGAGTGAGCGAAAGAGAGAAAGATGCCATCACAACAGACAATTTGAGCCAATTTAAGCTTCAGACATTGTCGACGATCAAAAGCATTCGTCTCAGATTGTTGTACATAAAATCTCTTTTTAATTCCCTGATGTCACACGTAAACGCTATTCGCACCAATTCATGACGCATTTAATTGTATCATCTAAATGGATGAGCATTGGCAATGGCAGACAAATAATTCGCTATTCATGCTCATTCCGTTGCAAAAAGGTCTGGCACGTTTAATACGAAAACAATAGACGTTTGCCCGCACACGCATCGCCAAAACAGTAGTCCTTAAGCTCGTTAAATGGATAATCGCAACTGGATCCTCTCGCCTGGCACTATTTGCTTCAATGAAGAAGAAAAAAAAATGATGCAGCAGACTTAAAGTCGGCATATTGGTGGTATGGGCTGGTAAGTTGAAACAAATGTTGTTGGCATATTTTTGCGCCACTCCCTCTTTCTCACTCTCCCTGACCAGTCTTTTGTTGGTAGTGTTTATGTGCATATAGAGTGCGTTGATTGTTGTAATGTTCGTCAATCATTTGTTATTGTTCTTCGCCGTTTGTTTTTCACATCACACTAAATTGGTTCGACCGTGTGTACGACGTACGTGATGCTGTCATTGTTGCTATGTAGTTATACAAAATGCATTGGAGGGTGCACAGTATACGATTCGAATAAATAAAAAACGAAAAACAACAAATAAATGCTTCAATATCACCGATGATACCAACGATACCAATTTATATGTTCGACGAAAGTCGAATATAATTCCCGTTCATTCTAATAAACGGCATTAAACGGCATTAGGAGTATTCCAAGGGCTTTTCATGAACAACGATATATATTTGAAAACGGCACGTACATGGAATTAAAGCCAACAACGAAAAATGTTTGTAATTGAAGCCCCCAAACGATGCTCTGAGATTTCGACGTTCACATTAATGTACTCTCTGTTCCCGCAAGGCTCATCGAAGCAAATATTTACTCTATCGAATATCTCAACAAACAATTCACTTTTTTTTGTGTGGACTCCAAAATGGAGTTGACGCACGCATTCTATTCAACGTTTTTGTATTTAAAATTATTCAAATTCGACTTACAGCACTTGAATTGTGATGCTTGGAATTCTTTTCTTTTTTGGTTTTCATTCGAAGAATTGTTTTTCACAAGCAACGAAAAAACAAATAAGAATTCTTGGTATTGAATTCGTTTCAAATGCGCACAAGAGCAACAAAAAAATGCATTAACCATGCAAAAGGTTGAAACAATTTAATTTTCACCGTAACAAAATAAAAATGTCTGTGAAATTTAATTGGTTTCTTTTTTTGAAAGAATGAGTTACGGTGTCTGCGTTTTCACTATCGGTACACCTCCGAAATCAACATTTCACGAATGGATTTTCGATTCATTTCAAAAGAAATCTAAGATAAAGAAACCAAAAATAATGAGATATGCAGAAGGGATTATTCGGTTTCGTTGGCTGATTTTAACCATTTCAGCATAGCTTATACTCACATTCGGCGCATGTAAATTTCCTTTGAAATGTCGTTTTTTTGTAGAAAAAAAAAACCATGTAAAATGAGAAAATGATGAGAAATTAGAAATATCACAAGGCCATATTAGACGGATGCAAATTTGACAGTAGTAAGGTTTCAAGTATACTTGTTTGAATGTGATGAAACAAATATGGATGTGTAATACGGAATCCAACAAAAACGTCTTCCATTCATCATATATGATTTAATTTTGTCCATAAATAAATGTGTACAAAGTGTACACTGTACACTTAAAATATATCTCTTAAATATGAGCCAAATTTGAATTTGATTTTGAATCACATGTAAACAAACATTCAACGCTGGATATTTATCGTAAATTTCCATGGATAATGAAGCTTAAGACTCAATCTACAGTATACAGCGAAAATCTGCATCAATGAATTCACTTGATCCAATATAGCATTACTCGTCTGGCTTGATGGTGCTCTGCATCACTTTCAATTCACATGATTCACCGCAACCAAAATATATTGAAATCAAATTATTGCACGTCAAAATGTTGTGAATGGTTTAGGTAAATTGAATTTAATCGAAAGGCCCGTTACCATGGGAGTGATCAATTTAACGAACTCAATGCGGTATCAAATTATTTATGGTTTCCGTGCAAACTTGTAGCTGCATTTATAATAGGTTTAATATACTCAAAGTTATTATTTATATTGCATTTGGTTGACCTTGTCGTTTAATTATCCGGGAATTTAAACGGGAAAAATGAAACTGCAGTAAAGGAACTCAGCATTTCTCTGTATAGCTTTATTCACAACTGAAATGAGGAATCTTGGAAAATCGCTGCCACAGACAACATAATAGACTATGCACCGTGCTTTAAATGCCATGTACCATGTACCATGTGTACTGTGCTACATTGTACCGTACACAGATTGTGGGAGAATAATTTTAATATAAATTCCCGAGAGAAATGTGCTATGCTATTCAAGGACGTTTAAAACGTAAACAAAAAAGATCTGCTTTTTTCCAAAGCTATTTTTTGTAATTTCATGGACTGAGACTCCCACTCACCGTTCACATTTCAAAACTCGACTCAATATAAATGCGATCTTTTCAATTTTAAATTGAATTTACATTTTTTCCACCATCCGTTCAATGTTTTTTTTTATTTGGTTTTTTATACGCTATTTCACGTTTTTCGTTTGAATTTTAATTTTAATTTCACTTTTACGCTACCTGTCACGAGAGGTGCGGGCATCAATTTTACTGTAGAATTCCACGTTATTTGTTCATTTGGAAAGTTTGTATATACCGCCGAATGATTTCAAATCACAAACAACAACAAAAACAAATGGAAACGATTCCATGGAATTGTTGTGTTGAGCTATTCACATTTCACATCTCAATTGTGTCAAAAATGGGTATACAGTTCGGATGGATGTTGTACAACAATGTACAAATGTACATTAACCGTATCAAGTTGACAACTTGCTCTAAGAAGATGCAAATACCGTGGGAAACCACAGCGATGATAAATTTGTTATATCCATAAATTAGGCATTTTTGTAAACCGTAAAATTAGCCCGAAATTCTAATTCGGATAATCTGTGGTTTGTTCCTTCTCCAAAATTCCTGTTATTCATGGTCAGCCTGGTCGTGTTTTCGCCCCGTAAATGATTCTTCTTTCTGCTCAGCCTTTGGCGCCATCCCTCATTCAGCCGTTATCTTTCGCTGTCGGCTTTCACTCGACATTCACTTTCAGTTGAATTGTTTTGTTTGATTTTCGATGTTGAAAGTTCATGTATTGATTTTTGTGTGCTTTTTCCACTGTTTGACATGGCAGACAGTTGAATAGCGGTCGGTTTCTCCTTTTATTTTCTATGTAAAAACAATGCAATCTGATTTGGTTACTGCATTCACATGCAGTCGCTTTGAATTGGCGCAATCAAAAGCAGAAAATAATGTTTAAAAATGTTTTGTTCTGCTATGAGAAATAATGTAGCTTCTGTATTTGTGGTTGAATCAAGTGGCTTGATGGAAAGTCCCTGTTGAATTCGTGTACTTTTCAACAAAATATCTGTCACTGTACTGACATTTAGAAAATAAATGGGCAAAGATGACTTAAGCCGTTATCATTTGTGTTGCTCCATATAGACAGAAACTAATTGAATGTTGTGCTGCCGTTATTCTGGTAAAGTGCCATCTCATTGTTTTATTTTTGAATAGTTTCCGTTCCATCGGTTTTGAAATACCACAAGCGAGTTGAGTTGAATAATGCATTTTAGCTCGAAATGATGATGCTGGTGCAACGTTTGAACCTTTGATGCAATCCATTGATGCAGCAAAATCACTGGTTGCTTTCCCAGGCGCGCACACACGCGTACATCATCCCACTGAGCTCACTGGGTTGTATGTATGTGGTGGTTTTTCAATTTACCCATTTAATTATCGTTTGAAGTACAAAAGTGAAATGTGCAAGGCGTCAACAGCAGCTTTTAAGCTGGGTAATTTCAAAATTGCTTTGCAATTTCATTCGGTCGACGTGAAGACAGTTTGTGCACAGTTGACACAAGACATTGAATGTTGGCACGCATAAAAACGTTACTAAAATGAACAAATGCACACAATATATATTAAACGACTTTCATTATGATGCGACGCCATTACGTTGTAATGCAAACAAATAAACTAAACTACGTTGGCATCATGAGAACACGTTCACTGTTAATTTTTGTGTGTGTGTGTTGCTCTTGCGCTTCGCTGAAACACAATCAATATTAAGTTCTTTTATTATCCTGACAGACAGCGTACACGATGCCAATACTTGGAAGAGTGTCGTTAATTCTTCGTTCGATTGTGAATGTTGCTGGTTCAGCGCTTGCAATGTCATAGAACCCAAGTGATATGAATTTCTGTGAAAAGCAACTTATTGATTGATTTCAAAAGGAAACCCACTTCAATAGAATTATTCGATTTTGAAGTAGCAATGCTGTTGACCTAATATCTGGTTTCTATGCAAATTTCCGCTCAGTTTCTTTGTCAGTGGATTTTTTATGAGTTGAGAAAAAAAAAATTGTATTGGAACATCGTGAGAAAAACCGCATTCACTTCGTGACAACTAGCACATCGATAGGATTCGCCACTCATGTTTTGGCTCAACCACAATCCATAATTGTCCCGTGTTCACTTCACACACGAAAAGTATCATATGGTTAAATCTTGATTGATTGATTACTTCGTATAGGTCAAAGGTCGAATGTGTTTATTCACAAATAAACATCGTGAACGTGCACAAAGAATGGAGAACAGAGCAGAGCTTTACATAATGATGATTAATTTAGACACTTTCCATTGGAATGGTGCAAATAGAAATGGTTTATATGGTTTAATATATTCGGCCGACGATTTTTCTCTTTTAAGCACCGAGACAACGATTACAGTGCAGCTGAAGTCAGGCGATAGGCTTGAAACGAAACGAATCCTGAATATTGCAAACACCCAAACGTGTTCGCATCGTATTTGTATCTCGTCTTCAGGCTAATTATTCATTGGACCATATTTCTAGCATATTCCTAGCTTTCGGGCAAAGTTTGCTGCAAACCATATGCCATACAACCCGTATATTACCAGGCCGTATGATATCAGCCATGCGAATCGCTGAAATATTTTCAACAATAAATATGATTAATACTTGGCCGTGATTGGTGTGTATGGTAATTGTCGGAACATTTTTGCAATATCATCAAGTACATTGTAATGACCCAGCAGGTTCGCTTGCATATTTTCTGGTTAACTGCTAGGCCATTAGCTATTTTCATAAAAATCAGTACATCTCGAAATAGACATTCGGTGCGATGTATGTGCTGCGTATAAGTATGTACGCCTCATATAAGAGTGTCATCTATCATATGGATATCTCGTCGAGTCGTACCAATGGAAATCGAAATCAAATGCAATTCGCATCTATATTAGATACCAGTTTATGATTCCAATCAATTTCTCCGTCTGTTTCTCTCTTGCTGCTTCTGATGTTGGTTGACTTCGTTTTTCTTCTTTTTTTTCATTCCCTCAAAAATCGCCCACTCGCATGCAATTTGAATAACACAATCAAGAGTTATCGGAGCGTAAATCTCAATCCACTTGGGCTTCTCTCATCAGGCCATATTTCGCGCTTGTTAAACAATTTCATACACTCGAAGCCATACATGTCAGTATCATCTTTCATTGGCCCCCATGCATATGCGAGTTTTCGAATGGCTGAAATCAAACTGTGGCCGCATTTAATGGCAATTTATATTTGTGATTGCGTTTGAAAGTCGTTCCTCCGTTGAAGTGAAATACATTTGTTTTGCCTCCCTATAAAAAAAATATGAAAGTCAATTTTTATGCTTTTTATGTGTTTTATTTTCTCATCTGTATGCCTTTTTGTTATCTATCTTTGATGGAATTTGTTGAGATTCTGTCAAAAAAGAAAATTCATGCATTTTGATGGAAAATTTTGATTTTATTTTGTGTTTGTTTCATTTCTATTTTATCATCATCAACAACAACAACAAAAATCTGATAGAGATGGGTCTAGCATTAAAAAAGTTCATAGACGTGGTAAAAGCTCAAGATGCAATCTGTGTGACAGAGCAGAAACATGTTTTACGTGTTCTTCTAACCACTTTTTTCATCTATTAAATTGCATTACCGTAATTTTTCTCTGTGTGTTTTGGACGCGTCAAAGACAGTCGCGACACAAAAATAAACACAAATGGAACCGGTTTTGCTACGATAACGTACACATTTTTTTAACTTTGCATCAATTTGATTTGGTTTTACTCAGTCTCTCCATTTCACCAACTCTTTCATCATGCTTACTTTGTTTTTTCATCTGATTGCTGGTGCAGTGTAAAATATTCGCAGCCATTTGTTTCAGTGAAGATGGGAAAGGATGTTATGAACAAATTCCATTAGGCCAGTGTGCGTGTGTACAGAGTGTACAGATATACACTGTATACAGCGTACACATGTTGACACATGATAAATATGGCAGCTAATATCTCAAGCTAACGCCTGAAACCGATGCGACATTTTCTATATTGTCACTATAATGAAATGTAAACATATTGCCACTTTCTAGGACTTAATTTTTGTCTGTGGTAGTTTGGCTGTTGGTCCCCATATGCGCATTGTGAGAATTCCTTGGTTTCTTTTGTGGTGTGCGAATCGTTAAGTTTCAATACGAAAAGAAAGGTGCTTTACATCCCGATGAAAGCGAAACTGCACTTATCGTTAGCATCGGATTACGATTTCGAATAAAACGCAATTCACGTCTTCGCATGCTCATTGCTCATGCTCCCATCAAAACCTGCATAGTTGACGATAATAAAAAAAGTTCTTTCTTCGGTTCTTTTTGTCTTCAATTTGTTAAGCATATTCGATCGCTTGGCTCTTCATCGCAAATTTTATTCAAAGTGCATTCAACCTTATGAAGAGATTAACTTGTGAACGTACGAATATCGTGACACCAACACCAAACACACTTTTACTTTTTTGTACGCCTTAATCTTGAGCTGTCTATTCATTAAAGCTTCAAGTATCTATTGATAGAAATCCATATCGAAATCTGGTATTGACATCTATCTGCTGCTCTATAACTGCTGTGTTATGCTCGCATGGTGAAGTGCAACTATTCTTCTTAAATTCTTTAACTTTACTGCGCTGTGTATTGTTGTTGTCAATAGTCTACAATGCAATAGAAAGTTCACAATCCGTCAGCTTTCCCTTTCATTTTTATTCGATTATATTCAACTTTGCTCTTTAAGTATTCACATAAATATTCAGACAAATGTGATGGGTAAAAAAACAGTGCACGAATAAAAATATCAGCGTGCTTTTCAATAGAAACCATTCGAATAGATCCTATTTATAGTGAGTCTATTGATTGTGCTTCGTTGGCATTTCTATTGAAATCGTCAGGATAGATCATGTGATTTACGCAACATTATGATTTTATGGAAATGGGATGACAATCGCACTTCACAGCCAAGTCTGTGTTATTATTATTATTGATTCGCATAAGTATTCCATCATAAAATAGTGATATAATGATTTCCTCCTGTGCACAAGCGAACATAATCTGTCTCATTCAGAAACATCTCTGAAGAAACCACAGCGTGCTAATATGTACTGTCAGAAGCACGTTCATATGCACACAACATCACAATGAATATTGGTAGATACAAATTTCCATTATAAAACAGTTCTGCTTCTGACCAGTGGTGGCGCCACCATCGCGTCTCCAGACAAATCAGCATGCTGTGGAAGAAACGTTTGAAATGGTGTTCAGCTGTTAAGTTGTTAAATTGTTCCTGTTAAGCTGTTCAGTCAATACTCTAATCGATCTAGCACAAAAATAATTATGTGAACTAATAAAAGAATTAAATGAACTAATGCGCATCCGAAATTCCACCACAGATGCACATCGTTTCGATGGCTTTAAAAGCATTACTTTTAGAAGGTTGTAAAATTTTATGAGTTTTTATTTTATTTTCCCCCGAGCTGTAGAGTGAAAGTGACAAGGACATGAGTATAAATAAGGTAAAAGCTCTATCAATATTCCCATGATGTGCTCGAACAAAAAGTGGGCACGAATTTCGTTACACTGGGCAAAAAGCGTATGAGTTAAAGTGTATTTGTAGGAGTGAGCATAAAAGAATTTCAACATGAATTTCCTTCTTCACATCGTTTGACATAGCACAGCAGATAATATCTCGCAATTTTTTTTCGTTGTTCTGCTGCTATCATAGATAATAAATTTGCGTGGATGTAACGTCCGCTTCGCATCAAAAGCATAAACATATAAACAAAAAGGCAAAAATGAATGTAGCAAATTCACACTGACGATGATCCGATGTATTCATGCGAAACGTTGTAGCATACCGTTTTTTATTTTTATTCTGTATCAACACATATTCACCCATATGGCAGGCTGCTGAGCAATATATAATGAACACCGTTTGCCATCATATCCGACGGCATTTGCACGTCTTTCACAAGTAAATTATTAGAATGTAGATGTTGTTTCGTGAAACAACATATGAATGTGCAATGCATTTTTTTCGGGTGAAACTTTACTATGTAGAATCATAGTCACATGTTGAAAATGGTTATAGAGTGAGCATGGGCACGCAATTGATGTGAAGGCATTTATATTTATTTAAAATTATAGCCCAGTCGTTTTTTTTTTGGACACGCTGGTGAAATTTCATTAAACCGAATCGATTCGGCCACCCACTGTTTATGTAGAGTCTTCAATGTGTACATAAACAGCACATCAACACATGGCTCAAACTATATCAGAACCGTTTCAAAAGTATTTGTGATGAAAAATTCCGATCCCATACAAACAAAAGACCAGGCAGTGTCACCAAATTCTTGAATTTGCCGTTCAAAAATGTCCGAATATCGATTAATTGTTCAAATAACCAAACCAAACCAAATCGAAAATTCCGTTGAAACCAAATTATCGAAAAACAACACGACAATGTCAATGTGTACGCATAATATTTGTTCCTTGTGCCGTGTCGGATACATTTTTCGGGTATCGTATTTATTGTTTGTCTAGAGTAAATGAGCATAAGCACGAACACGAATGTTCCGTTACAATCAAAATAAAAAAGAAAACCCGAAAAGAATTTCTCCTAATAAGATTGCAAGTTTATCTGTAGTGCTCAAGGTGCAAAATAGAATGTTGCGTTTCATTATACTATTTCTGCTGTCATATTCGGGCGCATATATTTTTTGTTCCAAATTATTTCCGTTTCAGTCGAGTGGTTGTTTTTCTCTTGATGTGCGCATTAAACACTCGACTGAAAGCTCATCACATTAATGATATAAGAAATTTGTGCGTTGGCGCAATCCTTTTGGGCTCTGGTGCACGATGTGCCTGAGGATATCCGGCTTTGTACGCTATGTATGTGTGTGTATGTGTACTCGGTGTACTGATAAAAATGAACAAAATATATAAGCTCAAGCGAAATAAAAGAGAGTATTTTGCTAAGATGAAGCAGAAAATGTTGGTTTGTCTTAAGACCTGCAGGCGGCTCACAAAAGAAACACACTTCAAATAAGCATGTTGAAGCCACTTCCAAAGATTTGCTAATCTATGCATTGAGTTGATGATGCCAGTTTCAACAGTAGTGATGATCGTTTGATTGATTGCAAATTACGAGCACTTTGCTGATATATTGGAGCTGTCGCTTTTTTCCAACAGTTATTCGATCTTTTATTATATAGCTTGTAATTTGTGTTAATTCCGTTTTTTTATTTTCGTCAACGTGCGAACCAACTTATCCAGTGTCTGAACGTTCAGACATTCTACTTGACTTTTTGCTTCGTGAGTCTTGTCAATGAAGTTGAATGGATACTTTGCACGAAACATATGGATCAGTTCACAGACCCATATCACGTCTCGACGCTTTTGTTTTTGTCATTAACACAATCCCAAACAAGCGTGGAGCAAGTTAATCACAGTATAAACTTGGCGTAATCACAAAGCTATACATTTGAAAGGCAAAGTGTCATGAAGCAACAACTACAAATCGCTTTAAACACGATAAATTGCATTTAATTGGTTTTTCCGATTTACACCCGAAGCGAACCAGCGAAATGTGTCGGTTGCAAGTTTTTTTTTTTTAATCGAAAAATCAATAACATTGCATTGCAACCAATCCAATTAAACTTTTAATCTGTAAAACTTTGATCTAGATTTCTGGCATGAAGTTTTGATCGGTATATTTGGATCAATTTCATCACATTTGCTACATTTCCAGATGGCAAGTTCAATGAGAGTAATTTAAACTTTTGCATTTTACTGACACAAACTATGTACAGAAATCACTTCATATGTGAAAGAGAGAGACAAGACACTTTCGGCTGAATGACCAATGAAAACTTTTTTGGGATTTTTAAACTCAACCAAATTACATTTCATTTCGTTTAAAATGTGTCTCATAAAATGTTGAAAAATTGTAACCGTTCCAAAAAAAAAAGTACAGTACCTTGTGGATAGAGTGTGGAAAAAGTGCATCAACATCCTGCCACTTCATTGAATTTGTCGAAGAAAAATTGAAACGAAATAATCCGAAAATCGATAGCAAAATAAATGCAACATTCCAATGTCTTGTTTGAGAGCATGCATTTCATCCGTGCACAAAGGAGCAACCATTATGCACTGTGCGCATTGTACAGCATACCACCGAAGCTATTTCGTGGATTCGAATTTATGTTCGCCGTGTATGTCTGTCACCATAAAATGTATATGACAAATATTAAATTTTCGATCACAAATGACACGGAATGTTGCAATTCCGAAAATACTGGAATGTAATTTAATTCAACATTCCTAGTCAACTTGTCATAAATTATATTCAGTAGAATTTTACTTACAGACATAAGTTTGTCAATACAAAGTGAAACCCACACATTTAGTCGTTTATGCTGATTATTATACACATATGAATAAAACGGCTGATTGTGTACAATAAATTGTTAGTTTGTTTATTTCATGATTCATTGCAAATAGGAAATTTTTTTCCATCCTTCAAATAAAGTACTAACAAACAGAACCACTTGAGACACAGAAATCTTTTTACCTGTTCAAACAAACATACACACAGCAGCTCGTGCAAGCTGTGTGATATTTTTTTTTGCAAATCGTATGCATCGAATCGGATTTTTATTTGGAGCTGCAAGGCAAAATCTATTGCGACTGGAAAATAGCAATGCCATTATGTGTCGTAGTGTTTTTGTATCCACCGTTTGTTCTTTGGTCTGTTTACCGCACAAAACCATGTAGAAACATATTGTTTTGAAAATCACACACACACACATTAAGAAGTGCTAAGGACATTTAAAACCGTTCCATTGATAACATTCGTTTCGATACATTTCTTTGAATCAACCAAAGAAGCGTTACGCTGACAGTGACAGGGGAAATGTTGTGATGCTCCTCCAATTTTTACTCTCTCGCTGGATGCGCGTTACCATAAGCGACGATATCATGAAAGTACTGTATAGGGGTAAAACGCGCACTGTGTTTTCAAACGAAGGACAATTTGTACCAAAATCTCGTTTTTTCGAGATCATAGAGATTGTTGAGATATTCGAGAAACGAAGGCACATTCACATGGGGAAAATGAATACGAGATTGAAACAGTTGAAGAAGTGAACAAACTAGAGTTCATATTGAACAAGCGTTGAATGAATCCAATTGGAGAAAAGCGATGAAGTGAGGCGGTTTCTCCTAAAATGCAGTGGAATGGGTTATGCTTTCGAGCTGTTGAACCACAATCACACAAGTGAATCAGTAGAACATGAAATTGAAATTTCTGCGATACAAGAGATACCTGCACAAATTTATTGCCAATCATTTCACAATAATGATAAAAAGAGTTGCTACGAGGACCCTTTTCGCTTTCATCTTTCAGCATATGACCCGATCTAAACAATCTACATATATGCTGATTCTTTACATGTACAAAAAAAAATGGATCATTTAAAAAATATGGCATTTTGATGGTAATATGATTATAATTTATTGTCAAGTCAAATTCGTGCTCTTTTAGATGGAAGTAGTCCTAATAACGCTGACAAGACTTTAATTATTGCTTGCTCGCTTCTACGGAAAATGTTGATTTCCCATTCAACATCCGTTAAAAAAAAGAGAACGTATTTGTATCCGGCTACTCTCAGGGGTCTTTATAAAAGGTGTGTTTTTTTTTATTAATATGAATGTTTTTGACATATTTCCTTTTTTTCTCAGATTCCATTACATTTTTTTTTTCATTCACATTCACATTTCCATCGCCCTAATTCTCAGAGGCACTAATTATGAAACTGTCTTCCTATAGCAATAACCGTTATAACCAATGAAGCGCTGGCAAAATGCATGAGCGAGAGTACGTTTTTGATGCCAAGAGCTGACAAAAGATGGGAAACACTGATAAAAATAGCTCTTGAACATTAACAAAGACACTGTATTGTCTTCTTCATCGCGTTGTGCTGAGTTTTTTTTTCATGTAAGCAGCCATCATAACAATGCCCATTCAGACGTAAGAAAAATGACCAACGGCAACGTGCCTTCCAGAAAACACAATAGCAGCAGCAGCAGCAGCAGCAGCAACAACAACAGCGGTGGCATCGGCACCATCAACAGCATCAGCTAAATACTTATTATGCATTATGCATAGAAAACTGCAATTCTGATTACGGAAAGGTTATGAGATACGTGCCTAAACATCATCAATTTGGCCTTGCCCATGTTGGATTGGAATGCTCTGAATTTACGAACAAGCCAAATGACAGCGTGAACAAATATTCCCTCGTACAAGTTTCGAATCGAAAATGAGCTTGTGAATTACTTTTGAATATGACATTCCGTTGGTACTTGAGCATTGAGTGCCGCCTTTGCATCATCTTCAAAATCAAGAGAGAATTGACAATGTTATGATGATGGCATCTCGTATCTTAGATTTTCCGTACGTATACAGTTGAAAGTGAACAACATATCGAGCTGAAGGATCACACAGGAGGTAAATGCAGTGTTTCATTATTCACGTAAATAAGGTTCTTGCTCTTATTTGCTCGTCGGAAGCACTCTCATACAACATTCACTGAAATAAGTAAATTCAGTTTTTTACGCTTTCTCGCTATCTTTGCGTCAAGTGAACTGCTCATAATGCAAATTTAATGACTTTAGGCCAACAGCAATGACAATTATCTCACATTAACGCGAGCGTTGAAAAAATAATATGGGTTAAATAGACTAGAATAACACTTTACACATTGCAACGAGTGCAAAAAAAAGCCCCGTCCAAAACGCGTTCAGAAAATTACAAAAGTCGACGAAAAAGTGTGAATGTGCCATGGTTTCTTACACAATATAGCACATTATGGACGAAACGCTCTTGTCATTACATATAATAGATTCTGATTTTAAATCCGCGCGCAAAAAAAAAACACACACAACAGAAATGTACAGACAAGACTATCTATAGAACATTGAATAGTCTATGTTTTTCGTGGAGTTTTCTATGGTAGACAGTTTTCTCCATCAAGCTATTTTGCTCTAGAGCACTAAACTTTTTACATATTTGTTCAGTGTATTCTACAAGACACGATAACATTATTCTAGGGATTATGGTTAAAATGACCTGTACAAAAATAAAGTCAAAAATAAGCTTCAAACAAAAAAAAAGTTAATATAAAACATTGTTTAGCACATTTAAACACAAGATACAATTCACTCGAAGCTAAAGAGACTGAACAACTTACAATTTCCTAATAGCGAAAGCACAAAGCAAAATTTTACCAGTTTTAGTTCGCTTTTTGGTTTTATTTTGGTTTGAGAAAAAGAAAAATCGCTCAGATCATAAATTAAATGAACATCGCTTACAAATGCTATAGATGTCAGTGCTGTGAAAAGCATGTAGCTGCTCATACAGCCAAACGGGAATATAAGAGCTTGATCTCCAGCTTAAAGAACATTTTTTATGCTAATCAGACAATTTTGAAGATGCGAAAAATATTTTAATAAATTAAAAACAGTTAGTTTAAATTTAAATGGGAAAAATATAAACTTCAAAGAACGAGTTGCTCGCAATGAACTGTATTTTAGATTGAAGAACATTCTGTTGCATTTTTGTGCTGACAGAAATTTAATAAATGTTTAGTTTTTAAATCTTTTGAACCAAAAACGACTGAATCGCAATGTTAATAGTATTATAAATTATCTGTACCAAATGTGTCATTTCAAATGAAATATGCAGTTGTTTTACACCAAATTCGTCTTGTCCAACGACATGGATTGATTTTAAAACACAACATGACGTCTATAGGTAAGCACAGCACGGTAAATTCAAAAACAGTTCAAGACATCCAAACAGTAATCTCCATCGGGTGATACTCCATATAACTTAACATTGCTGTCAATGTCGTGTTTTATGATTTTCTTCTTCTCTGTATACATACACAGAGATGTCAAACGAGAAATATCAAAGTGTGCGTTTTGCTACTGAGCTGCGTACGGCACTTGCGTTTGCATGTGTGTGTCATTTTTTGAAGAAGAAGCACATAAATGTCAACATTGAAATAGCGCCCTTTGGTAATCTCCATTATTCAAGCACTCTTGAGAACAATAAGGAAATTTACTTGATTGTGCAAAATAAAAAATTCCATAGCTACTAAAATATGTCGTGCAATATCCATTGAGAATTTCATTCACATTTCTCTAACGACTCAGTACGTCACGTATGCGTGCAAATATTTAAATCACACATCAATGTCGTCAGCAATGAAATATGCTCTTTTGTTCTGTTGTATGCTTTTCAATGAGTTTGGTTTTTGTTTTTGTTTATGTTTATATGGTTTGAATCACAAACGGATCATTAAAAAAGTTACAAATAACTTCAAACCACCATGAATTAAATGTCAGCTTTTCGAAAAGTTTGACACATTTTCTGAATTATGAACTGTGAGATATAAATACAAATAAATCGTGTAACATGGAAAAGAAGCATTTGCAAACCAATGTTCTGGATTTTTTCATGTTGTAATTTAGTAGCTCGTCATTGAAAACCTATCATCAAAATGGAAAATTAAAACATTACAACGGCTTTGCAAAAAACATTGCTGCAAAGCAATGACACCACTAAGTCTCTCAGCTTTCGGTGAAAAAGTTTATCATCGCTCGAAACCATATTGAAACTTCATTTGAATTTGAAAAGTAAAAAATCAGCTCGCATCTGGAAATGTGAAAGATTGTGTTCAATCGAAACTTCTTAGCTGTAAAACCCCCATCCAGGCACGAAATATCTGCAATTCCTTATTTTGACGTCTTTTTCTGACTCTCAAAAATTGGATGGTTTCTGATCTATTTCACTTTTTCAAAATTATCATGAATTCAGGAGCATTATCAAATGAAACTTAAGGTCTTTCAAAGAATCACAACAAAGGATAAAATTGTTTGCAATGTTTTACTTCTCTACACAATCAGGTGTAAGTTTTTGCTCTGATGGTATCCTCTTCACAATATCAAATCAATAGAACACAATTCACAAAATCTTACAGTTCAGAAGAACCGAATAGCAATTCCCTTCATTCAAGCACCCTTGAGAACAATAAACATATTCTCTTCATTTTCCACCATAAAAATGTCTACGGCGCAACTAAAATATGCCATGCAATACATTTAGAAATTCACTCACATTTCTCTAGCGAATGATGTAAGTCACGAAATACGTGCAAATATTTCAATCACATAGTATGCTGTACTCGCCAGCAATGTAAATGTATGGAGTGTGCATTGCACTCATGTTCTACTAGATGGTTTTCAATGAGTTTGTGATTCTTGTTTGTAAATAGAAATCTTCATTTTTAAAGCAAACACTTTTGATTAAAGCGTGTGCCAACTTAAGAGGTCATATTGATTGTTTGAATTTACTCTCTATATATCATTTGTCATCAGATTTGAAGTATTTTATCGACACTTCAACAGATTAAGCAGGTAACGGTTGTCATTTTTTTTATATTTTAAATTCGTCAAGTTTATACTTGCTTACAGCATTACACTTCTGCTTTTGACAGCTTTTCCTACGATAATTCATAACTGCAATAGATGCCTGCTTCTGGCTGGTTCTAAAACTAATGTTTGTTTCTGTTTTATTGGGGGCTTTTTCCACTTCTTTCACTTTTTTGACTCTCGTTGTTCCGATTGTTGTGTATGAAAATGTGTGCGATAATTCATTAATTTATTTTGTTCTTTATATTGTTTGTCGGGCGCTACTTCATCATGTCTCAGTTATCGCTGTTATTATCGAAACCAATAATCAATTTTACCTATCAGAATACATCTATATATAATGATGACGCGCACATGATATCTCATTCGCTATCTCAACATTTCTTTTTTCCGTTCGATAGCTGGCTATTTGTTCTCAGTCGAAATAAACATTTCGAAGGCGCCCTTCTCGAACTAGAAATATTATAAGCATTTAATAAACGCCATTTATTTTCAAAACTAAGATGTATTAGACCCATTGTTTTTCTTACGTGTGGTGTTTTTTAATATCTTCACAATAAAGTGCAATTTAGATGTCTTAGATTGAATTAATTCAACAATAATTTACTAAGTTTAAAAATTCATTTACAAATATCAGTAACTCCATTAATCTAAACAAATATATTGCGTAGATTATGAGCATTTTCGCATTGTAATCTGGGAAAATCTCAATTACCTTAATCTAGAATGCTTTGGAGTTCACATTTCAATTGACACATATGAATAAAAGGCGATCGATATTACTGTAGTTCAGTTTGTTTGTTGTTCCTAGAGAAATCAGATCAAACAATATTAAAAACAAGATACACAATTTCGCTTGTACAATTCAAGATCAATTGTCAATTCAAGTATTAGAATTTTCATTTGAGATTTTTACAAATAAGAGTTAATTTCAGTTCAATTAGCATGGTACCCGATTCCATATTTTGTGAACATTGACAATGAAATATCGAAACAGTTCTTTACTGAAAATGATGTTCAAAATATTTGTGTTTGCTTCATTCATACTGTTTGCATCGGCACACTGGGATCCAGCGTACTTCAGAAATTCGAAAGATGGGTTTAAATATTTCAAAAATTGGATGAAAGACATAAGTGATGACAAGATATTGAGTGAACTGGCTCTCCCGGGCACACATAATAGTGCAACGTTTAATAATGGAAAAGCCGTTGTTTTCATAAACACACAGAGTCTCAACTTTAAGGAACAACTTGAATACGGAATACGAGTTTTTGACATTAGGTTCCGGCATACAAGTGACAGATTTGCACTTCATCATGGGCCAGTTTATTTGAATCTTATGTTTGGAGAATTTCTGGATGCGGTGGATCAATTTCTTTCCGAAAACCCCTCAGAGACGGTTCTTTTCATAATTAAAAAAGACCATGATGATGACATTAACAATAGCAGAAGCTATACTGATACTTTAAAATTTTATTTATCACAGCATAAAAACACGTTTCTAAAAGCTACAAACAATATAAAACTCCACGAAGCCAGAGGAAAATTTATCATATTAAATTTTAGCGAATTTTATGACCATGGACTACCGGCACATTTATTTGACATTCAGGACAAATATAAACTCACTACCAACTGGGATTTATATGATAAATGGATAGCGATACGTTCGCATTTGGATAAAGCAAAAAATGGAGAAGCATCACAGTTCTACCTAAATTATTTGTCTGGTTCAGGTGGCGTATTTCCGTATTTTGTGGCAAGTGGTCATTCTACCCCTGGAACATCGGCCTCAAGACTGCCGACTGGACTGATTACACCCGGATGGTCAGATTCGTATCCTGACTTTCCTCGTGTTAAATGTATCATGAGGATATGTGCAATTGCTTTTGAAGGAACAAATGTTTTAACGAGAGACTATGTTAAAGACCACTGCTCATGTGCTAGAAGATCAGTTGGCATTGTAATGTCTGACTTTCCGGGTACTTCTTTGATAGAAACAGTAATCAATAATAATCATCATTCTTGCTGAAAGTTTTCATTGTATTTTATATATTCTTTCAATGGCTAACATTTTCACTTCTATCCAACTTGAGCTAATTTTCTTGAATTGATAAACGCATGAACTCAATACATCCAAAAATGAGATAAGGTAACCGAATATACGAATATAATAAACATATGTGTAATTTTGCATGCATGTAGAAGTGGAACTATAGACATGATTTGTTGAGTTTATCTGTTTATATTTGGGGGCGATTTTTGAAATCTATTCTTGAAATTTTTTTGACAATATCGGAATCTCACTTATATAATACATTCGCTAAATTGAACAATCGTCAGGGATTTCATTATTCTAGCTTCTACACGTGTAAAGTCTTTTCTATGGATAAATTCTGTTTGCGCTATTTGAAATGAAGCTCAAAACATTCTATTATTGGTAAGTTTTCTTATGTACGGTTTCCTATGAGTTTGTCTTGAATAAAGAACCATTATAAAAGTCACAAATAATTTCACAAAATTAATAAATCAAATGTCATTTTTTCGGAAAGTTCGACATAAGTTTTAAATTATGGCCTGTAACTGAGATAGAAATCATATTCTCACCAAAGTTTTGCATTTGTTTTTCCATGTTTATTAAATCGTCTATGAAAACCTTTCACCAGAAAAAAAACCTTACAAATTTTAATAGAATGACTCTAAACAGCTCCTATCGGAACCGCTTTGAAACGTCAATTGACAGAATAGAGAGAAAACAGTCCGCATTAGTAAATAGACGGTGTTCTGTTGAAATTCCTTATCAATTACAATTTTAAAGTGCAAGAGTTAAGTTCAAGGCACTATAAAAATGCAGCTTTTGTCCGTGTGTAATAATTTTAATCGGTAAGTGCATTAAAATAAGAACATTTTATTGACTTCATTTGTGAAAAACAAATAAATTACATCATAACCTCTATATTTTAGGGCCTTATTGGGAAACCGTATGCGAAATGCCAATTTCAAACAATATTCTGTGATAGCTGCAAGCAAAGTGGCAAAACCCGAACTATCAAAGCAAAAGGAAAAATTACATATTGGCACCACATACCATGGATTCAAATGTATGGACTCACAATTCTATCCAGAGTTCAATATGACGGCTTATTTACTGGACCATGAAAAATTGCACACAAAAATGCTGCATGTAGATCGCAACGACAGCAACAATGTATTTTCAGTGAATTTCCGTACACCCATTTACGATTCAACTGGTTTGCCACATATTTTGGAGCATTTGGCATTATGTGGTTCAAAGAAATATCCCGTACGTGATCCATTCTTCAAAATGATAAATCGTTCATTGGCAACATTCATGAATGCAATGACTGGACCAGATTATACACTTTATCCATTCTCGTCGACCAATGAAAAGGATTTTCGTAACCTGCAAAAGATTTATTTGGATGCAGTTTTCAATCCAAATTTAAGGCATATCGATTTTTTGCAAGAAGGTTGGCGTCTCGAGAATGAGGATTTGAATGACATAAAATCAGACATCTCATTCAAAGGAGTTGTATTCAATGAGATGAAAGGCGCTTTTGCCACAAATAATGCGATTTTAAACTATGCCATCATGAATAATTTGCTACCAAACACCACTTATGGACACATCTCAGGAGGCTGGCCTCTCGATATTCCAAAATTAACGTGGGAGAATCTGGTCGAATTTCATCGAAAACACTATCACCCGAGCAACGCAAGAGTGTTCAGCTATGGTAATTTTGATGTGTTAAAGTCGATGAAATTCTTAAATGACGAATATTTCAGTACGTATGAGCCTCTAGACTCATCGTTTAGTAAAGTGTCAGCTCAACAGCGATGGCCAGAACCAAAAGAAGCCGAAGTAAAATGTCGTTTTGACACAATCGGTGCACCTATTGAGCGCCAATGTCAAATGGCCATCGGATATGTGTTAGCCGATATTACAAATTCATATGAAATTCTTCTGTTGCACGTCCTCAGTGAACTGTTGGTCAAAGGTCCAAATTCATCGTTCTACAAAACATTGATTGAACCAAACGTAATTGGTGGATCGTTCAGTCAAACAACGGGATTCGATGCACAGCTAAAAGACACCACATTCGTGGTCGCTTTGCAGAATATCAATAGCAAAGATTTCGATTTGGTTGAGAAAGTATTTGATGAAACCGTTGACGAGGTCATAAAGAATGGATTTGATAAAGATCACGTACAAAGCATATTGAACAGCATTGAATTGAGTATCAAACATCAAACACCACAGTTTGGATTGCATTTATTGTTTGGACTCACACCAGCATGGAATCATGACACTAATGTTCTCGATTCGCTGGACATTGGTAAGCATTTTGATATGTTGAAGCAAAATTTGAGTGACGATGGTTTCTTACAGCGCAAAGTGAAAGAATACTTCAAAGATAACAAACATCGTTTAACCGTTAAAATGCTGCCCGATGAAACGTATGAAGAGAAACTTAAGCAAAACGAAGATGAGCTATTGAAAGAGAAAGTGTCAAAACTGTCGGACGATGATAAAAAGCAAGTGTTTGACATCACAAATCAATTGGCCAAAGAGCAAAAAGAAGCACCAAGCAACATTCATTTGCTTCCGTGCCTCACAATGAGTGACATTTCCAAGGATGTAGAAGAGTTGAATGTGCAACATGTTAAACTTAACAATATTCCAACCCAATTGACACTTGTCGATACAAACAGCATCGTTTATGCTCGCGGTGTTTGTCATGCAAACCATTTGACTCGCGATGAGATTCTTTTGTTGCCATTATTAACACAAGTATTCTCTAAAATGGGAACGAAAAGCTACGATTACCGTGAATTCGATAAACTCGTGAACCTCAAAACATCTGGCATTTCATTCAATCTCCATTTTGCTGAGAATATCAACGATGTGAATAAATACGAGATTGGAGTTGAGTTTGGCTCTTACTGTTTGCACCAGAACACAGCGGACATGTTCAATTTGATTAAAGAGCTTCTGCTGAATTTCCAATTGATTGATGTTCAACGGTTCACGGTGTTGCTCGAAGAATACATTTCAACGTTGACAGCTGATATCGCACAAACGGGTCACATGTATGCGATTCAAGGCGCTGCTTCACTCATCACTGATGGACTTCAACTAAAGGCACAGCTCAATGGCATCAAACACATTGAGTATATGAAAAAATTGAGCGCTGAAAAAAGCCCAGAGGAGATTTTGGCACAGCTCCAGCAAACTGCACAGAATCTGTTCAGTCAATCGTCCATGAAATATGCATTGAATTTGTCTGAATGGCACAAAGCTGATGTTATGAAAATATTTAACGGATTCACAAGTGAAATCAAGTCATGTGTTGATCCAGCTAGGCTCCGAGCATCAAAAGAAGTCGAATCAAAACAGCTACTAAAATCACCTAATTCGGTAACGGGATTGCATCACGTGGTAAACTTGCCGGTCAACTATTGCTCAAAATCAATTTTAACAGTTCCATACACCAACAAATCATATGCTCCGCTGCAAGTACTTTCGAAAATTTTGACATCAAAATACCTTTTGCCGGTGGTTAGAGAACAGAATGGTGCATACGGAGCGGGTGCCCGTCAAGATCTCAATGGAACACTTTCATTTTACAGTTACCGAGATCCTAGAAGCCGCGAATCATTGGAAGTTTTTGATGAATCCGTGAATTGGTTACGTGAAAATTGGAACACCATCGACGAACAAGCAATATTCGAAGCTAAACTTGGTGTACTACAAAGTATTGATGCACCAGTTGCTGCTGGTAACAAAGGTTTACGAGAATTCAACTATGGAATTACTACAGAGATTTTCAGCAAGCATCGCACCCGAATTATTAATACAAAGAAAGAGAAATTGCAAAAGATTTTCGAGAAATACCTTCAAACTAATGAAACAGAGTACACGTGTTCTGGTAAATGTGTGCTCGGCCCGGCAAATGAAAATTTACACAAAGATGGCCAAAAATGGGAAACAAATGACTTTTCAGCAGCTGAATAAATGTATAACAATAATTCTGTAAGGAAAAATGTAATTTAGGCATCATTTTCTTTAATTAATTCACACATTTCTGTAGAAAATTGTTGGGAAATAAAAGAGTTTACAATTTAGTTTTATTCAAATGTTTTGTTTGTACAATTTTATTCATAAATTCACATTCAATAATGCAATATAATGACACAATGGTAAATTAAATGCCAAAATTCAAATGCATCGTTCCGAACTAAAATGGAACTATTTTTATTTAAAGAAAATAGAACTGAAAAGATAGACCACTGATTCACACAGAGATTCATTTCACCAGCGACCGTGTCATTGAGTCATCACTGCAAGTAACGGTTTTGTAGCGTTTGACCTCTTTTAAGTAGGCATTCCATGAGTCGCTCGGCTGTGCCTCATCAACCTCTTCGACGACTCGTTGCTTTTGAACGATTCCCGTTTTAAGTATTTTTGCACCGCGCCTTTTAACCGGTAGTAAACGTGTGACTGGTGGTTTTACTGTTGATGTACTTGGAATAACTGGCTTTGGTTTCGGTTCCACAACGGTTTGTTGTTGCTGAATATTGCCTTGCATGCTTTTGAACTTTTCCAAGAATGATCCGTCATTGGCAAAAATTGGATGTGAAGCTTGTGGCTTGGGCGGCGGATACACTTTGCCTTCTTTTTCTAAATGCTTTTGTAAACGTTCCAGTGTTTCCCTTTGGATTCTCTGTTTTTCTTCTTCCAATTTGGCATCATGCTCACTCAACGGCGCTGAATTCGTGTTTGGCTCATCTTCATCATTATCATCATCATCATCAAATCCATCATTACTTTCGTAGTTTGTGTGGCTTTGGTATGATGATACGCTCGTTGGTCCCCATTCACCATGGTTAGATGATTCATATTTTGATTTCGGTTGTTTCGATGAACTGCGAATATCAGCTTTATCATAGGATACTGAATTGTGTTTGGATTGTGAACGTTCACGCGAATCACGGCGTGCATGTTCCTTATAATCTTTAGATCGATGGGATCTGCTTTGATAGTCATCGTGGTGCCTAGATGTGTGTCCCGATGATCTGCTTCGACTGCGTTGATGTCTTGAGTGACTTTTCGAACCGTGTGACGGTGATCGACTTCTACTTCGATACCTTGAACGGTTTTTATCACTGCGTGAACTAGAATGATGGTGATCCAATCGATCCCTAGAGTAGTAATAATCCGAGCGGTCCCTTGAATCGTCACGACGATGACGATGCTCGTATTTATCATACTTATCATATTTGTGCGATGAATGAGTCGACGAATGCGATCGATCCCATTCATCCGCTCGCCGAGAACGGTGTGACATCTTGGCCTTGTGTTCTGCAGCAAAGTTCACGTTTTATTTCGGTATACCTAAATGTAAACATAAACTTTTATTAGTATTCGATTGAAAATGTAGTGTTTACTTTGACAAAATAAGTTTTGCATTTAGTTAGTTTACAGTTTTACGTATTCACACAATTAAATTTTCCCTCTGAATTGTGGAATTTAATTTACAAATATTTCCGATTTTTTTTTTTTGACCAAATATATCAATATTTGGTTGCTATAGCCAAAACAAAAGAAAGATACACAGTAACAATGGCGTCGATTGCATTTTTCTCCAAACAATAAGATACACACAACTGAATGTTCTAGATCAATTCCATTGAAGCGATAAAATGCACACAAATATTTATCGATTTTAATGGTATTTCCATTATTTTGTATTTTATCTCACCTTTGAACTGAATGTTGATGTGTTTTTTTACTTCGAATTTATATGATAAACTATATAATTTATATCGTAATTGCGTGAAGTGACAATACCATTCAACACTTGGTTGCTATTAACTTCGACATGTTGCATGACAGATTCGCTTCACTTTGACACTACTTTGACGTTTCGATGAACTGTTTTGTTTCACTTATTGCGCGCCATACCATTTTGGTACATTTTGACCGAAATATTCTGTGTCAAACTACTCTTTATACGAAAAATTTAATTTTCGAACTTTTAAAATACTAATAATAATTTTTAAATATTTTCTTCTGAAACACTGAAAAATGAATTAGCGAAACCACTTAAACAAACTAGACTAAAGAAAAAATTGAAAAAATTGTTCACCGTCGGTATTCATTTGACATTTTATCAATTGACAACATTTAAACGTGTGCCAACGACTTTTCTGTACAAACATAATTGACTATTTATATTAAATACTGCAGCAGTTTTATAAAATGGATCATTTCTCTTGTACACTTCCATTGGTTGAAGGAGAAATCTTAAATAATGACTTCAATCGCTCCATAACAAAGGTTTGAAAATTGAATTTGTTGTTGTTGTTATTGTTAAATTTCAATAAATATATTTTTTTTAATGTGAAAATTGCAGCTAGCGTCATATCCACCTATATACATAAAACGAGAGGGTTTAATCGGTACCACACACGCGATTCCATCGAAATTCCATTTGGATCGTCCAATTTTAATAACACCACAAAATGAACCACTTGCAAAACGATTGGCACGTACTTTATTTGAAAATGGTCCAATTGATGCGCTACGTGAAGCCGACGAAAAGACACAAGGACAAAAAATTAACTATCTCTTTCGTGGTTTATGCTTTGCATTGACAAAAGCCAAACAATTCAATCAATTGATTTGGCCATACACAGATAATCAAAATATTGATATTTTGAGCAAGTACTCACAGACTAGGTAAGCATGGATTGGTATTTTTGTGCATTCGGGTGTTTATAACCACAATTTTATACATTTTTCAGAGATTGGCAAAATAGTCCAATTCGTTGCATGCGATGGCATCCCAATGTTTTCAAATTAGCCATTGCATCAATTGATGACAACATAAAAATCTATACAGGCGATACAGGAATGATTACAACGTTAAAAAATGGATATCAAAAGAGTATTACATCGCTTGCTTGGCGGCCACTCTGTGCCACCGAACTAGCCGTCGGATGCAATAGTGGTATTATTATTTGGCGATTGGACTCACCAGGACGGCATACATCTCAATTTTTGCATTTGACCAGGTAATAAAGCTTCTTGATTTTATGATTATTTCAATTGTGAATGGCTAATGCAATATTTCGAATACATGGCACATGTTTTTTTTCTTCTTCATTCAGCACAAATCACCATCCAATTAGTTCATTGGAATGGAACAGAAACGGTTCATTGTTGGTATCAGTTAGCTTGAGTGATTCGAATGCAATTCTATGGGATGTAGACACCAATCGGAATATTCCACTGAAACGAATCGGAATGCCATGTGCGCTGGCCAAATGGTCACCAAACAACCAACGTTTGTTCACATCAACTGTCGGCAGTGTATTTCGTGTATGGCAAACCAACAAATGGACACCAGAGCGTTGGACCATTCCAACTGGTTCAATTCAATCAGCTGCATGGTCACCATGCTCAAATCATTTGCTATTCGTTACCACAGATGAAACAATTCTTTATAGCCTGTGCTTTATGGAAGAGCAACTCTATAGAGGTAAAATTGAAATTGGTTCTTTGAACTTAATTGCTGTTTTAATTGCAATTAGTGCAAGTACAGTCTAAAGAGACAAAAGCCGTATGAATCATCGAATTCAAGTTAATATTTTGATTTCTTAAATTTCTGACCACAGTTGCTGCAGCTCCCAAGCAATCGTTTCCAATAGCTGATTTCAAGGCAATACAAAACGGCCAACGTATCATTGGTGGTCTACCGAAAAGTATTGCATGGGATCCAACAGGCAGATTTGTTGCGGTTATGTTCAAAACGTCCCCATCAATTGCAGTATTCTCCACATCAATCAATCGCGATGTTTTAAACATATCACCTAATTTCAATATCAGTGGTGATGATCTAGATGAATGTCCATCGTTTATTTGCTTTAAGGAAATTTATGAAAAACATGATGACGTTGTTCTTACCATCGGTTGGTCAACTGGACGCGTACAATATTTTCCTCTTCGTTAAATTTATTGATTTCATAAGGACTTGCGTCTAAAAAGAGAAATGATCGCTTTTGTATGTTTTTTCACCAATAAAAAGAACAAAGAAAATGTTGCGTGAGTTAATCAATACGGCTATAATAAGTAACCTTGAAAAATAAATCAAAACAAACATGTACTTGACGTTCAATGAAATGAACAACACACACTGGAATTTATTTGTTGGACAAATTGTCACTGTGTCGTTTTATTGAGTTTTTTTTGTTGTTGTTGCTACAGATATGAATTCACCTTTCCAAAGAAATGTTAAAGTCTAAGAACGCCTTCTCAGACCTTGTTAAATAATATTGAAACTAGTTCAAATATATCCCAATTGATACATATCGGCTGCAATATCACGGAAACGCTTTTTAAAGGCATCAGATAAATGTTCTCCACTACCAGCGAAATCAATTTCTTGCATGAACATAGGTAATATAAAAGTTGCATTTACCAATCCATATTTCCCAAAGCGTTGCAATTGCTTTTGAAATTCACGGAATGGAAACACTTTATCTGGATTCGAACCCAATCTGAAACAAAAAGAAATTCAATCACAAGTTTATTTTGAATTGAAAATGCAATGTACGAAGAAGCGTTGGAAGCATATCTTAGAGCCGACAGACTGAAACAAAACAATGGCAAAATCACATTTAAATTAGGCAACTTGGTAAGTAATTCGTTGGGATTTTGTAAAATGTGAGATTAATTTTTGAATTCTGTAGTACCTTCGCATGGGAAATCTATCGATGGCCGAAGAGATGTATCGCAAAGCATTTCAAGTAGATCCCTGGTCACACCGTGCTCATATCAATTTGATTGTCTATTTAAGTGAACACGGTAAAAGTCACGCTAATTTGATAAAAATTCATGCTCTTGCTCAGTTACTAATGAATTCAGTTTATTGATTTAGATACATATGATGAATTGATGGCAGCTATTGACAATGCCAAACTTTATATGTCTGACAATGTACCGATTCTAATGGCAATAGCAAAAGCGTTTTCAAGTGTAAATATGGATTTTAAGAGAATTGAGAAGCTGTATCATCGTATCCATTGATTTTGGTGTCGGTTTTATTCGGGCTGCTATAAAAAAATATTACCTTTTATTTCGATTTTCCCAAAGACGCACAGATCTGCCTAGAAATACATCTAATTGCTGCGGCGTATCTTTTTCTGAAGCCTTGCTGAAAATAGCTTTTAACTGAGTAACGTCAGCGTTGCCAGTATCAAGATTTGTTAAGTGACTAGATTATTCTTCTGACTCGAACTACCCCCACTCCCACTAAACATTGATTAATTCGAAATAGCTTAAAATTGAAAGAATTCAGTTGTTCAATGAGGCAATTTGATTTTCCACGATTATTTTAAGCCACAGTTTTTAATAAAACTCATTGAAGTGAATTTAATGTGATCTGTTCTTTATTTTCAATTGAAAGAACAATTCTTGGAATTTATTATGTTGAAAAGAATCTCCTTTAAATGCACGATATATTCAAGGATCTTTGCTTTGATGTTTTTCGATACCTAAAAATAAAGGAAGGAAAAGGAATGGTTAAAATGTAATCAAAATCCAACAATAAGCCAAATACTGTTAGAAACAGTCATATTTCCATTAATAAAATCAGCCTTATCCATGCGTAATACCACTTTAACGGGCGTTTAACATTTCAACCAACTAAAAAGCTGCAACTGAATGACTGTGCATTTAGAGGCGACAAGTAAAATACGTGCAGCAAAACAAAAACCAATTCTGAGTTTGTTCACATAAAAATGTGTGTGGTTTGTTGTAACCTTACCTTACTGTTATATACATACAAATAATAATGTACTACATACCACCAAACAAGAGAGGGCCAAGCAATATGAAAAAATAAAATTATGTATAAATAACTATTTATTTTTCTTAATACTGTTTCGCACACAGTTTTGTTTTGTTGCTTTAAATTGTAGCAGTAATAAAAACAATGTGCAAGGAACAGCAAAACGAAAAATATCACGATTGCACACAATACACCTAACCAAGAATTAGAAACATTTGGGTGAAAAATCAATCCATAGGCAACAGTGTTGTTCCAAGCTAATTTATCTAGATAAGATAGCATGATAAGATAGCACGATAACATCTTTTATCTCATCTAGATAACAGATTTTTCTAAGTCCATTTATCTTAATCTTATCTAGATAGCTGCATTTTTCGACTATCTTATCTGCAATTTTCAGATAATTTTGAGTTAATACACACCCGGTTATAGCTCCATATAACTTAACATTGCTGTCAATGTCGTGTTTTATGCTCTTCTTCTTCTCTGTATATATACACAGAGATGTCAAACGAGAAAAATCAAAGTGTGCGTTTTGCTGCTGAGCTGCGTACGGCACTTGCGTTTGTATGCGTGTGTCATTTTTTGAAGAAGAAGCACATAAATGCTAACATTGAACTAGCGCCCCTTGTAATACATGGGTTCAAAATGTTCGAAGAGACATCGAGAATGCAAAACTGTGAACATGTGAACAAAAACAAAAAAAACTTCATCTTTGATTGGTATTGCGTTCTCACTCCACTTCTAAATTAAAAGTTTATTTTGCATTTTTGGTATTCGGCCACCTGTTTTTTGAAATAAAATTATGTAGCTCAAAGATTCCATCTCCATTTTGTATGGAAAAACCTTATTTTTATTTCTCGAGGTTGATGGCTAGGTGTGAAACTCAGTCATCAGCAATATTAGCTCGAAAAATCAAATTGTAGACTGTATATGTTTTGAATAAGACGTGTAGTTTTGGTTAAATGAAGAACTCAACAAACTATTCAAATAAAAAATTATTTCATGGAAAGTCAATCTTTTTGTATGAATGGCCGAATACTTTTTGGCCCTATTTTTTGGAAATAAAAATGGTATTTGTTAAATACACATAATTCTATAGTACAGTGCGTTTCACTCCAGAAAGTACCCCATAATTAATTGAAAAAACAATTATTTCTTAAAATTTCCTTTTGGCATATTTTATTTAACCCATAAGCTAAGACGCAATTTGATTTTGACAGCTGTCACGTCAGTGTAAAGTTTGTTTTCAACACATGGATTCGGAATATTATTCCAAGCGTTTTGAAGCAGTATACCTGCATTTGCACCCAAAAGGTCCAAAATTATCCATCAAGGCCATTGCAAAGTACATGAAAAAGTCGAAAACATTCGTAAAGCAGTGGGTGGACCACTATAAAGTTGAAAAAAATGTGAACGACCAGCCCCATGTTCAGCCCAAACGAGCAGCGTATCGTTAAGTTGTTCGAGAAAAATCCAGGTATGACGTTGGACCAAGGCGTGCAAAAACTAGAACAACTTAAAATCAATGTGTCAAAGTCCACCGTGAAGTGAGATTAGAAGAAAATAAAGTTCGGTTCCGCTCCACCATGACAAAACCACTATTAACACAAATTCATATCGAAAAACGCATGCATTGGGCAAAGGAAAATTTGACGACCGATTGGAGCAAAGTCATTTAAGATGAAAAAACCTCTGAACGAGGTATAAACAGAGTGGCGTACTGGAAGATCCTGCCCACAAAATGACTGATATAACATTTTACGTGGCGCTGTTGAATTATATATTTTTGGTTCAACGCTTTTCAAATAATTCAACAACCTTTCCATGATGGCATCAATTGAAATTTGAACTAGTGTGCGCCAGTGCGAGCAAAGCGTTTTTCTGTCAATTCGATTAGAGTAAGGCTACGTTTTCATTAGGCACTCGCACTGGCGCACACTAGTTCAATTTTCAATTGATGCCATCATGGAAAGGTTGTTGAATTATTTGAAAAGCGTTGAACCAAAAATAATTTTGGAAAGGTATTGAAGAGTACTATCGATTGGTCACTCAACGACAGTGGTCGGAGCTACCCACCGGGAGATATGCTATATAATCTGAAAAAAACACCCCCATACGTCCCCCAAGCGAAAAAAATTTTGGTTCCACAAAAATTCATTTTGACGACGGCTTTCGTTTAGTTTGGTCCTAAGCTACACGCCAATGCCTATTCCACGAATGACATCGGTCGGCAACACAGAATCCGAAAACTCGCGTATATATAGTGTTGCACTCAAAAGTGTATTTTTTGGTGCGCCACTGGGAGAACTGTCGTTCTCCGTGACATCTTCCTATGGAAATGGAATTTTTGAGCTACATATCATAGTTTTCTCAAAAAATCAATTTTATTAAAAAAAAAAACAGGTGACCAAATATTTTTTTTACTGACTGTAATTGATTTTCTTATGAACGCACTTTTGAAAGTTAATCGCGAACATTACACCAAAATAAACGAAAATCACACTCCAATATTGCTATTATTCAAATCAGTAAATTTTCGATCCTCAGCCCAATCAACGACCAATTCAATTCAGTTCAAATACAAGCTAGAGCTTGTATTTAAAAAACAATTACTACTTTTGGGTTCTGTTCAATCTTTTAGTATAAATTTCATAAAGTTGTACTATCTTCTTTTATCACTGATAGGCAATACCGCTAATTATCATTAAACAACAAATAGTTACGCAATTGAATGTTTGGAAACGGTGGCTACATTTTGTTGGCCGGCTGAATTAACGCCTAAATCAACTATTTCCTGGACTAAGTGTCGCGGTAAGGTTAATTCCGCAGCGTTCGGGTTTTGCGCCAACAAATCGTCCAAAATTTTCACCAGCTCCTTTAAAGTTTTTGTGCTGCGTGCAGTCATTTCCATTTTTCTATAACCAAAACAGAAGAAAGATACACAATAACAATGGCGTCGATTGCATTTTTCTCCAAACAATAACATACATACAACTTGTAGGAATTAATTAGAAAGTATGAACTTCACTTATATAGTATTTTATTTAGAATGATTGAAAAGTGTTTTATAATTCAAAGGTATCTTGATTGATATTAATATGAATGTGAATTAATCTATTTCAACATCGTCCCTTAATTCATAATATTCATATTGGTGTTGAATTTTTGAATTGATGAAGCTGTGCTTGGTTTTGTGAGAACATCTGCTTGCATTTCTGTTGAAGAGCATTGAATGCATTCAAACGTTTTGTTGTTTACAACATCTTTGGCAAAGTAATAGCGAACATCAATATGTTTCGTGCGGTTATTAATTTTTTCTGATAAGATCATTTTAATACAGCTAGTGTTGTCCTGGTATATTGGTATCGGTTCATTAATTTTTATGTTGATGTCTCTTAAGATTTGTTTTAACCAAAGGCCTTCTTTAATTGATTCGGTGAGTGCAACGAATTCTGCTTCAGTGGAAGACATTGTTACACATCTTTGTTTTCGTGTTGACCAGTTGATAAGTGATCCAAATAGTTTGTATAAGTATCCAGTGATTGATTTTCTGTCTAAACGATTTTCAGCATAGCTTGCATCGCAATACGAAAGTAATATTATATTTGAATCGGTATTGCAAATATATAACTTTAATTTATCAGTCCCTTTCAAATATTTGACAATTCGTTTCAGTTCATTCCAGTCTCTTTGAGTTGGTTTGGAACACCTCTGGTAAAGAGTACAAACAGCACTGGAAATATCCGGTCTAGTGTTGAGTGTTAAGAATAGTAAACACCCAATTAAACTTTGAAATTGTTTGTTATCGGTTAATACATCACTATCGTCCCTTGCTGAGTGATATCCAGGATCAACTGGAAATTTGGACGGATTTGCATCTGATAATCCAAAGTCAGCAATTATTTGATGTATGTAGCGAGTTTGATTGATGGCATAGGTACCGTTTTCAAATCTTTCAATTTGTAGTCCGAGGTAATGGTTAACGATGCCCAGATCTCGAATTTCAAAAGAATTTGTTATTTTTTGTATAACATAAGTTATCAAATTATTTGATGTGCTGGTGAGTATAATGTCGTCAACATAGATAAGTAAGATGATCCAGTCTTCATTATCTTGTTTGAAATATAGGCAGTTGTCTGCCCGACTTCTTTGGAAACCAATATTTGTTAGGACCATATTGATTTCATGGTTCCACATGCGGGGAGCTTGTTTGAGACCATAAATGCTTCTTTTTAATTTACATACAAAATGTTCTTTTCCTGATTCTTCAAATCCTTTTGGTTGACGCATATAGATTTCCTCGTTCAACTTGCCATAGAGGAATGCTGTTTTTACGTCTAAGTGACGAACAGGTAAATTGTTTTTTGATGCAATTGTCAATATAATCCGGAAGGTCGTTTGTTTTACGACTGGGGCAAAGACTTGGTCGTAGTCATGGCCGAATTTTTGACTAAAGCCTTGGGCGACTAATCTTGCTTTGTATCTGTCGACCTTTCCAAATTGATCTGTCTTGACTTTGAAAAGCCACTTACTTCCAACGATGTTTTTATTTATTGGAGGTTCGCATAAGTCCCATGTTTGATTTTTGTGCATTGACGAAATTTCATCCATCATTGCATCTTGCCACAGTTTATGGTCATCGCATTTGTTTGCTTCTTCATAAGTTTTAGGTTCATATATGGCGTTTACTGATTGTGAACCCTTATTATTGTACCAGTTCATATACTTGCTCTGTGTAGATTCGTAGCCATAACGTTGTGGAGGATTTCCCTTGTTCGGCCTTGATGAGCGGCGTGGTGAGTCTTTATTCTGAGTGTTGCATTTCTCTTCAGTATTGTGATCATTTGTTGAGCTAGTTTCAATTTCAAATTGATCATTTTCAATGATGAATTTAACATCTCTGGAATAGGTAACTTTATTATTGATTGTATCGTAACACCTATACACATGGTTGCTGTCGTATCCCAATAGAATCATTAAGGATGAAGTGTCATCCAGTTTCTTTCTTTTTTCATTTGGAATCTTTACATGACAGTGTGAGCCAAATATATTCAAATGATTGAAGTATGGTTTTCGTTGATTCCATATTTGAAATGGTATTTTGTTTGTTGCTTTGGTTATCAAAAGGTTCTGTAGATAATTTGCAGTTGAAATTGCTTCACCCCAAAAAGTGTTAGGGAGGTTTGCATCCAACAGCATACATCTTGCCATTTCTACCAATGATCGGTTCTTTCTCTCAGCTACGCCGTTGAGTTGAGGTGTATAACCAGGTGTATATTCAATTTTTATACCCTGTTGTGCAAGAAAGTTTGTTAGTTCGATGTTTACATATTCACCTCCACGGTCGCATCTGAACATCTTTGGTTTGGATTTTTTGTGATTTTGGACCATAGCTACATATTCGTGTATTTTGGCTTTAACCTCACTCTTGTTTCTTAGAAGATATACTTCAGTGTAGCGAGAATGATCATCGATGAAAGTTAGGAGGTATCTTTTGCCATTTTGAGTTTCTGTTTGCATTGGACCACAGAGATCGGTATGTACAATGTCCAAAATTCGATTGGATTCTTTTGGCCGAGTTGATGAAAATGATTTTCGAGTCATTTTAGCTGTCAAGCAAACATTGCATGTGAAAGTGCATTGACATTTTTCAACATGGATTCCATTGATTAAATTGTTTGTCAGCATTGATCGCAGTACATGTATGTCTCTATGACCGAAAACTCGATGCCAGAAATGTATACATTTCTTGTTTTCAATCAATGCATTCAAGGAATTTTTATTAGTTTTAACTTCAAACAAATTGTTTGAAATTGTAGCTACTGCGATTTGCTTGTCACCATAGAAAATCTTTCCAATATCATTAACGAAACTCACTTTGTATCCATTTTTAATGAGCTTAATGATTGACATGTAGCTTCCTTTCAAATCCGGTGCATATAAGACATCTTGAAATCGCCCATTCGTTGTTTGTCCTTTTTGGTTGGTTAATTTTATCTTGCAAGTTCCGATTCCGCAGATTTTCACATTGTTTCCGTTTGCAACCCTTACAAAATCATTATGCGTTTCATCAAGTTCACAGAATAGGTTTTTATTGTTGGTTATATGAGAAGTTGCTCCTGAATCAAGCACCCAATCTTCTTCTTTATATTCCTGAATAGCAAATAACATTTCCCTAGACTGCGATGATTCTGTTTCAGTGATATTATTGATTCTTTGCTGATTAGGGTTTCTGTTGAATTTCTTCTTATTTTTCTTTGGTTTAAGACTAGGATTCAACTTCCAACAGCTGCTGAATGTGAATTAATCTATTTCAACACAACTGAATGTTCTAGATCAATTCCATTGAAGCGATAAAATGCACACAAATATTTATCGATTTCAATGGTATTTCCATTATTTTGTATTTTATCTCACCTTTGAACTGAATGTTGATGTGTTTTTTACTCCGAATTTATGCGATAAACCATATAATTGAAATCGTAATTATGTGAAGTGACAAAACTATTCAACACTTTTCAATTTTTGACATTTTTCATGAAAAAATCGCACATTTTCAACCAAAAGTCGAAAAAAATGCCTACGATTTCGATCAAATTCTCCCAGTTTGGGCATTTTTCCATACTCTACAAAATATGTATATAAGGTGATCATTCTCGTTAGACATTGTGAGTAGTACTTCCAGTACAATGGTTTCATTCAGATTTTGATATTTTTCATGGAATTTCGCACATTTTCAACCAAAGGTCGAAAACAAACTCTTCGATTTTTTTTTATTAAATTGGATTGAATTAAATCCCATAATCTTAATTTCAAAATTGTTAACAATACAAAAAATCAATGAAATCATATCACCGTAAACATCAAGCACTAGTTCCAAGTAAAACTTGGCAGTGTATTTATATTAAAAACTGTAGCAGTTTTATAAAATGGGTCATTTCTCTTGTACACTTCCATTGGAAGAAGGAGAAATCTTAAATAATGACTTCAATCGCTCCATAACAAAGGTTTGAAAATTGAATTTGTTGTTGTTGTTATTGTTAAATTTCAATAAATATATTTTTTTTAATGTGAAAATTGCAGCTAGCGTCATATCCACCTATATACATAAAACGAGAGGGTTTAATCGGTACCACACACGCGATTCCATCGAAATTCCATTTGGATCGTCCAATTTTAATAACACCACAAAATGAACCGCTTGCAAAACGATTGGCACGTACTTTATTTGAAAATGGTCCAATTGATGCGCTACGTGAAGCCGACGAAAAGACACAAGGACAAAAAATTAACTATCTCTTTCGTGGTTTATGCTTTGCATTGACAAAAGCCAAACAATTCAATCAATTGATTTGGCCATACACAGATAATCAAAATATTGATATTTTGAGCAAGTACTCACAGACTAGGTAAGCATGGATTGGTATTTTTGTGCATTCGGGTGTTTATAACCACAATTTTATACATTTTTCAGAGATTGGCAAAATAGTCCAATTCGTTGCATGCGATGGCATCCCAATGTTTTCAAATTAGCCATTGCATCAATTGATGACAACATAAAAATCTATACAGGCGATACAGGAATGATTACAACGTTAAAAAATGGATATCAAAAGAGTATTACATCGCTTGCTTGGTGGCCACTCTGCGCCACCGAACTAGCCGTCGGATGCAATAGTGGTATTATTATTTGGAGATTGGACTAAAACAAATGGACACCAGAGCGTTTAACGATTCCAACTGGTTCAATTCAATCAGCTGCATGGTCACCATGCTCAAATCATTTGCTATTCGTTACCACAGATGAAACAATTCTTTATAGCCTGTGAATAATCGAATTCAAGTTAATATTTTGATTTCTTAAATTTCTGACCACACTTGCTGCAGCTCCCAAGCAATCGTTTCCAATAACTGATTTCAGGGCGATACAAAACTGCCACCCATGGGCGTAGCCAAGGTAGCAGCTGACCCCCCTCCCCCCCTTCTGAACGATTGTCCTCGATTTCTTCAAGCAATTCAAGCTATGAAAACTTAAAAACGATGTAAGAAAACCGAGGACTCTTCAGAAAAAAACGAGGACATCGTAGGATTGTAGTTTATTTTCTGTGGAAAATGTTCGAAAAAAGTGGAAAATACGGAAAAATCTCCAAATTTTTCTCGAAAATCGATAATATAGCGAAAATTTTCTCAAAAAACGAGGACTTTGCATAAAAATCGTAATTTTCTACAACAATCGAGGACATTTTTTAAATGTCATCGTTTTTTCTCGAAATCGTCCTCGATTTTTCGGCCAAAATCCAGTTTTCAATTTATGAAAACCATGATGACGTTGTTCTTACTATCGGTTGGTCGACTGGACGCGTACAATATTTTCCTCCTTGTTAAATTTATTGATTTCATAAGGACTTGCGTCTAAAAAGGGAAATTATCGCTTTTGTATGTTTTTTCACCAATAAAAAGAACAAAGAAAATGTTGCGTGAGTTAATCAATACGGCTATATTAAGTAACCTTGAAAAATAAATCAAAACAAACATGTACTTGACGTTCAATGAAATGAACAACACACACTGGAATTTATTTGTTGGACAAATTGTCACTGTGTCGTTTTATTGAGTTTTTTTTGTTGTTGTTGCTATAGATATGAATTCACCTTTCCAAAGAAATGTTAAAGTCTAAGAACGCCTTCTTAGACCTTGTAAAATAATATTGAAACTAGTTCAAATATACCCCAAATGATACATATCGGCTGCAATATCACGGAATCGTTTTTTAAAGGCTTCAGATAAATTTTCTCCACTACCAGCAAAATCAATTTCTTGCATGAACATAGGAAGTATGAAAGTTGCATTTACCAATCCAAATTTCCCAAAGCGTTGCAATTGCTTTTGAAATTCACGGAATGGAAACACTTTATCCGGATTCGAACCCAATCTGGAACAAAAATTCAAAACAAGTTTATAAACTATAGTTTGAATTTTATATGAATTTCAATCTCATGAACCTAAGCAGTAGCCTTGATAGACTTTCATAATATGTCTTTAAGTAAATGTTGTAATTGTGACCACGAAGTTCTCTCGTCGTGCAAATAAAAATGTAGTACATGAGATCCAACACTGGTGAGCCGTAGCGTAAAAGCTGCCAATCGATAAGACATACTTTTCGTAGATTATTTTTGTCATCATGTTGAAACATTGTATTATTTGACCAGAGATCACCATGCAACACAACGGAATAAGGTTCGGCCTCATTTCCATCCACAAGATTTGAAACCACATCAAATTGATTTGTCTCGTACAATCGTAACAATGCTTCTACTAAATGAGCATCACTGTCATCCATAATGCTGTTTATTGCATTCATAGCAGCATTATTTACTTGAACGCTTTGCAGTGAATTTGCTCCACGAATAAAAAAGATTTCACGAAGTCCACTGACAATTTCTGAGAATTTGTCTGGCTGTTGATCTTTTAGCGCAAATGAAACAGCATGAAATTTTGCGATCGTTTTCATTACGAGTAACACATGATCGACTGTTATTTTATTCTTGTCAATCATTACGAAATTCGTTTGAGCCATATCTTCAAAAAACATGCTTTCTATTGGTGCAGTTGTAATTGATTTATAGCAAATGGGATATTCATGGAATCCATCATTGAAAACATTTCTTGACTCTTGAAATTCACGGAAGTACGGTAATACCTGCGAAAATTATAAATTTCTTCCATTCTTATTTTTTTTTTCAACTGTCCGATTTCAAGCTAATTGAAAATTACCACTTGATAAGCGTAAGTTTCTCGCATGAAACAATGATGAACTTTAAACACCATTCTTTGAGCTTCATTGGTGGGTGCCACTTTCAAAAACAAACTTGAACTATGTTTGTCATCCGCAGTACCAAATATTATCCGATAAACAATTCCAATAAAATTATCGCCTTTAAATCATATATAAAAAAAAAATGTAATTTTGTGATCAGTAGGTTTAATTTATCTGTGCCCACATGTAAATAAGCATACCCTTTTTGGAGCCTGGTTCCATGCGAATTTTGAAATTCTCAGTTTTTAACAGTTCTTCGACTACATCAAATAAAGCTTCTCGAATTTCATCACAAAATTCGTCAATTAAACCTCCTTCCATGTTTTAATGTAATCTTCTAGGTAATCTTTTTCACTGAAAGAAAAAAAAACACAACCCAAATTCCGCACAATAACTCTATTAAGGCAATTGTCTTTTTGGTCGCTCTTCGATTAAGTGCTATCGGACGATTGATGGTACTTACCTTTTGTTAAACCATTTTGACGATTCATGATGTTAATGCATGACGGATAATAATAGATATGAATTTTTAAAATATCCAACAAGAATCCCATGAACAACAATTAGATCGCATGTGTTAAGAATACGGAAACGCCAAGATGGATAATATGATAGGCGCCAAGAAGAAAACGGTCATATTTATGTATTTATGGCAATTGAGATGTAAGTATGCTCTGTTTCGTGTGTTACAAACATATCATCAATAGTAAGAATAGTAACATGTTATATGCTGCACGACTGAATACCTCACATACCCGAATTTCGAAAAATTTGATTAAAAGTTTCATTTAGATTTCATGTATGCTCAGTTCATGAAAGTCCTTGAAACAACAACGAGTGCTTACTCTTACTTGAAATAAAGTGAAAAGAGGTGTCATTTAAATATTGATACAAATTTATTTCATTAAACAGTTTCCACCAAATTGAATATATTTCTACAAAAAAAATGCACTTTTTTCTTCCAAATAAGAATTTGTATCAAATCAACTGTTTTCGTACCAACGAAGCATGAACGCACCCTTATTGTTGTTTTCTGTTTTATACCGAACTGTCAAAACTCAACGAATCTTTTTATCGCAACCAATCTATGTGGTTAATTTTGTGTGTGTTTGTTTTGAAATTGCCGTTGAACTGCGTATGCAACACGGTATGCAACTGACAAATAGTCGAAATATATCTCTGTTGGTGAACAGTTTTAGATTCGAATATTTCATCATAATCTATAATATTTTTTTTGTATTTGGAAACAAATCAAAAATGTGTTGATTTTGGTTCGTGTTTCTGTTCAAAATTTCATAAAGTTTATTGAAACAATTAATATGAAGGAAAATTGTAATGTTAAGACCGCAATACGGTGGCGTCCGGCTAACGAAAATCGTGAATTGTCTATTGAAAAAGTCAGCAAAAATGTAAGCTCACAATCCAACTACATCTTTATTTGTTTGATCTGAATATCAGTCGATATGATAAACAATCGATTTTCACTTTTTTTCTGTTTTGTTTAGATAATTGCCGTTAGCAAAACTAATCAAACATTCATGTTTGATCATGTGATTGATAGTTCTGATCAGCGTGAAGTGTATGATATTTTGGTGAAGCCATTAGTAGACAAGGCCATTGAAGGATATGACTGCACATTCTTGGCAACAGGTCAAACTGGCAGTGGTAAAACTTACACAATGGGCTTCGAAAGTAGCGTAAGTAAATTGTTGGAAAAAATGAAATGGTGTTTTTGCTTTTCAATACTGATCTGAATTTGTATTTGATTTTAATGAATAGGTAAATTTGGAAAACAATGGAATGACCGCAAGAGTACTAAACTCAATTTTTTCGTACAAAAATGCTGAACAGGTCAAAGTGTTGATATCATTTATTGAAATATATAATGATCAAGCATTCGATTTGCTGGGAATCGATACACAAGAGCCATTCTACAAAAAAACGGACCGGCAATCGAGTGTAGCGACAAAAAAATCCGCTAAAAATGAAAATGAAGTTTTAGCGATGCTGTCACAGGGTACAAAACGGCGACGTGTTCGTGGCACAAAAATGAATTTGGTCAGTTCACGTTCACATGCAATTTTCACTATTTACCTTGGAACAGAGCACAGACAAAATGACAGCTCAAACAAAAGAGAATCAGTGATCAATTTAATCGATTTAGCTGGATCAGAAGGTTTTCGTAAAACGGGCAATACGGGCGAAGCTCATTACGAGGGGAAAAGTATAAATGAAAGTTTATCAGCCTTCAAACGAGTCATCAAAGCCATGTCACTGCGAGAAGCGTACATTCCGTACAGAGATTCTGTCATTACAACGATTCTCAGAAGTATGTTCAATTGTTGATTTTCTTTGTTTTCGAATTTGATTGATTTGATCAGCATTTTTATATTTTTCACAGAATCGTTACATACGAATTCTTATTTGACTTTATTGGGCTGCATCAGTCCATATCAGGATGATTATGGTGAAACATTGTCAACGTTACGTTTCATCGAAGAATCAAAATCAATAAAAATGACACCACAATTAAATGCTGTGATTTCAGAATTTCAGGTAAAATTGTTGCCGCTCTTCAATTTCAATCGTTATCAGTCTGAAATTAAGTGATATTTATTTTTTAAAACTATTTCTGGTTTCGTTAAATAGAAATCGAAAACACCGGTAAAGAATCTGTTGCGTACACCAAATCCAACATATAATTCACAAACACCATTTAAACGACCGTCACTAATGTCACTTCATAGATCATTATTCGCATCGAAGCAAATGAGTGAGCCACGTAATAATCGTTTAAGCAGTGGAAGATTCAATACAAATATCAAATGTTCACCAAATCGATCCGATAGAATGTCAGCAATAAATTCAACCACGAGAAAAATGAGCCAAGATAATCGCCGCAATGCACGCCTTTCATTCGCTGCAAATAAGTAAGTGTTGAATTCTCATTGAAAATCGGCTAATAATGACACATCTCCAGTTCATTCGGTTGGCAAAATTGAAATAGAGTAGAATGATAATCCAAATTTGATTGGCAACCAGAAAGATGAGGAGTCGCCAAATTCAAATACAATAAGGTTTATTTCAATATAATGCTAATGCATTTTTTCTGGTTCTACAGAACGAAAGCTGTGACAAGCCTGTTTCCAAGAACTTCCAGCCGTAGTTTAATTGAAAATGAATTACAAAATAATGACTACACGGAAATGAATTGGTCTAATGTGTCAACATCAAGTTCAATCGGTGGGGAGACGTTTCCAAATCAAATGCCAAGCAATTGTACTGCAATTCCACAGCCAAACATTCATCCAGCCTATGACACCGATCGTCTTTTGGAAGTTTTAACAACTGGCAATGGAATTACCTTGCTAAAAGCAGCAATTCAAAACAAAGAGAAATTCGGTTCAGAAAAAGCCGCAAGGCTTGAGTAAGTTGACCAAAAGTCATTTCAGTTGACTTAAATCCTACAAATCACTTCAGAATAGTTCTTATCGTAATTGTTATTTGATTACCATTTTCTCATTCCATAGGACTATAGTGAGCGGATTTTCCGAAATTATCGAACAAAACTCGGTTGAAGTGGAGAAACCGATGCTTTCAACACTGGTCGAAAATGATTCCAGTGGAGTAACTTCCATTCAAGAAAGCGAGCCTCATATAAGTGATACAATCAAAGCTGAATCTCCGCAAGGTGGCATAATAAATCTATCGATCGATAATTTGTACTATGACGATGACAAAAAAAGAATTTTCGTGGATGTCACGACAACACCACAAGATGCACAAAATGTTCTAAACCAAAGTGCAAATCTCTCAGAATGTGTCACAGAACTTGAGCAAATTAATGAACAATTGAATGCTATCGAAGCACAGAATCAATCGAAAAAAGTTGCAATACAAGGTGAAGGTGATCATGTCTGCAAATGCAGTTCAAATACTGATGTAGGCGGCGAAGATTTGATGGAAATTTCTCAAGAAGAATCGCAATTTGAAAACAATGAAGTAAGCAGCACAACGCTGATGAATTCTCCAATCGTAGACAGAGCTCCCATGGTTGAACACACACGCACACCACTACAAGTGATGCGCCTGCGGAAAATTACTCTTAACGATGACACCTCCAATGAAAATCTTGTGTATGAAATTGTGATGGTGAGTCGAAAGCAACAACAGCATGATGTGCCTTCCAACTCATTCGAATGCAACTTCAAAGTCAATGATGTTGACGAGAACCGATCGGCCAGAGCGTATCCGTTGTATCCAGAGAGTACAACAGCGGTAAGCCGAACCTATGGCTATGATTTCCCTTTGTCTCCACGGATCACTCTTGAACGAATCAATTCGCTGAGTGAATACGTAAACCGGTTTGGAACGAACGCAACTCCAGTGACCACCAAAAAGAAGAAACGGGCTAAAGCAACAACCAAAAATAAGAAACCTAAAGGTATGCTATACACTTACCTGTACAGTACACCAATTATTGACTGGTATAAAAATGTCAATTTCAGTTTTAACTACAGATTCGAACTCCAAAGCGTTAACCAGTGAAACATCTGTAGAGTCAAACAGAGTGAACGTTTTGAATATCATTAACTTTGGAACCTTAAAAGATCTTAAATCGCTGGTGAATGTTGCCAACAAGAGAGCAATCCAGATTTTAACCAACAGGTAATTTGTCTAGTTTTTTTTTTGGAAATCATATTCGTTAGTTTGATTAGAATGGCATTCAAAAAGTGCCTCAATTCTGTGTCATGGTAACATATTCTATTTAGCAAATGTTCGACAATGTTTACTGCACGTAAATAAAACGGTTGCATGTTGCATGTCATAAATGCAATAAAATATGTGCCGTCTATGAGTTCAAATGTGTTATGTTGCCATTGACTTCATGTGTTTGTGATCCATTCATAATAGCCTTTTGTTTCTGTATATTCAATGTCATTCTTAGGAACACGTTTGGGCCATTCGAAAACATCGATGCATTGCTACGAATGAAAACCTGGACTCGGAAATTACATGAGGTGTTTCTGGAGAGTAATTCTCTTAATGAAAAATCATGAATTTCAAATTAAATAATTTTATAAAATGAAACCTAGTTCATATATTTAAAACCAAAAATGATTACGTACCAAGCTACAATAACTGATTACGTAAAAAAAACACACATTTAATGCGACAATTAATTTGATTAGAAAAAAAAATATAACAAGAATGCAAATAATTTTTTTTTTCGAGTTTTTATTCATTTCATTTTTTTCAGAATAATATCAATATTTATATTTTATAATTTGCGATGATCACGTTTCATTTAAAACATTTAAATTAGCTCTTTTGAAATGCAATTTCAACTTGAAATAGTCGATTTTTAGTCAAAATATAAGACGCACTGTCGTACGGAGCCGGTTCCAAATTAAAAAAAAAAAAAATAACGAAAAAATAGAGAACAATTTCAACCACACATTTAGTTGTGATGATTTCCATTTGTAAGATTGCCGCATGAGAGATTTTTATTGAAATGTATGACCAATAGATTTGACATTAAGATTTTTTAAATGATTTTGTGATAAACATAGAAACATTTTTTTAAAAAAAAAGAAGTGGGAAATTTTATGTGCTGCAATATTCGTAGACCAATCGTTAAAAAAATGTTTTTTTTTAGGTTTTTATCCAATTTACAATACTAAATGCATTCAATGCTGAATAAATTTTAATGATTTCAATCGATACGAAAGTTCAAATTCTCTTTTTTTTCTCGTTCTGTGTCTAACTATAAAAATACAAAGCGAACTTCATTAGCGTCGTCAAATCACTGGAATTTCCACCAATTTTATCACCTAAGAACTCTTATTCAAATGCTTAACCATAACAAAATAATTTCAAATGTGCTCATTAGGTTTGCTCTAAATTGGTTTTTGTTTCATTTTTCATGGTTATCATAAAATAATTTTTTTTTTTCAAATGATTGAAACTGGATCGCTGTTTTGTTGTCCACGATTTACATGTTTTCATTTCAAATGTCAAATGGAACATCGAGAAAAGTTCTCACACAAATCCAAGCATTGATTTTCATTGTTCACATGTTCATATGTTCGTGCCAAACTTGGTCTTGGCTCACAATATTTACATCAATATGACTGATTATAATATGAAATTGCTATCCTGCGAATAATTTTCACTACGCGAGATTCCTTTGGTGTGTCTCTGATCTGAATATAATTTCTATATCAACTATTTCAACCTACTGCTTGGTAGATTCGTAGCGTTCTGGTTTGTGTAAAGAGTTTTGCAAACCTAATAAAAAAAAATAATCATGAACTGCCTTGTACGTGCAAAGTTCGAATACAATCTATTTACAATGAGCCACATTTTTAATTTCATATCAATGAAAAAAAGGAAAAAAAAGATGAGTATGTGAGATTCAAATTACACAGCACTAAAAAGAAGAAATTAATTTGTCAATATTTGTTTTTTTTTTACTTTCAAATCATTTGTTGACATATGAAGAAATTCAACATTTCGAAAAATCACACACATAACTTCTAGCTCTCAGATTCTGTATTTGAGCGATTTTGATTTTAGAAAAAAATATCTGTTTTTTTTTTGTTTTGTTAAATCGAATGTAAGTAACTTCTTCTAATTTCAACATATTTTCTTTTTGTGGAATTCAATGTTCGTGTGCACGGTTAAATATTAAGGTGAATTTCACAATTTTAGTTCTAAAAACAAGTCCATTTTTTGTTTTATATATATACAACGATTTCAATTGGAACAGCGGAACAAAAAATCGATTGGCTGCTGTTTGCATTTATGCATTTGTATCAGCGTCTTCGTCATGTTCATTCAACAATGGACTATCGTCGTTGAGATAAGACGCAGGCATTGCTGTTCCGGGTGTTGTTGGTGCTGACTTTGATATCCAACCCTTGCGATTACGGTTACAAAAAATATTACCGCTACCGATTGGACTACGTAAATTTTTGGCAGCTGACATAGCAAAGAAACGGGTTCGTGGATGTGTTCGTCGGTTTTGCTGTAACGATGAGGGCCTTTGATTCGGTTGTTGAATTTTATTAATCATCCCGGTCGATGTGGATGATTCGTCGCCATCGTATGCATCAGCACCGATTGATGATGATTCGTTTGATATTGTGGTTGCCGCACCGCTTTGCACATCATGCAGTGCAAGTCCATCTGGACTGTTAGCATTCTGCTGTAATTGACGTATTTGTTCGAGAAGCTCACGAATTTCACCCGTTGGACTTGTCGCTTGCGGTGGAGACGTTGGCGAATCAAAATTTGCTAAACTTGACACAGCCGAACCGGACATCGAATCTGTGTAGCCTCGCATTGTCATACCGTACTTTTTCAAAATCTCCGCATTCACCGGTGATTCTTCACTGAATGGCAACGAACTCGACACATTCAGCGGCTTTTCTTCGTTGATTATATCAAATTTATCGAGGCGATTCTTTCGTGACCCATTCAAATCATTAAAATCACGAATCGTTTGACCCGTTGGTGTAACAGCCATTGAATGTGATGCAACCGGTATATGCAAACCACAATCATTTGTATCGTCGTCAATTGAATCGTATGAATCAAAGAATCCATTCGAACTATTGCTATAGGATAAACAATTTTGCATTGGTTGGCATTTGGCGTTTGTGCTGTTGTTGCTACTGCTATTGTTGTTGTTGTTGTTGTTGTTATTGTTGTTATTGTGGCTGTGGTGGTGATTGTTGGGCTCTTGTGCTATTGTCGCATTCATATTGAATGTTTGTTGTGTATCGGCTATCACATTGCTGGGTTTACTCAAGTCACTATTGTTTTCGGCAAGTGTATCATCCGCATTAATTGTCTTACTGGTAAAATTGGGATTAGCTCTAATATTCTGGCTGCTATTGTGCGGACTTGGTATGTTTTCATTAGTGCTGTTGCTGTGAAACTCTTGAAAGCTAACACTATTCGGTGTGCGTCTAAATTGAACGTATGAAGGGTCATCGGCCGTGCATCCGCCCACGCCAGCTGTCTCATTTGTAAAATCATGATAGTGTCGGTAGAGGGTAATTTGTTCACCATCCAAATTACTGTTTGTCATAACAACTGGAATCGAACGTTGATTTTGCCCATGTTCCAATGAACACATTTGCGATGCTGAACGCGGCATCGACGAATAATCCTGTATGTTCATTGGTAAATTTGGGCTACCAGACCGTGAATATGGCGGCGGTATCAATGTGTTTGCTTCATTTGCGTTACAAATGAAACTCGAACTTAATGAATCCACGGTGCTGGTGGCTGACAACGAACCAACCGGCCGTACAATATAATTACGAAAATATTGAACCATTAAATAGCTGGCACCGTTTTTCCCATTGTCCGAGTTGTTGCATGAAAAAACCAACGGATACAGGTCGGGCTTGTTTGTAACCTAATCATTAATAAATGAATCGCAATTCAATTAATCAATTAATTAATTAGGTAAACAATGAATTTTGATATCGTTGTTGAAATACGAACCTCGGCGTACGGCGGTGGCGCATGATGAAATGATGTACATCGACTGTATTGTGGTGGTGCATAACATGATCCAGCCGAATCGCCCGACTGTGAATGCGGTCTCGGTGAACCCCAGCCACAAATTTGACGTCGTTTTTTCCATAGTGAACATGCACACAATATCGCAATTATGATTGCAAATATTGTACACCTTGAATATCATCAACGAAATAAAAACAAAAACATTTAGACCAAAATGCAAGTATAAGCAAAAACAAAACAAAAAAATGCACCATTCATTGTAAGTTTTAGCAAATAATAGATTTTCGTTTTCTTCGAATGCAATAAAAACTTACCAGAAAAACCAGTGATTGATAAAGAATAGGTTGAGCATGTGCGATGTATTACTCGGTGGCTGTGGCTTTGGCGCACTGGGCGGTGCGTACAAGTAACAGCAGCCTTGTGCACAGCATTCTTTCGGTGCTGAACACCGGTGATGACCACCTTCACAGGTCCGAGCCGACACCTTTTTCAGTTGAAACATAGAAATAATTATTGTAATTGCGTGCTTTTTTATGGTAAGCACACTTTCAAACGTGTGGCAAAAACGAATTGGTGTTGAAACAAATTCCGAAATTGTTCGTAGAAAAGTTTCGAACAATTACACGAACAACACAAAATCAACCAAATGCAAAACCGAAACTATAAAATAATTTCACGCAGATGAAAAGTCCATTCCAAAACATTTAAATAAGCGTTCACAACAAACTCAGTTCGAGTTCCATGCCAAAATGAAATCTACTGTTTTAAAATCATGATACAACTAAAATTCTCTATCAAAATTTGCCATTTCTGGTGAAAATTGGTTTTGTTTTCTTGTTTCTTTCTCCCTTTCGATATTTTTAAAGTTGATTTAAAATTAAACACAAATATTTATAGAACGCGAGCGAGTCGAACACAGGCGTATTTTATTGAATGACTAAATAACAATTTTCTATTAGGAGTAGATGATGGTATTCAACGTGGTAAATTAATTCGATTCGAAACTAAATCGATCGTTTTTTGAATGAAAAGTTCACAAGAGAGGATGAAAGAAAAAAAATTGAATCAAAGCATAAAAGAGTTAGGCAGGAAAATTGTTTAGTCTAATGGAAAAAATAACGACAGAAAAAAATCGGTTTTTGTGTGGCAACCACCAAGCCCAAAAGGATACTGTTTCTATAGAAAGTATGTATTTAATAATGTTCTCATCGCATAACAGCAATATTCAATGGGATGACAATGAAAAACTAAAATTATGGAATGAAAACGAAACGGTGGAAATATTTCGTTCATTGTTCGTTGTTAATTTGAGAAGGACACACATGGATTATTTGCATATGGCAACATAGTATAACATTCGCCACCATTGAAAAAGGTTAATGATTATTTATTATTTTTTACTGTGTGTATAAGTTTAGCTGTGTTGTTTGGTGTGGTTCAATTTGACCAACAACAAAAAAATGGGATAAAGTGTGTGTTCGAAATCATCATGCCTCGGATAAATTGCTGAAGTGGAGTTTTCAAAAAAATGGTAACAAAATAACAGTTAAAATAACAACAATAAAATGTAACAAAAACACAGACTAGAGCTAACGAATGCATTGATTCGTTTGAAAATTCTATTTCATATGCAGAAGAGTAAACGAGCAAACTTTTAAAAAAAGTTAAAATTAAAACAGGCAAAAATGTAAAGAGCGAATCGAAAATGCAACAAAAATTACAAAACCAAATTGGAATATTGTATTCGTTCAAAAATGAATTCAAACATAGTTGTAAAACTAGTTTTTTTGTGGTAAAAATAATATAGTTTTAGTTTTTTTTTAAAACAGAAAGAGAGATATTTCATTTATGTATTTACTAGTGTCTCAGCTTTATGCATAATCAAAAATCTTCCGACTACGTTATACACTTTGCTCAAATTTCACTAGCAAAATTTTCGTTCGGCAAAAATTTTTGGAATCCCACACACACACACACACACTCTCTGGTCTGTGATGCGATGTAAGGAAGTGTAACTTATTTGTTTTTTTTTGTGTGTGTGTGTAAAATTTGTTATAATTGGAACTGGTCGTTCGATTGCGGCTTTCGTGGCATGAATTGTATCGAACTTTTTCTTTTGCAACGAACTTTTTCTTTTCTGATTGAATATTATGTGATTGGCTGTAACCACTGAAAGTAAATACGAAAATAAACATAGAAAAATGGTCACCATTGAAATCAAATTGTACGTATTACGTTACCAAAAATTTCAATCAAAATGAAAACAAAAATCACTTACGGAAAATCAATTGAAAGGATAAAAAGAGATATTTAGTCGGAGACAAAGAATATCTAATATATATAGACATTGACATAGTACAATACAATATATGATTACATGTGGATAAAGAAACAAAGAACTTGTACACACATGGTTTTGTACACAAAATGTTGCTGTCTCTTTCTCTCACCCATATAAAGTGAGAGCACTTAAACACTCAATACTGAGCCTTGTTATTTCGTTTAACAAATTTACTTAAAATTCAGTACATTTATACATTTTTACTCAAAAAAAAACAGGTTAAACGAAAACCAAAATATATTCTCGACCAAATGATAGAAATAATTGATATGTATATGGCAGCTTAGCATTAGCTTGGCTTATGTATTCTAACTAGAACGCATGGATTCTCATTTCTCATAAATATTTATCGATTTTAATGCATGAAATAGCATTATTTTTTTTGGGAATCAAACCAATTAATTGGAGGAGCCGAATAAAATTTAGAAAAAAAAACAACCAAAGAACAAAGGACAAACAAAAATCAACCACCAACACAATAACAAAAGTCAATTGAATTTTCATAGAAATTTTCTCATGAAAACAAAGGACACAGAAGTAACAGAGATGTCAATGAGAGAGAGAGAGAGAGAGAGAGAGAGAGAAGGAGTGTATTGAAACGAAAATGTCTCACGGAAATTATTGGCGCAGCAATTATGATGACGAGTCCAATGAAAATCATGAAGTATCCATACTGTCGTTGCGCTACTGGCATTTTATGCCTTCGACCGTCCAAAATTGAATTTCCAATCACTTGAAATTTCACCTCCAAAAACGCCTTTTATTTTGTAAGCAAACAATTGATTTCCTTGTGTTCCGTTGCTGTTTTTATCTTTGATGTCGTCGTCTTTGTTTCACTAAAAAAAACGCACTCGACACCTCACACAAAAATTAGAATTTCTTTACATAGAAACTGCTTAAAATTTGATATTTTGTCGTCGTCGTCGTCGAAAAAAAACTATCTAATAATTTTTAAAATAGTTAAACTATTTTATAATCTTTCGAAATTATAATATAAATCGAATTCAATTTGTAAGCACTCGACTAAATTTTTTTTTCGATACATTTCTTTGTGTTCTTTTTCATGAACTATGGAAAAACATTTCAAAATCAAACAAAAAAGAAAGACGAATTCAGTTTACACAGCCGAATTCAATGCGAACGCGATTGTTCCTTCTATTTGGTGTTTTGCCATGAAATGTGAAACGCTGTATCGTTGATAAATGGAAGTGCGCATGATCTGTTTGAGGGGGTCGATATTTATCCTTCTTTTGGCGATACACAATAAAATACAGTTCCACATTACGCGCGTACGACACTCGACTTCCTTCTCTTACGCAAATAACCATTTCTCCGAATGTCACGCTCATTTGCTCTCCATTCCGTTGTGTTGTTGTTCGATACTTGTTTTCATTCCTCGACTTCAAGTGTCGCATAAAATAATATTCATTTGCATATTTCTAATTCTGTACATAACCGCTGGGCATATTTTTTTTCCCTCCATTTTATTGCACACACGAACTTTTCCTTGAACGAATAAATAGAACAACAAAAAATACACTCGATTCGGTTAGCATTTTTTGAATGTATTAAATGATAAACTGCATTTGGTCGTGCACATTTTAATCGGTAATCATGAGTTTAAATTTCGATCAACGGTTGATTCAATGCAGACAAGTTGAGGGTGTCCTTAAACATGAGACCTTACACTTCAGTTGTTAGTTGATGGACAATTCAGAATTCTCATTATGTTCTAAATAAATACATTTATTGTAAACAATGTTTCATTCCAAAGTAAACACTTTTGCGTATTTGAACTATTGAAATTGTATTGTGTGTGGAAAAATGAAGCCTCGTTCACATGACATATCAATGCTGGAGCTTGAACCAGCCATTAACCATATGTTCTGTAAAATGTCAAACACTTGCGATTGACTTGTCATTTATTCTGATGTTCGGCTTTCGATGTTTACACATCACAAGTAATAAATTAGGACTACGTGGAAACGCACAAATTTTCACAGCAAACAATGCAAATTCTCATGCTGTAACGGTTCAACGTATAGTAGTAAAGAAAACCGGCCACCATGAAATTGATTCGTTTTTTGGGTTTATTGACATTGTTTGTGGTGTGTGTCGACAATGTATCGGCATGGGACCAAGACGAATTCGAAATATTCGATTTGGTGGAAGAAATTAACCAAAATTTCTACAGTATTCTGAAAGTTGAACAGGTAATTTGGTTGATTTTAATATTTTTCATCCCCGAGATAGAGTGTACTTGATTCGCTTTTGTTCTTTTTTTTGTTGTTGTTCTCAGGACGCTTCATCTAGTGAAATTCGTAAAGCATTCCGAAGCCTGTCTCTTGTTTTGCATCCGGATAAAAATGACGCTGAAGATGCCAATGTACAATTTCGAAATCTTGTATCGGTCTATGAAGTACTCAAAGATCCATCAAAACGTGAAAAGTAAAATATTTAAGCATGCGGTTGCAGCCCAAATGACTTTCAATATGTTCATCTTTTTTATTTTCAATCAGATACAATAAAGTACTGAAAGATGGTTTGCCAGACTGGAGATCAGCAATGTACTACTACCGACGCTATCGCAAAATGGGTTTGGCTGAAATGGCTGCTTTAGTGTTTGTGATCTTTACGATTGGCCAATATATTGTTGCTTGGGCTGTTTATGCTGAAAAGAAATATACGGCGGTGAGTTTGACATTTGCATGCGCTAAAAAAAACATAATAGCAAATCGCTGGCAACAATGTGACATTTGAATTTGTATACCCCAAAGGAATCACTATTTGGCTCAAAACTACGGAAATTGCAAAAGAAAAACAAATCTGGTGTGAATATCGACGAATTTTTAAATCAAATACCAACACCAAGCATAAAAAATACACTTCCATTTCAAATAGTACGTGGTGTTTGGTATACGCCACGAGCGATCAAAAATATATTTGTTGATATGAAAGAGTACAACGAGCAAATTAAGGAAGAAAAGCGAAGGTAACAATTTACTGAAATTCATTTAAATAAAATGTAAATGATGTCAAAAAATGCACACTTGTTTATCATCTGTTTTACAAAACCAGAGAGGCCGAGATTGCCGAAGCAGAACGATTGGCTCAAGAGGAACTGTTGAAAGAGAAAGAGGCACGAAAAGAAGGTCTACGGAAACGAAAGCCGGTGTTTACAGCAAAAGAAAAAACTGATGAGGAATTGAAAGGTTATTCAAAGTTGAACATGGATTTGACAAAAGGCGATGGCGTGAAGGCAGTCAAATCAAAGGCAAGCCCATTTCTAAACACAATCGTAGTTATAAACTAAATGTTTATGTTGTTTTTGTAGGCGCCGATTTTGAGCGGTGGACTTTGGACAGATGATGATTTGGCTGAATTAACACGTCTCACAAAGAAATATCCAAATGGTACGTTGTCGCGATGGGAAGTGATTGCGGAGCATATGAATCGTTCGGTACAAGAGGTGACATTCCAAGCGGCAAGACTAAAGGAGCCCGGACACCGGATGGCTACGGATAGCGTAGCTGAAACAATTGTTCAAGAGGCCACCAAGAAAGCTAAAAAGGTAGCTGCTGTTGAAGAGAAACCAGCCGCATCAGAAGTGATGTGGTCACAAGAAGACCAGAAACTTCTTGAAACTGCCATAGTAAAATATCCAAAATCCATGGCTGGCGATCGATGGCAAAAGATAGCTAACTCAGTACCAGGCCGAACAAAAGAAGAATGTTTGGCTCGCTATAAGTATCTAGTACAGAAAGTCAAGGAACAGAAGCTGAAAGAAGCCACTTCACAGCAACAAGAAAATGATGAACATTTTGAAAAATCCGAACAGAATGATGCCACCGATCGAGTAGAAAATATTAAAAGTCAAGAAGAAACAGTTGATGCGGCCGTTGAATATGAACCAGAACCACAACCAGAACCAGTTGTGGAGAAAAAATCTGGTGGCAAACCGCGAAACAAACGAAAAGAACGTAAAAAGCGCATGGAATTTTCCAGCGATGAAGAAGACCATTACAATCACGAATAAAGAAAAAAAATTAACCATTTCACTTTTTGATCAATAAAAAAAATGTTTTCATGCAGCCAATTGAATCGATTGATATTTGCTTATATGTGTGTTAACTAGTTTCTTATGACCTCATTTAATTGCTATTTTCTGTGAGATGATATCAGACATCAATATCAGCATAGAGACACACGTGCAAGATATTCCATCGAGAAAAAAAAACACACAACTTCATTTTTTTAAGCTTGCAGATTAGAATTGTAACACTAAGGAATTGTTATTGGTTATAAATAATAACATTTTATGCATATTTATGCATGCGGCTAAATGTACGCTTGAGTGGCTGTTGAAACACAATTGCTACTTTAAAGGAACAAAATCATAGAAACCATAGTAGTCTTTGCTTTTGTAATTCAAATTTGTTGTTGTTTTTGAAACTGCTTTCTTAGCATTTGTGCATTTATACACGTGGTCATGTGTAGGTAGAAACACATGAGCTCAAGTGTTTGGAGTTTTTTGTTTGTTTGTTTAAGTCTTTAAATATTTTGGATGGGCTGCTCGGAAAGCACTTTGTCCTTGACCCGCTGAGTAACCAACAGGTTAGCGATCATCGACGATTGTGGGCTTCGATGCATTGCTGCACCATAGAAACCAACACCAATCTCCCTCACGCTTTCGGACAAAATGCCATGTCTCTTCATCGCAGTTGCCGTCCCACTCTGGTTTTAGCCAAAGTTGGTATAAGATATACTACAGAAATGATCCTGTGAAGTATAGTCTTAATGTTCGCTTGTTTCGAGCTGACACTTATGCACTGCGGCCGTACGTTGCTTTGGCGAATTATAAGACAACACAACATTGAAAACTGTACGAACCGAAGTGTATGTACTGTGCTGTGCTGTGATATAGATGATAGACTACTCTGTGAACACGTCACTGTGACGACATTTGTGAGACGTAGATATTCACAGCACGTGCGTTGGCTTCGAGCCTTATGATATCTACGACCATTTGTTGTTGCTTTCAAATGTATTTGCAGCAAACACATCTTCACTTTGAAATGTTATTTCCGATGTTATGTTTCAAGTTTTAAATTTAATATGTTAATTGAAATTAATTCGAAATTAATAAATGGTTTGTATGGGTAAAATGTTGCAGTTGAAGGTCGTTAAATATATATATTTCCTAGACATTTCTGTATCATTTTTTTGCTTTCTTTTCCATGCGGATATTCTTCAGTGTATCTTATCACTTTAATTGAGCGAGGCAAATATTCTCAAGCAAAATTGATTATTATTGATTCGCCTACCGGACATACGATAAGAGTTAATAGCGACTTAAGACCAAATTACTGAAATTGTAAATCAATTAGGCGCAGGCAATACATTTCGTAGAAAGAATTTCATTTTTGTTGCCGTTGAATTTTCATGTAACAATCGGCTCACGTTTCGTTTCTCTCTCTCTCTCTCTCTCTCTCTCTCTCTCTCTCTCTCTCTCATTCTCTCTCTCTCTCTCTGCTAAATTTTACTCACGCCGAAACAAATTATTTGTATTAATCCATAAAATTGCGTGCGTCGTGTGATTGGCATAGTTTTGATACTAAACATCTTCATCAACTCATTCATGTGCTACAAAAATGCAATTCGATTTTTTCTTCAATCGATTCAGTATGTTCAACATACTATGTTGCAACCGTGTGGTGTTTTTTCATATAAATTATTCAGTTTTTTTTTTTGTTGAATTGCGGCTGGTAAAAAATGAGCATTCGGTAATTTTGCGGAATAGCGCTTTTTACTAAGCAGTTTTTACTAAACCGAAGTATTTCGGATGAGATTTTGAAAATGCCGTTTTTAATTATGATATCATCAAAATTCGAATTTCATTATGAATTTCTAATTCCTTGGTTGACTTGATGTGATTCATGTTATAATTCAATCGTCACACTCAACAAGGTTATAGGTATCAATTTAATGTATCTCAATTTTACTTGTTGGATTTACAATTGTTGAGTTATTTCCGCTAATTTGTGGCCAATCAAAAATGATAAGATTTACGGCCAATTTCATCTTCAATGTTGATTTTGTTTGTTTTTTTTTTCTTCTTCGTAGTAAATGAGAAAGTGAGCGCCAATTCAAAGACGGTAAATTTATTCGGACAGAACTATTCATTTTTTGCGCCAGTCAATCCGTCGCTGGCCGCGACGTTAGATGTACTTGTAAATAATTGGCATCGAAAAGAGATCAATTTTACGATACGATTCATTCGTGTAGCATTTTGTTGTTGTGCCAATTGAATATATCGCTCTCACTGTGTGTTAACATCATATTTGATCAACATCTTGTGTATATTGGACTAGAGTTTGTAAAAGTCCGAACTGCACAATAGCACAATGATATCTCCATTATAAACCGAAATTATTATGATTTTCAGGTATTTGAAATGGGTTTTTCATTTTCTCTTTCTTTCTCTCACTCTTTCTCTCTTTCTCTCTCTCTCGCTCTCTCTCTCTTTTTCTGTCTTACTGTCTGCTCAATTAAATGCCAAATAATTTTGTATGCTATTTATTTTGTTTCTCAAGTGAACTCATATGCATTTGCTCAACAGGCATCGCAATCGACACAAAGTGAGCGCTGCAAGAAAAGTGGAAGAAAAAAAATCAATTACGTGTTTTGAATTGTGCTCGAAGCGATTTTGATGCGCAAACTGGCTTAAGATTTACAGTGCGTCGTTGAAATCTCAACTGATGAATAGTGAATGCCAACTGACAACAATACTACTACTCAGTACGTATTACTCATGCCATTTATGGCATTTACAGTGCCAGCCAATAAAATAATTTGATGTCAGGTTTCATTTCACTATTTTGCTATGTCACCAGTTAATTTTGCTGTTGATTGTAAATATATGTAAGATTACTTCTCCCGTTATAATTATACTTGACTTTTCTGTGATGTTATGACTTCGATTTGGTATTTAGTGGCTATACTTTTAGTTACAAAATCCAAAATATATTACACATTACCACGATGATGGCTTTAACAGGCCTCGATACCTTGCTCAGACCCTCGCATATAAATTCCATTTTTCAAACTCGAAAAAGGTGTGCCATGGTAATTTGATGCATTTCAAAAGTCAATTATAGCCCATTCTTAAGGTGTGCTTTGGTTAAACGAAACAATTGTTAGAAATTTAAAATCGAAAGTGAGGCGTAAAATCTAAACAAACCATTTCTTTTTCTTGCAAACAATGTAAGCGTATGGATGACCGCTTAAGCCATAATCTATAAATTTGCTCAACTGTTGAGAGTCTTAACATGAGTTATTCAAGCATCTAAATTGATTTACACGATGCATTTTATCGATGCAGCTTCAAAGTTCTAGGCAATGGTTTTGCTTGCAAATTGGCGTGTTTAAAACCAATTCAAAAATGCAATTCATTTAGCGATGATTTATGAGTTTGAATGGTCTTTAGCGTTTCGACTATCTGCCCAATGATCATTTGGTGTAAATGAAACGAACTTGAATTCGAGACCAATAATACATCTTTTACATGGTAAACTCGAAAATTCTTTCGTTGGAGCAACACAATTTTATCGCTCAATAGTTAAATAAATTGGTTTTCAAAGCAATTAGATGTATGACTGTGGGTTCGAATAAGATAGATGGCCAATTTGCACTTTATTTTTATGGCTATCATATTGACTATTGCCGTCAACGGAAACGTTGCTAATAGACTCATGTGCGCCGAATGCATTTTACGTGCATCATTTGGGATTTGTGAAATTGAAATACTTTGTTTTGTTTGGAATAAATTCCATGTGGAAATTACACGCGATGGATGTGATGCGAAAAAATGCATAGATAAATCGCGGTCATTGAACGACACCTGATGCCTGATGCCTGACGTTTCGCATGCCAAATTACTACCGCTCTTGACGTGTATGTGTGTATATATATCATTGAAATTTGCAATTTAATCATTAATGTGTATATAAAAAGATATAAATTTCATCTATTTTTATCAACTAAGCTGCAAGAGCTCTCCATTACAACCAAAATAATTAACATAATGGGATTTCGTCTTGGATCTCGTTATCTCTATTTTGTGACTGACATGTGATGAAGTAGTGTATAGCTTTGTGAGATAGTTTCCGAAAGAAATGGAGCTAATCTTTATCCATAAAAGGTTTACAGTAAGCAATTAATTAGTCAGTATTTCAATGGGATTGCAAAACTGATTGAATTTTAGATTTTTTTCAGAAAATCTACAGAATACTTGATGTGGTGTGTTAGCGTTGCATATAGCCAATGCTTTTCAATTTGCTTCAATTCAATTTTGAATCAATATTGAAGCGTTTCAAATGCATTTGAAAATGAGGATATTGCCCTAGAATAATTTGATTATGATCCTAATGCCCTTGGATTTCACTTTTCCCAGCCATAAATAATTTGTTTAATATTCCTGCTTCAATGTTTCAACATGTCAGTGTTGAAATCTGGCCACAAATCCGTTGATAAACGAAAAGCATGTTAAAATGTGCACAATTTTACTGAACAATCAGCAAGCTGAACAGAAATTGTTCAATGTTTTATTTCAACTTTGTAAACTCGTAATACATATGCGAGCACGTGCGAGCCGACAAAAATGAATGGCACTGTCTATTTGTGCATGTGTGCAAATCTGTAAATGGTGAGTGTCGCTTTCGCTATCTATGCTTTTCGTTCATTGTATTCATGGGTTAGAGAGGTTTTTGTTTTTAACAATCAAAGAAATACTGAAAGTGATCCGAATGCACAATGGAGCATCACAGCAATGATATCTCTATCTCTATTAACATCCGAAAATTATATGTACACATACGGTTTTTTATTTCTTCTCATTGCTTAAATGCAAACTAATTAGTTTATTATTCGCCATCATTTTCAAATAAAATCACACACAAACACCAATCTATAGACAAAACTGAACAAGAAGACGGATTCAATGAAGAAAAATCAATTACATTCGACTTCAGTTGCCAGCATTTTGATACATAAAACAAACTCTTGATTTATTGTATGGTTTGAGAGCTCTCAACCAATGAATAATGAATGCACACACATCACATTAAGAAAAAAAAACAGAAAAAAAAGTGAACACTGAAATTATGGCTCAATTGAAACAAATAAAAATAATAACGATGTTGGCAATAGAAATAAGATAATATAAAAACGGAAAGAAGCTGAATAAATGACTTGCAAAAGGAAAAATTGAAAGTGAGTCGAGCATTTTGTTGAAATGATGAGCCACCACCACTAATATTTCTTCACTGATCGTATGATTGGTGGTTGTCCGCTTCGGCTGGAAAATAACTCAAGCATCCAAATTGATTTACGCGTTTGTGGTGCGGTTGAAAATTCTGAAAACCGACGCGATTTCGAAATGGTATGGCTAAAAACACATTACACGAATTCACTTTACTCGAGGATTTATGGGTCTGATCCGTAAAACCACTCAGACAGATTAAACAATGCAAATGAACGCTTTGAATGAGTCGAACATTCGATGCAAACACAATATTGTTTGACGACGCGATTGTCGTAAATATTTGCTTGTCGCGATCTTAATGTCGTGCCCAAGACAAATGTTAACTATTGTTATTGGGCATGGCAATGCAAAAGTAAAGGATTCCGTTGTTTTATTGTATTTATTTTGTCAAATTGTGAGTTGATTATATGATATTTTATTTGATTGATGGTGTCGACGAAACCATCACAGCCGCGTGTGCATGGTTACTTATGTTGAAGATTTTCTTTTATCGAAACTCTTCAGCCCATTACATTATGTTATTTTAGATATTGAATGTGGCAATTGCACGCGATGCATGTGTGCGAAAATTCGTGAATACGTAATCACGGTCAATGAACGACAGCCTCAATGGTTGCTTGTTCAAAACACTAAATTATACTACTTTCTTGATGGTTATTTGTCATTCCACACCACAATAATATCGCAGCGTAAAGATCATTGTTTTCGGTTTCAATTTCATGTTCAACAAATGCGATCTCATCATTAAACACCACAGATTCAAATTCAAATAAAAAAAAACAACAAGAAGAAAATGTAATTCTCCTATCAGATCCGAATTTCTAACTTTCTACAAGCTGTGTTATTCCAATGTTTGATAACAACGTCCGAATACGACCTTTAAGAAGTAAAGTTTTTTTTTCATTGGAACAAGACTTTATTCGACTTATTCGTGGTGTTTTCAATCAAGATAATGAATAATATTTGTAAAAAATCTATTAGATCTTTTGTTCGGCGAATCGCATAGAATCTTGAAACATTGCTTCAATCGCCATGGCGATTATCATAGAGGTGAAAAAGAGATCTCAATACTTTTATTAATTACGGCAATCAATCTTCTTTCAATCAATGAATCGGTCATAAAAATGATAACGACCCACCTTCGTAGGTATCTTTATAATCCATTTCCCAAAAACCCATAAAACTTAATCAAAACACGATTAAACTATTTCAAATGGAAATTTGACAAAAAAAGAGATCACATTTTTAATGCGTCCAAGGAAGTTCAAATGACACTAATGTGTACGTTTTTTTGTGCTATCCTCATCGATTTTGTGTTCACAGAACAAATCGATTGGACCTGGTTCAAATAAAAGTGTTAATTAAAAAAAACTGTTGTAGTCATTTCAATTTCAGACGAACATTGCTTTCAAACCAATACATCAATGTCACTCGTGCGACGTCATCTACACCATACAGCAATCGTACACTTTCGACAAATAGGATGCGATAGCATTACAAATGTGGTATTTTATTTTCATTATTCATCAATTAAATGAATGTGGGACAATTCACAGTACGGCCATTTAAACCGTTAAATGTGTTATTTTGTGCGTTCGTTGAAAAAGTAAGTAAATTGCGCCTTCTTGCCCGATCTGGGGAAATCGAGTTCGATTTTTATTCAAAAATGGTTTCACTTTGAGAGATCATCGACTACAAAACAAAATCAAATTTGATTTGTTATGGTTGAATTTTATGCGGTATTGTGACGTCAAGTGTTTCGAGGTGGGTAATGAGAGCGCTTGGAGAAAGACGAATTCCATTTGTCTCACCGAATGACGATGGTGCTTCAGTTTTAAAGCATTTGCACGACATTACTCATGAAACTCTTACGTTCACGCTAACGACAGCTATCCGCAGAAATTGAAACGATCAACAACAACAACAAAAAGATCGTCCAACAAAGATCAATATGAGATTGCTGAGTTGCTCAGTCTGAGTAAAGTGCGCATGAGTAAGTGTTTTTGCCGTCGCATTAATTAGTTAATGCACAGATGCATAGCATTAAAAACAAAAACATAAAAATAAAAAATAAAATGATCATGCAAACCACGCGATTTCTCTGAAACGCAGGAAAAGAAATGTGTCTATTTTCATTCTTCATGAATTCTCTGGCTGAACCGAGAGATTTTTGTTTGCTAAGCAAAACCGTAAAACCATCAACGCAGTCGCGCATCGTGTCCAGTTTAGCGCTCATAAGTTTGTCGGTGGCTTTGAAACGCACGTCTACCATGGAACACAGCACTCCGTAAAGAAAAAGTCGCAAAGCAAAGAAATTGTGAAAAGAGGGAGAATAAGCAAACACCATGCATTTTACTACTCAACGCATAAAACGCTTTCGTGTTGGCCCCACCACAAAAATAATGATGAAAAGAAAAAAAAAACAAATCCACCGTGCTCAACCGATAGACTATGTTGCACAGCCGATGCTTAGCGCATGAAAAATCATTTCTCTGTTTGAATTTCAAGCGATACCATTGTTTTTTTTTCTGTCTGTTTCTGTGCCACCGTTCGACGGTGTTTCCATCGATTAACATTTGATGTGCGCAGTGCATAAAGTGAGCGTGTGTGTGTGTGTTTTTAAAACATCATTTGTAATTCAAGTAGCCAATTCAAAATAAACATTTTGGTATTTTGTTAAGAAATCGATTTATTTCGACGAATAAACAAACGAACAGGTGTATTGATTTAGTGAATGAACAGTGAAAATGAGTTCAAAATAAGCGCGTTAGGTTTTCGTTGAAAAAAAATATTTAGATTCAAAAAAAAGAGAAAGAAAAAAATAGAATTTGAGTTTGTGAGATGAAATAAGAAGCGAAAAAAAAATTATAGAGAATTTAACAAAGGAGAAAACACAAATTTTAATTAAAATGGTGCAAAAAGTAAATAGTGAAGTGGAAGTGAATAAGCCAGCTTACATGTATTATTTGATGTCGAAAAGTGGCCAATGCTCACCGACCAGTGATACATTGGACAGTGGTACGGGCAGCGATCTAGAAACAACACCGACCACCAATCGAAATTCGTACACATTGCCAACATCGTTATCATTAACAAATGCGGTCCAAAAGTCAATGCGAAAATTCAACGAGCTATCGCTCGATGGTCAACGTCGGCTAAAATCACATTCGAGCAATGACAGCTACAACACGGATAGTGAAGAAAGTGAATCAAGCCTGAGCTGTGATTCATTAAATTCCAGCGAAATAATGCGCATGAAAAATACGGCCACAACCATCATTCGAACATCACCGTTTGGTAGTTCGGTCACTGAATGTCTTGAGCCCAGCGAAGGCACCATTTACACATCCGATGAGAACAATGTGACAAAAATCAACTTTTTACCACATTCATTGCTTCGCGATATTCGTGATCGTTCCATGACAATAGGCAAGAATCAATCACATGCTAACAACACCTTCTCGCATCGCAATGGGCTGGCCGACACCGCAAATGCTAACGATGCATATCGAAATGGTAACAACAAAACAATTATCGTAAAAAGTCATCTGAAAGAGTGCAACAATACAAGTGCCAGTTACACAAATGAACCATTCAATTTACACCATCAACGTGATACCATAACGAATAGTGAGTATGGCCATTCGTATGCGACAAATGGTAAGCCCATCGATCGATTGCGACGGGTTATGAACAGCGTCAGTGACAGTCGTAACATTTATGAAAATGATAAATATATCAGTTTCCATTTGAATGAGCGCATGGAAAATGATGCAAGTGCCCGAGCAACAATTGATAAAACCAGAGACGATGATTCATTTGCGGGTTACAGAGATATCAGTACATCTTCGTCGGCTGCATCGACCATTCGCAGTTCAAAAGGAACCATACGCGGTGTTAAGAATCGTGTACGAAACGGAATTGCCACATTTTTACAAATGCAACAAACCAACGTAAAGGTAGGTTTTTCCAGCGTTTAACTGTTCACCAGCCTGTACTCAGTACACAATACTGTTTGTACTCTGTGTACTGTGTGCCTTCCACTAACCGATACTAATCTGGAGTAGTTAAACATGTCCATATTTACCGTTTTCCTTGTCAATTGTCGTGGTCGTCGTCCAAACGGTGCACATTGAAAAGTGGTCAGGCAGCCACTTCGCTATCGCTGAGACAGCGCTAAAGATAGATCTGCAATGCACTACTTAAAAGTTAATTATCAACTCAATTTGTTTGCAAACGCCATAGGGTAACTTTAAGCCTGGCATTGGTCTGAATGTTTGAGGTCGATTTAATTTTCCGTCGCGTCTTTCACGGCGACAATCAGCCGGCTCTGTGTGGGGCAAATTTAATGTTTTAATTTTCCACATGCCTCAACATATTTTCGATATTAAACACCCTGTTTCAACCGGGCAATATAAAGTACTTGCTATTGATTGTGTTGCCTCCAATCGATTTCCGTGAAGGTATTTTATTTTATATTTTTCATGAATGATACTCATGGCTGTAACTGTAACACAGCATTCCATCAGCCTCTCTATCTACCGACCATATACACTTACTATTTAAAGCGCAATCTACATGCATGCATTTTACGCAAAATCTGTAGCCTTTTTGCTCACAATGTTTTTATACATGGAAAATTATAAGTTGGCAACTTAAAGTTGCAACATTGAATGGGCAAGATCACGAGAGCGAGCGAGCAAGTGAGAGAGAGCGATGAAGAGAATAAATCTGGCGCGAATGTGCGCATAATGTTTATGCATTTAAAATTGTATCGCTGGAACGATTGTGCCAAAACTAGTATGCCATCGCTATATTCGCTTTAACGCTTAAAGCATTTCAATATTTTTTTCTTTTGCTTGGACATTTCAGTGTAGATATTCGTATACGGATTTTCTCTTCTTATATTTATGGAAACCAGTTTTTAGTAGTCAAAATGTTGCTGCAACAGTTGCAACAGTTTCAAAAACTCGAGCATCACACACAGAGAGACAATATGTTGATATGTTTTTGTATGGATATTCGTCATTAAACGAGCAAATTACCATTTTTGGTGGTTACAATTTGGTCAAAACAAGTGATTTGAATACAACTACAACCGCATCAATTGACTATTTAAAGCTAATTATTTCATATTGCACTCAAAATCAATATGGAAAGAGGCTAGATTTACTCATTGCGGCGTTGTGCTACAACAGGTGCAACATTGCAGTTAATTTTTTTTTGTTTTCTTCTTATTTTCATACATTTTACGTACTTTCAATTACGGTTTTGATGCAATACACGATCAATAAAAGTAAACAAAATGAATTAACTACAACACACAAGCCGATTTGCAAAAGAAAGTCGTTTATCGTTTCTAATTTTCTAGCTTGAGAATCTAAGTTTGTCAGTAGTATTACATTCTGTTACCGATTTCTCTCCCTCTATACGAAGCAATAAGTCTTATTTACAACAAAATTGCACTCATCTAGAACATGATGTGGTGAATTAATATAAATATTTAATAAAATTGCCTGATAATTTATGCCGTGGCAAAATGTAGAAAACCTGAAACGTAAAATCAAATATATATATAACATGCGCGTTAGAACCAAACTGAATACGAGCGTATTGAGTTTAGAAGAGTTTAGAAGATGGCAAATAGAAGAAAAAAACGGGTACAAAACATCGAAGCCCAACGAATCAAGAAAGAAAACGCAGTCGAGCTCGAGCAACAAGCAATACAAGTGAATTCATTTTGATGTAAAAGAGACACAAGCAGCGGCACAACATATCAACATGTGGAATAGAGGCGATGAAAGAAAATGATTGCAGACAATACAAATTCTAGGAGAACGGAACATAATAAGCTAATAACGGAAATCACATCGCATGTATGGCAACCAACAGGTTGAGTGCATGCACAGAATTGTTATGGTTTTAACATCAGCAACATTCGTTCAGTTGGAGTGAGATAGAAAGCTAATTTTCTACGCAATATTCAACGCTTTGGTCGATTTTACGCGAGAGACACAAACCAAACAAATAAAAAGAAAAAGAACATGAAAAAGAAAACGCAGAACACTGAACAACAGCAATTTAACACTAAAAAAAAAAATCGACATACAAGAACAACAAACGAAATAAAGAAGGCAAAAAAAACATACAACAACATTTTGACGCACAAATGAGCAAAACAAGGCAGAATGAAATGGTAAACAAGAGACGTTGAAGAAAACTTGATTCTATTCATAATTTCTATGCGTTCGTTAGTTTATCTAGATATGTGTTTCATGTTCGCATTTGAATGGATTTCGGCGTCAATGTTTTCATGCTGCTTTTTTTTGCTTTATTTTTTTTTTATTTTGGTGTAAATGGGAGAATATCGTTTTCCATTGTGTGAGTCAATGCACCTTAAACTAGCATTAAAAGCACCATTCTCGCATCCATTGTATAAGCGTCAAATTTCACACCGCATCAAAACCAAAGCTAAAGCCGTTTTAATCTGATTGGGTCGACGGCAATTATTTTCAACAATTCGGAGACAAAAAAATACAAACAAATGCTGATACAGATTTTGCTCTATAGAAGTTAACAGATTTTTCTGTATATTTTTTTTTAAATGTGCGGCTGAATTTTGAAATGTGTTGCGAGGCTCAAATTGTCTTAAGAAATTGCCTTAAGAACGGTTAATTCAGGTGTGCGCCAATTTATCAGATTTATCAGATTCATTAAGAATTAATTTTAAAATATTTTTCCTCGTCTCGGGTTCTTTCTTTCGTTGACATAATTACCGTTCAGTTTTTGCATCCAAAGAATGCCGCACAATTTAATTAATTTACGGTAAGATAATTTAGGCAGACAATATAATTAAAACTCCATAAAAAATGCTCCTGGAAATAATTCCGAGCTAAATCTAATTGTCATTCACGTGTATGTTAATTTTCAACATTCAACACACATGGGTTCTAATCAAATTATCACCAAATTAAATAAATAGTTTTTTTTCGCATCAAACTTTCGAAATCGACGGCATACAACTGAATGGTAAACTCAGTGAATAGAAAGATCCATAGTAACCAATTAGGTCAGGTCAACACATCAAAATTTTGGATCAAGTTTTTTTTTTCAAACAACGATTTACATAAACTTTAAGTTTATCGTTTAAGTCCATTGTATTGTCATTTTATTTAGAACATGTCCAAATCATTTTTATTGGCCATCTGATTTCTTTTTATGGATGGCCAAAAAAAAAATATTTGCGATTAACTGTAAATGTCTGTATGGTTTTTTAATGTGCCGGGTTTCGCAGTTGTTTATGTGTTTTTGATTCAGACTAAATCACACACACACACACAAACACACGTAGCTAAAATTTAGTGCAAAAAGAATAACAACAAGACACGCCACAGAACGGGTTCTTTGGTCATTTTTGAGTTAGGGTTAAATGTCTACGTTTATAATGTCATTACGATTATATAAAATTATTGTGCAAGATAGGAATTACCTACTTTAAAGTGACCAACATATAATTAGCGGCCAATTTGACACAATTCACATTAGAACGGAAGCGAGTCGAAAATCGCCGTGTCAAACAAAAAAACAATATTTGACAAAAAAATATTTAAAAACCTTCAGCCAATTCAGTTTATGAGCACCTTGACCAAATTGATATCAATTTGTGGATTGAAAATATTGAGACACATAAACAACGACTCATCATTTTTCAACGGTTGAATGTCATTTGCTGAAGAAAAACAAATGAAAAATGATGAGAATCATTTCGATTGCGATTTGTTTTTCAACTTTTTATCCAACATCTTCAGTATCTACACAATTGAAATGTAAAATAAATGGAAGTTTCGATCTTTGGCGAGAATTCAAAGGCGATAACTGTTTGCAGTTCCACACAGCATTCTTACATTGGGTTTAGCTACAGTGCTTGACTATGTTTGAAATGCCGGTATGCATGGATCACGCGTTAAATACGAATTCGATTATGTGACAAGGTTTCGTTGTCTAAACGAAAGAAAAAACACTCAATCGCTTAATGTTTTTCTTGCGTGTTTAAATCATTCCTTTGAATTGCGATGTCATAAGAGAGTAACATTTTGCAACAATACCAAATGAATTTCAATCAGAGGGAAGAACAAAGAGTTATAGGTATTTGATAAATTTATGAGCTGCTTTGTTTGTTTTCGTTTGTTGTAAGATACGAAAGGTACATGGTGATGATCGTGTTTGGTTTTGGATGTGGATTACGTGCATCATATCATGCTGATTGCGCGAAACCAACCTCTGAGTTGTGCGTTTTTTCATTTTATTCAGCCATTGCACCCTCATGACATTTTCGTCATTGCATGGATTTAATATAATTCCGAGTTACGAGATAATGCAAAAGCCGAACAATAAATACACCAAATCTTGAATTCAACGCTGTTTTTTTGTCGATGAACTGCAGACAAAAATAAATGCAAAAAAACTCAACATTCAAAATGAAAAATGTGTAACGGTGCCTACCTTATAAGAAGTAGTTCGCGTAACACTGAGAGAGCTGCAGAGTTGTTACTCAATTATGGGTTTTTGTATTTAAAAATATTTTTATGTAATTCACCGCAAAAACATATGAATTCGTTTAAAATCTACACCACAAAGAATATCTCAAAACGAAAGAGAGAAAGAAAAAAAGTGTTAGCTGCACTGATTTCGTGTCATGCACATAAACCAAATCCAAAAAGAAATATTTCTCAAAAACATACATTAACACATGTGTTTATCGCATGCATTGAATTTTTTTCAGTCGAAAGATCAACAGCCTAGGTATTTAAATTTTTCTTTACTATAACATGTATCCAAATAACAGTGGATTCAATGTCGGTGATCGATTGAAATTGATGGAATCATTTATTCAATTTGGATTTGCACACTTGGATTTGTGCAGCATAAAGCGAGCTTAATATGATTTTTGAAAAAAAAGACCCAAAACTAATCCGCTGCGTCTAATTTAATTAATCCATTGAAACCATTTCCACGCATGAAAAGACACACATCAAAGGCTATCGACAAGAAAGACACAAAGACTGTCATATAATTCGAATGTAAACCTGTTGAATAATTTAAAACATTTTTCACTTGTTAATAACAACAACAAGTTATTATTAAGAGCAATAAAGTTTTATGGAAAATAATAAATCTGTTCGTTAAGATGCAGATGTTGAAAAACATAGTTAATAATTTAGCTGATGGATGAGAAAAAAGGCCCATGGTCAGGTGACTTGGAAATAGAATGGAATGAATATTATGCCATTTTATCACCGTTACTTTTATCCCTTCCTGATAATGTTCCCAACAAAGATCTTCTATGTCACTTTGAGTCATAACTTATATTTATCTTACATAAAAGTTTTATGTGATTCGCAATTCGAAATGGCAGCAAGAATGATTTTGGATTCGGTTGTTTCTATCGATTACACTTAAAATCAAAGGTCTGAGCTTCAGCTTATGAAGTGAGTTCGAGTGGTGGCTCGATGAGATTCCATCATTGAGATCGATATAATTTTTTATTGCCCTTAACAAGTTTTCGTCAGAGTCCAAATTGGTAATCCGTTAATCGATTGAAATTGAATGGAATGCTGTTGATTCAATGACCGGTGAAACGGTGAATTAAACTGGATATCAACGAGAATTTATGTGCGAATCAAATAACTGTATGAAAGCAGCAGCAACTGTATCTCAAACCAATGCGAGTACATTTCAAATCAATAGCGCAATAATTTTTCCAAATGATCGTAGGCGCATTCCGTTGCACTTGCATGGAAAGTATAATTTTTTCGTTTGAAATTCAATTTTTTCCCTCCTTTTCTATCGATCATTGCCGTAAAAGGCTCTCGGTGCATAGAAATTGCAACAACAACAAAAACAGCAGCAGAATCTATGAGCAGGCCAATCGCATGGAATTGGATTTGTGGCGGGCCGATTTAAGTTTACCGATAGCTATTAATATTCTTTCACAGTTACAAGATATATCATGCAACAATTGAAACGCAGATTAAAGGTGTAAAACTATCTCACTTCAGTATGAGCGGTATGTTGCCACCACTTGGACCGGTGTGTTTGTGTGTGTGTGCGTCTGTTGGCTGTGTCGAATGCACTTGTTCAAGCACAGCACGCTGTGTACACGCACAGGTTGAAAGGCAATATTTTTATATTTTTTATATCGCTTTAAGTCAGCACATTCCCCGTTTTGTGCGCACTCAAGTTCCTATTTGTTAAAGGTGTATATTTTATTTTTTTCTCTCTATTTTAAACGCTTGCCAACAACTGGTTGCATTATTTGCACATGTTATGTAATCTTTTATTGCTGATTCAGTTACGTAAACTTGTTGGGAATGCTGTAATATTAAGTGTAGAAAGATATATGATCACGAATAGAACTAATCCAAAAGCATTATCGAATTGGCTAAAGAAAACAACTTGATGTCTTTCGTTGGGAAAAGAGACTCCGGCCAACATGAATATGCCGTTGAATAGTTGTTTATCGTTTCAAGTTCTGCATATGCATTTAATCATCATGTTGTTATTGCTTCAATGTCATTGAGAGTTCAGAACGTCGATTAACGTCCTTTTGGAGGTTCTTTAATGCTTCAACCAACACAGAGACATCCAACATACATCTAAAAAAAACCAGCAATTGCATGAGTCGCCAAAATTTCATTCCAGAGTTTTGTTGCATATTTCTTCATTCATCTCAAATCTCTCACAGTTAAATCGGATTTTGTGTAATCTTTATTGTCCATTGTATATATTTAATTCCAGTGTATTTAATTAATAGCTTAAAATTTAAATGTTCAAATTTAACGCCATGAAATATTGATGATGATTTAGCAAATGAGATGATCCAATTTAAATGTAATGTTGAAATTCGTATGTTTAATGTTTATAACCCCCCAATTTTGTGGCAATAGCATGTTCAAATTTCCTGTTTAAACATCAATAGTTAAAACATAACACTTTCGCTTGCCTGTTTTATAAATGCAGGAAATTCGCGCCACATTTTTTTTAATTTCAACCATATAATTATCTCAAAGCAAAAATTGCTTAAATGCTCTTTTACTATAAAAGAATAACAAATAAATTTTGGTTAAAAAACACTTTTAATTTCAGTCTCTCGCTTCAAGTCATTCATCTTTTTCAACACTCTGTTTTAGCCAAAAGGCGTGGTGCGGTGAAGAGCCATGAAACCATTTCATTCATTTTTTCTACACTTGTTGCATTTAATTTTTTTTTTGCATGAATTTAATAAAATATGGCCAACCTTTAGCTGTGTTGCATTCAGACGCTGTTGGCTGATTTTGATGATGCTGGCGTTATGCAATAAAGAGACAGTAAAACAACGGAACCTTTTAAGCGATTTAGCAAACATAATGAGGTCTTCCCATTAAGATTTAAAAGTCAATATGTCAATAAATTGCTGAAGATTGGCAGAACCGCATTCGAATGTCTGCCGCTGTTGATGCTGCTGTTTGCGGGAACTGTGTGAATCATGTTGAATGAACACCATGAACACCTTGAGCACCCATGAGATAGCTCTGTTTTTTTGTAAGTTTTGACGCTTGACATTTTGATCACATTTACGTTCCAACCGGTCGCTATCACCAAGCCTTGACAAATCGAGTTTTCTGTTATCGAAATCCATTCGATGGAGACATGGATGGGGATTAACACTGTCGCATTGTTCTCAAATCGTATTGAAAAATGTGAAATCAATTGAAAAACAAAGAACACCTTTCATTGATTGGTTTTGTTGAATGCATGCGCTGTCATGTTTGCTTTTCCACAGGCTTCACGTTGCTTATGCGCTTATGGTTATCTCTGTGAACGTTGAATATGTGTTTTTTTCTCTCACCACAATGCAATTCCATTGCGATCCATCGCAACAAATAGAAATCGATGGGGAACCTGAAATCATGATCTAGAGCATCTGTGAACTTGAAGAAAGAAACAAATCTGCGAAAAAAATACAATTTTCGCTTTAATTTGTTTTAGTGCCTTAATTGATTCAGAATGGTGCTAAACTACATTTTCTACACCGATTAAGCCAAGCTGTATCGATCCAGTTAGTATCATCCGTCACCAATTAACCAATGACATCGATGTCAATTGTTTTTATTTGTGGCAACTCTCTTCTATTTTGTCTATGTATGAGTGAGTGTGTTTGTCTATGTGTGTGTAAACGATCAATCGATCAAGTTCGACGAGTTGCAAGTCTCGTAGCATCTGTGTGCGATATCAGAAAAAGAACAAAGGGTAGAGAGAGAGAGAGAGAGAGAGAGAGGTGGTAGATAGCTAGAGAGAAGAAATGACTGGATAAGCTCGTGCCTTGATCGAAGCCAATTCGAATCGAGTCGAGTCGAACGTAAAGAGAAAGAGCGAAACCAGCATCTCGACAAATGATAGAGAGAAGAAAGAAGAGCTAAATAACAGGTATGTGTATAGAGCATTCGAGAGCTCGTGCGAGATGCTGATATATAATATCGGATTCGCACAAGATTGACCCACTTTCACAATTTCCCATCTACAGTACGGTTTGTGTACTGTATACGAGGCGAGCCGATTATTGTTGAGCGGTATCATTTTTGGCGTATTTTAACGGGTCTTGATGGTTTGCGCTGCGAATGGCATATACCTGAAAAAACTGCGACGTCCATCAATACGTTTCGATTGTTGGCTTCTTGTCAGCCATTTCAAATGATAATTTTTACTGTTTTTGCCTGTTTACTACACAACTGAACACATTTGGTGTCGTTGCCTCCATAGTCGCTGTCGCCATCATTTTCTTGTCATGCAAATTCATTTCTCTTCTCGCGCCGCGCGCGATGCTAAGTATTACAGCAATTTCACTTCATTTTCATTGTTTATCATTTCTCAATGAAACCATTTTTGCCTTCATTTTGATTTGTATTTATATAGTACACATTCCAACAGTCCCGTTTAATATTCACAGTGATACCAGCAGCCAAAGGCATTGATAAAGGCTGATTGTTTGAGCATTCATGTCGAAATCTCGTAAAAATTGTATTTCTTTCTTTTTGTTTCTTGGCTTCAGTTTTTCTGTTTGTTTGGTTGTTTGGTTGTTTGTTATTTGTTTCTTCATACTAAGCAAACACTTACACTCTTTTCTATTTGCTTCGTTGAATGCTAAATGAATGTGATATGCGCCGGTCGTGTGTTGATCGAATCGCAAACACGAATAAATGTGGTGCTGCTGTTGCCATTGCTTTGCTGTTTTCGCTTTTCTATTTTGCATTTCAATTTAAGATATGTTATTTTTGTTATAGTATTTTTGTGTATGGTGGTTTCTCACTACACTATTTTTGTTGTTGTTGTTGTTGTTGATTTCATTTCATTTCGAGGTGGAATTTTTCTATAGCTCGTTCATTCGTGGCCAAATGAACAAAATCCACCAAATAATCATATCACTAATGGTCTGTTTGCGGCTATACTATTTTCTACAATATGTAAACATTGTGATTTTCGTGTTATTTTGTGGTTTCTTTCCGAATGTATAGTGTTTGATTTTTGTGCTTTGTGTGTTTTTTTTGTTGTTGCTTTTGTTGTTGTTTCATTCACAAAATTTCTTCCTATTGGCTTGGCTAGCCGCAATAAAACATGTAAATGCACTTTCTTCCGTGAATTGGCCACAATCATGGCCGTTTAAGGAATTTTTAAAACGATACCATCGATTATCTTAGGCGGCTCAATATGACGTTCCACTTCATGGCACCGGCCATATGATAAGCATGTATAAAAGTCAGTTGAAAATCATGTAAATTCCAAAACAAACGAGAAAGAAAAAACAAAAACTACCAAAAGTGAAATTTCACACATTAATTTTCTGAAATTGTATAGAGCCGAGTGTGCACGGCGTTGAAACGACGTTAACAAGATCTCCAGTGTGCTTGCGTACAATGTACCCGTGTCGTATAACAAAACAATACGTCTTTGTTTTAAGCATTCGACGGTCTCTTCGGTGTAAGTATTAAAGCCAACTTAGTTTCGCTAAACACTGCGTTCCAGCGCATTTTTCCCATTCAATTAATCGACATTCTCAATTTTTTGTTTTAAACTGAGCTTAACGAATGTCTGATATGCGCACACGCTCATGTGTGCACTGTACGCACGCACAAACACACACGCCAACCATAAGAATTCATGTATTGAGGCTGTCGATGGTTTGGCAACTATGGCAAGTCACCATTTCAAAGTGATTTGTCCAAACGCCATTTCTTGCAAGTGCGCCGACAAATTAACATTTTTAACTATTACAAATAAATTATTTATTTTGCACTGAGCATAAATAATTTATTAAATGCAAAAGAAAAATGGTTACACTTCAAAACAAAAAACAAAGCAAAGCATAGGTTCGGTGGGCGGACGGGCGTACAGGCGAACGCAGGCGCATAACATAATTGTCAGTCAGTTCAATTCAAGTGAAACTCAATTAGCGGTAAACAAATAATTAAACCAAAGTGCACTCCAAATATACACACAACTCCCATTGGGTTGATTTGTGAACACAAACAATTTGGTTGTTTGTTTAATTGTTTCTGCTGCTGTTGCTATTGCTGTTACTATTGCTGCTTCTTTCATAATTTTCAACAATCGCTCAATGGTCTCTCGCGTTGTTCAAAAAACAATCAACCGATTTAAAATATGATTCAAACCTCGAGTTCAATTCTTTCTTTCTATATTTTTTTTGGATTTGCACATGATGTGCGGTTTCTCAAGTGTAATGAGACATCTTTGTATTCACGGTTATTGAGGCGCTACACATTTGGTTTGACACCATGAAATGATGAAAATTAATAACGGATGTATTGGCGTTTTAACCGAAATAAAATAATGAAACCATTCCATGTATCAATTTTCGTCTTGCGTTTCATTGAACTGTGTGCTAACAATGATGAGCATTTCCATTAAGAAATGGATCTTCTCAAATTATAATTCGCAGTACAAGAGTACTTTTCAATTCGATGGCGATGGCGTTAAATTTTAAGAGTTTCTATGTGTATGTCTTACATTGTTAGCATTTGGTTCAAATACACCCAAATATGAAATGTGTGTGTTCGTGAGTGCCCGCGCAATGAAACGTAAAATATTTCACGACCTTTGGGACTCAGTCATAAAAACAGAGATAGTTTGCATAAATATTTTTTCACAAACAAATTGCATGAATATTTTCTTAGGCGAGATTTTGGTTGTTGTTCATTAATCACTTGACGAATTGTATTGGGATCAATGTCACAATCAATCGTCAGACATTTTTTTTTATTATACTATTATACTATATTTTGCGATTTGCTTGATGAATGGAACAATGTTCAAACGTCAGAGAAAAAAAAAAACAAAAGTCTTAACTTTTTATTAAAATGATCAATAGCAGAGAAACTGATTTCAACGAACAAAAGACTTGCATTTATAAATGTCGACCGCATTTTCACTGTTGGCCGAAAATTGTCGATTTATTCGATTGAACTATGAGAGAGTTGTTCTTCGGTTGAAAGAGTTTTTAAAATCGAAAACAAAACGACCTGCCAAAGCGGTTTTTGACAAAATACAATGTCGTTTGGTTGAGCGCCCGTTATTCATCTATTCGTATGACAGATCGATTGATGTTGACGCATACACTCAAATCGAATACAAGAGACGATACACACGAGACAAAAAAAGAATCGAATGCAAACTGTACTTCATGCCAACGAAAGTATAATTTATAGACCTGTAACGACAGAGCGCGTTGTCAACTTTATCAGAGTTTACTTTGATGTCTCGCAAATTTTGAACATCGCAAATAAACTTGAATCATTAAACATCGCAACTAATTAAAATACAAAACACAAGATTTAAATCTGATATTGACATTTTACTTTGACCTTTATTTTATTCTGATCGATGACACAAAAAATACGTTGTCGCACCATATTGAAGTTGGAATTATTTTCCTGGAATTGTATTCATTTCACGGGTTAAATTCAGTTGATGTGACAAAGTGATGTGCTTGGTTTGAGTGGTGCAACATTGCCTACAACAAAAATGCCAGACATTATGCAAAAAGACGAGAATCATAATGTAATTTAAGTCAATGCAGATATTTATTTTCACCGAATTATTATATTTGCATGCCATTTTTATGTTGCTTTTGTTGGTTTTATTTATTTTTGGTGTTTGGTATTTGTTTCTGTTCTTTTATTTGGCAAAGAGTTATCATCCGAATATGATTATTTCTTTTCATTTGTGAAAGGTAAATGAAAACAAAACAAAACAACAGCTCAAAAAAAAATCGCAGATAACATGACTTTCGGCAATGAATAAATTTGCATGTGTGTGTGTGTGTGCGTTTCTGTTTTCTGTTGTTACACTTGCTGTTTTTTCTTCTGGTTTCTCTGTTTATTTCAATTTTTCACTGGCCATAATCGTAATGAATACCAGAAAACCCAAATTACTAAACTAATAACTTTCAACATATTTAATATGAAATGCAAATAAACAAGTAAATAATAAACCATTAACAATATAACTCCGTTTTTCATCTGATTCTTCTTTTCCATTTCATGTGGTATGCTTGTGTTTCATCTCGTTTTCCCTCACATTCCGTTCTACTTTCGTTTGACTGGCTCATGCGAAACAGAATTATAAAGAAAAAGATGCCGGCAAAGTGGTGTTGTATTCAACGAGCATGGGAATCGTACGCGAAACATATGCAAAATGTGCCAATGTGAAACAAATTCTACGGACTTTGCTGGTCAAATTCGAAGAGCGTGACATTTTCATGAGCTGTGAATATCAGCAAGAAATCAAAGATCGTATGCAATCGATGGAAATTCAAGTGCCGCAACTATTTGTCGATGGTCAACACATTGGCGTAAGTATCGCACATTTATATTGTTATATTTGAATTTTTCGGGAATCCCATTTCGATTCATTTATATTGGAATTGACGACATGCTGTCAAAATGGCTTGGTTTATTTAGTTCTATTTGATGATTGAATTGATTGACAATTCAATAAGCCCATGAAAATTGGCTTGAGATTAAAATTCGAAATTTTCTGAATGTTGAAATATTCTTGAAAGATTCAAAGAAATTGGCATGACGGCAATCGTTCCGATTTCCATATTTTGACGATGTACAGAGTTTTGATTGTGTACAATGTATGCAAAATATTGACTTTTCTCATTCATTGTGTCTGTTTTTTAGGATGCCGATCATGTTGAACGTCTCAATGAGACCGGTGAACTTCGGCAAATGCTGAAACAATATAAGGTATGTATGAGTGAAATTTCGCCAAAATTACACTCACACACAAATCGTGTGTGTTCTCAATTCTATGGAATCGCTTTAGCGAACGATGCTCCAGATTTGATAGTTTCTCTCCACTGAAATTCAAATGAAACTGATGACTTTTAGTTTTTCTTTTTCTTTTTCTGACATTCAATATTAATGTTCTTATTCTTTTGCATGTGAAATTCGTCTCATTTGCATGGCATTCATCATTCTCGTAAAATTCATGTGACAGACCTCGAATGCATCACAGACGTGTCAAATCTGCGGTGGTTATCGTTTAATGCCATGCCCTTCATGCAGCGGTTCGAAGAAATCGGTGCATCGAAATCACTTTACAACTGAATTTGTAGCGCTGAAATGCATGAATTGCGATGAGGTTGGTCTAGTAAAATGCTACAATTGCAACTAATCAACTCGAATTGATCGAAATATGTGAGTATTTGCATTAAAATCATTTAATTAAACATCAATTTAAAAAATAACATCCATTGATTTATGCACATTTGTTTTTCTCTATCTCTCTCTTTTAATTTGGTTTGATTGAAGAACGTGACATTCGAGACCGTAAACAAGTTCAAGAACACGTTTGGATATTGCAGCAATTGTCTTGAATGGAAGCCAAGAGCGTCGTCTCAATCATATTACAATTTATCAATTACATTAAGTGGATGAAGCATATTTGATTGATTCACGGACATTGATCGTGATCAAATATTGTAGAGCAAATTAAAACATTTCTTTTCTAACGTGCATTTAATAGTTTATTATTTAAGATTATTTCTTTTGCCGTAGAGTCAAAACTGTCAATGTAAAATTCAAAAGAAGAAAATAATGATTTTAAACAGCGATAGTTTTAAGATTTCTTTGACTATCTCGATTTATTGGGAAATTAATGTTATTTAAAAAAAAAAAAAATTAATGCCGAACGCATGAAGCCAATCAATGATTGTAGTTTTGCCAAGAATTAACGAATGAATGAATGTCAAAAGTGAACAGAATTGTACTGAATGTCAAAATATCATGCGAAAATATCATAAGTGGAACAAAACAAACAAAACAAACAAAAAAACAAAAAAAAGAACAAACAATCGAATCATTTTTCACTTGTATTTTTATATGTGCAATTTTAAACATGAGCTAAACAAATCTTTATTTCACTTTTTTTGCAGTTATTTTTAATTTTTAAAATAAAATCAAATTATAACTGAAATTAAGTTCATTTTCTTGGAAACAGTGTGCAAGAGTCGGGATGGAAATTAACAAATTATTTATTGATATCCATTTTTTTCTTTTAAATTTTAGCTTTAAGTTTTATTGTATTTGCTTAAGAAATGGATGTGTAATGAATTTTTAAAATTATTTCGTAACATTCTTTAATCGGCAATTTTATGCATAGGAATTCAATTTCGAGTGAAATAAAATTAATAAAAATAGCGATGACCTTTTATTCTTTTTCTCATTGTTTTTACTATTATATTTTCAGATTCAATTAGGTCTTTCGAAAAATTGCTGCACTCAGTCGCTAGTATCTGGTCTCAAATAAGAAAAACTCGTTTGCAATATTTTTTTTTATTTAAAAAATCCTAATTAATGTTTATTTTCTTTCAATTCGAATTTAAAATTTTAACAATTTATCCTAATATCATTTACAAATGTCGCAAAAATTAATCACTTCTTCACATTTCACAAGTTGTTGTCAGTTGGTTTTTAATTTCTTTAACTTTAAAAATTTAACAAAACGCTCATCATTAATTTCAAACAATGGATTCAGTTCACGTGCTTTGTTATAATGTTCGATTGCTAATTTGGATCTTTGGCGCTTTTGATATTCGATGGCCAAATGCCCATGAGCCATGAAATTTCGTGGATCGATTTCAAGAATACGAAGATACAGCTTCTCAATTCGCCCAAAATCCATATTTATCCTTGAAAATGCTTTTGCGATTGCCATTAGAATCGGTACATTGTCAGACATATAAAGTTTGGCATTGTCAATAGCTGCCATCAATTCATCAAATGTACCTAAATCAATTGAATGGATTTATTAGTAAATGAGTATGAGGATTCATGTTAAAAGATTAGCGTGACTTTTTACCGTGTTCACTTAAATAGACAATCAAATTGATATGAGCACGGTGTGACCAGGGATCTACTTGAACTGCTTTGCGATACATCTCTTCGGCCATCGATAGATTTCCCATGCGAAGGTACTACAGAATTCAACAAAATTAATCTCACATTTTATAAAATCCCAACGAATTACATACCAAGTTGCCTAAATTAAATATGATTTTGCCATTGTTTGGTTTCAGTCTGTCTGCTCTAAGATATGCTTCCAACGCTTCTTCGTACATTTCATTTTCTACATATGATATTCCTAATGGATGCAAATAAACAATAGCCAATGATAATTCTCTTGAAGATAAATGTTTCCTTTTTAGTCTTACCTAGGTTCATCCATCCCAATGGATACATCGGACTTTGTTGAAATGAATAAATTTTTGTTAGTTTTGTTAATTGTTTTTTTTTCTTCTTAAATTGAAATAAAATTCATATTTTTGTGGAATTTTCAACTCACTCAAGTTCAGTGACTTCCATGTGATGTTGTAGAGCTGCGCGTGGATTGCCAACATGCCGATAGGCATTGCCCAGATTGATTAGCGTGCCAACATTGTTTGGATTTAAGTCATTAGCAATCAAATTATACTCGAGCGATTTATGGTGGTTTCCCTTTACCGCGTAAATTTGTCCAAGATTATAGTAAATCTTTGCATTGTTCGGACAAACACGAATGGCTGATGTAAATAAATTTAAATTGTTTTGCCAGTCGATTGATCGTCCAGTGGAGCGCATCACATAAACGATCAATAGCATCTTGTAAAATGTTTCAACGATTTTTGGACTCTTTGGCAGAATTGCATGCATACCGATTGCAATAAGTAAGCAATAACCTAATGATGGAATATACAAAACTCGGTCAGCCACCACAAAGCCAACTGTTATGAGATTAGATGATGGAATAAATGGAACAACGAGAAATGCAATGGCAAGGCGAATGTGTCTGAAAATGAAGTGTTTTGTTTTTCTCAATAAATGATAATGAACTTTTTGAATTGATTGGATGGATGTAATATTAATATAATGGATTGTGTTACCTTGGACCACCAAAAAAAGCTTGAATCATTAGAAAATAGAGAATAAAAGCGAAAATTATTCGATGGTCAGACCATGATTCAATTAATTTGAATGAATCATGCGACCAGTCACAGCACAGCCAATCCGGGCAAATTAACAACCACATATGCAATGCGTGCACATAAATTGACGAAAAAAACTAAAACAATAGATTTTGTCAAATTGAAAGAAACAAATGGTTTTGATTTTTCAAATTTCATGGTTGACTTACTCGAACAAAGAAGCTCGGATGAACGGCCATGGGGTTTTCCTGTGACGTAAATTTCGGAAGTTGGTATCGTGAAAAGTAAGATCGAATCACTACCAGCGCAAATGTCAGTATCATTAGCCAAATACATCTAATGATGACATTTCGCCAATTCTTCCATAGAATTTCAAATCTCTTGCTAATATCACGTCGCTTGACTCTTGGTAGTTTCAGATTCATTAAAACATCATACACAGCACAAAGGGGCTAAAATCGTAACAAATTGCACCACGAAAAAAAAAAAACAAATGAAATACAACTGAAATGGTATTTGTTCGAGAACATACCAAAGCCATAATGCCAACTTCCTTGCAAAACAAGCATATCAATGCAACATCAAAGATAGTAGTGAGTTTAGCCCAATCTATCGAACCGGTACTTTCATGGTCTGGAAAAAAAAACAATATAATAATAGCATAGATGTGAAAAAAAAAATCTTTACCTTCAATAAATTCCAAGTAAAGGCCGATTATTGCAAAAAAGAAAAATGCACAAAGCAAATCGGATCTTCCGACGACTGAACAAATGACTTCCGTGTGTATAGGATGTGCAGCAAATATAAGAACCGCCGCCGATATGATGCTGTGATGACAGTCAGAAAAAACACGCAACATGATGTCATAGATTATACAACAAATCAGTATGTGAATCAATAAATTTATTCGCTTCATATTTGATGGTAAACTGTCTTGTCCAAAAAGTCGGTATTCAAGATGAAACATGAACGTAACAAGCGGACGAAATGATTTATGACTTCGGCCGTCCGATAAATCTTGTCCCCAAAAATCATGTGTTATGATCGCTTGAACGGTATCAAATATGGATTGTTTAGTATTTGTGACATCTTTATTTTGGACAATTGCTATTCCATCATCGTAAACGAATTCGTTGCTTGCAAAGAATACACTCGGCCCAAAGCTCAACATGCATACTGTGAATATTTTTAGGTACTGTAAAATACATTTTACGGTTAGTTTTTATATTGTCCTTAGTTTGAATGAATAAAAAATCGTGCGAAATGAAACTACCTGCTCTGTTTCTGCAGAAATCAGCATTGCAATGCGGTGCTCTTACTAATCACCAATATCAAAGATTTTTGTATTATTAAATTAAAAAAAAAAAACTAGACGATTTTCTATATATATTCTATCAAATAAATCGTTTTCTCCTTAATATTTATCTATCTTCTATTCATATTATTAAGACTAAATAACTTCACTGCTTAATTTACTAATTTACATGTTAATGTGAATATAGCGGCAAATGTTAGTGAACGCATTTCTTGGTTTTCAATTTGCACATTGCACTGAAAAATATGAAGCTACCGCTAACACACACAATGTCATAATTATGCCTCTTTATTTAACATTCTTGTTTACTACCGCACGTAGTCTGTCACTTTTTGTGGTCTCTTCTAATAAGACATGTTGTCAATGTATTAATGCAGCCCTTGAATATGAATTCAAACACATTAGCACGTGTTGGCCCATAACAAAACACATACAATCGCATGAAATTGTTTAGAAAGAGATGACTCGATGATGTGAATCACACTTCAGCTGTTCCAATGTTTCGGGCTAAGCGACTACCAATCCAAGCATGGCTACCAATTCAATGTCTAGAGTAAATTTAATAGATTATGACATTGATATGACATTTGCTTTCAATTTGGTGTTCAGTGTTCAGTGGTTGCTTAATTGTTCGAACAAAAAAAAGCGAAATAGATGTGATAGAAAAAATCCATTTTGGTGATTTTTTTTTCTCATTTCTTTTTGCCAATTTCGTTCAATAGAATTTTCCACCGCAATCATGACAATACTGTAATATTCGCGTTGATCGTGAAACAGTTTTATTCAACAAAAAAAAAAAACAAAAACAAAAAACAAAATCAATCTGGTGACTCATGTGTGAATAGATTTTCATCTATTGCTCTCTCGTATTCTGCTATTACGTCGATTAAGTGCATGATATTTGTTCGTAGACGAGAAAAGTGACATTTTTCATGTGTGGAAGCTATTATTATAAATCTATGGCAAAATGACGAACAAATCAACTTAACGCAAATTGGTTTCATAACTCTAAACTCAAAACTATCAAATCACATCACATCAAAAAAAGAATATACAACGAACAAACAAACCACAATTAGTGAAGTAATTTGTAACGTGGCTACCAAACAAACGAGAATATTTTTTTTAAAAAACCGTCCTCATAAAATAAATCGTTGTGAAACAAAACCAAAATGCGAAGTCGGAGCAATTCTGGTGTTCGATTGGACCAATACCAACGAATCGTACACAGATTAATTATTGCACATCAGCAACCAGTTACCGGACTTTTTCCAGCCTCACCCAATAATCAACATGCTTGGGTAAGAGCAATTGCATTAATTTGGGCGTGTGTTTGTGATTATTTGTTGAATGAATTTGAAAATGATTTTTGTTTTGTTTGGTAGATTCGTGATAATGTTTACTGCATATTGGCCGTTTGGGGCTTGTCAATGGCATATAAAAAAATCGCTGACCAAGATGAAGACCGTGCCAAAGCTTATGAACTAGAACAGAGCTGCGTGAAATTGATGCGCGGTTTATTGATGGCAATGATGCAACAGAAAGATAAAGTGGAGAAATTTAAAATCACACAAAATCCATTGGATTCATTGCATGCCAAGTACTCAAGCCGTAATGGTCAAACTGTTGTCAAGGACAACGAATGGGGTCATCTTCAAATCGATGCCATTTCATTGTATTTGTTGATTTTGGGCCAAATGACTGCATCTGGATTGCAAATCATTTTCTCACTCGATGAAGTTGCCTTCATACAAAATCTTGTATTTTACATCGAATCAGCCTATTGCATACCGGTAAGTGTATTCATTTCTCTTTTCATTGATCGTTGGAAGTGTATTTAAACGGTTGATTTTCGACAGGACTACGGTATATGGGAACGTGGTGATAAAACAAATCATGGTTTACCAGAATTAAATGCCAGTTCAATTGGTATGGCCAAAGCTGCCTTAGAAGCACTAAATGAACTTGATTTGTTTGGTGCTCGTGGTGGACCAGCCAGTGTTATTCATGTTTTAGCCGATGAAGCTCATAAGTGCCAAGCAGTTTTACAATCAATGTTACCAAGAGAATCAAACAGTAAAGAGTTAGATTCTGGTCTGCTGTCCATTATTGGATTTCCAGCTTTCGCTGTTGATGATCCACAGCTAATTACGAACACACGAGAAGCCATTCTCTCGAAACTCGAAGGGAAATACGGTTGCAAAAGGCAAGCAGAATAGTCACAACTAATAAATGTTATCTCTATATAATATGTCGATTCGTTGATAGATTTTTACGTGATGGTTACCGAACACCGAGAGAGGATTGTGCTCGATTATACTACGAACGCTGGGAATTGCGAATGTTTGAAAACATCGAATGTGAATGGCCATTATTTTATTCATACTTAATTCTGTTTCATCTGTTCCAAGGTGAAAAAGTGGCCGTTAGCAAGTATGCGGGTAAACTCGAGGTATTTATATACAGAGACAAATTCAATTGCATCGATGAATTACTTACACATTATGATTTTCATAGGAAGTATTAGTGCGAACTGATGATGGAATGTACCTGATGCCTGAAAGCTATGCAGTACCAGCCGATTTAGTAAATGCTGAGTATTCAAATCCAGGCTCACAGCCGAGAGAAGTGGTCGGTCGATGCCCATTTTTATGGGGCCAATCTCTCTATATTCTAGGCAAACTACTTCAAGAGGTATACAAAACAATCCAAATCTTAAGCAGAATTGAAATTAAATATTTAAAAAAAAAAAACAAATTGTTCATTAATTTCAGGGCTTCCTTGCCGTTGGTGAGCTTGATCCATTGAATCGTCGTTTGGGTGCTCAGAAAAAGCCAGACGTTGTCGTTCAAGTCGTAAGTATTCAAAACATGTATTTCCAGTGAATTGTTACCAAAGTTGCAATTTCTATTTATAGGTGATATTGGCAGAAGATAACGAAATACGTGACAAATTAGCTGAACATGATTTGCATGTTCAAACAATAGCCGAAGTAGCACCAATTGAAGTAAGACCGATATTCAATTCATATGCAGTATGTTCTCAATAGTATTCCGAATATTTAATGCATATAGAACGTTTAAAGTGACGCGCATTAAATTCCATTATAAAATTACCTTTTCACAAACCATAAAATATATGGTGAATGTATCGAGAACATACTGTGCTCAATTCAATTTAACTTAAAATAATTTTCAAACAAATATTGAACTCATTCATTGAAAATATGATTTAGGTCCAACCAGCCCGTGTACTGAGCCACCTCTACACTTATTTGGGTCGCAACAAAAAGCTTAATCTCAGTGGCCGAAAATCTCGTGATGTTGGTATTTTGAGTACTAGCAAATTGTACTCGTTGAAAGATCGCGTGTTTGCTTTCACGCCACAGGTAATCCAACATTTTGTTTTGTAATGTTCATTGAAGGAAATGACCAATACCATAAACAGCCTTTTAGTTTTTGACAGGAATTCATTTCATTTTTTTTATATATATCGAATGTTAAAAGAATATTTTGTTTTTCTCTTAAAACAAATCAACAAACAACAATACACAAACCAAATTGTTTTGTTACGGTGAATTGAACTGGATTGAAATGTGTGACTAACAAAATGACGCAATGTCACAAATTTCACATATTACGTGAATTTGTGTAGTTTGTCGATTTGACACGTTTCTACATAGCTTCTGACAACGAACTGCTGATCGACATTTTAAAAGGAGAAATCAATTTCTTGAAAACGGGCTGGCAAAATTTACTCGGACGACCACTAGTTACGCTCGTTTTAAAAGCATCTCACTTAGGTCGGTTGCTATCAAATGTTTCGCTCTCTTACCATTTTGAGTATCATTCACTCACTGTACATTTTTTTTGACAGTATTTTAAACTCTCCCACTTATGCTTCATTCAATAAACAAATGAAAATGTGAAGAACATTATTATGACCAATTTGTAGTAAATTGACTAACTACAAAAATAATCGTTTCGAACATTGCTCGTTCTCAATTCCACGTCATGCAATTTGTTCCATTTCTTTTACATTTAATTTGTTTTTTTATTTGTTCATTTTTATTTTTTATTTTGGTTTTTTGTGATTTTTTTTCGGCATCATTTTTTTTTCTTCATTGTATTTATTGACATTCTTTATTTATATTTTTTTTTTATTTTTCTCGGCTTATGCATTCATTCTTTCTTGTATATTTCATAATTTTTTTTTTTTCGATTGTATATTTTCTTGTGTTGAGCTTAATGCATTGAAGTTGGTTGAGGGTAAGCATAAAGGATTTTCAGAAATTGGTTTGAAACAAACAATATTGACATTTGTAGATCAGAAGTATTGATTTAGAATTTGACAGAGAAAAAAAAACACTTTCGTTTGCTATTGTTGTTTTGAGCTGAAAGTTGAATTGATCATACAAAAAAAAAATCGAACATTTCGCCCATCGACGCATCAATTGAATTGCATCTCGTATTAACAGAGAATTTCAATAATATCAAAAATTTCAAAACAAAAACAAAAAATTCGGCCAAATTATTTTCGATTTGTCACGTTCAAAATTCCAAATTCAAATAAGCCAAACATCTTATCTCGTTTTCATATGACAAAAATGTGCACAAATTTTATTTCCAACCCCGATTTGGATGTAACATTACCAACCGATGTAGAATTTCGACTATGAAGAATACTATACGACACGTGACCCAGCACTATTAGCTAGCATTTTCACAACTAATCTGGCATTTCTCACTAACAATTGGCGTCACATGTTAGGCAGACCAACGATTACATTAATGGCCACTCATTATCTACTAGGTAATTTTTAGTGAAATTTTTGTTCAATAGATTAGATTTTTACTGTTTTTTTTTTAATTTCTTGGCTTTTCTTTTACAAATTTTACAAGAGAATTTTTCTTGATGTTTCTTTAATTATTTTTCTAGCTATTCGATTTATCTTGACCGCACATAGCTCCAAACTTCCATGAAGTTATTTCAGTCGCACACTTTAAAACCTGCTATACGTTTGCACACATTCATTTATTGTTTTCAGTTTGCAGTTAAAGTATTGATTCAATCAATCTCAAAGCATTTTTTGTTTTGTTTTACTGAATGTTTCTCCCAGTTTATTGTTTTATGTTTTCGTTTAATTCAAAAACCTTCAGCTGATGTTTAGGCATGCAAATATTTGGCTTATAAACGAATTTTATTTTACTTATTAATGCCGTTTATTTTTCTACTTCAAATTGATTTTATTAATTCCATTTCTGACCATAGTTATTCAAAAAACCACTTCATTTCGTTAATCAACAGTGTAGTTTTTTTTTGATGCACTCTTTCATTTCAACAATTTTAGTAATTCCCTATAAAAACAATTCAAGTTGATTAAACATTTTATGTAATATTTCTATCGATTTTAGTATCGCATGGTGGTTTGATTCAAACCGGTTGAACTTTAGTATGAGTGAAGCACTTTAGTTTTTTCCTAAAAAAAAAAATTGTTGTCCATTTTGTCATAATTTTTGTATGTTTGCATATGAAACAATTTGTAATACGATATTTTCGTGCAGATCATGGTCGCGTGCCATTAGCCATGGTTCAAACAATGAAGAAGCTCAAATCTGGATACATAAATGGTACTCGTGTTATGCTTGGCCATCTTGGTGACTTTTTAAATACTTCCGCAATCACTGACTTAAGCTTTCTGGGCAGCCAAGAGGATGGATATCCAGACCGTGAGTACCTTTGTCATGCTTTAAAGCATTTTGCAGATTCTCATAATGTTTCATTTATCATGATATAGGTCTTAACCCGGATGTTCAAGCGTATTTGAACGAGCATTTGTTCCGATCGTTCAGCCATAAGAGTACAGTAAGCGTCCGCCAAACCACATTACGGCCAAGACAGTTACGTCGACGCATGTCATGCAAAGGAGCGATTAAGAAAACTCGTTCAATCAATGCAGACAGTAAGTCATTGAGCACTTCTGGCCACTTTTTGAGCAATTTGTCCCTGTGAATTATTAAAATAATTCTATTTGCGTTTAAAACAGCTGATACACTTGGAATGGAGGGCAATGTTATCGAACGCCGGACATCGTCAGCTCAACTATGGGGTGATACGCGCCAGCAAACTGTGCCAACACCATCCACCTCGCAATCATTGACAACAACACCCGTTGCTGTGCCAGCATACTCAAATATATTCGTTACACCACCGACAGAACTTGAGCATCGAGCACATTTGGTCAAAATGAAAGAGATTGATAATCCGGATATTCCAGCAAGTAAGCTAAGTCAAATCAAGGACAAACATGACGGTGAGATACAAAATTCCTTTTCTGTTTCAAATTGGCACAATTTTTTGCCTTTTTATTTTGCATTGTCAATGATTCGGAAATGTTATAAGCGTTGATCTTACGCTCTCTAAGATATAACATTTCTGAATCATGATAAGAAGGTGTTGCCTGTTCTTAAAACGTGTTGAATCGTTTAGTGCCAAAAATACAATTGGGAGCAGGAAGTACGCGGCAACGTGGAAATGCCGACACGAATTTTGCGGACACTGAAGTGGAAGAATTAATAGCCATGCTGCGTGAAACAGAGAACTTGGAAGAGCAAGGAGATATTCTACAGTATTTAGTAGATAATCAAGGTCTTGATTTCAACACTGGTATGTATCCAAAATAATTTACATGTTATCCAAGTTAAATCCTTCCCTTCCATCCATCCAATTATATGGAATGTATGTATTACAAAAGCAATGGAATGTATTGACGTTATGTGTCATGTTTGTTAAATTGTTTGTTTATCAATCTTGTTCATTGGACTGCATGGAAAAACACATATATTAAGAGTTTGCAAATTATTTGCTTGCCAAAAACAAAAATGTGGGTTTGATTTTGTGAAACGCAGCGCCATTGTTAGTCATTTATGCTTCTTATTTTGTCTTGTTATTTATTTTCAATGAAATCAACTAAACGCAACCAAACTAAGAGAGTCAATTTATACAACAACAAAAAACTTGCGATAATCTTTGTATAACATATCAATTATCACAAGTCTTTGAATGTTATTTGGATACAACAAAATTTAACCGTTGACTTAAAATTGGTGCTAACATTCAGAAGTGCACTGGGTGAGACTAAACAAAGTCAAGATCACAAACTGCTTTCATGTGGATATTTTCAAATAATTTTTCCATTGAACACTGTAAATATACGTTCATTTATGATGATTATTTGTGTTAACGTATGACTCATAAATATGAATGTATGATTCTGTATTGATTGTTAAACGGTAATGTAAACAGTGAGCAAATAAACAGTGCATCACGATGACCGTTAAATTTATTTGTGGTTTCGCTCCTTGCCTTATGCATTTTTGAATGATTGTTTGTCTGATTCACTAATATTCATATTGAGAGTTTATTTTAAAGATAAGTCTGGAATGAATTGAATATGCCGACTAAACTGTTGCCTGTTGTTTCATTAAAACCATTTTTTCGAACACGTTTTTTAAGCTCGAATATTTTATTTCTATATCTTTTTTACGGCGATTTTGTTTTTCATTTAATTTAATTTAATTTAATTTATTTTTATTGACAAATGAATAACTATTAATCAATTGAAGGAATACAATTTGAAAGTACTTCTCAAATAAACACAATTGGTTCTGCGACACCAACATTCCAATACAAAAACTAATCGACAATACACAAAATACAGGCACACAAAAACACAAATTGCGTTTACACGTTTATTGTATATAAAGCAACCCATGGATTTTTTTTTTGTCGTCAAAAATTTACAAGTGTTTTTTTTTTGCATTCTTGCCTATATATTTATGCTCTATTTTGAGTTTTTAATTTTTTTTTTTTTTTTTTAAATATGTTCCTTTATTGAATTCCCTACTCTCAAATAAGTAAAAAGATATTTTCATCGACTGGAAAGAGTATTTTCCAAATGCTTTTGGATCTGATTCAAAATAATCATTTTTCAGAAGCACTTATAAACTACAGATAAGATGCAACAATAATAAGCAGTTCGATTTTCCGGAACATCAAATGCCGAAAAATCGAATGATTGCATATTTTTGTCGAAAAAATAATAATCTTTTTGCTATTTTGAGATCTGTTGAGTTTAATTGTTTTAAAATTCCGTTTCTTTTAAAATCCGTTTTTTTTAATCCGTGTTATTCCGCGATTCTCTAAAGCCGCATGGAATCCCATGTCCAAACCTACAAAACACAAACAGACACATCAACATCAACCAAATCACCATCAATACCTAATTAACCAATTTATATTTCTCTTTTCTTTTTAATGCGCTTCATTATATGCATATATTTAAAAAAAAAAACGTATAAAAAACTGGACCGTTTTTAATTGGGCAAAATGAAAACTAAAACACATTCATATGGTTTGTGCTGGGTAATTCTTCAAATTATTTGCAACAATGATTCAAATTAACTGATAATGAAATCAAAACATAAATTATTCTATACCATTTGGATACTGAATACTTTCTTTAAAATGCGATTTGCGTGCCATTTGCCAATAAAACTGCAATTAAACGGTTTAGTAACAGTAGATCAATCCGAAAATTTTTCTACATCCGAAGGAATGTTAGAACAAGGTCGTGTTGTTACAGTTCGCATGCTATTGAAGGGATTGTATGAAAAGGCGTGCCAACAGAAACTATGGGGTTTAGTTCGTCACACAGCCGGAATGCTGGGTAAACGCGTTGAAGATTTGGCCAAGGCAGTGGTAAGTTGACAGCAAATGTAATCATTTTAAACTATTAAACAATTGTCTTATAAGCCTTGTGAAAAAAGTGACTGCCAGTCAAACGACTGTTAGACGACTGTAGTTGTTTGATTTGGAACAATAGACGTCTGAGATAATTTTTGAAACGATTTGTATGTACTTTACGCGGTTTTAGTCTACTGTCCGTCGATTTCGTTTGTCAAATGACTGGCTGTTCAATCGTTTTATTTTCACAACGAAAGGATACACAAGACATTCATTTAATTCACTTTTTTCATTTGCAGACCGATCTTCTTGTTCGGCAGAAACAAGTGACTGTCGGAATGCCACCGAATAGCGAATATACAATTACAGCTCCACTACCGGAATCTGAATTAAGGCAGCTTATTCATGAGGTTTTTCAAATCTCATTATTGACTGAATTTAGAACAGGAAGTGTAATTATCGATCATTTTGTAGGCATACGGAGACGATGAGAGTACAGCGATGTTGACGCAAGAGCTTATGGTTTATTTGGCCATGTTCATTCGCACAGAACCACAACTTTTTATTGAAATGTTGCGTTTGCGTGTTGGTTTAATCATTCAGGTAAACAGATTATGTGATTTTACAGCCATTTGTAGGGTGGAAATAAAATGTCAACTCTTTCTCCAAATGTAAATAGGTCATGGCAAAAGAGTTGGCTCGAACATTAAACTGCGATGGTGAATCTGCATCTGAACATTTGCTCAATTTGTCGCCATTTGAAATGAAGAATTTGCTTTATCATATTTTGAGTGGAAAGGAGTTTGCTGTCAGCAGTGGTACGATGAAATGTTAACCCCAATTTAAATGTGCTGAAGAATAACACTAACAAATTAATCTCTCTTTAGTTGCTCGTGGTAATTTCACAATTGTGAGCACAGCATCGGGCCGTGTCAGCAAAAAGAGTCAAATCGGTTTGGCCAATCAAGAACCAGATGATGCTGATGAGCAAACTGATGATCGTCAAGGACAATGGTTGAGACGACGTCGTTTGGATGGTGCCTTGAATCGTGTGCCACGTGATTTTTATTCAAGGGTTTGGACAGTTTTGGAACGAGTAAGACACCAACATAATTGTTAACAATTGCATTAATCCATTAATCCTACAATTGTTGCCTTCTAAAAATCTATCGTCATTTCTCATTACCAGTGCCAAGGTCTTGCCATCGAAGGCCGTGTACTTCCTCAGAGTTTAACTCAAGAAATGACACCGGGTGAATTGAAGTTCGCACTAGAAGTTGAGACCGCCTTAAATACAATCCCTCAACCAGAATACCGTCAATTAGTCGTCGAAGGTTTTTATTATTGTTATTATTATTATTATTATTATCATTATTATTATTTTTATATTATTAATTTCATTGTTATTATTTGTTCGTCTTCTAGCTCTCATGGTGCTAACATTAGTCACAGAACACAATATGGTTTCAAATTTGGGCGATATTATTTGTGTAGAACATTTGGTGCATAAAGCAAATCAAATTTTCCTTGAAGAGCAACGTAAAATCAATGGCGATGCAATGTTATGCTGTGCAAAGGAATTCAAAGATGAATCCTTAACACACGCAAATGGCTTGTTATGTGGTGGCGTCGCTTATATCTGTCAGCACTTTTACGATAGCGCTCCAAGTGGAAGCTATGGTACAATGGTTTACATTGCAAAAGCTGTTGCATCTGTTCTTAATTGCTTGCCAAAACATGGAGATGCTGAATGCACAATTTCTTAGATTCAACTACCAAGGACACAAATTTTACGTGCAAATTATATATACACTTTACCATAAAGGAAAACATTTTAATATTTTAATAGCAAATTGGTAGCTTAACATTTTTTTAGATGGACAGAGAGAATTTTATTAAATCACTTCTTTTAACTTATCCAGATAATCAAAAGACAGTTACGATTTTTAGAACATTTATTTTAACAACAGAAAAAAAAAACAAATCTTTGTTAATATCACATTTACGTGCGTTCCTAAAAACCCTTGTTTGAATTTAGCGAATTTCAATAAAAAAGTGAAAATAGTATATTTGGGAGCATTTTGTTTCTCCTTTTTTTAAATATTTGGCGCCATTTTTATCGAAGCCCGAAACGTCATCGGCTACCATTTGTCAAATGTATTAGGTAAGTGTCTAGTCTCATCTTCGACTCGTGAATGTGTCAAATTGAATAAGTGGAAAAACACAAACATTTGACATTTCATAATATTTTTGAAGTCTAAGAATAAATTTGGCAAACAATTGGTGTGATAAAAATGTTGCTTCCAATTTGATAGCAATTGTTTTGGTTGTAATTTCAATTTCTTCCAGTTTCATTGGTATTTGAATACAGTCAATGACCGTCAAATCGTATCATTTGAACATTTTCTATGATTTAATTAAGCATTTGTTTACACAATCGGTTGTTTTACGTGCCAACACATTATCGTACAACGAAAACATGTTTTTTATTTCGTTTATAGTTTGCATAATTTTCAGTGTGATTACGGTTCAACCGATAGTTGGTGCAATTGATGTAAATTCACATGCATTGACACAAACAAGTCATGCCGAAGACAATGGTCAAGTTGAGATCATAAGTGATAGTTATGTAGAGAAAAAAATGAATGTCACTAAAAGTACCAATTCATCGGATAATTTGTCAAAATTGCCAGCAGATAAAGCAAAAAATGGCACTACTCATAATCGAAAAGTGACCTATACGGGTGTTGAATTAGCACCGGCAATTTCCGAACACAGCAGCAATAAAACCAAAAATAGTACGGAATTAAATAGTGATAAAGGTGCTATGGCTTCAAACTCAAGCCATGCCATTTCTGATGCAACAGTAAAATCAAATCAAACAACGATATCAGGCCATTTGAATCCCGCCGTGATCGATCAATTGAGGAATCATAGCGAATCAAAGCCAAAACCCGTTTCGAATATATCATCATCAACAAAAATTGCAACGTCGACAGCAACAACAACAACAACTACGACAACATCTACTACACCGACGACATCGAGCACTACGACAACTAGCACCACAACAACACAAAAGCCAACAACGACCACACCAATTCCGAAGAAGCCACTCATCACGTTCGCCGTCGAAGATGTTCCGGGCCTATTAACAAAAGTAGCCGAATCTCCGCCACAATTGCCACCCAAAGAGATGCCTATTTTGGAAGATATTGGCATTAATGGGCCAATTTCCTTGGAATCATCCGAAACACCGGATAACAAATCTAATAATAACTTCTTGGTGGCAATGATTGGCATCATTGTGGTCATCCCATTGATAATCATTTTCACAAATTGCGCCGTTCGCCAAGTTCGCGATGTCTGGTCGAAACGCAGATATAGACGCATGGATTATCTTATCGAAGACATGTACAACTGAACATCCCAAAAACACTATCGGAAATTGCAAAATAGACAAACCCCTTTTTTTGTCGTTTTATGTTCAATTGCAAATGCTCTTTGAATGTTGTGATTTATGCTTCCCAAATTAATATGTAAATACAGCTAAACGAATGCACCAATTTTAGAAGTAATTTGAAATTCGTTACACAGCATTTTCCCGTCGAATTTATGCAAAAAAAAAATTACTTTACATTGTAACAAAATACCAATAAAAATATATTGAGATATTTTTCTAAAAACTGAAAATCCATCGACCTTCTGCATTTAAATGCAATTTATTATTTTGTGATTTGAATTAATTAGAGAGATGGGAAAAATTAGTCTAATCTTTTCAAGAACTTTGATCCAAGAAAAATATTTTACTAGCACTGCGTAAATTGTGATGTCAGTTATTTTAAGTGACAGGATCTTTCCTAGGTGCTCGGAACTTCAAAATCTAATATAGAATCTAATATAGTGGTTACAGATTTAGGAAGCTGCTGTGGTTGGTTTCTAGTTTGTATTTTGAGTCGAGTCGAAATTCACTAAAATCGTTAGGTATGTAGTTGTAGCAGCGCTCATCTGAAATTTATTCAAGAAACATTTCAATTTGGATTACTTTCATTGGATTTGCTCTCATCTCATCTTTCAGCACTCCAACCGTGAACAATAAGGTCCAATCAAACACGAAGAGACCACAAGTAGCAACTGGATAATGACAATTTACTTGCTGAGACAATTGAGACAACTATTGCAAAAAAGATAAATTATCAAAAGAGTGCGCCACTCTGTTTAGACCGCGTTCAGAGGTTTTTTTTAACCTTATATCAGTAATTTTGTCATGGGGACGTTCATTCATCTAGCCTTTGCTAGCTTTCATAGTATGACTATCCCCATGAATTTTGTAAGGTCAATTTGAAAAAATACTTTAAAAAACAACTTTTTGAGATGATTTTTTACCTTTTGACTGAAACCATTTCCGCTTCGACCTCAAATCATTATAGTTCAATGTTAACAAAAACGCAATTTATTGCAATATTAGAAAACAAAAAACTAAAAAAAAAAAATTATAATTCAATAAAAATTGCATTTTTTCAAGTTTATAACCACAATATATTCATCATTTTAGCTGATTTTTATTTCGATTTTCCATATTTCTGGTAATGAGCCAATTGTGGTGAATCTTTTCCGTAAGTTATTCGTATTGCCATTTCACTAACAGTTTTAATATACACTTCATTATCATGTTCAGGTGTCAATTGAGATTCTTCATAAGTACAACATTCCATAAATTGTTTAGTCTCTCGAGCACCGTCTATCACACGACGTGTCATATGACGAAGAACGTATTTTATTGGAGAAATATCTGTTGACCTATTAATTGTAAACTCCAATGCCCTGTTCCGAATTCTCAAATCAGTTTCATTTGAGATTATTGCATCCGACAAGTAACTAAAACCACTTGGATCTCCTTTCAATGAAAATGTTCGCAGAGCTCGATTTTGTTTTAAAAATTGAAGAATACAATCAGGAGGAATAATATGTAATTTATCCGAAATATCAATACGTAATTCTTCAATATTTGTTAGCACATTTTTTAGCTTAAAGAATTGTGGAATATTTTTAATACTACAACAAGCGAAAGTTATTGATGTCAAATCCTTATTTTTATTGATAAAATCCAAAGCGGCATTCGCTTGAATGGGATTCCAATCTATTTCAAATTTCTTAAATTTTAAATGCTTTAATTTAGTTAATGAAAATCGAGTGGAAACATACGATGGCATTTGTGTAAAATGTGTAATATGATCGAGGTGAATTGTCTTAGACATGTTCACAGAAAGTATGTCATTAGCCTCAAACAATTCAAGACGTCGAAGGTTTGGGAAATTTTCTGGAAGGCCTAGACGGATCTTTGAATCGTAACGACCGTGCAGATGCAGGACTAATTCTTCCAACTGTGTATTCAATTTCAATAACTCTTCAATATCGCTTCCTTCAAACTTCCATTTATACACATTGTTATGAATTTTGTCAGTAAAAGCCAAATGTTTAACCATAGGAACATGAAATTTAATAGCCGATGAATTTCTATAGTGATTCGTGCCCAATTTCAAAGTCTGTAGATTTGGAAATATTTGATTAATATGTAATTCATTATCGAAGTAGCACTGTTCAATGTGAAGAGTTTTCACATTAATGAATGGTTTTTGTTTGTACGATAATATTATTCTATGGCATGAGTTTTGTAGTGACAATTGAATAAACGACTTGGAACCGTATTGAGTTAAATAGTCAATAATAATTGGAAAGTGGCTGGGGAGTTCAAACATAAAGAAATCTATATGTAAATTGACAATCAAATGGCCAAAATTTCGGAGAAGCTTTAGTGCCATCAATCGACACGTAACAAGGACATCTGGATACAGGATTCTTAGTTCCTCGAAGCTAAATTAAATAAATTAACACGTTATTTATGCACTAGAAATTCAATTTTCTAAATTAAAATTGAAATACCTGTTCATGAGACAAAGTCCAATGTCTATTTTTGCATTCTTATACTTTCGCTTGAAAGCTTGACAAACTGCTGTATTCAACTGCTTGCTGGTCTCGGCAATATTTATCATATCTGACCAATCCAAATAATCGAAAATATGTTCCTTGCAATCATTGTTTAAATTTGTTAGATTCAATGGTTCAGGAGGTTGCAGTAGCATTTCCAATAATTGAGCATCTTTCACACCTGGACATTTGTTTGAATCCATTTTGTTATGTCGATTGTGGTACAACTGAATCTATTTTAGAATAAAAACTCTCTTATGAAGTAATTAAAATATACATTTGTTCAAATTTAGTCACAAACAACATACAAAACAAAGTAATACTACGCAAGAGTTATTTATTTGCTCACAATATACACAACAGATGTGCATACATCGAAGAAAAGGGACGCTCTGTTTGACAAATGTGAATTGCTTTGACGTTTTATTACATTACACCATTCTTTGAATGTGTTGGTTCATAAATACATATATATATGATGAGTGACAAATTTGTTCAAAGGACTCAAATGCGCATGTCTGCGATAGATGAAAAAACGCGGGAAAAGTCGTATTTTATTGAATGTTTCACTCATAAAGTCGAAAATATGAAAACCACATGAATCGATGAACTTATTATTGAGAATTTCCTTATATGGTGAATGTTTCTAAATGTATTGTACACGTTAACAACATAAATCAGATTTCTACGAGTCCGCATCGCATGATTGGTTTGATTGAGTCTCAATTTATTGGACGTTGAAAAAGAAAACATTGAATTTCTCCCAATTTTTCATGAGACACACTTTGAAATGATTATCCAAAGGAATTGGACTGTCGTTACCTTATCATTTGAACTAATCATGAAACAAAATCAATGAATTGTACTTTTTAGTACTTAAATTGATCTAAAACATACATCTGAATGCTGCAGCTATGGCAAGCAAAAAATTACTGAGGATAAAAAGTGACTTAAGAGCCTGAAAAAAGAGGTTACCTCGTGATTGGTACAACTGGATCGCCAGTCATTTTTAGTCGTTTTTATTCCCATATTAGCCGTTTTGCAGTTGTTTTTTGGGGCTTAACTCACAACCAATGGTTCACAGCAGTGCCCAATGTGGCGGCAAGCATGGAAATTCAACGACAAGTTATATCTATCAAATAATAATTTATACGAAGAAATCAAATCGAATTGAAAGAAGCGGGCTGTTTGTAATGAAAATTATTTTTTGCTTCAATACAAAGATATTGTTTTGTCATTCGAGTGGAAAGGCCATAAAAGCCTATTCCAACTAAATAAATACAATTCAATTATAGTTACATATTTAATTTGATTACCATCTTTATTAGAAGTCGTTATTTTTGTTGATATAGCGATGTCATATTCCGAAAAAAAAGTTTTTTTTTTCATTTGATTGTATTGTTGTGCTAAAAGCTGCTGAAAAGTGATCCATTCAACGTCATAAATATTAAATTGATTTAATTACAACAAATACTTTAGATAGTGTTTTTTCTCCTTTAATTGTATTCTTAAGCTGAGTTCAGATTGAGACGGCTCTCATTCATGATATTTACTTTGCGGCAATGAAATGTGACCTGTTTAAACAAAGTGTTGACGTTAGCCTCAGCCGTTGTACGGCAATGCTAGCCAATTTCTTTTGGAATGTTTACGATCCATAAGTCGAATATAACCGATTTTGCGATTCTGTTGTATTGAAATGTGCACATAACATGTTAACCATTGAAATTTGTTTCCCCAGAAATCGAATAGATGGTTTTCATTAATTGATGGTTTTGTATTCACGCAACGAACATGCAGTGTTAACGGTTCAACGGAAAGAAGAACATGCATACATTTTGAATATTGTAAAGCAAATTAAGAATTTATTAAAGCAGATAAAAACATGCTTATTAACTAAATCTGTTGGATCTGTGTTACGTTTTATTGGAGATAGAGGCACTTGGAGATTTTTTGGACTTTCGATGGTTTGTTTATTTGTCCAATGTATAGATCTTTGAGCTGCTTACATGTGGCAGTAATTTTATTCAGATGCTGGATGATTGGAATTGTTCGATTGGATCGATCCATTAATTACCATTTTGAACATATTTTCCAATGCATAACATCTGGAATATTTAAAAATGTCAATCAATAATTGTTAAAGGTGAGTCACGTTAGATATACATTTTCTTACGTTTGCATGACCTTTGAATCTTCGTATGTTGGCGCCCAAACATATAAGCCGTGAGCTCTTACTAAGACTGCAGATGAAGTCTTGAACGCTGCAATCAAATTGGACTGAATGTTTTCATTATTTGCGATGATGGGCACGGTAAAAGCGATATTCCGGTCCATATATTCGCGGTTTACCGGGTCATAAATGTATTTTGAAAATTCCGTGCCAGGTAGTTTAACATCTCGCCATAATGACACAATCAAAGAATTGGGTGAATGTGTGTGAATAAGTACACCCAAACCTAAGTCGTTAAATGGTACTCTGAATGCTGGGATACAGAGTCTGGTGTAAAGAAAAATAGAAATTAATGTGTGTGTGTGTGTGTGTGTGTGTGTTTAAACCATATATTAAATTAATCTTACTGTTTTGGATCATCTTGCTCGTCGAGAAACGATTGAACATCTGGTTGCTTGACACCGCCGCTCGTAAAAGTGGCATAATACGTACGACAACTGGGGAATGAAGTTTTGTTAGATAAACACAAAACAAAATATATAAATACACAAAACAAAATATATAAATACCTGTTCCCATCTCTAGCCATTATCCCACCACCAGTTGGATTGATGATGCCATCGCGTTGGAGCTCGTTACAATCGTTGATTATTTTGGGAATATCATTGTGCTGAAAATTCAATTTTTTTTAAGTAGAAAAAATTTAGTTTGACGATTATACCAATTGAAATTTACATATAGATTAGCGGAATTGCAGTAATCACAGTGGACGGCAGTCCACACGAGTGACGAAAGCACCTCTAGTGCGAAAAGTCTACTCAGTATATATACAGCAAGTTTCCAACTTTGTATCTATGAGTCCGAGCGATTTGTGTCATCCGTCCTCTAAAGGCCAAAAAGTGACCACCACGGCCACAGCCACTGTGGCCAAACCACTTGACATTTCTCAGACATACGCATATCGTTAGAAAGGAATTGAGATATGCTTCTAAATGACACCCATTTGAATTTTAAATTTTCAAGTTGGTAGGCCATTCTTGGCCAAAAACTGATAAATGGCCACTTTTTGGCCATTTTTTCACCACTTTTCGGCCATTTGCTCGAAAATGGCCCAAGACTTTTGATTCATATTTTTGGGTTATTGGCCCGAAAACTGGTCTAAAATAAGCCATATCGCATATATCTCACAAAATTCGTTTTTTCGAGATATTGACATATTTATTCAAAAGTCACCCTAAAAACACCGAAAAATGCATTTTTTGGCACATATGAACCCTAATTTCGGGGATTAAATACTTGTAATAATATTTTATTTGATTTTTACAGCAAATTAAAGAGAGCCACATTAAATTTTCATCCAAAGTAATCAGTATTTTTAATAAATTTTCACACGTACAATGCAAAATAATAGCAAAGATTCGAAAATGCAAGACATTCATTGTCAATATTCAGTTTGTGGTTTCATTTCATTTAATTTCAATCGATGAGCGCACACATTGAAATTGTATGCATTGCCAAAATCTATGATATCAAACGAAAAACCTCTGAACGAGGTAAAAATCGAGTGACAAAAGCAAAATGCAAAATACAAAATTTGCAAAAATTTGTGATATGAAATTTGTGCCGAAAAAAAAGTTACTTGAATTTTGTAAACAATTTTTCAGTGCATTAGTGCGTTCGGTGCGTAGTGATGTCAACGAACGAAATTGGAACGGCCGTTCCACACAAAAATGTCTGTTTGCGAACGGCCGTTCGTGAAAAATGTTTTCGGTTGTTTTTGAACCAAAACGTCTTTATCCAATTTTTTTCGGATTTGGGGCGATGTTCGTGTAAAGTCAAATTTCGTTCCTTGACATCACTATCGGTGCGTTACTGAAATTGTGTTTTTTTTTGCTATCGAAAACACATCGATCACTCGATTTTTAGCTCGTTCAGAGGTTTTTCATTTGTTAACAATCACACTCACGACAAACAAATCCATTTTTGCACTTTTTGATGTATACAAATACTCTAAACAATTTCTCTTAACAATGCAAAACAACTTTATATGAATGTTATGGTTGAGAAATTCCAAATGTCAAATGTGCGCGCCTAACTTAAAAATGTTTGCAAGGTACTCAACTGTCATTCAATCAATCTACATGTAAATATTTTCGGTGAAATTCTAACCTAAAAATCTGTTTCGCTTCTAACTAAAGGGTAAAAAGCAGTGCAAACTGAATTCAAAGCAGAGGAAAGCCCAACTGAGTCGCAGCAAAAGATCGTGCTCCATCAAAAAAGAAGCCACTCGAAATGTGCACATAACATGTTAACCATTGAAATGTTTTCCATAGAAATCGGTATCGCTGTCATTGTTGGAGTTTAAGCAATTAATGCTGATACTGTGCAATACACAACACTTTAATCAGTTGGCTGTGGAAGAATTCAATTTAGCCGCTGATCATAATCGTTGTGTCAATCGATTTCGATTTGAACCAATCATTAAAGTTATTTCCAAGTTTTTTTTTCAAGTAAGTGAACGGTTCGAATCATTTAATCGCGGATTAATTTTCCAAATAATTTTACAGATTACAAACAATAATGTGATTTCATCGACATTTTCATGTCTTGGCAAATGGTTTTGCTGCACCAAAAAGACGGAATATAATGAAAGAAAGAACAATTTAACGATGGAAACTAAAGTCATGAATGAAAATGTAGCAATTACTCAGACCACGGTTATTGAATGTATCAATGATACCAAATGGAGCTCGAAAAAAAATGAACAAACAGGTGAGGAACAAGCAATTTTAAAAGATCAGTATAAACCAAAAATGGTTTCACATTTATTTCAACGCCCTTGAGTGTTCCTCGCGGTTTGCTCTAGTAGCATTCACATATCATCATCATAATTCATTCTGAATTTCATTCACTTACTTATTATTTAAATTAGATGCGTGACTTTCAAACGCACACAGATCAGTTAAATCTGGTTATTCAATCACTGTTGCATCAAACAGAAGAATTTCAAAAATATCTGGCATTATCAAAAAAGAATCGTAAAAACCAGAAATCCGATTTTCTCAACGAGCATCAAACATTTCTTGATGTTATTACGAAACAGTTGAGTAGCATAAATGTGCCAAAATCCATTTTATCTTCGACATCAACATTTTTACCTCAATCAAGTACACCATATCGAAGTGTCTACAATCGAAAACCACTCACATTCAGCATTGGCAGTCAAATAGCTAATTCCAGTCAGTTTTGTTCAAAAACTAGGCAAACATTTTCAAACATCTTACCTTTGAATACTTTCGATTGCAGTTTATGGTGCCGAGTCAACAGTTGATAAGTCATACTTTTTGAATGTCAGATGCCAAATAAAAACCAACGCAAAATACCAAAATCAGTTTCATTGTAATTAACAATCACTTATACTAATTGATTTAAAAGTATACAAATTAAGTAATTTCAAATGAAAAGAAATTACTTGACATTGTAACAAAATACCAATAAAAATATATTGAGATATTTTTCTAAAAACTGAAAATCCATCGACCTTCTGCATTTGTTTTATTATTTTGTGATTTGAATTAATTAGAGAGATGGGAAAAATGTGTCATATCATTTCAAGAACTTTGAACCAAGAAAAATATTTCACTAGCACTGCGTAAAATGTGATGTCAGTCATTTTACGTGACAGGATCTTTCCTAGGAGCTCGAAACTTCAAAATCTAATATAAAATCTAATATAATGGTTAGCTGCTGTGGTTAGTTTCTAGTTTGTATTTTGAGACGATTCGAAATTCACTAAAATCGTTAGATATGTAGTTGTAGCAGCGCTCATCTGAAATTTATTTTAGGAAAATTTCAATTTCGATTACTTTCATTGGATTTGCTCTCATCTTTCAGCACTCCTACCGTGAACAACAAGGTCCAATCTAATACGAAGAGACCACAATTAGCAACTGGATAATGACAATTCACTTGCTGAGACAATTGAGATAACTATTGCAAAAAAGATAAATTATCGAAAGTAGCAAATCGTTAATAATTTTTTTTTTCTAGTGTTCTTTTGTCTGAGAAAAAATAAAAAGCTACATACCGATGACGTTACATCCGAATCAGTGCAACAATTCATTATTTCATGTGCTATCAGCGAAGTCTTCTTTCCCTTTAAAATATGGAACGAATGAGAATATCATTTGTAACTGTAAATTCCGTTAAATATTTACTTCACAAGCTAGTTGATGTGATGTGTAAATAATCATCAATAACATGGATATATAAAACGCTTGCCACACTGAGTTCATCCACACATAAGTTATAAGTGAATCAGTTGGATGAAGAATGCATCGAACGGTGATATAAAATGTTAAGACGGTATATATAAATGTAGTTGCAGTGTTGACTATCATCTAAAGCAGAAATATATTGTTAATATTGAGGCACTTATAACAATTAACTTTTAAGCTGTCCTGTAAGTGAATGAAGTCGACTATTTTGACCCTTTTCAACTTAACCTATCGCCAAATTCAGTTCTAGTTTTCAGAATCAAGTGTTGAGACTCTTGATCGGTAGATATGATAAAATCCTTTCAATCAAGATTATTACTAAGAAAATCCATCGACAAACGTAAAAAATACAAGCGTCAATGTAAATCGAGTAGAGTGAAGGCCACAACTCAATCCATTTACTCGCATTTTTTTGGCTTCCTGAGATTGTTGCATTTATCTGTGGATTTTGTTCATGTTACTCTTGATCGAAAGAATTTTATCATACCTATCGATAGAAAATCCAGTGACTACACTGGGCTATATATAGTTCCTATGAAATAGGCGCTATTGAACAGAACTGTGTATTGTGCGTGTGAATGTGTTTGTGTATTTGCCTCGCGCCTATCTCATACAAACTGTATATAGCTCGAACTATAGGAATAGGCCCAGTGCAGTCACTGAGAAAATCAAAACCTTTGGTTCCGAACACTAGAACGGAATCGACGTGATACCTTGCAATGGTCTATAGGTCGACTCCGTTCGCTTCCAGGCCTGCTTCTAAGTAATAGCTCGACCTGTAATGAATAGCAAACATTGAGCAAGTCCATTGTACAAGTCAAGAGATTATGTTGACGTCCAATGAATTTTATTGCATTAATCAAACCTCCTTTACGAAAATCAATTGACGATTTTACTGTTTTTCCATTCATAAGGCGTTTTCTGTCTCAAAAAGAAAGCAAATGCATTTGTTAAATAAACTGATAGCTTTAAATTGATGGATTGAAAATGACCACCTCAAGAGACCATTTAACACAACATAGCGTTTGTAAAGGTTGCGCATAAAAATTGTAAACGATAATGGAGGTGCAGCCAGTATGTAAACTTGAAGCAAATTACAGCCACAAAAATTTATGATATTAACAACTGAGTAACTATCATTATAAAGAGTGTAATTTGGACAAACTAATGCCAGTAGAAGCAAAGACACAATCACAACCGTTATGCAATGCAGCCAAGCAAATCGATGATCTTTCTTATAATTAAAATGTACTCCCAATCTGGCTATCTGTATTCGAAGACGGAAGATATGAAAGATGAGAGTATTAATCTAATAGAAAAACATGGAGCTGGCAATATCGAAAACCTTGCCATAAATTAATTGCAAAGAGTATTTGAATTACCTCTCTATCAAAAGTGGTGATATCTTTTAAAATGTCAACAAATTTGAAACGATTGTACATATCCATTCCCATGATAATAACACCATAAAGTAAAATAAAACTCGTAGCTACATTATCAGCCAACACAACAATGAACAACGATGTAATTTTTCTTGGAATTTCAATACTTTGATAGGCCATATATGATATTGACAAATACAGAAATGTTGAAATCATGAACCAAAGCCCATCGCGCCCAAGAATCCTTGGCTCTTGAATTTCTCCATGCAAATCGTATATGATTGAGAACGGCATTAAACCACCAAAACGTAAGAAATAGTAAATCGGTCGAAAACTGTATGCGAAATTGACATTTTTCGAATGCATTTCATTTTTCCCAGTCATTTCAAATTGATTCGCCACTGAAGGCTGTACTGGCTTTATAACTGGTAAAAAAATGATATTTTTGCGGTTGATGTTCATAGCTCTTTATAAAAACTGAAATTTTTTATCCATTCAACAGAAAAGTTGGCGCACAACTGTAATATCCTTAATGACTATTCAATGTTTTATGTACAGGAATTTCCATTTCGAATTGCCATCTCTTGATTAGTATAAATAATTGCTAGAACTGAACAAGACATGTTTAGTACAATTAAATTAATTCTATTGCTGTTTGAAAGTAGAGGTGAGTACGCTAACTCCACAAAAAGAAACGTATGAAAAATTCTCTAATTGTTTAGCTTTTTGCTTGTGCTGATTCGTGTCTACCCTCTAGACTCTCAATGTCAGTGTATTTGTGCCATAAAGATTGTTCATTGAATGCACATATGCACAACCTTTACGGATATAGAATAAATATATTAGCGAATTCGTAATGTGGCCATTTGTACCTAGCCCTATGATGAAGTAGAAAAACTGTCAACGCAATATTAGAATAACATAAATTAAATGTTAAATCAAGATTCAATCACATCTAATCATGCACCTGGTCATGGTCTATATTTATTCACATGAACTTGAACACGTACAATTTGAGTTATTAAATGGGTAGATTGATAAACAATAAGCAATATCACAATTAGCGTGTGGTTCAGATTAATTAATTTTATTATAACATTCAATCATATTAATTCAGTCAAATCTTATTGCAATGGTCCGCACTAAGCAAACCACTCGTAAATTGACTGGTGGAAAGACACCACGCAAGAAATTAGCCACCGAAGCCGCTCGTGAGAGCGCTCCAGCCACCAGAGGAGAGCGTTGAAAAGCCACATCGATATCGCACAGGAACAGTTGCTTTTCGTGAGATCCTTTAGAAGCCAGCGAAGCTTACTTGGTCTGTATGTTCGAAGACACCAATTTTACTCCACACCAAGCGTATCTCAATCATGCGAAAGAACATCCAATTGGCTTGTCGTATTCGTGGTGAACGTGCTTAAGTTGTGAACCAATCCTATGAAAACTAATCAGAAAAAAGTATACCATTCAAATTTTTAATTTCCTTTACTTCGTTATTATGCTTGCAAAACCCAATCGAAATATTTATATTGAACTAAAAGTCTAATCTTATACCGGTTATTGCTACGATTAATTTCGTGACAATACTTTCAATATTATATTAAAATAACATGTAAAATAAAGCTTTGAAAGCATTTGCACGTAGTATATAAAGTACTTCATAAATGTATTAATCATTTCAGTCAATTTCATTGTTGGTTTTTCATGAAAATCTGATTGAATTGCCAGGATATATCGAAAGTACTGTGTCTCCTCGACTGTTATATTGAAAGCAATATTTTAATTATTTATTTATTCATTTATATTAATTCAATCAAATGATTGATTTTCCAATTTATAAAAATCTTAGGCCTTATATTTTTTGCAGAATATACAGAACACTCAAAAGTGCCATATAACATAACAAGAGAGCGTAACATGTCAAATGTGCTTGCTGAAACTCCCTCTACTGTAATATAATAGAACATACGAGATATATATACATGTGATTCTATTTGACTTTATGTTTATTATATTTTCACATAAATTCATGGCAAAACTCATTTGTAAATAGTGTATTGTATCGCATGCGGATTGATATTATTACTAACAATATTATTTAGCTGAAATTTTCTTATCGTCTCCAGAATTCAATTAAAATAAAAATTGCGAGGGAATCAATGTGGGAACAATCCGGAGCAGGCGGGAGCAGGCGTATGTATATTTTCGTATGTGGGCCTGCTCCCAACCAATGTCATGTGACATTTAATTTACTCATATACATATGCCTGCTCCCGCCTGCTCCGCATTGATTTTCTCGCAATTTTTATTTTAAGCGAATTTTAGAGACGATGAGAAAATTTTAGCTAAATAATATCAATTCGCATGCGATATCGTACACTTTTTACAAATAATTTTTGCCATGAATTTATGTGAATATATAATAAAAACTTATATTTCATGGCATAGACTCGGGCGGAATAATATCTATTGAAACTGGCAAGATGGCACCACATATGCACATTTGTTTACGTTTCTATTGTCGCTTATGTATTGTTCGACTCTCTCGTAACATAATGACCAAATTATGTTTCATTACATTTATTGTACAAAGCAAAGGGCAAAAAAAAAATGAATATTTTCAATTATTTTTTATGGCAATTCAAATATATTTTTTTCGTAACCAGAAATTGGTGATCGTGATGCGCAAAAATAAATATAATTTATAAACAACTGTGAGATATAAACAAAGTGACACATTCAATCGAAAGTAATATTTATTTCTTTTGCGATAATTTTTCCAGTCATGGTCTCTGCACCTGAATCGGCATAATTTTCTCAAAATCAAAACTTAGTGCCTCACAAATGTTATAAAACAAAATTAAAGATAATTTATCTGCATGAAACGAAGATGAAACGAATTCTAAAATGATTGATAGTAATTCAAATGAGAGGGTATTGTGCTAGTGTAGCAATACCGCAACTATTATTACGGTTGCGCACCATTTTAATGTATCCATTATCCCCCCAATCTGAGCCCCAGTTATTCTTTACAATAAAATAGTCTAGGCCATTTTGATCGGTTCCATAGCCAACAGCTAAAGCCGCATGATTTAAATCAAGCAATTCATTGTCACATTCAGGATCATAATATACACCACTTGCGTAAAATCGAAATGATGGTAGACTTGCATCAATTGCAACCGATATTGGCCCAACGAGTGCAATGGCCTCTTTCAATTTTTCCTCATCGCCAGTTGGAATCTGTACGAATCCGCGAACAGTGGTGATGGAGTAGTTTGAATCGTATCTGCAAAAATTATCCATTCCTTCATATGGATATGATTCTTCGCTTTGAATGCCACCGTTATCCCGAATGAATTCAAATGCATTTTGTGGCAGACCTCCATCACATCCATCATTGTTATACGAAGTTGAACAATCGATGAGATTTTGCTCTGACAATGACACCAAATGACCAGTTTTGCGAAAATGTTGCCCTTCTAATGTGCCTGTTGCTGAGAATGCCCAGCAAGAACCACACGTTATTTGATCTTTGACATTGGTTACTGCTCCTTTATCTCTCCAGTCAATTGATTCTGGAATCGTAGCATTACCTGCCAATTCAGTATTTGTCAACACAATGTTCGCTTTTTTCAATCTGAAATAAAATACCAATACTATTGAACAAGATCAGAGCAAGTTCAATTTACTCACATCACATTTGCAAGCTGTTGTCTGTTGATTAGATGGTATAGCTCATCATCCATTAAGTCAGCAAATTTGTTTACAGCCATTTTGAATGAAACTTTTCCTTCGTCATAACGTTCATTGTGTTTGATGATTTCATCAAACAGTTTCTCGAAAATTTTCATTCGGTTTGATTCGTCAGAATGGTTTTCATACGACTTCGAATAGGTTCTCTGTTCAAATAGTGGCAAGAAACTTTAGTTCAATTCACTTTCAGAATCCAAAATGGAGAATCTCTCACCTTAAATGCATCCCATTCCTGTTGGTTGGTGTCACTGTCGAAAGGATTGAAGAATAAATAAGCTCCAATCACCACAAGCATGATTATCTTCACAATAAATACGCTGATTCTCTGGACATGAAATATTGTGGAGAAAAATGGAATTGTTCAGTGAGTTTGGTATTTTGTTGGCAATGTGTTCTATGAAATAAAAATGAATTTCACAATAAGAAGAAGAGGAAGATCCGACTTATTTTAATCTCTGTTGCAATCGCAAAAGGTTCATTTCCGATAACGGGATTGACACTATAATATAATATGATTACAATGACTACAATTTTGTTTAACTTAGGTAAATTGAAGAAACCAGACGACACAAGATTTTGATTTCATAAAGTGTCTTTAGTTTAGACAAATGATGGAAACTTTTCATGAATAAAACAACTAAAGAATAAATTCGTAAATTTTGAAATACACGTAGTAAGAGCAAGAATTTTCATTTTTCGCACACACAAAAAACAACACCTACACTCAGTTGAATAAATTCCACTTACTATTTTATTTAAAGAACCAGAACTGATCGGTACATCGGAAGTTGATTTGGATTTTGGGTTTTGTTCGGCCGTTTCCATTTTTTTTCTAATTCGACTTTTGTTCACTTGATGCTGCAACGATACGCGCACATTGAATTCTCTTTAGTAAATGTGGAATTATTCCGATGTTACCTTGAATCTTTGAGTCCGTTGCCTTCAGTATTGGTACTACAAAAGTTGTCCCGTGTGTTGGTAGCGATAAATCAAGAGTGTGTAGCATTTGAAATCGACATTGTTTTATAAATCCGTAAACATGGTTTATTCCGAAAACTCCTTTTTTAGAATGTGAGCAGAATTGCTGATTTGGTAAAAATAATGCACTCTGCGAATTAAGAAGATATTGATTTTCTTGGAAAACACTTTTCTAATTGTTTATTCAACAGTCGAATTCTCAAAATAATCAATTATTGGTTGATGGTAATTACAAACAGCTTACTAAACGCGCATTCCTTTTCAGGACCGATGCGTTTCCGTTGGAATTTCACTGAAAAAGGGTTATTAATAAACATTTGAGGCTGTAATCAGATCGAACAGGTGATTTATGTTTCATGACTAGTTAAAATACGTATTTAATTTGTGAAAAAAAACGAGTTTCGCTCGTTGAGCTGAAAATGTTTTATTACTACAATCGTTCTCCATGAGTAGTTTAAAAAAATGCACTTCGAGTTGTATTTAGTGAAGAGAATATTTCGATATTTGCTCAATTGCAAATAATTTATGGATGATGAACGGGACAAATTTTGCATGCAATATTGGGATGACTTCTATATCATGTTGTCAATATTTTCATTGATGTTCAAACTTTGAACTTCAAAGTATAATGCTTGGTTTATTCACTTCTAATTAAATCAATTATTAACAAACATGATCATAAATATTTAAAAAAACGATCAACATGATTAAATTAAACAATTGGATAGTATGGCTATGATGCAATAGCGCAATTATTATCACGGTTCCGCTAGAACAATATAATTTGTATTTTTCGAATCACAATTTGGTTCGTAATAAACACCACTCGCATATTGACGGAATGAAAAATGGCTAGCATCAATTGAGACAGTGATAAGACCAACAGTGGCTATGACTTCTTTTAATTCCGTTTCATTACCGTTTCAAACTCGTACAAAACCGCTAACAGTAATGAATACTATGAACCCGTCGAATTTATGCAAAGAAATTACTTGACATTGTAACAAAATACCAATAAAAATATATTGAGATATTTTTCTAAAAACTGAAAATCCATCGACCTTCTGCATTTGTTTTATTTTTTTGTGATTTGAATTAATTAGAGCGATGGGAAAAATTTGTCTTATCATTTCAAGAACTTTGAACCAAGAAAAATATTTCACTAGCACTGCGTAAAATGTGATGTCAGTCATTTTACGTGACAGGATCTTTCCTAGGAGCTCGAAACTTCAAAATCTAATATAAAATCTAATATAATGGTTAGCTGCTGTGGTTAGTTTCTAGTTTGTATTTTGAGACGATTCGAAATTCACTAAAATCGTTAGATATGTAGTTGTAGCAGCGCTCATCTGAAATTTATTTTAGGAAAATTTCAATTTCGATTACTTTCATTGGATTTGCTCTCATCTTTCAGCACTCCTACCGTGAACAATAAGGTCCAATCTAATACGAAGAGACCACAATTAGCAACTGGATAATGACAATTCACTTGCTGAGACAATTGAGATAACTATTGCAAAAAAGATAAATTATTGAAAGTAGCAAATCGTTAATAAATGTATTTTCTCAAGTTCTTTCAATTGAAAAAATAAAAAGCTTCATACCGATGACGTTACATCCGAATCAGTGCAACAATTCATTATTTCATGTGCTATCAGCGAAGTCTTCTTTCCCTTTAAAATATGGAACGAATGAGTATTTCATTTTGTAACTGACAATTCCGTTAAATATTTACTTCACAAGCTGTTGATGTGATGTGTAAATAATCATCAATAACATGGATATATAAAACGCTTGCCACACTGCGTTGATCCACACATAACTTATAAGTAATTCAGTTGGGTGAAGAATGTATCGAATGGTGATATAAAATGTTAGGACGGAATATATAAATGTAGTTGCAGTGTTGAAAATCATCTAAAGCAGAAATATATTGTTAATATTGGGGGACTTATAACAATTCACCTTAAAAGTTTTAAGTAATAGCTCGACCTGTAATGAATAGTAAACATTGAGCAGATCCATTGTACAAGTCAAGAGATTATGTTGACGTCCAATGAATTTTATTGCATTAATCAAATCTTCTTTACGAATATCAATTGACAATTTAACTGTTTTTCCGTTCATAAGGCGTTTTCTGTCTCAAAAAGAAAACAAATGCATTTGTTAAATAAACTGATAGCTTTAAATTGATGGATTGAAAATGACCACCTCAAGAGACCATTTAACACAAGATAGCGTTTGTAAAGGATCCGCGTCAAAATTGTAAACGATAATGAAGGTGCACCCAGTATGTAAATTTGAAGTAAACTACAGCCACAAATTTGTATGATATTAACAACTGAGAAACTGTCAACATAAAGAGTGTAATTTGGGAAAACTGATGCCATTAGAAGCAAAGACACAATCACAATCGTTATGCAATGCAGCCAAGCAAATCGATGATCTTTCCTATAATTAAAATGTACTCCCAATCTGGTCATCTGTATTCGAAGACGGAAAATATGAAAGATGAGAGTATTAATCTAATAGAAAAACATGGAGCTGGCAATATCGAAAACCTTGCCATAAATTAATTGCAAAGAGTATTTGAATTACCTCTCTATCAAAAGTGGTGATATCTTTTAAAATGTCAACAAATTTGAAACGATTGTACATATCCATTCCCATGATAAGAACACCATAAAGTAACATAAAAACTGTAGCTACATTATCAACCAACACAACAATGAATAATGCTGAATTTTTCTGATTTCTTGGAATTTCAATACTTTGATAGGCCATATATGATATTGACAAATACAGAAATGTTGAAATCATGAACCAAAGCCCATCGCGCCCAAGAATCCTTGGCTCTTGAATTTCTCCATGCAAATCGTATATGATTGAGAACGGCATTAAACCACCAAAACGTAAGAAATAGTAAATCGGTCGAAAACTGTATGCGAAATTGACATTTTTCGAATGCATTTCATTTTTCCCAGTCATTTCAAATTGATTCGCCACTGAAGGCTGTACTGGCTTTATAACTGGTAAAAAAATGATATTCTTGCGGTTGATGTTCATAGCTCTTTATAAAAACTGAAATTTTTTATCCATTCAACAGAAAAGTTGGCGCACAACTGTAATATCCTTAATGACTATTCAATGTTTTATGTACAGGAATTTCCATTTCGAATTGCCATCTCTTGATTAGTATAAATAATTGCTAGAACTGAACAAGACATGTTTAGTACAATTAAATTAATTCTATTGCTGTTTGAAAGTAGAGGTGAGTACGCTAACTCCACAAAAAGAAACGTATGAAAAATGCTCTAATTGTTTAGCTTTTTGCTTGTGCTGATTCGTGTCTACCCTCTAGACTCTCAATGTCAGTGTATTTGTGCCATAAAGATTGTTCATTGAATGCACATATGCACAACCTTTACGGATATAGAATAAATATATTAGCGAATTCGCAATGTGGCCATTTGTACCTAGCCCTATGATGAAGTAGAAAAACTGTCAACGCAATATTAGAATAACATAAATTAAATGTTAAATCAAGATTCAATCACATCTAATCATGCACCTGGTCATGGTCTATATTTATTCACATGAACTTGAACACGTACAATTTGAGTTATTAAAAAGGTAGATTGATAAACAATAAACAAAAACACAATTAGCGTGTGGTTCAGATTAATCAATTTTATTATAACATTCATTCATATTAATTCAGTCAAATCTTATTTTTGCACTAAATTAAACTTATGTTTTAACTGTACGTAGGATATTCACAACAAACAGAGGTGCCATGTTAGATTTTTCGGGCTAGATTTCACTTCCATTATTCCATTCCATTGATATTGTTTACTCCAAATTGAAGAAGTCAACCAAAGTTGAAAGTGTCCCAACTTTGGAAAAATAATGTACGACATCGAAATAAATTCTGACATGTTCACGATGTCGAACCTAAATAGTATCGTTGTGTTCGTTGCCTTCAGTAATGATACTACAAAAGTAGTCTCGTGTGTTGGCAGCGGTAAATCAAGTGTGTGTAGCATTTGAAACCGACACTATTTTATAAACCCGTAAACATGGTTTATTTCGAAAACTCCTTCTTTAGAATGTGAGCAGAATTGCTGATTTGGTAAAAATAATGCACTCTGCGAATTAAGAAGATATTGATTTTCTTGGAAAACACTTTTCGAATTGTTTATTCAACAGTCGAATTCTCAAAATAATCAATTATTGGTTGATGGTAATTACAAACAGCTTACTAAACGCGCATTCCTTTTCAGGACCGATGCGTTTCCGTTGGAATTTCACTGTCCATAGCTATAATTGTTTATAAAATGGTGTTCAAATTTCAAATTTGTACGTTTCCTTTTAAATGAAGTTTTGCGAAACAAAATGAAACAAAAAGGGTTTAATTGATAAACAGTGAAGGCAGATCAAACACTGCTCGTACAGGTGATTTATGTTTCATGACTAATTAAAATACGTATTCAATTGTTTGTAAAAAAAAACGAGTTTCGCATCTGAGCTGAAAATGTTTTATTACTACAATCGTTATTCACTTCTAGTATCATAGATCATAAATATAAAAAAAAACGATCAACATGATTAAATTAAACAATTGGATAGTATGGCCATGATGCAATAGCGCAATTATTATCACGGTTCCGTGCCATCTTAATGTAACCATCTTTTCCCCAATCTGTGCTCCAGCTATTCTTCACAATAAAATAGTCGTGGCCATTTTCATCCGTTCCGTAGCCAACAGCTAAAACAATATGGTTTGTATTTCTCGAATCACAATTTGGTTCGTAATAAACACCACTCGCATATTGCCGGAATGAAAAATGGCTAGCATCAATTGAGACAGCGATAGGACCAACAGTGGCTATGACTTCTTTTAATTCCGTTTCATTACCGTTTGAAACTCGTACAAAACCACTAACAGTAATGAATGAATCACTAGAATGGTATTTACATGTGTCATTTATACCTTTGTAAGGATATGTTTTCGCCAATTCAATGCCACCATTATCCTTGATGTATTCAAAGGCTTTGTTATGACCAACCCCAACGACATCCTTCGTTGCCATGTGAAAACGAACAATCGACCAGATTCTGTTCAGAAAATGACACCAAATTACCCGTTTTACGAAAGTGTTGTCCTTCTAGTGCACCTGTTGCGGCAAATGCCCAACATGAATTGCACATTCCCTGATTTTTGACCTCAGTCACTGCTCCTTCGTGTCTCCAGTCAACTGATTCTGGAATTTGTGTTTCTGCGGCCGATTTTAAAAACTTGGAATTGGTAAAGTCTTTGAAATACATTGACGCATAATAACCTTTGTTCAATCTGAAATCAAATGAAATGTTTCAAAGAGCCAATCAGGGGCGTGTTGTTCGAATTGAAAATATTTTCAGTATACTTCTATAGAAAAGTCTTCATTTCACCAAAAAGTGAAAAGATTGCCATAAGATTTATATTGCTGGAAATGAAAAGTTTATTTTGAAAACATTTTCAAAATACTAGAAAAATTCACTAAATTGAAGAGCATCTCCAAACGTGCTGCCGATTTTGATGAAGTTTTCACCTATTTTGACAATATCTTCAAAATGAACTTTTCATTTCTAGCAACACCAATATAAATCTTATGGCAATCTTTTCACTTTTTGGTGAAATGAAGACTTTTCTACTGAAAATATTTTCAATTCGAACAACACGCCCCAGGAAATTCATTCACAATTTATTCACTTTAGATTGTTAGAGTGTTTTTGTCCAGTCATTAAGTATGAAAATTCATCGTCTGTCAAATCAGTGAATTTATTTATACCCATTTTAAATGTCACTTCTCCTTTATTTTAACGTTCATTGTGATCTGTGATTCTATTAAAATTTTTCTCGAACACTTTTATTCGGCTGGCCTCTTCCGTGGAATTTTCATAAAATTTCGAATACTTGACCTGTGTAAAACAACAACAGAGATGCATTTTCGTATCACTCATGCAATTGAGAACAATGATATTTAATCGACAACTTTCAATGGCAATTAACAATACAAGAATAATTATTAATTTGTATCTTTACTTTAAATACAGCCCATTCCTGTTTGATCGCGTTTGGGCTTGAGTGAGTACAGGCAACCGTAGAGAGAATAACAAACACGACTAGGTACTGTTCTATCATGGTTTAATTCTAGATGGGAAAAATGTTAGTAACCCATAAACTGAACTCTGGTTTTAAAAAGATGATTTTTCCGTCTTTTCTTGCCCAATTGATTGCAAAAAGTGTTGATTAAAGATGGAGCTAACAAAAAATTTGTTGAATTTTACACGTTGATAATAATTTTACAATGACAATAATCAAATTATTATTTCACTTCTTATTCGAACTGATCCTCCGTTACGACTGAAAATTGAAAATAAATATTAGGACTGTCAACTCAAATATAATATATTATTGATTTACTGTTTCTTTGTATGTTTTGCTCTTATCGATCAAATTCTAATCTCAATAAATATAAAAAAAATTATCTTGAATAAAAGTGAGTAATTGTGTGATTAATCAAACATTGGCTCCTTGGTTTAATAGATCTACGACCAATACCTTTATATTTATTGAACAACGAGCAACGTTTAAGTTGTTAAGAAAGATTTCCTGCGGTCATAAATCGCTTACAAATGTAAACTTCTCCCAACTCCCGAACTAAAGGAAAACACATTGAAATAATCCGCACTGTTTATAGAATATTGAAATGAATTTCTTTGTGCTTTCCAATATTATCAATGCAATCTAAAAAAAAATGCACATTGAACATAACATGACATTTAAGGGCGTAAATAATCAGTTGGCAGGTGCTCAGCACATTGATTTTCTTAGCTGAATGTAATTTTAATAGCAAATGTTCCATTTCAGTATACATTGCATGATGACAGTATATTGGATAAATCCATGCAACCATAATTTACATTTACTCGGCAATTAGCTGCAACTTACAGGATTAAATTAATATTTTCATTTGAGCACAATTCAAATGGAATTTTTAATTGACCCAACAATTATAAACATTATCATGCAATAAAATTGCAAGATTTCTCCTGTAGGAGAACAAGGCCTCTACGAATACTCGGCTTGAGGCAATGTGCCAACAAATTAAGTCGACTAAAGAACAACCTCCAATTTTACCTTTCATTTTCAATTATTGTTTGCTCAAAAATTAATCATAATCTCAATTCGTTATTTTATTTTTTTATATTGTTTCAAAATCGATTTTGATCAATTTACTTTACTTCACAGTAGGTTCGTTTTGATTTCAATGCTAGATAAAGTGAATACAGTTCGGGATATTCTCAACATTCGCTATCATCACATTCATCTCAATAGTCTTCTCATTTTTTGCACGGTTTGGTAATTTCTGTCCAATTTTTGCTCGACTAACGGTCAATTTATGTTGCGAGGGGTAAGCGTTAACCCGAGGGGTAAAATGAAAAAAATACGAGGGGTAAATATCCGAGGGGTAAATTCAATTTTTACCCCTCGGGTTGTTCCAATGTGAAAATTACAACGAATAACGGTGGTATCTCTGGCGTCCAAACGGTTTCTTGAAAGGGGCCTCAAGTTACGTCATCTGTGAGAATTTGAACAGGATCTACTTTGCCGTTCTCGAGATATTGTCATTCAAGAAAAGTTCAAAAAGGGGGGAAAATTTGTATGAGGGTACCCAAGGGTGGCTCAGACCGTCCCCAAATCTCGATTTTGAGGATCGTCCGAATATTTGAACGAAATCGGCCTACCCGTTCTCCAGTTACAGGGTGGTCAAACAAACAAAAATAATAATAATGAACACACAACAATATTATGCACTTTTCACAATTTCAATTTATCGAAATTAAATAGTTGAATCACGGAGAACGGCAGTTCTCCCAGTGGCGCACCAAAAAATACACTTTTGAGTGCAACACTATATATACGCGAGTTTTCGGATTCTGTGTTGCCGAACGACGTCATTCGTGGAATAGGCATTGGCGTGTAGCTTAGGACCAAACTAAACGAAAGCCGTCGTCAACATGAATTTTCGTGTAACCAAAAAAAAGTTTCCTTAGGGTGAAATATGGGGTGTTTTTTCAGATTATATAGCATATCTCCCGGGGGGTAACTTTGACCACTGTCGTTGAAAGATCAATCGATAGTACTCTTCAATACCTTTCCAACGAGTGCTCAATTATCAAAATCGGTTGACCCGTTCAAAAGTTGTGTACGTTTTCCCGGAAAGGGGGGTTTTCCCTGAAAATTGGGTTTGGTATGTGTGTGTGTGTGACGTACCTTCTCTCGATCTCTGTGATGTATGACATTATTTTTAGGGGGTCTGGGGGGCAGTTCAAAACCGTCGAAAATGGCCGAATTCTCTTACGGTCAATTTATGTTCCGAGGGGTAAACGAAAATCCGAGGGGTAATAAGCAAAAAATCTGAGGGGTAATAACCCGAGGGGTAATAATTTCTTATTACCCCTTGGATCGTTTTGGCGTCAAAATGTTATTGAATATCATGTTTATTAATAATAAAAAAAAGACAGACTTAGAATAATAGCTTGAGCATAATTTTGATTCATAAAAATTGGCTAAACAATATTTTGTATGTATATATATTTGGACTAAAAATCACTGAATTGTTTTCGATTTTATTGACAAACTTTACACTTTATTACACTTTATTTTCATTTATTAAACGAAATCATTCAAAATTTATATCAAAAATCACTGTCACATTTAATCGAGCATCTCACATGATGAGCACAAAATAAACATTGTATTTGTTTGTATGCAGCACAATCATAGTTGTATATGTGTTTAACAGCACAGTATCTGATATAAATTATATTTAACTATTTCATAGTAGCGTTTCATTGGAAAAAGAAGTGAAGACGTAAGAAATTATGATTGTGCTGCATCTACAAATCTCTATGCATCGCACCAACAGGCATAGAACGTAATTGTATGTTGATTTATGCTTCTTGATTACTTATGAATTCTGATCAATTTTTTGTTTGATTCAAGAGTTTTTTCCAGAAACATGTTTTAAAATAGTTCCTTTGAAAAATCTTAAATCATTTTTTTCTTGAATTTGAGAAGATGAGCCAAAAAAATTGAACTAAAATCATATGGAATTTAATTATTTAATGAGCAAAGAACTCAAATTAACCTCGACATTTTGAAACCAAAATTTTGTTTTTTTAGCAAAAACCGCAATATTTTTATGAAATTTTATTTTTTTTAATTCCAAATATCATTGCTGAATGTATGTGGTTATTTTGGGGGTTTGAAAGAAAAATAAATTTCTTATTACCCCTCGGCTTATTATCCCATGGTACTGGGCAGGGGTAATAACCTGAGGGGTAATAAGCAATCTGAGGGGTAATAAGCATAATCTGAGGGGTAATAATCTGAGGGGTAATAAAAAATTACCCCCCGGGGGGTAATAAAAAATAAATATCATCAGATTTTCGAAATTTATAAACAGAAAAATGCACGCGGTCTACACACAACACGAATCTATACCCACTTTTTCAATATCTATGGTTTTACCCTATGTTTTTTAATGAAGAATTTTTATTTTTGGGAACATAAATTGATTTATTACCCCTCGGGGTTAAATTATTACCCCGAGGGGTAAATTTAACCCCTCGGAACATAAATTGACCGTTACTCATAAGAAATTAAGCAGGGGGAGAGTGTCGGGGTGTCGATTTTTTTCAAAATTCCATAGCTCCGCTAATACACAAGGTGGAAAATCGGCAGATACCGCAAATGAAAGGTATTGAGCTAGGCTTTAAATTAATCCTTATGATGAAAGAAATCTGTAATCGGGTTTGGTCACCACATTGAAAAAACCGAAAAATCGGAAATCGATTTTTTTGGTTTTTCATCATTTTGACCCCCGTACCCATTTTCTAAAATTCTGAAAAACTACACTTTGGTAGTACACCTCAATACCTATCCAACGAGGGTTCAACCATCAAAATAGGATCAACCGTTCCTAAGTTATGGAAGTTGGAATTTCACTCATCATTTTTCGCAAAAATTGGGTTTTGCCTATATGTGCTTCAGAGTTGACACTATCAAATCAAGTTGTGATATAATACTAAATATGATGACATAACATGCTCGCAACTCATATATCACAATCGATATACATTAGAATTGGCTTTCAATCGGGGCCTATTGACTCGATTTGGAGGACAATTTGGATTACAAGTAAAAAAAACCAAAAACTTCAAAATCGAAATTTTGGCTCATTTTGTCATAACTTCGCCGTATTAACTTCAAAGGTACTCAAAATTTGCACTTCGGTCGATGGAGTTGAACAGAATTTGATGATATATCTCGAAAAGTTATTATTTTTAAGTGTTTTTTACAAATTAACCTTACAAAACTACTGATATAAGATTAAAAAAACCTCTGAACGAGGTATAAACAGAGTGGCGCACTGGAAGATCCTGCCCATAAAATGACTGATATCACATTTTACGTGGCGCTGTTGAATTATATATTTTTGGTTCAAAGCTTTTCAAATAATTCAACAACCTTTCCATGATGGCATCAATTGAAATTTGAACTAGTGTGCGCCAGTGCGAGCAAAGCGTTTTTCTGTCAATTCGATTAGAGTTAGGCTACGATTCAAACCAAAATATTTGTGTAAACAAAACGAATTTATTTTTCCGCCGTAATACAATTCACGTTTTCATTCGGCACTCGCACTGGCGCACACTAGTTCAAATTTCAATTGATGCCATCATGGAAAGGTTGTTGAATTATTTGAAAAGCTTTGAACCAAAAATATATAATTCAACAGCGCCACGTAAAATGTGATATCAGTCATTTTATGGGCAGGATCTTCCAGTGCGCCACTCTGTTTATACCTCGTTCAGAGGTTTTTTTTATCTTATTTAATTTATTCACGTTGCTTTGTTTAGATTACTTTGCTACACTGCTTTGACGTATGAAACATTTCGTTTTCGTGATTGTGGGTGTATGTTATAAGTCCAATTGAAATAACTCCATTTTTTTGGGAAATAAGTCCATTGGAGCTATTTCCGAAAATTCGGAACTAACCCCACAAAAAAAGTATGGAATTACTTCCAAACAAAAGAATGGACTTAATTCCGTTCGATCCACAAAAATGGAATTAAGTCCAGAAATGAATGTTCAATGTTCAGTGTATTATTTCATTTAACTTATATTAAAATATCGACAGAAAGTGGGCCAATGTCATTTTTTTGGTTCCAGCTTTAATGAATTCATTTATGGACTTGATCCCATTTTTGTGGATCGAACAGAATTTTCGGAAATAGCTCCAATGGACTTATTTCCCCAAAAAAAAATGGAGTTATTTCAATTGTGTGGCTGAGAATAAAAGTGGACTTAGCCGAAACCGCGCGTGTTGATAAGTGTGTTTAGCTCATTCCTATTGAGAGATGATGGACCAATGACTTCAAAATATTTTCGACCGTTTCATCATTCACAGTTCTCCTATTGATATGGAATTCTTATCTTTGATCAGTCATTCACAAATCACAAGTATTCAAATGCGCGGTTTCGGCTAAGTCCACTTTTATTCTCAGCCATTCAATTGGACTTATAACATACACCCGTGATTGTTCTTTTTGAACATTTCTCAATTGATGAAAGGTTTGAGTTTACGCATCACTAGAGCTGAGTGACACAAATAGCGCGAATTTTATGAAACCTATTGAAGTTAGATATCAAAAATCATTGATACAAAAAAAAAATCATATTGTGCGTTGTTCGTGGAAATATTCAGCGGTTATTTATAAACATTAAACTCAGGTTAAGTTCGAAATTGGACGAAATCGGTCGAGCCGTTCCCGAGATATGGCCAGTTAAGTGAACCGTTCTCAAAAAATTTATTTTTTTTGAAATGTTTGCCAAATTTCAGTAACTATTGGAACATAAATCAATCACTCTTATCATTTCGAATTTTCGAACATGACATTTTCGAACGTGGAATTTTCGAACATCTAATTTTCAGAATGGTTTAAATTTTCGAACATGGATAAAAAACAAACTTCAACGAACTATAATTGATGCGGAAAAGTATGGCAAGCGTATGCGTGCTTTTTATTTTCATTTGAAGTCGACCTAAAATAAATTGAATTTTTCAATCATTTCTGATGGTTTTATATATAAAACTATAGTTCTTAACAAAGTTTGGTAATGATAATGAATCAAATCGGAAGAAAAAAAAATTATCCCGGCTAGTTACCCCGAGTCAAGAATGGGGTATAAATATCCGAGGGGTAAAGTATAAAATTCGAGGGGTAAAGTGCAAAATCCGAGGGGTAAGGTACAACAATTTATGTTCCGAGGTGTAAATTTTACTCCGAGGGGTAAGATTTACCTCCTTGATAGAAGTAAGTGCATCGACTTCGAAAATTAGATATATGAAAGACGCCAAATAGTTTGGAAAGCATGAAATGAATGTCACATCTTAGCTGTGAGAAAATTTATAATGATTTTTGATCAAAATTATTTTTACCCCCACGAACATAAATTGTCTTTTTACCCCTTGGGGTAAATATTTACACCTCGGGATAAAATTTACCCCTCGCAACATAAATTGACCGTAAAACGTAAACAAATTATCGATTTATTTTTCTTTTCAGCCGAAATTGTCCCAAAGACATTGTAAAGTGTTACATCAATTTACATAAATATTTACATCAATTTGTGATAGTTTTTTCGCCAAAGTTTCAGTAGCTCCTTTAATGAATTCAATTACGTTTTGATAACACATCCTGTATATAAAAATATACTGTCAAATTTAGAATTTGAAGTTGAATTAGAGCTTTTGGCGCATACGGTTTAATTTCAATGGGAAGGCGTTCACACATCGACATCATTTTGAATGCATTCTGATTGGCTGCATCCACTTCTTTGAACCATGCAACATATTTAGTATCATTACCAATAGTTTCAGTCACAACTCGCTATTCGTTTGTCGAATGAGGAATATTGAAATTGTTATGAACATCAAAACAAGCAACAAAGTTTTATTATCTTACCTTAAGACATTCGAAATTCGATTCGGCTTGTGCAGTTTGAATGTCAGATGCCAAATAAAAAACAATGCAAAATACCAAAATCAGTTTCATTGTAATTAATTCACTTCTACTAATTGATTTAAAAGTATACAATTTAAGTAATTTCAAATGACCTTGTGAATCGAATTGAATGTGAAGTGCGTTTTTATACTGATTTATCGATATTATCTATCTTTATCCAAATATATCTCTATCGTTATCGCTCTGTGGTTTTTCACCAGAATCACTCTTGAATGAACAGTTATTTACTATATGATTCGAAAATCGAGAGGCAATTAAATCATAGATATTTAATTAGAAGGAATATAATCTAATCTCACTTTGATATTACAAGTATTCATATCGTTAATTAAACTTCCTTTTATCAAGTGTAATTTTAATGAATAGATTTTGTTCGAAGTTTTATTAATCAAACACAAGCTTTCAAGGAAGCAAGTGTTGAATGGTACATAAATACTTGACGTATTAAATGAAGCTTTAAAATTGTTTCACGTTCACTTGTGCTATGCATGAATTGCTCAAAAACCTTTTTTTTTTGGAGTGTGTGTCTTTTTCCTAAAGACGTATATGAGATTGTTCCAGATATTCGACTTAAAGTTTTTAAAAACTCTTTGAGGGCTACATTTAGTACAAGGGTTTTGGCATTTTTGACGATTCACATGAAATTTAACAAATGAATCCAACGATTTATGTATAAGTTTCAATTGTCAAAGTATCCCTAGGGAAGGAAGCGGAAGGTAACATTCAAATCTTACCTTTGAATGGAGCGCACTTCAAAGGCAACGGTGATAAGGAATTCAAGTTGACTTGCGTTACGCAAACGTACACTTGACGTAAGGTTTCCATAGCAACGTCAACAAACAAAAAAAGGAATTGTGACTATTATTCATTCCATAAACTAAACAAGTTTATATTTGTTGTTTGCAAAACAATCTATAGTTAAAATATGTCCTACAAAGAAGTTCGAGGTGTTTATCGGATATTTTCAGTAGTTTTGCTATTCATCGTAACATAAACTAATCTTCAATCAAATTTTTTTTTTTTTTTTAAGATCTATTTGAATATTTGAAAATCTTGGGCTATCCAAAGCCATTGAAATTAACTGCACTGTACACGAATCAAGGATCATTGGAAAATTTCAAATTAGTTTTCGATATTTTGCGATGGTTAATCGACCAATATGAACCAGGAACAATATTGCTGGGCAGCACTGATTCGGAAATTGATCGGGTTCTTTTAGTGCGAAGTGCAGTTGAATTTCTCGTTGTGAAAGCTGGTATCAAATTGAATCCGATACGATTATATGCAAGTTCAATGGCAGCAGCACCAGAGCTATTGAAGGTTGTAAATTTAATAATGAAAAGGCCTACAATGCAGACGCAAGACTCAGATGCAATGAATGAGAAGCAATATCGTAAATTGACTGAAATTGATATCGATGACAAGGTACATTACTTCTAAAATTCTCTTTCTCAATTTCATTCTCCGAAATTACTTATCTTCAAACAGATAAAAGCTAGGCAGCGTGGTCGTGAGCTATCGTCACAGTTGACACAAATTGGGGCAACATTATATGATTTACTCGGCAAGGAAAACGAAAATCAAGAAAAACGAAATTTGCAAGCCGGACGTCAGTTGGAATCGTCAAATGCAGACAAAATTCTGAACAATGTAATTTCGACAGCAAATGCCAAATTATCAAGTGACAAAACTCAGTTGGATGCAGCTCTAATGGAACGGCAAGCTATTTCAGCAAAAATCGAACGGAAGAAAGCTGACTTGGAACGTCTCAAACAACGTTTAGACACATTGCAGAAGATTAGGTTTTTGAATATTTTGGAAATATGTTGTGTTTTATCTGTTTTAATGATGATTTTCACAAACAGGCCCGCTTTTTCTGAGGAATTTGAAAAGGCTGAGGAGGAGCTACAAAAGCTATACATCGAATATCTAACGCATGTTCGTTGCTTGGATGCTTTGCGAACGCAAATGAATTTCAATGCAAAAGTGGCGCAGCCAGCCTCAGAAGAGCGAAAATCTAGTGCTCCGGCAAGTATGAATATGATTCTTCTTCCCGATGGAATACTTGATTTTTCAGACGAATTGAGCAACGATGGTGATGATCTCCTTGATGATGGAGGCAATGAGCTGAAACTTAAGCGGCCAATTGAAGCTAGCAATGATGGTGGCGAAAATAAAATAGAGAGACCTGCTGAAAGTGATGTTGCCAGAGCCAAACTACGCATTAAAACAGGAGGTAAATATTCAGTGCTCAAGGAAATGTTCAAGAGTTTTGTTTCCATAGACTTTTCTAAATTGTGGAATGTTTATTCCTCAGTTCGTAGATCGGCGGATGAGCGTCTCATTGGTAGTATGCTTGGAGCGGATGGCGAATCCGATTTTGATAGCTCATTAGAATACAATGAAGGAGAAGAAGATTCCGATGACTCTGAATTGAATCTCGACAATGATCCAGCAGCAAATGTTGAGGCACTTTACAATTTTAGCGAGACTGTTCCAGCTCGTGTGAAATCAGCTAAACCAAAGGCATATCAAAGTGATGAAGACTTTTAAATAAAACTATCGATTTTATTGATAAATTCAAATTACGACCATTTTAATGTGTATACATTGTTCAATTTCAAATAGCACATTTGATTTACAGTTAGAATATGTTGTGTGTGTGTGTGTTTTTTTTTTCATTCTTTCAAAAAATAATGATTTTTTGTATTGGTGCTGAAACTGTAGTAATGAATATAGGTTGTTTTTTTCAAATTCTAAATCATTTCAATATTTAATCTCTAATGATTTGAATATGTGTTGCTTACATATGCTAACGACGTATTTAGATAATTTTTTTAAGGTACATGATGGTTTTTGGCTTGTATTTACATGATCTGCTCCATTTAACAAATTCAAATCTATCAAATTTTCAATTTAAATTTTGTTTTTATTTGATTTTTTTTATTGATCTTTACACCATTCATTCCATGACATTATTAATTTTTAACAAATTTATAGACGAAATGTTACTAATTTAGAGATTTTCTGTGTGAAAATTTGTTGAAGAAAAAAAAAATGTCCGAGCAAAAACAGCGTCGTATTTAGATAATTTATTTGGCCAAATTATTTTTACTTTTATTTTGTCATTGTCAAGACTCAAAGATTTGATGTGAATTGTGATTCCAGTAGACAACTATTTTGGTCAATGATTTTTGTTTGTCGATCGACTTGATGATCTATGAATTATATTTGGTTGGCTTAGAATTGGTCGGGGGATCATGGACGGTTTTCCGGGATTATTTTTGTTTTGTCATATTGGCCAATAAAGTGATAAATGGTAAATCGGAAATAATACGAATGTGCATACGAAATAAAGCAAAATGGTTTATAATAAAGAATGACTAGTGGGGAGACTCTTGCCTCTTGAAATGCTTACTATCTATTTGCCATAGCTATTTTATTCTAGTGATTAAGTCTCATGGATAAATTTACACCTTGTTTTTAGTACACATTTAGCTTAATTCTACGGCCAAAAATAGATTCATTTGACATGAATGTATTGGAATTTGATTTCATTTCAATACGATAGAATTGAATCTTACCGTTATTTTTTTTTCTTTCCATTTAAACGTGGGGTATTCCAATAGGAATATATGTGATATATAAATTGAGTATTTATAAATTCCTTAACGCAATTATTGAACAAACAACAGGTAGATTAATTACATTTGATTCAATTTCATTTGAATGTTTTATCTTCTTTTTCATATGATTTTGTTTTGGACCTCATTTACGTTGCGATATCGCAACTTGCAAAACTGCACTTCAACCTAAAACTGTAATAATACTCTAAATATGTTGTAATAATATAGTTGCTTATTGAGCTTATTTCCATTATTACATTTTGTCAAGCAATTCAATTGGTTGATGGAATAATTTCTCAATAACATTTATCAAAAAAAATAAATTGTATATGATTTGATTTCATGGCTTATGCTATGAATTCTTACTATTTAGAGAAACCGTGAACGGGCTGACAGTATCAATGTCAATTTACAAATTGTTTGTCTGGCATTTTGCCATATTTCTCATGCGTTCAATGTTGTTAGTGCCTTCCGTAACAAACGCATCCAAATCCAACGCCTATCGTTTTTTCTTAACTCAACACTTTCTTTTCACTATCGTCTAATTTTACTATTGGTTTTTGGCTTCAAAAAAAAACCATTTACACAAATATATACACAATTACAAAGATTGGAATTTTAAACACATCTGCAAGTTGTCTCTAATTTTGCTGGATTAGATTTATTTTCCATCCGAACCGATGCTGTGATGCTTAAAAGCGCTACGAATCTTCGATAAATACTGCGAACAAATATGTCCATAACACTTGTTGTACCATTCTGGGCTGCGGCCCCTGTGAAAAGAGCAAACGAATACCATCATCAGTACTATACCATTCAGTGAAGATTTTGTATCTATATCAAACAGAGTTAATATGAATTGAACTTACTTGGTGTCGACACGCGCCAAATGCATAATTTTTGACTTTCCATTACCGATTGGTTCGATGAGATAACGAGATGCGAGAACAACACCTCTTACGCCGCCCAAGAGTAGATGAGCATCAGGATGGGCTACGGAAGTTTCAACAATAACACAAGCTCCGCGTGGCAAATCAGCTCTCCATGATCTAAAAATGTCCGCCAAAAATTGTTGGAATTTAATTTAAATTTCACACATTTTATTTCTCGGTTATGTTTGCATTTACCTTAAAACACAATAATCAGTGATGATATGGCCACCAGTGGCATATTGGAAAATTTCACTGTGTTCATCGAGCTGTTCAACGATTCGACACTTCATGAGATATGAATCCCATTGGCGTCGTTCTTTAAAAATGAAATGTAATATTTCCATGGGCGTTGCTTCAATTTCGGTGGTGCATCGCCAGAGACGTAACGGATGACCGTCTCCAACTTTTCTATGCGCCACATCAATGAATGGATCAAAGGTTTGTATTGAAATCCAACCACGCGATTTTTCACGTCCTTCTTTAATCGTTGCACTTGTGCACTCATACAAATACCTGAAATCGATGGATTCATTAAAATGTCTGCTGCTTTTCACACGGTGTGACAATAATTTGAAGAAAACCAAATTGGACACTTACCCACGCCAGTCATGCACTTGCAATCCTTCTCCCAATGCCTCCAATGGGACCGGTTTCGATTCTTCCATGTAGTTGAAATTGCATCGCTGCACTTTTTCATTTGAAATGTTGAAGAGTTTGCGATAGTGTTCAATCATGTAAGTAAGGCAATCGTGCGATGCACGAGTTTCAGTCAATTCTCTTGAGTCCGGCATACCAGTTGGTTTGCGTCGACGTGGTGATACCGAATTTGAACGTGGCGGTGCCGAAAATGTGCCATGGAACAATGACGGTGCCAAACATACAGCCAAATTGTTGCTTGTCATTTGATTTATCATCGAATGACCGGCGACATTGTGTAAAAATTCAAGTAAATATTGCAACACTTCACGATGTTCGTCTGGCAATAGCAAAATAGCCGATTGCACTGCATCAAAATGCACATCGGATGGAAGATCTATTATTTCGCGATGAGAGAAAATAAATAATTTAATTGAATTTGATTTGAAGCCGTTTGATGGAACATTGTTTTGACTTACGTTGAAAGATCGCAATGAATGTGTCTGACATTTTCGCTGTGAGCAAAGTATCTGGCAATTCTCTGAAATATTGTTTCAGCATATCGGCGACATCGTAGGCTTGTTGCAAGTCATACGTTTCCATTACATCACCATGTGAATCTTCAATAAGCTCTTTTAATTTTGCTATGCGTGACTTTACACCAGATTTACGGAATAATCCAACCTGAGAGAGAAAACAATTATTGATTGTGGTTATTATTTAAATTGAATACATTTGCCAATTGATTTATTTTAATGGACACTTACTTGATCCAATGCATTCAATTTTAGCCATTTGAATGCTGTTTGAATAGCTGTTGGTAAAGTTTGTCCAGTCCGTTGTAGGAACAGCACCAATGGAACTCCAAATACTTTTTTGTCTATCGGGAAAAAAAGTTTTTTTTTTCAAAATTAATTTCGATCAATAAAATCCATTCAAGTGAACGATTATTGAATGCTAGAAGCATTGACTAACCTTTGTAGTCGGGCGTTTTAATCTTTTTAATGAATTTTGGTAACTCCCAATTCCAACCTGAACGATGAGTTGGACAGTATCTTTCCATGTATCCCGTTAATGTGACTAGAGCTAGTTTACGCACAACCTGTAAAGAACATCGCATTTTAGAATTGCTTTATTCCACCAATAGATTTTGTTTTGTCTTACTTGTAATTGACCACAAGACATGGAAGCCAACGATGTTCCGGTATCAACATGCTTGGTCTCTGGTGTTTTAATCGTTATTTTACACCATTCCGGGCGCTCTCCATTTTGAAAACTATGCCATCGAACCACGGAACTTCTACAATTTAGGAATATAACGAGAATGAGTAAAATTACAACAATTGACCGGAAAGTAAAAATTGAAAACAAACCTTGTTCTAAATTTATGATCAAATTCACCGTCTGGTTTAACTCTGGCTGAGCTACGTGATCTAAAGCTTCTGCTTTTGAATGTTTCTTTGAATTTTTGCGATTCTTTGCCCAAATTCAGTGAACCGCCTCGTGAGAATTTCGATGGTTTTGATTCTATCGAGTTGTCAATGCTATTGTTGTTGCTATTCACAGTCAATTGATTACTATCATGGAAAATGCGATTTCGATTTCTTGTGAACATCTGATGACATTCTGAATCCGATAGAGCGCCAATGTCTTCAACTTTGCTGCCCTTTTGTAAAAAGCGTCGTGTGCGTGATGGTCTCTTCTTTGGTATTGTGCTGATTCCACCGCCGCTCGATTCTTGGCTGGCATCACTGCAATACGATGACGAATCATCGCCAGATCCTTTCAAATCTTTTGTTAAGCCGGGATTATTGTGTGAAAAGAAATGCAATGGGCTGGTGCGATTCGATTGGCTGTGATGAGTGGTGTGAACAATCGTATTGGGTGCTAAATTTGTGTAGTGGCGTGGGCTCAAATGGTTTGGGCTTAGTTTTTCAATTGATGAATAATCATTTGTAATCACTTTCAAATCGTTATTATTTAGAACGGCTGCTTGTTTGTTATTGGTTAAAATGGTTGTGTATGGGCTGCTTGGCGCTGGAGATGGTGGTGTTGACATTGTAATAATGTTACATTTTAGATCGCCCATTTTCGGGCTAATATGAGATAAATCCAATGTTTGTGGACCACTAATCACAATACCATCACGATTTTGTCGCTTTCGACGTCGTGATTTAATCGACTCAACACGCCGTAGGAATGCTTTGGCACCATCTTTTAAACGTTCGCTTCCCGTTCGACGTAAACGCACTGGCAATTGATCTTGTTCGTCACCTTGCGATTGCGAAAACGAAACACCAAGCGGCAGTGTTGAGAAGCCCAATTGCTCATCATTGGTATCGTTATGCTCTGGGCTTGAATCCCGTGATGTATTCAATGTACTGTTTAATTTATCTATCGGTTTTTGCATATCCATTTCACCAACCCGTGACCATCGACGGTTCGTCTGTTGAAATGTCCAATTTTCACTCAATGCATACTCATCATCTTCTGACTCCTCTTTGTTCTATGTAGAAATCAAAAACATTATTACATTTTTAAAATTGAAAACAAATTCAAGTCTTTTCACACACACACACACACACAAAAATGCTAAATCAAATGTTAAAAACAAGGGAAAAAACCACACGCAACACATTTTACCACAACAAAGCACTTTTGGGCGAATATTGAATATTTTGTCGACGAACATGTTGGGGAAGTAATTATAAAATAATTGTTTAAAGTGACAAGTGTTGTTATATCACAAGCACACAGCACGCAACATTGTAATGGTTGTAGTGGTTTCGATGGTGATATCACACATGTCGTCAACCAACTAAGTAACATCAGTGCGCGCGCTGGCATGGATAAACAGCCAAACAATTTTCAAATTAGATGGAACGTTTGTCACATTAACGCTAACTCTCTCATATATGAATTAACATGTCAAAAGCTGTATTGTTCAATTCTCAGTATTATGTAAATTTCATTAGAGGCGTAATATGACGATTCTGTGAGCAACTCGAAACACATGTGGACTGGTAACCACACCATAAATTTGAGCTCATCACTGAATCCACATGTCTACTAATTATGCCGTTTGAAATTGTTCGAGTAAACTGTGGAAAATTCAAGTGCAACCAGCCCAAAAAACCACACGCACGTTTCTCATATTTGCACTTCAATTTATGCACTATTCAGAACGTAGATTTTGCACAAATTTCTAATCTATATGCTGAACACTATAGCATTATAATGATAATAATCGATGTTTAAATAAATTATATTCGTTAAATAGTGATAAGCGAACGAATGTGAACCGATATTCGCTGAGCCAGCTCAATCATCAATCAGACTATCCACTCAATTTAAAATGCTGACACCAAATGCCAATGAAAATTTATTTTTAATGCGGAAATTCCTTCAATATTTGGTGCGTATTTCTCTTACACAATCGTTTACGTGATGAAAAGCATTGATCACCGCATTGGTCTTGGGACTGCCTGAGTATCGTTATTTTAAGGAGCGCCTTTGAAAAATAAAAACCTTGTTCCATTTTCTATTTCGATTTCATGCAATTTTATTTGTTTACACTTCGATCGAGATTGATACATATGCGTAGCATCACATTTGAGATGAACTTTATATTCTTGTGAGACGGAGGTCTCACGCAACCCAAGCAGATTGTTGCTCAAAAATTTGAAATTGTTGCTGATTTTTTTTTTCTTTCTCTTGTTCCGCAATTTCATCTGTCGATAGTCGACTCGATACCAAATGCTTACGCAAAATGTTGATAAATCGATAAATGTTTGACCGTTCTCGGTTTATTGAATCATTTTCAATTTAATAGCCAAATATATCATCGTTCATCGGTGTTCTCTTTTTATTTTTATTTTTATAATTTTCTTGAAATGGCTGCAAATCTGCTCAATATTTTTTATCATTTTATTGCGAGCTGCAAAGTCGAGCAATAAAGTATGAATTTTTGTTGAGCAATTTGCATGCGTGGATTATATGTAATGTTGAATGTGTGTACAATGTAGTGTACATTCCTTCGATTGGTTGGAACCGGGGCTCGAGTCCGGTGGTGCCGAGAAAGTCACAAGTATTTCTATAAATAAGTATCGTTTGCTTTTTTTTATTGACAATACACAATTATGTTTATTGTTTATTGTTTAAGAATGCTACGCCACATTTTTTTTTCTCTCCTCGCTCGAGCTCACTGTCGATATGAAAAAGTCTATTCTGAGTGCATCAACTATACCAAAGTGTTTGGTATGTGTACGATTTTCTTTTGTTTATGATTAATCTTTTGCATGACCATCGTAACATCGTCATTTTGCTATTTTCAAGTACTTGTTTTTGTTGCAAAAGCAGTTATATCATCGGATGAACAGCAAGAGTTTCACGCTCACGATTTAGTTTCGATGGGCAAAACGAGCTTCAAAAAAAAAGAGACTGAAATCTCGCGCGCCTTGAGAATGAATTACGCACTATCTTGATTGAAAACAACCGTGCGAAGAGCGATTACGGGCTGAAACAAACGGTCGCATTTATTTGACTTTCAGAATTGTTGACGTGAAAAACCGAGGCAATTTTAATCGGTTCAGCTGTTTCAATGAGCTATGGCATTGTCTGGCTCTGGTCTCTGGTCTCTGGTCTCTCTGGTGCTGGTTGCATGTCTTTTCTCGCACTCAGTCAGGGATTACGGCTCAAAATACTATCGAATATGCTACAAGATTTGATGCAATGTTAATGCGCTCATACGGTCATAGTTCATATTTCAATATGGAATGCCCGAGATGCATGTCGATACACAATATTTCTATATGAATCGCTGTTGAACTGAATTGTCGAATGCAAGCGAACATTCAGACGAACACATTTGTATTTCGCGTGCAATAAGTTTCACCAACAATCGACATACCGAACGTACTGAAGAGACATAAAATATGAACACTTCATAACGTGATAACAAACAGATGTCTAATCCAATATTGAGTGGAATTTTTTGAGTTACTCCATTCGAAAGTGAGCTCTATAAATCCGCTAACATTGTTAGCAAAAGCGATTTCAGTGCGAAAACTATGGGCTTTAAATTCCAATTAATAATCCCGCTAAAGCAAATAAATTTTCCGATTTGCAAACACATTCATTTTGTGCATTTCAATTTCGCCTCTGGGCCAACAAATCGTAATGCAAATTGAACGTAAGTTTTGTTTCCAACATTCGGGTTAAGTTGCTATTGAGAGTTTTATCGGCTTCATTATTGAGTATGAAACGAAATTAAAAAAAAAAAAAATGGCAATCGGTGGTCTCGATATTTCCAAAATAAATTGTCGAGTTTTGAGCTGCGCGCACCCACGTAAAAGGAACAAAAGATGAATCCGGTTGATGTACGGCCAATTAATTAAGACAAATAGCTCGTCAAAATGCTTGATTTGTAGGCCAATGCAAATGAAAAGTTTGCAACAACATCAACAACGACAAAAAAACCAACAAACTAAAAGAAACTACATTATGAATTTTGAGCTATTTTAAGCCGATTTCCGTCACAAGTGTTAACAGGTTCCCGAAAAAAATGAGGACTTTCTCACACAGGGGAAAACAAATAACATGCATTCAATCATTCAAATGGAATAGTCTGATTTTCATGCTTATTCCATTAGCCGAATCGGGGCTATTTATTTTTGTTTTATGCAAGAAAAAAAGTCACTGTCGAGACCTAAATTTTTACATTCGGCAATGAATCATATTACGACCTGATCGATTTTTAATGCAGCGCGTGCGAATGGTTTCGTGTGTGTGTGTGTGTTTTTGAGTAAGTTTGATAGGTTTTACAGTTGAAATTGCGGCCAAAATGTGTTTTACTTACATTTGTTCCGTGCTTGTGTGCGCTGTCCAATCGCATTGTGGCGCAGCGATTCAAAGCTACCAAGCGTCGATAAAGCGACTGTAGGGGGTCATTTTCCAGGAATGGATGATCTTTGGCCACGTTACTGAGATCGATCGGAAATTGTAAATCTAGAGAGAGAAAAATAAATAAACAAAAAACAAACCAATTTAGAATTTGACGTAAATAAAGTCCATGGATTTGTTTCGGAAACAATGTTTCGCCTTTAAAAATAAACGAATTTATTCAATTCCACAAAATCAACGAATTGCATGGAGTAAATAAAAAACATTGAATTGAAAAAAACGTAAACATTATTTTGGTGAATGAAAATGATTCGCGTGTTTGAACTGTTGTTTTAACTTAGATTAAAAAAATTGAAGCCTTATCATCACAACTCCTATTTCTAGTATGGAAAAATCTGTATGTTTTTTTTTGGCTGAATTCATACCCATTTTCGATGGCTTCCGTTCATAATCATCACGTTTGCGGATGTACTCATCAAACCATTTATTCATTTTATAAACAATTATCCAACAAGGGACAAAACCAGCCACGATGCACACAAAAATGTCTCCAACTAGCCTTTGCTATGCAGATGAATCAAAGGAACTAACACGTTTGCACAGATTCGATACAGTTTATTGTTTTTAACATCATCAAATTGACTTGCTTTCTATCTGTCGTGTGTCCGATGACAGTAAATGAAATTGTGATTGAATTAAAGTTGGTAAAACCAACAACAGCAAAATTGAATTATATTTCGAAAGTAGGAGCCAACAAAGAAACTGCTTCGTCGCTTTTTTTTTTATTCGGTCTATGTTGACTCTCTAACAGTTTTCTATGCTTGGACTGTTCGATGCTTTAATTGCCATTAGCTTTTGTATTTGATGCTTTTTTTTATTCACTTTGAACAATAAATTGTGTTAACGTCAAAATTGTCTATTCTCCCATGAATATGTTGAAGCGAGCAACAAATTTCAAACACACACTCGATTACTTTATTCCAAACAATTATGTAAATGCAATTTTCATTATATTAACCATTATTTTGTTACATAAAATTAAAGAAGATTCAATACAAACGAATTTTAATGACACACACCGGAATATCACTTAATAAAAATCGTTTTTTTTTTTTTTTGCTCAAATTAAAGTGATTTTTAAACTTGATAAAACCGAGCGAAAGGCGGTAGTTTGTTGGATTTTTGTTTTAATAACCACAAATTAATAAAAATGTTTTAATTTACGTTGCTTCAGGGCATTCGAATCGTTTTGCGAATCACGAACCGTACCAGTGAGTGGCCGATTGTCGAATGAGATCGCTACGTGGACCTCAATGCTTAACTCTTGCTTTTTAATCTCTTTCATTTCACTTTTTCCTCTCTTTTTTTAAATTTTGTATGCCAAGCTAATTTCGTAGCGGCACTTCGCAGAAAAATGTATGCGTCTTTATGTAGTGCGAACTATAAGCTATCTGTTATAAGTTAGATTGGCGGACACGGTCTGATCCAATGCGAAATTTCAACATCGAAATGTGTGTGTTTGTCTGTGTGTACGGAAAAAATCCAATTTTTATTACGTGTTTACGAATGGTTAGATTGTTTTGAAGAAAACGGTGATTCACTTTCGATGAGATTCGTATATTGTGTGTGTGCTGCAAATCAATTATTGCTCTCTATTAAATGACGGATATAAAAAAAAAGTACACGGTGTCGGTTGTATCGTTTTTATCCAAGCAAAGCAGTTGTGAGTGTGACTATTGTTGGCCAGAGATCTAGCACACAAATGAAGTCGGATTTGTATCTGGTCTTGACTTCTAGCGTACAGCTCAACATCGTAGATTTTACTTTATTTACTCTTTTGATTATTTTATCACTGAGCAAACACGTGAAGTCGTTTAAATTGACTAAACACACAAATCGCTATTTTAGTACCCTTGCAGAAAATTACTACCATTTTTGAAATCTCCTAATTCAACCTGTGATTCACTGTATCTTTGTTAAACATCATAATGTAATTTATTCATTTTTTTGCTGTTTTGTTCTGAGATGTTTCCAGATTAACTGTGATTGATAATGGTGGACGTCAGTGAACTGCACAAGATTGTTTCGGGTCACAAATGCCTTGACATCGCTCTCGTGCACAAGAAGGTCGCTTCACTTGCTAATAGTTTTTATCTTTATCTGTGCAAATAGAATAAGAGCTATCATTGAATGCTCTGTGCAAATGTGCACTGTGCATTTATTTAAACCGTAATGAAATGTCGACAAAGATTGATATTGGTCATACAAGTGTTAATGAACTCACTCAGACAAAACAAATAGTTACAGTGCTAAAATTCTTAATAAACACACACACAATCCGTATCAATTTCATGGGCGAATTGCGCACACCAATGTGTCAAGAAAAAGACGTTGCCACAACTTCAAAATAGATCTAAAATAAAAAGACAACGTATCCATTTTTGTGATTACAAAACACCAGAGTGTTTGCATCAAACGTATACTTGTGACTCATATTGATCGGTAATTCAAGGGATTTGAAGGAGAAAATCGCTCCAAATGTGCATTTGACACTTTTGGTTTTATCTTTTGTTATTTATTCCTTTATGGTCCACTATCAACAGCGTTTTGCGTTGGAGTGAATGGTGTTTTTATGTGTTTGTGTGTGTGTGTGTGTGCGCTGTGCATCTGGGTTTGAAACATTGATTATATCGCAAACAGTTATTTTTACCATTTTTGCCACAAGTACATTGTATTCAACGATGAAACACGTTTTCAATAACACATTCACAAGTTTACCAAAATAACAGTAATTAAGTTTTTTGTTTTTTCAACACCTACAAAAAAAATATCAATTCATTGTTTTTTGTCCTTTGCATTTATCGCAAAATGTAATTTTAAAATAAAATTTCTACGTTTGTAATTTCACACATCAATTATCAGCTCATTCAAGTTACTTTATTTAGTTCCGCAACGCTATTCTTGGATCCACCTACAAAACACAAACATTGAATAAAGAAACGCAAAATCACGCACCAAAAAGTTTATGCCGGTTGTTTTTTTTTTGCCAACGAAAACGGTAGCCATCCGTAATAAGATAAAAGAAAGTCATTTCATTCATTTCCATATTCAAATCGACTAAACCATCTGATGACTAAATAATTCATCGATAACTTTGTATCATCTACTGCCCGTCGAGATAAATCATCTATCTGTCTATAGACAAAACTGATGGAATACACTTTATGATGCCATTTTGCATGTACTCTATACATCACCATAGAGATAAATTTATGCTGCTCATTTACAAGTGCTTTCACGCATAAATGAACTTTGTTCCCGAGTTTGTGGCTGATCAATAAACAAATGGGCCTAATTAAATCACAACACAGAGACATAGAGAAGATTGAGGCTCAAAGTTAAGCTAAAGCATATAGAAGCAAATCATTGGATTCTCAAGCATAATTTTGGTTTTGATACTGTGCTTTCGAAGTAACAATCATCAATTCGATTATATAATTTGATAATACATATTGGAAATTTTGATCAATTGATCACATTTTTTTTAAATAAATGAATGAATGATAAAATTAATGATGTGTTTTTTGGGGTGATAAATTTGTTTCATAAATAGACAGCTTATCCTCACTACCATTCTGTAAGTCTCCGACCTCATTTCGAAAAAAAAAATGATTGATTTGATACTTTCTATTCAAACAAATTTCACGATGGATTTTTTTTTTATTCAAATAATAAAACAAGAACCACCATACAGACCCTGACTGAAGACTAAAAAACCCATAAAAATATTCGATTGCGCTTTGAGTCAACCTACCTTCATACATCTGCGCATACTGTGGAAAGCCAGCCGCTCTCAGCCATTTACACGCTTCGATTGCCTCAATTTCTGTAAAAATAAAAGAACAAAGCCACATTATTGAAATCGCATTGAATTTGTAAAATATTTTATCATAATCATATTTTTGAGATGGAACATCGTTCGCGTCATAGAAATTACCAATATGATGAAAATAGCCTCGTCCCCATAAAATTGGAATAAGTCTTTGCAATGCTTCACACAAATGCGTTTAACGCCAATCAAATGGGTTCAGCTCTACTACACACAACTTCAAGCAAAAAGTGGCAAAAGTGCACGGGTATTTCGGTCGGGTGTAAACAACCGAGGGGGAATTATCGAAACAAATACACATTGAAAAACGTAAATATCTTGCAAATACTGTAAATATGAGACATATTTACAAGCATATTTGCAAATGACGTCATCTGAATATATCGGAATTTGTCATTTTTAGTTTAAATAAAATAAATTTACGGTAAATAATGTAAATAAAGTGAATATAGTAAATATCAGTTCAATATTTACTTGCAAATATGAACTAAATATCGTAAATTCTGACCAAATTTTGGTAAATATTGTAAATATTTTGCAAATATCTTTTAAATATTACAAATATTACAAATATTCCACATAATCAGGTAAATATCGTCGAATAAACTTATTTGATTTTTGATATTTCCCCCTCGTAAACAACTCTTGCATTTAGATTATGTGTTTCTGTTTGTGTGTGTGTATGTGTATTTCATGTTCTTTCTTTTCCCATCGTCTCGATGTGCGTTACTTTCCTTTGTAGTTTAACGACCGCGTGCTAACTAATAGTCAGAGCCAATGACGTCAATCGCTCTAGCATTAGCGTGAGTGTGTTTGCATCGTTATTGATGTTAAGATTTCCGATCAAAGCACTTTCAACTCGTAGCATCCGAGAGTTTACATTTCTGATATACAATTTCACAATGGTTCTATTGCCATGATAGAATTAGAACTACCATCCAAATACCACTGAATATGGGAAACGCTCAATTCAATGTAATAAAAGGATTTGATAGTTATGATCGCCGCCAACGTAACTGTTGACATTTGAACTCCATGATATAATCACAAATCACTTGAGATAACTGCACCACAATTCAAATGTTCGTAAAAAAAGGTGTATAAGTGATTTGATTTGTGTGCCATCCAGCCAAGGCAAATAAGTACTTTGTTTTCAAATGGATTTATGTCAACCGTGAGTGACTTCATCATTCTACGAAAACGTTTCTTTACATTGTGACTGATGTAAAAAAAAACTATTTAAATTTTGGTGCGTGCAAATTCATCATCATTCAGAAAAGTTGGCGGTAGCAAACTTTGTTCATAACAACAACAAAAAAAACCATTCGTAGACGCAAGACCACGATAATAATACGAATTTCGAAATTTCAATTCAAAAGCACGTTTCCGCCGTTTTGTCTCTCACAGAAAACAATTCAAAGTGAAATTTTCACGGAAATGGAATTTAATTTCACCCAACGTTAACGCAGCATATGCTTGAATTCACAATGTTTTATGGTTTAAAAAAAAAAAAACTTTAGCTGACTTCACGGAACAGTCACTGCGTAACAATGGGACCCGGACGAAGAAACTCCCAAAAAATTATAACAATTAAATCGGACTTGTGTCCGTGCACGTTTCTTTTGGTCGTGATGCCAAATAAATTGAGTTAAATGAGTAAAATCGCACATTTTATAGCATTGAATTGCAATGTGACATCATTCGAATGCATTAAATGCTTCATTTTACAACCGCATTTATCGTAAATCAAATGCATATTTCGGTCTGAAGCAGTCTCACCAACACACATGTTAAAACTGTGCCGATTCGTGTAAGAATGTAATATGTTTGAACAATGCGACAGTTACTATGATAATTTCATTTGCTTGTTGTCATTTAACATTCATAAAATTATGACTGGCGGCGACACAGATTGATGTGTTGCGTTGGAGTAATAGAGATGGCATTTATTTATGTGCTTTAAATTACTGCGTTTTTTCCCAACTCAACCTATTGTTTGGCCATTACATTTGGAAAGTAGTGAAATTTCGTTTTTTGTTGTTGTTGCTTTTGCTGTTGCTGTTGCTGTTGGCGATTTGGCCGGACGATTCTTTACGGGCAATTAGTGTGTCAAGCGCATTTGCATCGTTTTCATGCCATGCTGTGATTTTGATTGGTTTCCGTATTCGTTCATACGTTCATTTATTTTGGCATAAACACAGACGCAGACAAGCGGGGCACTTGATTCATATCTTCAATTTCCTTTGGTCACGCATCGATTTTGATATGCGTATCAAAGGAAATCGCTTTTCGATTTCACTGCCTGTCCACACTGATGTCCGACAATTTGTGTGCCTGTTTTTCTGTTTTTCTTCACTTTTGCATCCGCATATCTCGGATCACTGTTCTTGTACTAATGACTTCATTTTATCTTACCACCAATATGTTTAACATCGAAACGAGCTCCTCATCTGAAGACAAAATGATGAAGTTTTTCACTCAACTCGGATTAAATAGAATTACCTTCGGAAACTCAATTATCCATTTGTACTTTGTCTCTTGTTCGTTCGACCATCGAACATGGACGTAAGTGGAGAGAGAATGTGTGTGTGTGTGTGTGTGTGTGTGTGTGTTGAGCACCTTTAACACCCATTATGTAATTTGTAACAATGTTATTACAACCAACCATTTTTCTAAAGTTAAGTGAAAAGTGATAGGATTAAATGGCTGATGGAGGTGAGCGAAAGAAAACAAAAACAACTGGCAAAGTGATAACAATAAATTTTGCGATGCTTGAAAAATTGCTTGGATACGGTTGTTGTGCAGCCGCGTGTTTTAAGCGACACGTGCATTAGTGATGAAACGTGAACGAAAGAGATCGACAGACAACAAGCACACGTATTTGTATTTGTTGTTCTGAAAAGTGATTATTTGCGTCAAGCGGCGTTTTAACGTCTTTGTTAATAGGTGCAAATTGACTTGTCGAAGTAAACATCTTGACCAGAGAAAATCCCATTCAAACATTCGATGCGTAAAAATAACTCACAAATAATTCTTTCGCTTGCTTTACATCAATTACTTTAAGCAATAGTTACAGTTCGAATTGGAATCTTGTTTTTACAGTGTCACGATGGTAAATCATGTTCACCATTATTCCATTATTTGTTGAGCCAATTTAAAACTTTTTACCAAACTTTATTTTAGGCTCATTTACTCATTCATATTTAAAACACAAACCAAACGGATGTGGATAACTTTGACTCCATTATCAACATCGGCAGTCAATGTGTTGCAGACAAAGACGAAAAGAAATACTATTCCAAGCGGTTTTCTTTACACAATTAACGTTGCTCCAATCAATTTTGGTCGGTCAAAACTTTTTCAATTCATTCAATTCTATTTTCGTTGGCAATGTGAAAAAAAACCACACAATTTGATGCTGAAATCTCTGTGTTCGACAACTTTCCGGACATTGAAAAACATGTTAACTAGATGGTACCGTTCAACTTATGGCCGGCAAATACAAATTGCCCGAATAGAGTTTGCTGAACATAATTATGTAACTTATTTTTTATGTGAAAATTGATTGTGTGTGTTAGTGTGTTTAAATTGCTCATTGCATATTGATGAAACATCAATAGCAATTTCATATAAATCGCAAATTTTCGATTCACACACAAATAGCATCGTTCACTTATAACATCCATACAAAAAATAAACTGATTACTTTAAAAAAACAATGTGAAGACAATGAAAGGTGCACATAATAACATCGGCAAAGCATTCACTGCGTGGCTCCGAATTTCACGCCAAAATGTTTGGTTGTTGGCAATTCGTGACACCAATTCCATTCAATCCAAGATAAAATCGCCATTTTCATCTTCGGCCTGTGATGCAAGCGAAAATGTTTTGATTGCAAAAAGATGTGATTTTTTTTTTGGGTCGACTCATACAGCGCGCAGTCTGCGCACCACATAGATGATATTTTCTATAGAATGAGACATTATGAATCAAATGAAATCAGCGTGAAGCAAGGAATCTTCATCAAATATGCATTAGTGTTGGTCTTTGATTTGAAACACATCATATTCAATGATTTGGCGCGTTGCCTCTGAACGTAATAGACAAAAGATAGCAGATTAATTTGATCGACCTCACCATGGAATAAAACATCAAAGTGAGTTTATGCAATAATAGTATAGATTTTTTTGTGTGTTAACTCAAAACTGTGTTAACTTTGCTCAAGTCGACCAAATTGTTAAGTCCATTTTCAGTAAATTTGTTAAACTTCGAAAAGTACCAAATGTCTCATGAATATGAAACTTTTACTTCAAAGCGAAAATTTTGTCCAAAGTTTATACAAATATTAACGTTCCTTTCTCGTGATGGTGAACCTTTCCGTAGAAATCTGTTTCAACTGGAGCTATGAGAACAAAGCTAGACACTAACCAACACAAACTGAGCGAAACACATTAACAACAACAAATGATAGACTTTTCGTATAATTTGCCGGGCTTCAAATAAATGAGCACGAAAACATTTTACGGTTTTATCTAAATTTGAAGTGCTACACAAAAATAACAATTCGATTAATGATGATTGCCAGTTGGTTTTCAAGAAGATTTATTTTTAAGATGTATAAATAGCGATTTTTTTTCTTCTTCTAAATAAATGCAAATCAAAATCAAAACGATTTGACTACAAAAATCGATCAAAATTCCAAAATACTTTGCACAGACTCAACAAAAACATTTCAAACTCATTGTGGCGTTATTAAAACCAATATTCTGCATAAATATTTACGCATTTCACATGCAAACGCACACACACACACATACACATGAAGCTATTATCTGTGGGCTTTCATCTCTGAATCATTTTCAATGCAAACACGTTACGTTTTCCATTTGAGATAATATTGCGGTTGATGGTAGAAGCGTCCGTTAATCCATCGTGGTATGATTTGCCTCTCCTCCCTTCATGTTCGTATCAAAGTTTGAAATGTATATAATAATTATGTAGGCAATATCCACACATTACATGCACATCAGGATTTTGTAAACACTTTTCCACATGAGATGTGATTAACGGCGTTCTTTTTTTTTTAAATTCAAATATATAAATAGACATAAAAAGGATTAGTCCGGTTTGATTATGAACATCTTGCGTAGAATATCGCTTCATCATCACGATCGTGTTATGCACAGAGCCAGTACACACACACACACACACAGCGAGAGAACAAAATAAAAAAATCAATGATGGTTTTTCTAAAAATAAATAATCTGGAATCTTTCAACGGACATAACATTTCTGTATCGAGAGTTTGGGGGTATGCAAAAAACCAATCACCCGAGACTGTGTACAATCATCGATTTCAATCGATTCACATATTTTGATGTTTTATCATTTTATGAAAAGCACTTTTAATGTTGAAACAAACGAATTCATGAGGTGCTATTCGAACCAGGTGTATCATAGTAACCGAATATTTCACCTCTTACACATGTCTCTATTACATTTTGTTGTTATTAAACTACAAATTGCAATAAAGTTTAACTGAATTGAAATGATTTACTGCCCACACATATTTGGAAATTGTGTGACATTTTCTGCAGCAAAAACTGAAACTATTGCTCGATTTTTCGAGGGAGAGAAGGGGGTAAACCTATGGCTGTGTGAGTTCCAACGAGAGATGAATCCCCAATGGTACTTCACCGTACATTTTGTACATGGTTTTCTATCTAGCTCTATGAGCTTGTGAGTGGTTGTTTCATTGCGCACGATGACAATATTGGGTTTTTTGTTTTATTTGTGTATAAATTTATTTGCCCTTTACAAAGCTTCGTCAACTGGAAAATCAGACGATCTAGTTATTCTGAGCGAACGGCTGAGTAATGGGGGAAAAAAAATTCCACATCAACTATGAGCAAACGAATGAGCTGATGGAACGACAGCCAGAACATGGGGAAAACGTATGCTGTTATTTACCTGAGCGTCACACAGCAAATCATATCAGTTTGTGTTTTAATTTTGTGAGGCATATTTTGTTTTTTATTGACGAAATTACCGTGCACAAACTGAAGCATAAATACCAGCACGAGCATAGGCACCGATTGTACTAAGATGAGAAAACCTGAATGAATATGTCTTTCTAGATGAATGCTTGCGGTATGGCGAGTGAGTATTTGACGATGCTCCAGATTCGATGCGATGATGCTGAAGTCAAGTATTTCAAGTTTATACAGACGAAGCCAAGCAATGCATACAGTTCGAAGCGAACAAGCCCGATTCCTTCGAAACATATGAAATGATGTACTATGTTTGGTGAAACGAAACGCAGTACCTTGTCAGTTTTCATTAAGTGTACAACACCAATGCAATGCTTTTTCAAACCAATTCAAGCGAAATGATAACCAACTGGATGCGTAATGAAACTGAAACCTCCCCTCCCCCCCTCGATTTCAATTCACACAATTGCTCCATTCCTTTGCACTGTGTGCCATCGGTTTCCCTCAGGATAATAATGAATTTTCGATTATTTTCCATGTTCCATGCTCCACGCTCAAATGCACATCTACCTAGAGTAATAAGTTTCATTCCACTGAAGTTCTGGGAGATACAAAAAATGACGTAATTTTAGCTGCATGCGATATAACTTTCTCGGACAAATATTGATTTGAATTTGATTTTACCATGATAAACAATCAAGAAAGCAACTTGGAGAATGAGCGAGCGAGCGAGCGAGAGAGAGCGAGGGATAATGAAAATGGAATGTTGCGTTCTGGCATAGTGCTTGAGCTAAATATAAACAAACCATTTAGACTAAACGGCTGATGCATGGAAAAACCAACGGCACACAATGCCTTTTTATTCCGACTTGTCTCGTCCTTCTCAGATGTGAATAACAATAACAGCAGCACCAGCAAACATCACACTCACGATGTTTTATGAATAAGTGCGCTTATCTCGACACCACCAATCGGTTGTGCTCTGTACTGTGCAGTTGAACATGGAAAATGGACACTTGCCACTTGATTATGTGATGCGATTGTTTTTGAATATTGCAATTTCCAATCGAAATTGACGTTGAATGGGTCTTTCATTACGATGCGGTTTGTGTGCGCCTGTGTGCGCCTGTGTGCGCATCATAAAACCCATTTTCAATTGAATTTAACGATTGCTTCGATGCCAAAGCATACTCTCAATGCTCTGTGGTTTTAATTATGGTGTGAATCAAAGCATGTCCGAAATGGCCAGGCAAGTATGGCTTAAACATGTGACAGTCAAATTAAAAGATTTAAAATGTTTTCGGCAGAAAATGGACATTCAATTTCCGATGAAAAAATGGCCAAAACTGACTGATTCAAATGAAGCGATCATGATCATGAGCGCCTTGCCATAATTTCATTCATGGAATCGCGAATTGCACACAAAGCGTTATGAAGAATCGAATGATTTAAATAGCACAATTTTATTGTATTTTGCCTCTCTCTTGATGTGTTCTTCTTTTCTTTGTATGTCTTTCAATTCAGCTTTTAATTTAAATAATTTGCCAATAAATTTTCTCGTACAAGCGTGAAATTTATGAGAAAAAACAAAATCGCACAGATTTTAGCAGTTTGCCTTTTGTCTAGTTGCAAGAATCAACCATATGTGTGATTCGTGTGTTTTACATAAATTTCACTCATTTTGACGGGTGTGATGACGAATCGCTTTTAAAGCACTGCAAAATTCCCGAACCACGATCACAGTCATGTAGTAAATCAACCAATATACAAGACCCTCAAAATGATAAATGAGGTGATTGTCGTAGGTGCTGTCCATATTCAACTGCAGCTCATTTGTTTGTCCAATGTTTCCTGTTTTTGACCACAAAAAAAAAACACGACAACAAAAATGACAACAAAACGCCCGAATGCATTGTCATTTTTCATGCCAACTGCATGAAAATGCAACTGCTGACGGAAACATTTTCAGTAAACTTCAACAAAGGAAATAAAATAAGATAAAAAAATTTTCTGTCTGAATTTCCACAAAAATATGCTGTGATGTGACCCACAAACGAGCGCCAAATGTGTTCATTTCGGTTTTGTATTCGGTTTTCAGTTGAAACGTGAAATTTTCTTTAGAATTAAAATGAGATGAAAATAATTCGCAGAAATTAAATTTTCATCATATGAAATGACTAGTTGACAGAAAAGCGCTTCAAATGGAATACGGATTTTTTCTTTCTATTTTCTGCTTGACAATTTTTGCGTAATGTGAAAGATGAAAATGTCCATTATGAGGTGACACAAGAAAAAGTGAGTACCTAGAATCAAGACAAATCGCTTGTTGAAAAGCCTTATTGGTTTTTCGGTGGAATTTCAAAGAACATTTATTTCAATCAAATATTAAAAAGAGGAAATGGTAATAGCTGTATCTGTAGGGGGTCAAAGAATACGCTTTTTCCACAAAGACATTGTGACCGCGTTCTCTTGCCATGTAAGAATTTATACGAGAATCGTGAATATTTTGCAATTACAGCCAGAACACTTTAACATGCCCATTTCATGGCGACCGTACAAATTACTCCAATATTTATGACTTGTTCATGGTGACGTTGCGAATGTATGCCATAGCAATCGCTTGATTTGTGTTTCGGCCTGACTTGACTTGACTTGGGTTGGCTTGATTTGAATTAAGTAATTTCTAAGGGCTAAAACACAATAAAACAAGGATAAAGTCGCCAACATACTGACCCAATTCAAAGTCATTGCATATCATGATCGCAAATAAAAAGGGGCACTCAGCATCGTGCACACTTTGGCACATTTATTTGCGAACCAGTTCATCAACTATGTGTTAAATGGAATGTAGCCTTTTTACGATGTTCAGCGGGGAAAACAAAGTAGCACAAAACATAGAGTAGCGCAATCATCAAAGCATTCATGTCCCATTGATTGTGCTAAATCATCGATAATATGAATTCGTTTTTATTTCAATGATTGAGGCTGAGTAGCACTTGACACCCGTAGTGAGTCTTCAAAATATCCATTTATGTGTTCAATCTGGCTATCGAAAGTGCCCGTAGCTAAAAGCATTGATTTTACTGCTCTATGGATACATTGTTTTATTTTTATCAGGCATTTCAGATGGCAAAAGCAGCCCCATGGGAAGGGGGAAAAGAAATAAACTCGTTTCATGATTTTTTTTCGATTACATACCTGCAATTTTTCGTTCACGCATTTTACGCCAAAGCGCTTCCGCTTTTCGCATTGGCCAATTTTCAATTTTTGTGGAGAAGCTCCGGAAGAAGCGGTACTCCTTGAGCGTAACCGACATGCGACGTGCCATTTTTTGATTGGTTTTTATTTATTTATGAATTTGTTTTGATTTTTCTTTCAATTTTTCGTTTTGATTTGAATTTTTAAAAAAACTATTATTTTTCTGTAAAATTTTAAATGAGTTTGATTTTCAGTTGAATTTGTATCAAAGGCAAAAGAAAATTATATTTGTAATAACCAAATAACTGTTTCAATAACAATGATTTCGGGGAGCAAAACAAACACACACGAAAAGAACACAATAAAACATTCTTGTGAATTAAGAGAATATTTTCATTGTGTTGTTGTTTTTTTATGATGACGTTATGAAATAGTCAGTCCGTGTTGTTATTGGGAGTTCCTTTTTGCCGAATTTTCTTTTCTCGCATTTTTTTTTTGATTTTGCGATTTGTTTTCGCTTTTAAATTTCATCTTTGCGGGCCCCGTAACGCTTCTGATAACGTGAAATGTAGAACGTTGCGGCGCATTTTATTTCTCATCGCAAATATTCAGCCGAATTGAATATGAATCGAAGAAAAACGAAATGAATGTGTTAAATGAAATATTCGAATATATTGACGTGGTTCTTATTATGAAATTCAAGTAATTCACGAGGTTTTTATTGCTGTTGAAAATTTAACAGTACTAAAAATTGAGCATTCTTCGAAGCGGTTATTATTATTGTTTTTGTCGAATGCTTAAAGCGTTCGATGAAAAACGAAGATTGAATGTTTGAGCTTGTTGATTTCGAGAAGTGTGGAGTTATTATTTCTCAATTCAGGTTTATTTTGTTGTTGTTGTTGATGCTGATAAATTAATCAGCGAGATCATAATTATGAGTGTTGCAAGAATAAGCTGTTCTCTCACACACATACCCCAAAAATGGCGAGCGTTCGCGATAAAACGACGTACATTCGATCACATGAAGCGGTTTATTTTTGTTTATACTTAGATTAAAATGCCCGTGACGGCGTGTCACACATAACTAGATCGTCGTTGACCGATCAAATGCAAAACAACGCACACCCAAAACAAGACTCACAAACAAACACGTTTAGACTAATCAAGCAAGGAGTTCCCATAACAAACGGCATCATATAAAACAACTAAAAGTTGAAAGTTCTCGAAAGGTTTCTCGAAACGGAAACGGTTGATCAAACGGCAAATGATTAATTTAAACATTCATTAACTTTCATTTAATCTCGTTCAATTTTGGATGAAACGAAAAATAACCGAAAAACGATAAAAACAAAAGTTCAACACTGTACTTTACCACTGTTTTAGCATGATTCAAAGTGATTTTTGTGGATCGTAAAATGATCATTTAATTTCGTTTAGGTTAGAAAACTCATGAACACTTTTTTTATCCAATTAAAAAAATTTCTCGATTTAATTTCTTGAAATGAAAATTCGCAAAATATGAAACCGAACGACGGAATCTCCGTTCAAACGGACTATTCCATTTGTAATAAACGGCCAGGATGTTGTGTGTGCTTTCACAACGGACACACAATTTTCAATGTTCAGATCAATGATAAAGTGATGCGTGTGCCACACACCAAACCGATTCATTCGACACCCTGAACGCTACTAAAATTTAAATATTAAACATGTTTTTTTGTTGTTGTTGTATAAAAGCACAATTAAAACACACAAAGAAACTTGCACTATGTTAGCTGGTGAATCGCACATAGAGAGACTCATTCAATCTAACTTGCGTGCTCGCTCTCTCTCGTTTGATGTGTGCCGTGGATAATGGTGCTGTATATCGGTCGATGGATGGAAAACACTGTGCAAACGGTCGGTGTGGATGCGATGTGTGTGTGCGCTTGGATGTGTCAGTGTATGAGAAGATTCACGATAGACAACAAAAATAACGACAATCGAATGAAAAGCATCAAAATGGGAAAAATGAAAATGACGATAATACTGAAATGTAGACACACAAACATCCACAGCAAAAACGCTCTCGCACACAAACAAACAGGCGCGCATCAGTATCCCATCCATCATATGCTGCAATCACATTTTCACACAACGCTTCAGTCGGTTATTTTTTTTTTTTTTTATTTGGAATCCGATGTATCCGCATCGGAATATTGAAACGCACAACAAGCATATGTATCGTGTGTTTTTTTTCGCTAAACGTAATACACGCCGTGTTCGATCGACTCAACGAAAATCAAGCAAACGAAAGCGAATCGACCGCGATACAGCTTCTAATGGAGCATCGTATCCACTAGACTAATTTCCCATTGAGTTTCTTTCTCTCTTTCTGTGTTTCTCTCTCCCTCGCTATCTCTCGCTCTCTCTCTCTCTCTCTCTCTCTCTCTCTCTCTCTCTCTCTCTCTCTCTCTCTTTCTTCGTCGCACATTCGGTGAGAAAATTGTTCAAGAAATTGAGAGCACCTTCTGAATGCATGGGATAGGTCAAAGCCAGCGAACGTGATTGCTTTTTTTGTTGTCGTTTTGTACAGTGTTGGTGAAAAAGAGATGAAAGTATTGAAAATCACTTCCATCTAATAAAATGAAGGAAATTGCTTTCGCCACACCAAAAGCACTTTCCATTCTATTTCTTTCTCACTCTTGGTCGCCGTGTTTAAATGGATGTATACACGAGTGCTATTTGGATGGCTAATCGACACATGTCATAATAGAGTGTCACTTATGGATCCATGGACAACCATAAAACCCAATAAAGCAATATATTTGACTACATTTGCGTCACAACCTCCACCTTTGTGTTCTTTCTTTTTCTGTATGTATGTGTGATGTGACTCAATTGTCGTATCTTTGCCCCGTATATTATAGGGCCGTAATGTGTTTCGATTTTAACTGTTGCATCTCTGTAGCTTTAATGGAGCATCAAGGGTTCTATGAGCTTTCAATTTCAAATCAGATCATAATATTGTCAGCAATGCAAACCACTGATTGAAAGGCATTGAATGCAGAATATTGCAATTTCTCTTGAATTGGCATAAATGGCATCATCTTATTTTGCGTCAGCCATTATGATTGAGTCGTGTCAACTTATTCTAGAAGTTTTCTCACTGCCCCCACTGACCGATTGCAAAAGTTGTTTTGTTTTTTTTTCGGAAGTTTTACAAAAAAAAAAAAACATTAGTCACATTTCTCTCTGTATTTCTATTTTTGTATCAATAGATTGGATTTTCGCATAAACTGTTGTTTAAAAGGTTATGGGATATTAACTTGAAAGGGGATTGCTAGTTTGTAAAGAGATAAATGTCAATCGTATCAAAGAATTCATGTGAATAGTGCAACTGTTTGCTTTGTTTGTTAAAATAAATTCTATTTTGAGTTTGGATTATTCTCATTAGATTATGAGTAAGCATGTTTCAAAACCACTGTTGAATTAAATCCTATGGATTTCAAATCAGCTACAATTTAGTCGTAAATAGCAAAGGGCATTTATTTGCAAATGCATTTAGCATTATTGATACTGATGCCACTAAATAACGTATATTCTAAAATTATCTTCCAAAACTCAGGATAACACGTGATGCATACCTGAATATACATACTAAATGATAACTCTGTCTATCAGTGGGCGTATTGATGTCATTTCTAATTTAGAAAAAGGCAACACGATAAGTAGCTTCTTTTTTTAAAAGGGTTGAATGTGCAATGTGCATACGATTCTAAATTCGAATCACATGCTGTGGTGAAATGATTCATGTGATACATGTCCAACAGTACCATTTTGTAAACTATTTTCACCTAGATTTCCACTGCATAACTAACGTTTTGGATTTCCACATATTAAGGGCAATTATATGTATATGTACACATGACGTTGAGACTGAGAGTTACGGTTATTCAATTATAAATCTAGAACGATATTTATTGAATGCGTCAGTTGATATGTTGCTGGTTTGAATGTTTTGTGACATTGTTGACAACAACATTTGTGATTATCGGTTGAAAATTTCATGAAAATAATCGTCCGCACCGCATACCGTATAGTAATGTATCGGACCCCACAAACATTTCCACCTGTTTGACAGAATGCTTACATAAACAAACTAATCATTAATTATCAAACTGCTCATGTTGGATCGACTATAAATATCTCTAGCATCATCTCATTGTGGAGGAGCACATTTATTCGCATGATCTGCGTTTCATAATAAATTTTGCTATATTTAATCATTTTTCTCACGAACTATGAGATACGTATGCTGATTAAGTGGACAAATTCATTTGAAATTATCACCTCATCCGGCGTAAACCGTCATAGCGTTAAATTAATAACTGGGTCAAATTCTTCAAATTTCATTGGAACGCATTTCATTAGCAGAAAATGTCTTTCATTTTTTCGCGTGAAAACGATTCATTTGTTCCAAATATTTACGCGTGTCGATGCTGAACTTCAAACGATGTAATAAATATCAACAATGAACAATTTTTTTTTTTTGTTTTGTTTTTGGTTCTTCACTCTAAAGTCAAACAGAGTCCATATAGGATGGCCAGTCTGACCAGATGTGTGTTTATATTTATTGAGAGTGAAACGAAAAATGTACGCTAAAAATGAAACAGATGCGAATATTGAACTTACCGGCCAAATATCGGTCGCTTTGAGAACGTGAATAGCGAAGATTCTAAAAATAAACAAAGAAAAATGATTCGAATCGCTTTTTTTAACAACTGAATTTTTTTTTATGATTTTAATTTGATATGTTTGAGATTGAGCTGGCTGTTGCTAGCACTGTTGCAAATGATCCATTTTATCGCTTTCATCTGAACATAAGTTTGATGTGTGTGTGTGTGTGTTGTTTAATCTCAATTTCAGGCGATTTTTTTCTTCTTCAGTGCTTAATATTTCATATTCATTAATTTTGAATGTATTTTAATTTAAATTGGCCTACATTTTGTAGCCAAACGAAATCAAAGAAAAATTGTAAGCTTCTTCATTAAATCGCTTGCCACATACTTAAGTACACAATTGTTAGGACAATATCAAGTGTCTAATGGCTAATTGCAACCAAACATAATGGTATTGAGATGAAAGCGATAGAATAAATGGAAAATTTGAATGTTGAAATACTTACAATTGGTTGACCAACGAAATCGTCACGTTTGCGTTCTTTTTTCAATAGAATTGGTGCCGAATTGGATTTCGTTGTTAGCTCTTGCATTGTAATGTGGCCATGTCCACTATGCAATGACGCACTACTTGGTGATGGCAATTCCATAACATTGTGGAATGATTCATTATGTAAATGAAGTACAAACGGTCGTCGCGGCGGGAGTTGCGCTCGATTCATATTACAAATGGTTGCACTTCCCGCACTGCTACTGCTGCTACATTCCGATTTTATTCCGTGCAATGACTTATCCGAATAATGAATTGGATATGATGTTGCATGCAAACGAACAGACTCTTGAGGTAAACTGCATGCGGACGGTGCACGGAGTGAATTGGTGTGATTTCTTAAAATAACCACATCTGAATCATCATCACGTTCAGCACTGCTGCTTTTTGTACATGATGATGCTGTATCGATACTTTTGTCCAATTTTCGATCGTCAGAGAGATAATCGTCTTCGGTAATGTCATATTCATCGGTTGTACCTTCGCATAAACTTAATATATCTAAATTATCCAAATCATCGGCACAATCTTTTATTTTGTGAAGCACCGGTGACAAATTGATATCGTCTTCATTCGTTTGTGTCATAACGCTCTCTTGACGAACCCAATTTTTTCGCAATGATACCACATCAATTGCTCTCTGTTGGTTAGCTGATTTAAGCTGACGCCAATTTTCCTAAATAAAAATGGATTTTATGTTAGAATTACTCGTATGTAAACATCGAGCTTGAACTTGAATTCAAGTCCAACTGTGTATACAGAACATGTAAAAATAGATCGAAGAAAAAGACGAACCTGTTCTTTTGGTGGCGTCGCTGTTCCAATGCCACTTTCAACATTATCATTATCCAATCCAGACGAATCTAGACGAAAATATAAATTAAAATTTAATATTTAATCTAAATTCATTAAAAATATGGATTTCGAAATGGTAAATTAGATGGAGGATTTCATTATTGGTTCAGCTTACTGTGTCATTTAGAGAGAGTAAAAGGGATAGAGGATAAAGGTCATTTGGCTTAGGGATTTTATGACATCTGGATTTGTTCAGGAAGTAGGCCAGCAACAGTGGAACAACAATGTATCGGTTGACATTTTCATTGAAACCACATTTTGTTTCGTTACGTTTTCAAACATTATTCCTGTTTATTTTCCTCTCATTCTTCTTGAATGGATATGGGCATTGGTTCCAATAGACATTTTATGGATGAAAGTATTTTGTTTTGTAACATGCAATTTCCAGCTGAGAATCACAAGTTATAGTTTATTGTGTAAACAATGAACAACAATACAAAACATCTGTTCAGTTACAATTCAGTTGTAATGCATACATGACCCCATTTAGACATGTTGAAATGTTTTCTATTTGTTCTTTCTAGAGAAATGCACTTTCGAAATGCTCTTTTTGCAAAGGGGAAACGTGAAAATCATACCAAAGAATGACATTGTGTTGAGTTTCAATTGATTTTTTACTTGACAATTTTTGGACCCAGTTTTCATTGCTTGTTTAAAATCCTATCAATGAATCAATTCATTTTGCATTTCAATGGAAACTATCACGGATAGAGCAAACATCTACAAAAGAATAACATTGCAGAGAGATCCAACATGTTGGATAGATGTTAATATATTTGATAAAACTAGCCATTATTAGAACGACCTTTGTACATTGAAAACATTAAAATGCTTTATTTCAACAACAAAAAAATGTTGTTTTTCCAAATTTCGCATATAGAATATAGTAAACAAAGAGATTTGTACACAACGTGAGCTATTTTTGAAATTAGAAGGAAAATGAGATTTTTCATGATTTATTTAAAAGATGATTGACGATTAAAATAAAGCATTTTGTTTTGTTAGCATTGAGCTTTCATCGGAGAGTTGCGAATAAAGAGCAATTTTGTAAGAAATATGGAGCATCTGTTTGATACCATCCTAGTTCTACTGCATATGCATTATACACTGATGCCAATGGATTTCGCTTATCGTGTTCCTTATTGAGGGTGAAACACAGTGCACAGATATTTGCGTGACGGTGTGATTGTGTTGGTGCCATTTGGCTTCTGCGCAATAAAGAATGTTAAACCTTTTATCGGAGGGTAGTCAGTCTTCATACAGTTGACCACGTGGCGCAACGGAAAGCGCGTTGGACTTCGAATCCAAAGGTTGCATGTTCGATTCATGTCGTGGTCGAACATTTTTTTGCACCCTTTTTTTAAATTTTCTATTGAAATTCATTTAATTTTTCAAACGAAAAAATTAAAATCGTTGCTGACTAAAAAACATAATATTGCATGTTAATATCAAATTCAAAAGGAAATTGCAGTCCTTTTTTGCATGTCCTGATTCGTGTGTTTCCTTTTTGTTTGGCTTTGTTGCATTCCCTTCTGAATCGTTTTTGTTTACAAACATTCTTTATCGCTACAAACAAACTAACAACCACTTTTTTCACAGTGAAACATATGATATTGTTTCACGAGTAGTATAAATTCGGGCGTTTTATTTGCTTTCACACGCTCACCCACTAAAACAGCTACTGTGTCTAACAGTTTTGTTCACGTAGCGAACAAAACAAACTGTTTATCGAAATAAACTCTTATTTCCGTTCGTAACATCATCAAAAAAAAAATGAATCTAAATTTGTTTGTTTGAAAATATTTAGCATATTTTTTCATAAATAAGATATAAATTCATGGAATTTTTGCTCACCTGATTTGCCTGAACTAATAACACCGCCCGTTTCCTCACAAGCCGACGATGATGACGATTTGGTGTCATCGTCGACCGTTTCAGCACTTCTCAAAATTGATTCGTCCGAAGTCCATAGGCTATTTGAGGAGCCTTTTTTATTAGTCCGGTCGCCATTTAATTCATTTACCGGGCTTGTTTGCGTTGATATTGTTTTACACGTGCCATTTGTCATGGAAATATAATCGAAATCCTCCTCAATTTTTAGCACCGGAAAGCTATTATTGTCGCTTGACGTCACTAATTCAAATGGTTTGGAGTACTTCTCCAAAATATCAACGGCACCTTTGCGATTGCTTTTGGATGATGTACACAGTGGTAGGTCTTTTGGTCTTTCGACGTGAAACGACTGCAACGGAATATACGCCTAAAAATGATATTTTTAGAGAAAAACAAAATTAAATGTTATTTTTTTTCGGTTCGTGGAATATCAATGGCCAAATTTAATCATTTTTATTTTGAGGACACAGCAACACGATGGATATCAACAATAGAATACACATAGATTTAATTTAATGAAAATTGCCTGATTGTTGTTTCATGGAATTTAAATTCTGGAAAATATTTTACGTTCACTTCAAAAGCGTATGTTATATTGTTTGCAACCTCTATCGATGGCTGAGTGTTGAGTTCAAAGTATACAGAGGATTTAATATCGTTGAAATTATGTGATTTCGGTTAAGTAATCAAAAGAAAGTTAAATTGTCCAAGGCTTTTTTATTATCGCATCCATACATTCATATCGTATTCATACCGTTGAATAGAGACAACTTTGAACTTCCCTCCCACTTAATCCATTCGACTTATGCTAAACCGTATATTCACATGGTAACATCGTTTCGTCATGAGCCGTGGTCGAGATGCCATCTAAAAAGCATCCCGAGTCAGGTTATCACTTCACTCATCGACCTAGAAACATTTCGGTCATATACATTTTTTGCCTCAGCCGCTACAGCTCGTAATGGAGGGACAAAACACAGAAAAACCAAATCAAAAGCAAATAAATCAAAACATAGCAAAAAAAAAACAAACAGTAAAGAAGCACTTGAACTGGGGGGAAGCAAACACTTTTTCAATTTATTTTATTTTCTTGATTGAATTTCGCTTCTAAACAAATTGCTCCGTGCTTCACACGCATACACACGAGTCTTTTGCTTGAAAAACACAGGAAATATAATCGAATTGTAAATACGGTGTCCCGTATTTGGTGATACTGTGTGCATAAATTAAATTTGCTTGTGTGACGATATTCCATTCACACGCGCTTCACATCATACGTTATTCCAAAATCAAGAGTGCAAATGATGTATACGATAATGGTGCTCGTGAAGAACGCCAGCATCTTGTTCCATCGAACAATGAGCAGTAAAACTATGGAATCCATAGTATGGATGAAATTAAATTCATATTAACTTACAAGCACTCGCTTACATTAATGTCTGTAGACAGGTCTCAGTAAATCATTTATTTATTTCAATTTAAAAGAATCTCTCTGTGTGTTTTTTTTTGCACGTTATTTTCTTGTGTATGTGTTTCAATGCCACAATCCTGCGACAGCATTACTGTCCATTACTACGTACGCACGTCAGTTTGGTCTCATGTTAATGCGTACTGAATACTCAACAACGGCAGCACAAATGCTGGTCAGAACGTGAAAAGAGGGAAAGAGAAAAGTATGCTCAATGAGCATTGCTCATGTTCAACTGTATTTTAGCATCGCATTATAATCGATCTCTCTCTCTCCTTGTCAACCGGATGCACAAAAGTCAAAAAATGTATGGAAAAATCATATTGAAGAAATATGAAATAATTTATTTATAAGCCAAGCCACAATTCTGACGAACAAAAACTCCACCAACCAAATACACTTGTGGTTGGTTTTGGTCTGCAAAGCAAATCAAGTCAATCGAACTGATTTGGTGAAAACAGCATTGATGAATTGGTCAGGCGGGATAAGGATCTCAAACCAAATCGTTGCAGCAAAACAAAGACGTAAGAAAAAGGCAATTCAAGGGAATCGAAAACTCGTTTTAAAATTAAATTATTGATATTGATCTGTCATAAAAATGGAAGCAAGAGTGTTTTTGTTCCGCCGTTTGGTTACATGGCAAACATTGCGAACATTGCAGTGCAATGATGAAATGAATTTTTATTATGTTTAGATATTTAATGGCTGAAGTCTGTCTGAAATATATTATATTGATTGAAACATATGATATTTTTTGGAGACCGTATTTTTGTTGTTGTTGCTGTTCTCTTCGGCACTGGGAAATTGTTGAAAAATTGATATCGGGTTAAAAGCCATCGCACCAGACATATATGCGAAAAACGTCATTTACCTTTGTGTATTGAAAATGTAGACCAATGTCATTTATCAAACACACTTTATTTGGTCAACAAGAATTTCAGGAGCCACATTTGGACTCGATATTTTTTTTTTTTATTCATCGATGATAAATTGCGGCGGCAATCGATTAAATGTCACCGCACCGTGATTTGCATTTAAAAGGTTGCGTTTTGCATTTTATTGGACGCACACCGCAATGAAACGATGACCACCCAACCGAACATCGTTCGGCATTGTTATTGTTATGTTTTATGCAAATGAGTAAATGATTGAGAACAGAAATGTCTCGAGATATGCAGATTACATGAGCTCATTTGCTCGTCGCAGTTCAGTGGTTGCAATTGTATTTTCCATCGAATTCATATTTTCATTTCCATTGATTTTCAACGATCGCCACTTCACAAAATGCAAATCTTTAGACTGAAGCAACATTGTTAATATTCACTGTTAATGTTATTGCACACAGACACCGTTCAGCTTGAATACATTCGCATTTGTAGCATTTTATACAGAATCTGTACCACCAGATTAGCAAAGGATTTTGTGTTATTTCATTGGAACGGGGAGAAAATAACAATTACAACTTGCGAAACTGTTGTAATTCACCGAAGCAATGACAATTAAAGCGTATACGTTAATCATCGCACCCAAGACGTTTATGCCAAGCAAAACATACAAACAATAATGACTTTTAATTTCTCGTGGTGCACTGAGACTGGATAAAGGCGAGACGAGGCTTGTGTCTCTGTACGTCGGTGGTCCTTTCAATAACTCCGATTACAATCGCTATTGTTTTCGTGAAAAACATACACAACGATCTGACTCTATTGCAATAATCCGGCTCGAGTTCGATGTTTCATAAATTCATTTGCAATGAGATTTCAATTTCAGATGCCTGGTTTTGTACTTGCAACTCAAGTCAATTCGATTGCGCACCAAAGGCGGATCTTTGATTTACCTGGTAAACGATTCTCGTCTCTTTTTTTTCTTTTTCTCTCTCCTTCTTTTGCACTTTTAATCGATAGTCAAAACATCACAACCAAGCGGGAATAAAGACGTCTTTTGAAATTATGATTCGAAAAAATGGCGCAAAAGAAATGTTATCGATTTTGAAATAAATTCATCGCAGAATTGTACGATGAGGTAATTTAACGACCAAAATTCAATGAAATCCTTCATGCATCGAATGCATTCGACTGAGCCTTATATTTAAACGTTGTATAATAATTCATTACATTAATCCTTTCTGTATGTAGTTCTCAAGGTTTACCAATGAAAAATAAGACGTTGAATGCGTTTGAGTACTTGGCGTTGGATTCAACAATATAACATCAAAGCAACAAATCAACATGAAATTCTCTTAAATGAACATTACATTTGTGCATGGTCTTCGTATTTCCTTTACGTTTTACATGAAAACGTATTGAATAATCGCAATCAATTTTATGTTAATTCAACAAAGGACCACATTTTTCCCATTTTGTGCATTCATGAATTGAATATGGTAAAAGCATTCAACAACAAACACCTTGACGAGTTTAGCCATCTCGTCTCGGTCTCAGGTCTCAGTTCTGATCTTGGTTCTTTTGCTTTGTTTCTTTCACAAAACCATTCCATAGAAACATATTTTTGAAGCAGACAACATATTAAAGTTGCGTTCACTTTTGCAAAACGACGCTACGATGCTCACAGATAAAAAAGCATCATTGAAATTGTTGGGTGTGTAAGTGTCAAATCAATATCTTTATGAAGAAATCAAGAGTATAAATAGATAAATTATGAGCCTATTCAATTTCAATATAATTCTCATCTTCTTTTTTGTGCTCTGTGGTTGTTTGCGCTTATGCCGGTGTGAGCGATGCGTAAAAACTTGCCCAACCACTCGCATATCATAATATCAATTGAACTGTTTGAAATACAAACCAATTATTATAAACGTATGAGAATGTTAAGCAAGCAAGAATAAAGAAGAACGAAAAAAAAATGGAGGGAAAGAGCGGCAAAGAGAGATAGAGAAAGACTTACAAGAAGAAGAAGAAGTACAAAATATCCCTTGAATGCTGTAAACACTTCAAAGATTCTCTAAGAATGGGCGTTGTTTCTTCAGAGTTCAATTGAACAACGGCGAGAAAGATTCATTCGAATTTTGCTGTCACAATCAGCCGCCGTGTGACGTTTTATAAATGGCATTAATTAATCTTTTTGGATAAATTTTTTTAAAACATATTTACAAGTCACAAATCACAAGTTGCTGCGTATAGAATGACGCAAAACATCCGGCTGCTGCAATAAATCAATCAAGTGCCAGTCTCGGTCTTCGGGGACGCTCAATGATTCATGGCAAATTCGATCGATGTGCGTTTTTAATTGAATTAGAATATTTTTCTCATTTTCTTCGATGCGCAATTAATGTTAGTTCATGCAAATAAGGAGCAATTCCATTGGCCAAAGACGAACTCGTTCCATTTCAATCATAAACCATATTGAAATTTTATGCACTTCTCCACTGAAAAAAACACAATATTTTTGTTTGCTGGTTTGTTGCAAAATTATGAAAAAAAATGAACTACGGACAATGCAACAGCAGCGCAGAAAAAAAAGTTGATAGTCACGTTTGAATATATCACGTCTTAATAATTCTCTCTCAATATTTGTTCCAGTGGACCTGAGCGCTCGTTCAACCGTAGAATAATTCTGTCGGTGAGGACGTGATTCCATGCGAACGATTTGTAAACGCTTTCAGCGTGACCACTGTAATTATGATAAACAGACGAACGAAACAGTTTTTGGCCGTGTTTGCAAAAATAGAGTGTAGATTCAAACGTGCACACTGAGTTGGCTTTAAAATAAAAATAAAAACAATCAATGCGCCAAATGTCATTTTAACAAGAGAGAAGAGAAGGTAAAAAAAAACGATCGAATCGGAACGGACATTTTCAACTGAATTAAACTAAAAACCAATTTTACTTTATCCAAGCATGAAACATGTCCAAAAACTTATTGTTTTGCTATTGTTGATTTTTATTTCATGCCAAATCGTCCGCAATTCAATTCGTTTCTTTTGTTCTTTTGTTTGCGATGTATGTGATTTGATTTCGCATTAGAAACCAACCGAATAAAAAAAAACAAACCATAATCGAGCTCAACATTTTTGGGTGAAAGAGAGAATGAAAACTCACGAACATTAAATGACACCGAATGACCGACACATCGAATGAATGCAGACTGGGCTACAATTGTAATCGCATGGCCAACGATTACGCAAGTGAACATGATGCCGATTGCCAGTAGATAGAATACGTGTTATATGTTTGCTGTTTGTTTTTGTTGTTGGTGTTGCTGCTTTGGCTTGGACTTGGACTGACATGAAACTAAACGATATTTTGTACACAACGGGCTTTATCTGTTTGGTTTGATTTTCGTTCAGCTGCTAGTTGCCTCTCTTTCACCATGGACGCATTGCGATTACATCTCACGTCTCTCGGATCGAGGAAAAAGTCCAGCTGTGTGGTAAAATTAAAGCGACATTTAAACAACAGCCACAATTGCACACCGCGTGCAACTCAATTTTAACGCTACACAACAGTGCTGCAACACGGTCCATACACGCCAAACCAGAGTGCACTGGCAAATAATAAGTTTTTGTGTTATTTAGAAATCGAATTTGTTCATATTACATTTTTCGATCGAAAATGGAGGTGGCACACAGTTGAAATGCTTATGCAAAGAAATCACCATGAAAATTATTATTACTCTCTTCCATTTAGAGCGGACCAACGAGATAAAGAGAGAGAGAGAGAGAGAGAGAGAAGGAAAAATTCAAATCAAAGCAAATTTGTAACGTGAAAATGCCAAATGTTAATCGGAAACAACACCTTAATTCGATGCCCAACCAACAGAAATGACGAAAGCAACGACGCCACACAGTAAATTGGCAGGCGTTTGCAATCAGTTAACGAGTAGCGAAATGGTGTTGATTGGAAAATAAAAATCGAAATTAGTTCGGGTGTTGAAATGTTGCACGACCGAATGCAATGAAATATGTTCATAATCCGTCGACCATATTTGCAAATGATACGCTCTGTTTATGCACGTCGCATTGTTTGCTATTCTAACCGCATGATGAAGTTTAAAGTGCACGTTAAGCTAATTACATTTCCATAAACTCGTTGAAATGAGGCTTTGGTGAAAGTGTTTTTATATTGTTACCTGGATAGCTCATCACACCCGATGTTTCAAAGGTGAACGAGCGATGAATATTTAAACTATTTCAAATACACAGGAATTTTTATAGTTTCTATACATTAATATCCATTCAACCTTTAAAAAAAATGTTGTGTTTTTGCTACTTCAAAGTGAGAGATTGCATTTATTGCATTTTCTACTGGAATCATTAAAATGATTCTAATTTTTGAGTAATTCACTGCAATTTGACGAATGCAATTTATTGAAACTTCGCATTTTTTCCGCTCATTATTTGATTTATTATCAAAATAACCCTCAAAGTAGCTAAACACGGCTACAGCATTGCTCATGACAAATCCATTTAGCATGTGTTTTTTTTTCTCTCGTAATTTTATTTTTTTTCCATCGAATCGAATCGAATCAAATCAAATCAGAGAATTCAATTAAGTCAAGCTCAAGGCAAACTTAAATCCCAATGAAATTAATGGAAGAATGCGAGAAATAGAGAAAAAATAAAATCAATGATAGAATTTCAAAATGCAATTGATTTGCGAGAGTATCGTAATTATCGCTCATTATGGAATAACACCGATCGCATCTAGCAATTTCGATACATTCGAATGCCATTCGAATAAATTGGAAATGAATGAGCAGCAACAAAAAAACTAATAACAAACCAACAATAATAATAATAGCAGCAAACAGCAAATGGCATCCCATTTGAAATGATGATAATCTCACGCACATCTTGTTGTCAAAGTGCACACGGAAATCGAATGTCGGCTGTGTGGCACGACAATGGATTGGCTTCTTGCAGTTTAAGGGAATCCACAGTCACACTCACACACACGCACACAGGCAAACACTCACACGTAACGCGAAAATAATCACATTTAATAGAAGCGTTTTATTGAGTGAGTGACAGCAAAGGGTCTTATGAACAAAACACACTTAATGAGTTTAATAATACGCTTTACGGTCGAAACAATACAGCAACAACAACGTTAAACAACGAGAAAAAAAAGAACACACCAATAACAAAACGCTGACATGGCCATTCATGGCATAATTGCCAAATGAAGAGCTCTGAAAATCTCGGCTTTGCTCTCTCGCCAAAAGACAATAAAAAAACATTAATCGACTTGAACTCATCCGATTCCGGAATCGTGCATAAACTTAATTATATTTGAATTCGCATATTTTCAAATGTAAAGATAAAAGCGTGTGATTCGTGAAAACAGTGCACTGTGTGAACAGGATAACACTGAAACCAACACCGAAAACAATGGATGTTACAAAATTAACAGTATACTGAACGTTTGAGTGCAATAATAATCGCAACAACTGCAATAAACTCATAATGATTGTGTTTATCAGCCGTTGATCGCGCTGTAATTATGAATGGATTCTAATGTTCATTGCGAAAATGTTGGCACAAAGTTTGCCATAATACTAACAAGTAAAGTTTTGCTACATGTTTATGCGCATCAACCGATGAACTGCAGTTGGATTCATTGTAACAATTGGTCGATGTCAAAGCGTACGCCACACGAAAAGGTGACAGAGGTGATGATCAAAGGGATTTGCACTGAGATGACGAAAACAAATGACGAGATAACAACGAATGGTCACAGCGCACAAATAGCGAACACAGAGACAGTAAAAAAATATCAATAATAAACATTACAAGCGACACAGAGCGCGAGATCACGATAAAAATGAAAACAGAAAAACCGTAGAGAAGCCAAAGCTGAAGCCACTTACATGTTTTTCCGGTTTTGGAATTTTATTATTGTCTTTAGCTGCTGCTGCTGCTGCAGTGATGATCACGGTTTGATTCTTGTTTAGATTTGTCGGTGTTGATGCGAACGCTGTTGGTGCGGTCGGTGAGGTTGGCGATGTTGACGGCGTTGTTTTTCGCAGCACCACATTTATGATTGTACTTCGTTTTTGTGGCGATTTTGGTGGCCCTGTGGATGTGCCATTGCCGCCATTCGCTGTCATTTGATTACTTACACTAGCTGCATATCGTTGATTCGACAATATCAAATCGTCAAGATCCTTTAATATCGAATCAGCCCATTCGTTGGTTCGTCGAATATTTGATCCATGATTTGATGCGATCGATGTATTCAAACTGCTTGCATTTCGAATAATTTTTGCATTCAATTTGCAATGAGCCTCACGTAAATCATCACGCTTCACAAAGTCGATGCCATTCTGACTATATACGCGTCCAGTGTGTGTCATTGCGTGTTCTGCTTTATTTCGAATGATATCGTTCTGGTCGTACAGATTCTGCGGTGCAGCTGCTTCATTCGATTTCCGCTGTTCAAGCACCTCATTTATTTCACGCTGTAATGAGAAATGAATGACCATTAGTATTTTGTTATTTAGAAGTAAAATGCATAAATAAAGGTTTAAAACACAAACACACACACACATGAAAGAACTAATTCACAAGTCCTTCGTTTAACCAACGATTGTAGATAGACTAAGGATAGGTGAAAAAAGTGAGAAACACTAGATCATACGCAATTGCAAAATGCATCTTAGCTCATATTCATTTATAACACTGTTTACACGCAAAAAAAATCCAACTGTGGATTACATCGGAAGGTAAATAAGTTCGCTCTTGATCTGGTTTAAATATTTATGTGTGCTTGGGGCGGTAACTCAAACAACTGCATGAGAAAGTTGACTTTAATTGAGATTAAAATTTATGTATTTTTGTTGTTTTTTGTTTCCAAAGAAATGTGCTCGGTAACATCTCATCTTGTAACTCTCTGAAGTTATTTTTCTAGACTTTGGTTCGCCAAATGAAAATGCATTCACTGTACTGTACACACACGTGATACATTACACAATAAATACAGTGGCTGATTTTATTGGTCCACATATTTACGAGCACCACATTTTCAATTGCCTTTAGCACAATTTTCGATGTTGGCAGCTACTAATTTCATTTTAATATTATAAAACCGTTTAATTACAACATTGAATTTAAAGTAAATCGTTCGACATTTTTTCGGTGAATGGAGTGGATGGCAGTGATTTAAAGTGCGGCAAAGTTCGAACTCTATGATCAATTACTCCAGAATGTGTATGAAAAACGTTTTTCAGGTAGGTGAACCAGAATTTAATTGAACATTGCTCATTTTGTTTGTGCGAGACAACAATTTTCTTCATTCGTTCGGTTGTTTGTGTGGGCTGACTGAGTGACTATGGATAAAATGGTAATATTTTGCTGTCTTATGTCATACTTCACGAATATTCTCGTTTAATGGACTTTTTGTGTGTGTGTGTGTGACTGTCCGTTTATGATGAATCGGACTTCATCCGTGGCCATTCTAAGCCAAAACAGGCATTCTCACATTGAATGTCAAAAACTCTAGCGTAACATAGCGTGCGCTGGCCATAGAATGGAATGTCTATAAACAAATCTGCTGTTCCATGGATACAATAATATTTCTGTCTCTAGAGAAATTATTGAATTTGAATCGCCCTAAGTTATTTTAATATTGGCTCGACATCACAAAGACCTTCAGATGACTTTCTTTGCTTCTAACAAACAGCGTCATCACATAAATCGTAATATTTGTTCCTATGTTTCCTTTATTATGTTTTAGGTTTCAAAACGGAATTAAACGGAAATCCATCACATTTTTTGTAATTCAATCTCAAAGGCGTACTTTGTTACTGTTGTTGATCTGTAACAGCAGTTTCTACAGCAGCACACATTCATCATATCAAAAACATTGCGTACTTTTTTATGTGTGTATCTATTGTTAAACGCATTTGCTCTCGTTGACATGCCAATTTTATGTACGAGTGATTTGATATCATTGCATAAAATTGTATTTGATTCATCGAAATTGAAAATGTGTTGGTTGGATCTGGTGCGAAATGTTTCGCGGTATAGAAAATATAAAAAAATGATCATATTATCGAACGATTGAATTCTCCAAAGGATGGTGAATAGCAAACAAAAATCTTTTCGTCGTTTTGGAATTGTACAAAGGTATAAAAGAGAAATGTGTAGCAATCTTTAATCTTAGTGCACTCCCGAGATTGAAACGGGACTGTTCAAAAGTTAGAATCACACACTCACCAGTGGAAAAGACAAATCAGAGTCACAGTTGACGAATGGAGGCATGAAAATATGTTCACACCACCCCAAAACTTTGACTGTGAAAATTGAGTTGCAATTTATTTGTGGTTTTATTCAATTCATGTTTGTTGTGTTTTTTGTTTCTGTTGTTAAAAAAGAACTAGCAAGCTTCGTTTATTTAAGCTTGGTTGTGAGTTAAAGAGGCTTTTAAGGTGTGAATTGAAGTCCAGTTCATTTGTTGTCCAAGGCCGAGTGTAAAAAGTGCAGCCACACAAATTATGCATACGTGCTATTTAGTCGTATTATTATTGGTGGTTTTGTTTCAATCAGTTCGTGGCAATCAAAATGCCGCGCTTGACAAAAATTACAGTGATCGATTAACGGAGACTAATAATCAACAAACAAGCCTGCAGCAAAATAACCAAGCGAATCATGCAACCGTTTTATCTGGTTCGAATCGATTTATAGCATCAGCTACTGATACATCAATTGATTCGCAAATGCCTCACGAAACATCGCACGTAAATGCCCCAAACTGAATAATTTATTATAATAACAAAATTTGTATACATTTTTTTCATTTTATTTTTTGTTGTTGTTGCGTTAAATGTATTTGATCTGAAATCATAAAATCAAAAGATCAATCGAATTTGTTTTTTATTTCATTTTTCATCCAAACCAACACTTTTTTTTTCTTCAAACACGCATCAACCAAACCGTGTGTCGTTCATATAAAACAATATAATTTGTAGCTGGCAGCAAATAAACATTACGAGAGTAGCAGGTTACGACGGAGTAGCAGCGTCGACAGCAGCACCACCAGCTCAGAAACTGGATCAACTTTTGATAGTGCTACAGTGCCCGAGGACAATGCCAACGATGCTAAGAAACCAATAAATTTTCTACGGCTTTACTTTTGCGGTCCTGGATATCAAAATTGCATGTACGACGAAAGGTAAAAAAAAACAATACGGAAGGCAGTTAAAAAAAGTGTTTGTACAGAATTTAAAAACTTTGTGTTTCATAAACGCAACTGTCCATTTTATGTAATATTGTGAGGTTTGGGAATTTTTATGTAATATCAAAAGAGAGAAAAAAAAGACAGAGAGACAGAAGAACGTGTGAAGCATGTCGATTCTGTAGCGTCATGGGAGGTTTTTTTCTTTCATTTCATTGTATTTGTTGCACAAGTTTCGGTTATTGAAACTAATCAACATATAAATAACCGAATAATTCCATCACAACATCGTTAGATGAAAAATGCAAATGTTGTTGCTCGCGCACAGAGCCCAAGAGCGGCCAAAGAATTTCCATAACTGACATATGACAGCTCCATGTAATAAATTAATCAATTGGCATTGTTTGTAGCTTGTTTCATTCCAATTTCGTTTGCAGTCATCACTCGTTCAAATAAAACACTGATGAAATTGTTTTTACTGCAGTTCATTTAAAATGCGTAACTTAGTTGCGTACACATGAAATACATTGACCGTTCAACTCTCGTTCGTTTCCTGCATACGGTTTTTTTTGTCTAAACTGACAAAAAAAAACAGTAAACATGAATACACTTCAATTGAGCGGCTTGTCGTTACCATTGTTTTTTGTTTCATTCAAGTAAGCAAATGAGCGCACTTAAATACAAATGCTGATTGCTCGAAGAATAAAATTGAAAATATGACGTTAAGTTGATTGTTGTTGCTTCTCTTCAAAGCATGTGAAAATATTTTTATATTTCATCAACGGAAAGAGAGAGAGAGAGACACAGAGATATCTATTCAATGAGTTTTTATGAATACAACAAATGACAAATATGCGCTCATTTTGTGGCGCATTTAATCGAAAGTAATAATGGCCAATAAGCAAAGCATATTAATCATTTCATTTGTTTCGCATCGCAGTTGAAATACTCGAAAACTTGTTACGCACTCTGTACTGAGAATGCATAGAGTTGGTGAGAGAGATAGAGTCAGAGGGAAAGAGAGAGAGAGAGAGAGAGAAAACATCGTCTTTTTGTCGGCATCGAAAAACTTTCGAATACTCAAAAGAAATGACAATTTATATTGAAAAATGAATTAAACGAGACAACAACAACGTCACACACACAAAAATATGTTTTTTTTTATTCTTTAAATGATTCGTGCTGCGTTTTTTGTATGACTTGTTTGTTTTTATGACGTTTTATTGATGGCAGCGTCAATTATCGTGTTTGTATGAGAGAAACAAAATTGAAGCTGGTAAAAATTGTTTCTTTTCTCTCAAGTTGGAAAGTCGTGCGCGCGCCATATGAAAAATTACTAAACGAATCAATTGATTGTGAGTATGATTCAGCTCCCGTGTACTCAATTGATCGAACTGTCTTTTTGCATTGAAATCCGCATTTTACACTCTCGCCAAGTCATTCCAAGTGAGTTGGTTTTATGTGCCACTATCACGCTCAATTTGCACTTAATTCGCGCTCTTGATAATGACTCGTAGTTTATTTATTCTTTCAATGTTTTTTTTTACGTTTTCAATTAGCTGTTTGTGGAACACATTTCAGTATGTTTTCATGCGTCTAGGTTTTTCAGTCGACACTTGAAATTTAGCAAAAAAAAGAAACAAAAAAAACGATACTCATTCGACGAAACCCAATTGCGAATGCAAATCGAAACGCATTGAAAGATGATTTTTTTTTTTTGAAAAATTGAATAGAAAAAAAAGAGTGGTTGGAGCTGCATGTGGTGTTATGTTGTGATGGTGTTATTCATTTGTATCCCACTTGACGGATGATTGATTACAATTATGACGTCGACGATATAATTAATCGTTGACTTGCAATACTGCCCCATTCAAGATCCGATCGCTGTAGAATTGGAACAAACTTGAAATCGAAAATGTGATGGAAACCCAAAGGTCACAAGTCTCTTAAACTTCATCAGCGGGATGCATTCTATTGAGCGTACAATTGAACAAGCACCAAAAAAAAATAAATAAAATATGTGCAACAATTACTGAAGTGAAGTGCTACTTCGATTTCATTTGGTTGCGATCATTCGCTGAACAATTTGCCAAGGCTCGGCTGCTAAATTTGTGTGTAAAATATCAATCACACTTTTTTTTTGTGTTTCTGCAATGACTAATGGATTTTTTGCCGAGTGATTTTGATGAATGATGGTAACCGAGCAAAGGTTAAACTTGATTGAAAACAATAATAAATGTTTTGTTGAGAAAAGAAATCGATTGTCATGTACCGTTAAGCGTTACGTTAATCGAACACATTTGATTATTTTGGTAAGTGAATGGATGGCTGATGTTGTTGTTTTTGTTGTTTTTTTTTTTGTTTCTCCATTTGCTTGTCTCCCCTTTTTGGTTACTACAGATTGAACAACGCTCATGTACAGAATGAATTTTTGAAGCAAATTCCGCGCATGGCCGAAATAACACTACCGACTAATTACTTGGATTGGAGATCGAAACAGCTAAGTTTTCCATTCAACATAAAAGGTGCTACAAATCAATCGGGACGTCGCGATCGTGGTTTTGCAGCTGAAGAGCCACACTACGTGCTCGTTCGCAGTGAAGACGCCAGTCCACGCCATTTGGGTATTATACATTTTGTCTTTATCTGATCAGATGCTGTTATTCTTTTCATGTATCTCGACCCTCACGGCATAGAACCATTAGAGAATAGGCACACTTTTAGCAAACTGGAACACACACATTTATTTTTCGAATCGATAGTTTTAATTCATCACACAAAATTCGTGTAGTTTCTTTTTTTTTGATGACTTGACGTAGAAAGATATATAAATGTCAGTAGGTTTGTTCAATGTGTGACACGAGCCCGCGCAAAACCAATCACCATGGCACGTAAGAACAGTTATTAATCGATCGTTCTCTTTTCTTCCCCCCGTTTTCCCCTCTTTCCTTCCATTTATTTTTTCGTTCATTTGGATTTTCTTGCACGCTTTGCTTGTTCGCTCGCTTTTTTGTGTGTGTTGGAATCTATTGAATTTCATTATTGGTGTATTTGTACACATTGTTTTTATTTCGCTATGCTTTTGCTTGAAAAAAAAAAGCTTTGTTGTCGGGGCCTGATCATATGGATGATCCATTCATACCACAGCGCGGTAGACGGCAATCAAATTTTCAATCTTATGACGATCCTTTTTATCCAATGCGCGGTCGACGATCTGACGCCCAAGCTTGGGATGATCCATTCTTCCCAATGCGAGGACGACGTGCCGATGCACCATCCTGGGATGATCCATTCTTTCCAATGCGAGGACGACGAGACGACAAAGTGTCCAACGCTTGGGATGATCCATTTATACCGATGAGAGGAAGACGTGCCACAAACGATGCATGGGACGATCCCTTCGTGCCAATGCGAGGTCGACGTCGTGTCAAAGATGATGGAAAGCGTGCAAAATCACAACCTTGGGACGATCCATTCGTTCCGATGAGAGGTAGACGATTGCCAGCTAAAAGTATTGCTTATGATGATCCATTCATTCCGATGCGAGGTCGCAAAGCCGACTACGATGATGTATTCATGCCAATGCGAGGACGACGATCCATTCAACAAAATGGTAATTTTGTTGGTTTATTTATTTATTTAGTTTTTTATTTATCAAGAAAAAGTCGATCAAAATCGAAGGCCAATCAATTAATATTCATTTTAATCTGCACACGAATGAACGATCGAAAATAAAATAAAGAACGACGGAAACGAAGTTTGCTCGCATCAACCGGGACATTTAATGCGGTTTATACGCCAACCGAGGAGGTCATTGTCAAACTAAATGGCGTTCAAGATAATAATAAAAACTCACATTCGCTGCCGTTGTCACGGCAATTGCCGTCAAATCATTTGCTCAATCGGCTGGAGCAGAAAACCAAAGCCAACCAATTGATTGAACGTATAAATTCACATGCCGTGTTAAACGCAAAACATCAACAACATCAAAAGAAATCGTATTTCTTGCTCGACGACTTTGCTACAAATCCTGATGACGGTGATAACGGATTGATGAATGACTATGCAACGGATTATTACGTGGAATCACCGCAAATGAATAAAGGCAAACAGCACGAGAACAAGCAACGATGGATGAAATCATCAAGAGATTTGTCACAAAATCGTGATGCTGGCAATTTAGCACGTGGGAGTGGAACATCACTCTTATTTTAAAGTACGTACGTACGACAATGACAACAACAACAACAACAACAATCGACAACGACAAAGAAGAATCAACCGCAAACAAATCGAACCTGGAGCAACAAACACACAACACATTCACAATTACACTCACATAGTAAACAATACTCAGAATTCCGCACACCACGGAAAATACTTTGCAAAAAGGGCAGTGACACAAGTACAAATAAAAACGAATTTTATTTTCAAAAAAAAACCACACGACAAGGAAAAGAAAGAGAGAAAGAGAAAGAAAAAAAAACACCCGACAATTCACAACAAAGTCTGACGCTTTCGTAATCAAATCGGCAAGAGCGATTGGCAAAGAATGGAACCGGAGGGAAACAGGAACGAAATTGCATAAAGACACGTGCAATGCATAAACATGCACTGAACTCATGGTAATTAAAATTCTATTGACTTTTGTTTTATAGATGTTGTACTCCTCTCAATTGCTTGCCAATGCGAAAAGACTTGAAAAGCCTCTTGTCACTAGGAATTTATTCCGATTCTTAACTTCTCGAGTCGTCCGGCGGTTGTTTCATTTGTTATTGCTTTCACACTGCATTTCGTGCCAGAGCGATCGGTTACATGTGTGCTTTTGCTGATCAACAACAACAAACGATTCGCATGCGATTTGCTTTCACATTGTAGATTTTCTATCGACAATTTTCAGCTAAACGAAAATGCAAAGCCCATGAATTTGAAATTAACAATGGAACAGCTTATTAGTAAAATTGGATTCTTGTTGTTGTTTTCTTTTTCCATTTTTTTTTCTTCATTTGCAAGGGTTTTTTGTGAATGTGTTGCATTCAATCGCTTTTCAAATGATTCTGAATGTGCCCGGAACCAATACCAATTCTTAGTATTGCAGTACTAATAAACGTAAATAAAAGACCAAACTCGTTCGATAAATTGTGAATTCTTTTTTATTTTCAATGAGACATCAAAATGAAACACACACGAAGAGAGATAGAGAGAGAGAGAGAGATTGAGAGATAGAGAGAGAGAGAGGACTTTCTCGACAATTTCAACAAATCGGCTTCATTTCACAAGTCTCGTATGTGACTCATCAAAAACTATCATGGGAACCGATAAAATCTCGGCTCATTTTGCTCATTTGCAACAAACTTCGCAGCAACAACAAAAATTAAAAGAGACAATGAAATTCACATCGATTGAATGTGAAACAGATTTTTGCATTTCGTTTTGATGGGTGCAAAACAACAGTCAAATAGACGACACACACTAACACACACACATAAGGCACTGATCGGTGATGACGATGACGATGACGATGACAACAGCATTCATTGTTTTTCGAATTTTCACTAGAAATTGCCACCCATTCGCGAATGCCATTCGCTGTATGCTGTTTGACTAAAAGTCAAAGTTTATCTAAGAACCGTCTTGATGAGAAATCGTTGATTGTTTGTTCGATTTGCTCGTTGATTTTTGGTCTTGTTTTGTTTGTAAGAGAAGAAAAAACAAAAAACAAAAATCATATAATTGACTGGTGATTTACATGACAATTTCCATGCGCTGAGATCTAGCCCAATCTCAACCATTGAGAGCACATACCGAATTACATTTGTCGCCAACTGCACGATTGTCTCAATGAAATGAATGGGTAATTAATGTCCAATTTACAGTAAAATTGAGCGTGTCTCCATCCAATAAATAGCATTGACTGTGAAATCTCGACAATGTGATCGTTGACTATCCCAAGGCATAATATTTCTTTTATTCATTTGGACTTAATTGCCGTTTTCTAAATTATTTAAATGCACATTTTCAATAAAATATGCGCGTACAATTGAGACTACCGTTTACCCAGAGGTGCGGTGAGTATGGGGCTTCAAAATCGCTTCATTTTACCATATATTTCTTGATTGCATTTCAATCTGTATTCGAGTATGCTAACGGCAGCAGCGCAGCGCAGCGCTGTGCAGCACAATGCGATCAGAGATCGTCAATGAAAATTGACGATGCATCGATTGCTGTTAATGGAAATTTTTACTGATTCATTAAATAATTCCTCGGTGTCGATGTGAATACAACAGTGTACACTGTACACCGTACAGAGGAGGCAAATACACAACAAAACAATAAGAAAGCAACAAAATAGAAAAAAAACGGGCTCCATGCGAACAAATCTTGCGAAATGTGAGGTGCACCGTGGTAAAACTGAGGCATCTCTCTCGCCTCAATTGCACTATTCTCTGTTGAACAGTGCCTGGTATATATGTGTGTGTGTGCTTGTGCAATCATGCGAATTTGAATATGATTCGTCGTTTATTTTGGTACACAGAGACTGGTAGCAGCTGCGCGTGGCTACTACACACAATATCTGTGATTCGCTCGGGCGAGCGCTTTGTTGCGCATTTAGTTCGGCTAGATTGCAATCATCGATTACAATTACAAGCCAAACAGTCCAACGCAACTCGAAAGAGAATACCGTAAAAATTGCACCATGGAATTGGATCTAAATGTATGTTGGACTAAGATGCAACGAGACTTGGACCGAATGAAAACACCTAAGTGATTGTGGTCGGTTAGTTACAATATTTTTTTTTCTAGGTTTTTATTTTGAGTTTTTTTCCATAAACATTCCATATCGGTGGCTGTTGTTGTCGTTGCTCACCATGCGACAGAGGCTAGACTTTAAAAGCAGCCAAATTAAAGGCAAATCGTTTGGGAAATGTGTAAGACAAATGCATTTCACTGTACCACGACTCTCGCTGCCTCTTTCTCCATCTCACCAGCTTGTATAAGATGCAAGTGTTCGCCTCTCAGCAGCTGCTATGCAACATGATATTCTCGGTATTTTAAATTGGATTCAGGCCACCGTGTATGATCTTGATCTCAACGATCATAGAAAAATTTTATGGTTTATTTAAAATTAATAAATCTTGTCTCTCGCTCGCTCTTTCCTGCTAAAATTGTTTTGCGCGCACATACACCCATCGAATACCCTTACAGTGTACACTATGAATTATGTATGTGACTTAAGAAATTTATTGAAAAAAAAAAACAACAAAAAACAGAGAACCTATCGGTAGCAATCGGAATTGCAACCGCTGGCCCAGTGCTATCGAATGAATTACAAGAAGCACACAATGGCGATTCTGTACGACTCCAAATGAGTCTACGATGGACGTTCTAATGCCATTGCATAATGATTGGTCTGTTTCGGATGGTTTTCTTACACCTTAAACATATCATCAGAGTCACAATTTCAATTACGGTTGCATTGCGGTCGATCGACCCGAGGAAATGTTAAAATCGCATTCTAATGGATGGCTATTAGCGGCCCATCAGATACACAACAGCAAAACGTTCAACCATTTCATACGATAATAACCATTTTTCTTGGTGTTGTTTTATTATACAGCCTGCGGATGCTGACACGCATTATTATCCAATGCAATCGAAATGTTTTCAACAATTTTCAATTCTCTCTGCAGAATACCATCGACGATGCGCAAATACTCATTATGAATAAAAAATTTAAAGCAATTTTATTTTCAGTTGGTGTTTACATTTTACATTTTATTTTGTTGGAATTTCAGTGGTGTGTTCATTTTCTCTTACTTAATGTTTTTATCGGTTGATTTTTGTCAAATATTTCCAATCAAAATATTCGATCGGTAGCTGTGTTAAATGTACAGTTAAGTTTGAATTAAAAACGCACCACTGTCCACTGTCCATGCAATAAATGTAATCAAAATAATTTTTTCTGCACTTTTTTTCTCTTCTTTTCTTTATTCTCTTTGAATTTTATGCACAGACCAAAACAAATATCCATGGAGCACGCACGATATGACCACATCGATGAATAAACAAACCCAAATGAGAAACAAAAATTCCATCAATTACATAAATTATTTATGAATCGATAAAAATGTTTTCAGTTTATTTTTTGATATTCAATTTTTTTTTTGTTGGTTCGTCTTATGGCAACAGTGACGGAGAAAAAAAAAGAACAAAAACTGATTTTTAATCGAAACAACATGTGTACATTGAAGTGGCTGGAGAAAAAGAACGGAATTTCAAAAATCAACGCAAACTAACTACTCAAACAATGAGATCTGGTTTGATTAAATGACCCCAAATGCAAATCGAATATGGACTACGAATAACATTTGATTCATTGGACACACTCACAAAAAAAAAATTATTGTATTGTAAAGAGAAAAAAAAATTGAAAAAAGAATAAAATAAAATAAATTCTCGTAAAAAGTGTTTAAAAAAAAATACATAAACACACAACTGTAGGGGAAACACAGAAGAATGACAAACAGCGTGTTGCGTTTATTCAGTTTTGTTGTTTTTTTGGGGATTGTGATTTGTTGGCATAAATTTGAAATGTCAATTAAGAGCGATGGTCGTGTACTTCATATGCATATTTTATGGGTATGGAAATGACGTTGCATTTTGAGCAGCCCATGAGCCCGTTGGCCGGAATCAATTCACATTGTTAAATTGTGTGTGCGCACACAAACACCGGGCTCGGTCAACTGCACACATTCAACAAAACAGCAAACAGCAAAAGAGTCGAGCAAAGCATTCAGTTCGATTAGCTGGTGGAGTTTTAGTGAGCAGTGACCGCAAATAAACGAATAAAATGCAAATGGATTTCATTAAAATGGCTTTTGAGAATGAAAAATGTAAATTTCGTATTTGATCATCGGTGTCCGTCGTCGTCATCGTCGTTGGTTTACATTGTGTGTGCGTATGTGAGATTGGGATTGATATTTTCTAATTTTGTACGCAGCTACCATCATAAACTTGTCAATTGATGAGTAATTTACAGCAGATACTTTATTGATATTTAACAGCTATAAAAAAAATCATTTAATTTGGAAAGGCGTTTACGTGACGTCACTTGTTGTGATTCGATACATGAGAGCCAAAGAGTGAGATGACATCAGTGTTTTACGGCAATTGATGGTCTGTTCATCGTACCATACAATCGTATCAAATCTGTTGTTAATTAATTCTTTATCTTTATTGGAAATCCCCTTTCTTGCCATGGAATGTTTCAACGGTTATTTTCTTTGGCGATCAAAATTGTACGACAAACAGTTGCTGCAGTAACACAGCCAATTTTTAATGCCATTTAGATAAATTTATGTAAGCCAAAATATTAAAAGTACTTATCAAAATCGTTAATCAGTGTTTGAAAGTGTCGACCATTAGAGCTACCTCTAGGTGCACTATGCAAGTAGTCATAATTTTGCTAATTAACGTAAAAACAGCCATTGGGGACAGTGCACGACCGCAACATTGAGTTGCTTTTTTAATCTATGATTCATTCAAAACAATTTCATATGGTCTTTCCACTATGCATTGCGAACACAAACAGGTAAGTTGTCATATAAAAATTACCATTTCACACTCTCTAAATGCAGTCTTGTGTGCACCAGAGCTTCAGTGGTGCACCACTAAAATATGTATCTGTGACGATAGAGTGTAATTAAGTGCGGTGCGGAACGAATTCTCCATCTTACAAATAAGAGCGAAAGAAAGACAAAACCAAAGGTAGAATTAGCAACGCTTGAGATTTCAGACTCTGAAGTCAATTGGCACTGGCATCCAAAGTTGTCGCGCAAATACGAACACCAATTTTCGTGTACACCGCATTTTCGCGATCATTCAGCCAGATCAAAACAACAAGCGTATCACATTTGTTTTCTCTTGTCCCTCTCTCTTTTACACTCACACCATTTTTGCACTGACCAAAAGCGAACTTGAAACCAAAATGCAAAATATGCGTTGCACACAAAGGCTAACTGTGCGCTTGGGCAAGAACGAGAGATAAGCATTGACCAATGGTCTTCCAACTCAAATGACGTTCTCTTGTTTAAAAATTGAAATCAAACTACACGAATGAATGCACATTGCACAATTCAATTGCAGTGTGTAGTGCATAAATAGGCGCGTCGAAGCCATTGAATGTGTCACAGGCAGCGTTTAGAATTGTACATTCGTAAAATGAATGCGAAATGATTAATATTAGAATTTATTATCTGCGTCCAGTGACACGACAAATTGATAAATAACTACATGTGTACAAATTTACGAGCTCTTTGTACCAGCAAAATTGTGACTTGAACGGCGACAAAATGAATGGTGCAACAAAACAAAAGCAAAAAGCAAAAACAAAAATGCACGGCAGCCAGCCAAACGATTTGGTGAAGAAGTGAGCGCTTTGCCAGTTTTTTTTTCTCCGTTCGCAAACAGTCAAAGGTAATTAAAGAGAAATAAATAAAATGCATGCATGTTTTACGCCGCACATATCGAATCGCTCGAGTGCGAACACCGATAAAATTGCGCCCATCTTGGCATTTGCAAGTGGTAAGTTAATTATTTTTGCGGTGAGTTGTGAAAACGGTGCACAACGTTAAATCACAACGTCATTCAATAAATTACGGGGCAGTGACAACGGTTTCGGTTGAATTTGCATTAGATACGGAATTGAAAATCCGGTAGCGTCTCTCAGGGCCGGTAAAATGATCTGAATCAATTTGCCGTTTTTGATGCGACTTCAGCGAAGACTGTGTTCTGATTTATATTTCAATCACAAATTCGGTCGTTTTGTTCGAACACGTTTGTAACAGGCGTTTCCACATCTTTTGTATTTGTGTGGAATTTGTTGTGCCTTCTTAAATTTCGACTGGGTCTATTTCATACTGATGCTGGTTTTAAATTTCAGTGCCGCTTGCTGAACAACAAAAACAACAACACGAAAGAGAAAAAAAAAACGTTTCATTTCACATGAAAATGGCAACGGCTCAGAACAGAATGAAAAACTCGTTTTTTTTTTAATTGCAGGCGCGTTGATATGATCCCGTTGACATTTTATACCTGTTGTTTGTTTCATAATTAAGTCATAATAATCCACATGCCATTTCGATAACAATTTACGCCGAATAAGTGTTGAGCCATAGATCGCCAGTTTTTGTTTGCCATTGCCTCGCTTATTTTTCGTGAGTTGAGAGAGTTCGTTAGAGTTTGTTGGATTTGTAATGCGCACTATGCACAACACTCGATGTGCATCAGTATCAATATACCAAGAGCTATTTCAATAGCAACTTAATTTGCATTCACTGTTCGTTCATTTCTGTTTTTTTTCTCTCGCTCTCTCGACTAAGGTGTGTACGCGAGCGGGAGTGCGGAGTAATACCAAAAGATATTGGATTTCTGCTGTGTGTTTATTGTCTAAATGGAATTTAGATGTTATGCAAACGCGCACCAATTGCCATATCAAAAGAATGTACATTTCGCGAATTCGCCACAGGACATCATTTTACCATTAGCTTTATTATATACATTTTTTTTGTACATCAAATTTTGTTTTGTTTTGTTTGCTGTGGTGTGAGCCCGTTTATTTCGCGCGCAAATTGTAGATTCTTGAAATCGATGAGTACGGTGTTCTGTTGGCCGTGGTGAAGTAACACCATGTAAGACCGTTTGCCAAGTAAATTTTGTTTTGATAAATGAATTACGTAAATTCAAATGCAAAGAATAGCACGGAAAATGTGCACAAGATTTAAAAAAAAAAAAACACCTCAATTTTGTGTGTTCATCTTTGCAGTAAATTGTACTGGGTACGAGTAAACAATGCAATCAATAACAAGGCACTATCAATTGAATTGCTGTTGCTAACAATTCATTTATCTTTCAACCGGAGAGTGGAGAGAGCGAACTCAAAAGATTAAATTCGCTATTTGTGCATTACTTTGGGCATTCTAAACATTACAACAACAACAACAAAAATACTCTCACGAAATGTGCTGCTGTGCATATTATCGTCACGATGGCAACAAACACACACTCACAACCCAATGCTAAGCAAAAACCCATATTTATAAGATAACAACAAAAATGTACAATGGAATAAAACAAATGTTACAAGAAAAATGAAAATATGTTTGTTTTTTTTCGCTTCTCTTTTTTTGTCGCTTCATTTTTTTGTCGTTTTTTTTTTGTACGTTGTTGCCTTTCAAAAACAACTTGGAGTTTCAAGATAGAGCCCAAATGTAAATGCGATGATCGAAGCATGCAAAAAAAGCGAACAGCATACACGCTTAAATGAATCATATTGCACATTGCACATTGTGGCATATTTTTTGCCATGTTCAACTGAATGTGGCCCCATAGGCAGACAATAATGCCGCTAATGAAGGTGTCGAATGCGTTTCATTCCCGTCCTCCTGCTCTCTATCTTTGCATCTTTTTCACTTTGTTCGCTGTAAATATTTTGTTAGAAGCGTCAGTTTCAATGTAAATAGTCAATATTAAACACTATTTATTCTCCACACGCGCACAATATCACACTACACGTTTCTAATCTCGTCTAATTCACTTTCATCACAAATTACGGTGAATTGTCTTTTTTTCTCTTCGTTTTTTTTTTGCATTTTGCATTTTGTGTACACATTTACAAATGTTTGCCATTGCATTATGATTTCAATGAAATTGATGATCTTTTTGGTATTTGACAACAACAAAAATTGCTGTCTAGGAATTAGGAGAATTCATTGAATGCTGCCATTGCTTGCGTGGTGTTGTTGTGGCCTGTTGTTTGTACAATACTTTACATCTTTACAATCTTCAAGTGATTCATTAATCTTAACGACCAGTTAAGAAATTTCATTCACATCTTCAACCTTTTTTTTATTTAATGACGGCCCCCATATTCGTAATCTTAATTCTAGTAAAAGTGTGACGTGCTTTATTGATCTCAAATCGGTTAATTACGGCCTGAGTGTGTGTATGTGTGTGTGAGTGAGTATTGTGGGTAGTTTTATAAATGTGACAAATGCAAATTAAATGCCATATTTAACGAATTGAATCAGTTGGTTGATGCGAATCCAAGTGGGTGTTAAATCGTTTAATCAGCCGCAAATTTTCAATGGGCTTGTTTTTTCAGTATATTCTTTCGTAATATCTCCATTTTCCCGCTGAATTTACATTGTTCCGATTCTGTATCGGGGGCAAAGCGGGCGCTTGCCAGCCATAAATTCGTGCGCGCGCTTCCGTATTGAATTGCGAATTGAAAATGGTACACAATACACAGCGCTACAATACAAACGGCATTTGTACGTCGTTGCAATTTTCTATAGTGATCCATAGCATTTTGGGGTCTCTATATATTTTTTTTCTTTTTTTTTATTAAATACCCATTCAGCTGTCATGTGCACGGCGGCAATCGATGCAATAAATAAATTTGTATGCGCACATTATAAACAAATAAGCCGAACAAATAAAAAAAACCAACACCGTCCAAAAACGCTTAACATTTTCTTTCAACACATTTTGTGTTGGGCTCCTTCAATCCAGTGGGCTCGTTCGGATGGTGTCTGTGTATTTGTGTGAAAATTGTTCGATCATTCATTGCAAATTGGATATTGTGTGTGCTTGTGCCTTTGATTGTGCCTCGGCTTGTGCAGCAAACTCACCGTGTTTTGATGTGTGTGCCGTTTTTTTTGTGCAAAAGAGAGAAAAAAAAACTTTAATTGCACCTAAATGACTTCGACTTCGATATAAATAAGCCATGTTGTTTCAGTATCAATGGAAAATCGGCGAATAAGAGAACTGAATGATACATTGGAGTAGCCCTCAATATACGTGCAATGAATGAAATTCACGCAAACTCAACGGCGAAAAGGCCAACCATTGATTTCGATTGCATTAGACAGTCAAGCGACGTTTTTTGTTGTTGTTGTTGTTGAACTTTTCAAGTAATCGCGCTTATGAATCATTCGATGTGGTGTTGACTCAAGAGAGAAAAAAAACAAGTAAAAATATTTGCTCTATTAGTTTTAATTAAAAACATAAATTGAACACTATTTTAGATCACAACGAATGTGTGAAACGATTAGATAGATTCAATACACTTTTTTCCATCGATCGTTTAAGTGAGCTGACTTCATCGCCGAGCACTGTAGACGAAAAAAGAATTGCGATCGCGTGTTTACGTGCGAATTTATTGTGAAAAACAAAACAAAAAACACAGCGAACTAAAGAACCAACTGAGCAAAATGGCAACCGTATTTTCGGTTATTAACTAGGGACAGAGTCAGAGACATAGCCAAAGCTAGAAAAGAATTTGATTGCTATCGACTCACTGTTTACACTGTCTTATTTGGTGGGCTCACACATCGGCCAACTTTAGTTGCAACAAAAAAGGCAAAAACCCATTAAAACATTGGCTGGTGATGTGGTGATTCATTCATCTGGACACTAGTAAATAAAAGTTGTATTCCATTTAACATCGCACGCAATGCCTCCGCATGTGGTTTTATTCATTGGTAAAAATGGGCATTGTCTGTTGAACAACAGCCAGTCTCATCAAATTGGATCTGAACGATCGATTACAAAAACTCATTGAGCGAATATAATCAAATTGAATGACAATTCGATTTTTTTTTTGTTTTTCGTTTTGTTTTACTATTAACAAACCTTCGAGGCATTGACTCATGCACAATAGATTTGGGTTATACAACGGAGAAATTCCATTTTACTGCAGACATTTCAGTATGAAGCTGAATTAAATTGGTAAAATGTGTTTATGTAGCTGACAAATGTAATGGAATAATTTTCCATTCGCAATCCAATCGTCAATTTCAACGAACGGAACAAATGTAGTGAGAAAAAAGAACGGCCGAAACTATGCGCATTTTCACATCCGCATTAAAAATTTATAGCATTTTTCAGTTTTTATACATTTTTTTAAAATCAGTCTTTATGCAATTCGATACCTCCAAAGCTAATGTGCAGCATGATGCAAGTGATAGAATGCGCGCTCAACAACAATTGTTAACAACGGTATAAAAAAAAGCATTGCGAATATGCATACAAAGGGCATTAGAAAAGTAGTGAGAAATGCATTAAAATGAAAATAACGAGAAAAAAAAATTTAAACAAAAAATGATGTTTTAGGAGAAAAAAGTCACTACGAACAACAACAACAAAAAACAGTTATTTTTGCTGTCGATAAACACATAACATTGTTTGCTCACATCGAAATGAATTCATTTTTAAACAGTTTACATGTTCTCTTTGCTCACGCTTATTCACTTTCGAATCAGCCCGACCAAAGCCAACCATGAACTGTGCGAAATCAATTGCAATTGAAATGTAATTGTCTGAATAAAAATGACGACCAAATTTAAATATTTTCACTCGTGCGCATTTCGTGTAATCGCGAGTGACAACACAAAAGGAAGGAAATATCATAAAAATGCAGAAAATTCAATTATTTATTTTTTTTTATCGTATCGACCAAATGGGAAACCCTTTTGGTGCTGCTACAACAATTCTTTCTCACTATCTCTCAATATGGTCGTTCGCTCTCTCTCTCGGAATCGCTGATTATGAAGTCATTTGGCAATTTTTGAACAAGCCATAGCCATCCATTTGCAGTGATACATATATTTACTACCTTACTTTCTATCGTTTTGCTGCATACACATATGCATGGGACATTGGTAAATCCCATATCGAAAATCATTCTACAATTGGTGCATTTTGGTGCTAAAAAAATTGTTTCGGCAAAAAGGTCATAAAAATGACTTTCACATTGCTTTAAATTGTTTGCACACATTTTTCGAAATGTGCGACATTAAGCTGTTTCTCAATATAAATGGACAAATATTCGAACAACAACAACAACAACAACAATAACAACAGAAAAAAAGAATATGCCCATAGAGAGAAAATGATGGAGTTATGTGTGCTGTACAATCGGTCATTTTATCAATATGGACAATTTCCATCGATGCATAAGTTGAATTTGCAATGCAATTCAAATACCGTTTCACTTCTCATCGTCGTCTCTGTCTTTTCTTCAATAAAGTAATAGTAAATCAATCCTTTTTTGTATGAAAATGGCACTCTCGTTTTTATTGTATTCCAATTGATATATAAAAGACACGAACAGCACTTTTTCATCGCTTTTCTCTTAATTCGATTTCAATGCCATTTATGCAAACTCCGTACAATTGAAATTCATCTCAATGGGAAATTAAAAGTCCGTTGCTTGAGCAAATGCTTTTAAAATTGACTTATGGCTGAATGTGCACACCATTTTTACGCCGGTTATGGGTTTGTTTTGTGCGTACGCATCGATTTGACGGATTCATTTGTAGATTGCCATAATCGATCGACACACAGATGGTGTTATGTGTGCAACACACAACAGAGCCCCATTGCCAATCACAACGGCGATGGAAATATCGAAAAAAGGAAATAACGAAATAAAAAAACACGCACACGCTTCATATGATCTATTTGGTAAACGGTCGTACGGGTGTGTAATTTTAGAATTGATCAAATGTTTACTTCTGTTCAAAATCGTTTTTTCCGCTTTCACTGCCAACTGCTAATGCTAAACACATCACAAATGCATGTATGTCGCGATACAACGCTAGACATTGCATTAAATGCGTTGCACAGAAGCTATAAACAATATTTTCAAATTATAAACGATCTATAGAAGAAGAGAGAGAAAAAAAACCGTGTGTTGCGCGACGACCGAGAGAACAATTCCGCGTGATAGGCACGTGCACTGCATTATTTTGGGTAAACAAATTCGAGAAATGAACGAAAAATCACCCTTGTTTGTATTTTGCTGTGCAGCTGCATCCATACCAATTATCTTTGATATATTTTTCAACCTTTTTTTTCCATGAATTTACCAACTCAAATGCACGTCTGTCAGTTGAACTATTGTCAAACTGTTATAACAATTCTCGAATTGAAAGTTTGAAACAAATGAACTGTGTAAAAATCATAAATAAAGAGAACATGTTCAGTTGAATTTTAAAGGTTCGTGAAATGATCTTGGAAAAAAAAGCTGTCACACTCGAAGTGTTGAACAGCTTTCTTTCGCTTCCAAATGTATTCGATAAAAATAACTGTCGATTGGTTCTGGTTGAGAGCTCAACCTGGTTCTAAGCTGTACAAGTTGAGTGATCGCTACATAAAATCCCATTTACGTGCTGTTATAATTAGAGTGAGAGAACATTTGGCGTTAATTAACACGAGGGTTGTACCATCCATTCTACATTCTTATCTCTCAATTTTGATCGATTTCCCATTCATCAACTGACTCTCATAGTTCAAAAACGCACTTACGAGATCGTCAATGTGGAACGCACTCAATTGGATTCCAATAAAAAAAAAAGATGATTCCCCTTTGTTGAAAGCAGCCAAGCAGACAAAGAGAAATGACCAACGAAAATTGATCTGCATAACAAAGCGTGCTCAGAACCATTCGATTGATGGATCATTTTTTATGGTTCCAGTGTTGATCATAATGTATTTGTTATCGCATCAAACACAATAAACAAACAAACAAACAAATATTTTTGATTCTGTGGTTTATTAGAGCCCGGTGGTTCATTGTTGACTCTGCACAATGCAGTGACTTTTGGTCATTGTTCATTGTGATTGCTAAAATTAATATCAACATCAACGTTTAAAAAAAAACAGTGAATTTGATTTAGATGAATACATCAAAAATCGTTTGTCGAAAAGTGACTTTGGCGTCTATTGTTGTGTCACGAAATTTAATGGTTTTTTTTTCGTTCTCTTTCACTCCAACCATGGCACTAATGCAGTTTCAACTCAATTTTGAAACGCACACCAACAACAACAATAATGAGGCGGAACAACTGGTTTAATGTTCAGATAACGATGATGACTTGATGACGTTGATTTGTTAACAAAGCCACGTGTGTATTGTTTGTCGTTAGTATCCAAAAGTTTATGTTGATCATCAAAGACCTTTGAAACAAATGTATAATATTTTTAGTTGTGATCACAAATATTAGTATGTGAATTGATTTTTTTTCAAGCTAATGCTCATTTCCATTGAATGAAATGTAATTTTTATGTTTTGTGCAGTGTGCGTTTCATCATCAACATAATCACCAAGCGATCGTTCATGCTTCAGCACCACTCATGCATTGTTTGGACATAGAAACGCTAATGCCATGATGAAATCACATGACTTACGTTTCATTCAGATTTGTTTTTTTTTTAGGTTAACCATTTTTTTTAGAAAAATCGGGAACTCTCAAAAAATTTCGTTTGTAAAAAAAATGGAAATGAATTCATAATTTACTTTAAAGTAGTAAAGCTAATTTCAAAGCTGATAAGAGACGGCCTGTGTGAGGGCTCTGGAGGACCCAGGAACATATGTAAACAGCCGTTCTTCCACATTTCGTTGCACTCAAAAAGCAGGTAGTAAAACTGGATGTATAAAATGTGAAACCCAAACCGAACCAATTTACCAAAAATATAAAATGAATGAAATGAGAAAAAAGAAGAAGAAAACAAAAACCAACTTGACATAAGGCTTTGCATTTTGGTCTTCCAATTCACATCTAAGTTTTTCTTCTTTCTCTCTGTGGCACTCAAACAAAACCAAATTAATCGTTTGTTATTCCATTTTCCAACTATTTAATCTGGCGCATTTTATCTTTGGAAAAAAAATGTGCATTATTATCGTTGTTTTGGGATTTTTTGGTGTTCCATGTTTGCATTTGTTTTGTGTGGTCATAAATGATATGAAACAACCGCATGAAGAATGCACAAAGAACGAACGATAAAGAAAAAAATATACGAGCGGCTGTTTGTGAATGTCAAAATGTGATCCGACAATTTTTCAAAGGCCTTTCAAGTGGTTTTATTACGATCTGAGACCATAGAGAATTAGTCTATGTTCTGCTTTTTTTCGATGTATGAATAAATGTTTGGCACTTTAGATGCATCAACAGCTGACACAAACATGCATTTGTCACAGCAAAAGAGAAAATACGGGCAATTTTAACTACGTGAAACCAAACTAAGTGTCTGCAAGATGAGTGATCATTGCAGAAAAAAAATGCTGATGCATCATTTTGACATCAAAAGACATGTTTTTAGATATTCTAAATAAATTGGACACATTTTTCATTGGATTCAAAGAAAATATGTATCGTTTCCCATGAGATACACACATATGCACAACCCAAATCAACTGAAATACCGTGATGCATTCATATTAAATTTAATTTTCCGTCAAACACTGCTTTCTTTCATGTTTTTTTTTTCAACATTCTAAATCACCAATTTAAACACAGAAACCATGAAAAAAAAACTTACTTTGACTTTATCTAAGTACGATTGCAGCTCGGCGTACGGATCCTCATCAAGATCATCAACGAATAAGTCATCATCGGCCTTTGTCACGGTTCTTTCTGTACTTGGGCTGTCGCCACTGTTATTCACACCGCTGATTTTGTCATCGTTCGTTGCATTTTTTTCTCGTAATTTATCACAATTATTTCGTTTGTCAAACGAAACGTTACGGCTGCCGCCGTTGTCGCTTACGTTTGTTTGTTTATCGTTGCATTTATTTGAATTTGGCAGCCGTCGCTCGTCATTTTTGAACAACATAACTGTTTCCTCTTCCGGTCGATGCATTAAATAATCAGCACCAGGGCTGCTGTCAACCGTATCAATTTCTCCACCGTCATTCGCCTTTTTATCGCTTGGCACCGTATTTGCTGCTGAAAGAAACAAACAATATTGATATTATTGTTATTAATGGGGAAGAAATTGTTAACAACTAAAAACTGTTTAAAATCGAAAAAAAATTCATTTAAAATTGGTTTCAACTGTTCAACCGGTGGGTTTCCGATTTATGTGTTTGGCGCCTTTGAACATTTTCACAAGAATGAGCCATTAACATTGAAAAGCATAACACAAAATACGGCCGTTGAACACATATTTCTGAAAGGAAGTGAAATTAGTGTCGGTCTGAGGATAAGCCGTCGTGTTGTTGAAAATTTATGACACAAATTGAGTTGTCATACCTTTTTTTTAATGGAAATGTTAAAAAAAAAGCAACCGAACAAAAAAACTATTCGTTTTATCAACAAAAATATTTTGTGGATTATGAGAGAAAAACATGCTATTTTCCTTTATTTAGGTTAGAAGAACCGAAGACACATTGACCTATTCCAATGCTGCAGATTATACATTCCATGTTTTCTTTTCCGTAGGTTTTTTTCCCAACTCAGCATGACATCGTTTTTGAAAATTATTTTAAGACAAAGCGTGAGCATTGTTTTGAATGAAATCTTTCTCAAAAGCATCATGCGAAGAACACGCATTTCATCGTTGCGAGAAGTGTAAATCAAAACTTAAAATGCGTGAAGAACAAGTCACGCTATGTCAAGAAAAAACGCGATGAAATACGTAGAGAAGTCATATTTAGAGTCATATTTATTAATACGCAAATTGAAAATCCAAAGTCAAACAAATAATCCAATTAGCCACAATTACGAAAGTGATTTCAGTGAATAAACCTTTTCAAAATATAAAAAAAAAATTGTCAAACAAAGCGATCAATTTGACCTCTGTTGAAATTAACACTTTTTTCCCATCATATCTTTCTCTTTCTCTCTGAATTCATTAACGAAAAACCAATGCCACGGCGATAGCAGGTGAAAGAAGCGTCAATATATTGCAAAAAAGGGCCGAAACAAATGCGGTCGAATGTTCTTTTCATCACGTTTTTGTCTTCATGCATTTTTTTTTGACGGAATTTATGTTTTAATTAATTCTTGCGTGTTTTTGGTCAGTCATTGATCGTTTTACAAAACAAAGAGCATCGGCGGCGGCAGCGGCGGTGGACTACTACGGCCCGACTGAACGAACATGAGAAAAGAAGCGAAACAAGTATGCACCAAAGGACACGATTTTGTTGTGTACATTGTGAATGGTGTCATGAAATTGAATACCAAACATTGTTGCCATTGTGCCTGTTCAACTTTGGCATGGTTTTTTTTTCTTTCTCTTGAATTTTCGCTGTTTCTGTAAGAAAGAATGAAGCAGGTGAAGAGAACTGCAAAGAATCGACACGAAAACAGCTGAATACAAAAACAAAAATCCGTGATAAAAGAAACAACGATGCATGATGGGCAAGCAGCGCGCATTACAATATGTACCATCATCATTACCATCGAGCATCGAACGGCACAAAGATCGGCCAAAACTTGTAGCACCGCATAATTGCACGGTTCTCTCATATTTTTGTGTGGCACGAATCAAAGCAGCAATATAATGCTTTTGGCTGCTCGACCAAAACAAAAAAGCCACGATAAAAACAAGATGAAAAGGTCGAATTGAATGGTCTTGCTAAATGGGCAGTTTGTAAGGCGGGTAATTTTGCGTTTTTGCTTGCGCGTGTGATGCGCTGCCAAAGCATCGGCTGTTATGTGTGTTAAAAGAATAATATGAAAAATCACTAAATGAAAATGTAAATGTGGTATCGCCGCAAGGCTCATTTTCGGCATTGACGAAGGTTGTGTGCACTGAACTCAACGCATGCGTAATCTGATGCATTATATCATTTTACTGCCATTATTATGATGTGCTCATCTCACAAAATCTTCTCTCGATGTGTTCACATTGTGTGGATTTATGTGAAACACCAAAATAAAAGGTAGAAAACAAAATTCATTTCGATTTATTTAAAAACCATGAAATATTCAAATTTTGTTGTTCGTTTATCAATTTTTCAAGCTTGCAAATTGAATGGCAATGAATGTCGGCATTTTGCAATGAAATGGCATAATTTAAGTTACACGAGAAAAGAAACTCCTTCACACGTGCAAAGTGGTAACCGAACGAGAATAAAAAAACAACAACAACGACGACGACGACGACGACGAAGTCTGTGTTTGCCTTGAACAATTTCTCTTTCATCGAAAATTCATTTTCGAATGGCTTAGTTTCTAAGCATCATCTATTTTTAAATCCTTCGCACGTGGCCTGCAGTTTCATTGTGTCCGTTGCATGTGTGCAGTTTTGTAGTGTGCACACATGGCTTGTGATGACGTGAAGATGCACCTTGACAATGAAACCAATTCATCACTGTGCAAAACTTAACGTCTGTATGCTGTTTGCTTCTTTTTGTTTGCTAGTTTTTGTGTGTGTTTATTTTGTTATATATCTTACAGCTCATAAAAAGATCAAGCCTCTTTTTATCTCATTTCATTTCATTTTTTACATTGCTTTTTTTGCAATTTGTTTTAGTGAAAACAATTTATCTGATTAAGTGGCGCCAAGCCCATAATTATATCGTTCAGTTTTTATCGTCTATCGGTGAATACGCAAATTATTAATCAAGTCTGCTCCTTTAACACGAATCGCGTATTTATCTTCATTCAATCAAACAGTTTGATTCAAACTGAAGTAGGCTACTTCTACAAATGAATTTCGAACGATGCTATTCATTACGTATGAATCGCTGGTGTACTATGAAATGGGAGCAATTTGATGGTTAATAAAAAAATCATTTTAATTCAATTATGAGCGAAATTCGTAAATTAACGAATGATTTTTTTTTTGGGCATGGCCACATATGTGTGCATTGGGATGTGCTGAGTAGTTTCTCAGTTGAATTCTATTTAAATTCATTGTTTGAACTATAAGTTTGGGTCTTTCAATCGCAATGTGAACAATAATGTTTGATTAGATTTCACAAAATTCACATATACCATTTAAAATGATCTACAAGCTACGGTCAATGAGGCACCATAAAATTAACGATCATACGATTTCGTCATTGTCAAAGGTGAAAAAAAAATCGTCTCCGAATTCCAATTGCATTGACGCGACACCGATTTCAACATCAATCAATGTGAAATTGAAATTATCAATCGGAATGGCAAAGCACATTCCAAACAACCAAACAAACAGCCATTTGGCGACAAATCAATAAAATCGCAAATTTTTTTTCCACTACGCTGTGCTCCCTCTCTGCTATCTAAATGGTCTGCATAATTGTATGGTTTTTAAAGTGATGCTGACTGATCATGATTTAAATGAAACAATCAATTTACTAAATTGCCATTTAAATAGCGGGAAAAAAAAGAAATAGAAGAAGCCACCCGAGTCCAGTGAATTGAATTGAGCTGAATATTCATTGAAACGTGTTTGCAAAATCACATCTAATACAACTAACACGAGACAAGAATGTTGTTGTGTTTATTCGGCCTCGTGAGAAAACAAGCGCGACCCGAAACAAAATAATAGGATGCAATCGATCGCAATACGTTGTTGATTATTTATGAACTAAAAACTATTAAAAGTCAATAAATAATGTCAAATGAGAATTTATGGTGGACGGAAAATGGAAAATATCGTACTACAATTTGGCATAAAATACGGCTTCATCAAAATGAAGATTTTAATTTTGCACCCAAGTTGCAATGATAGTGAAACAAGCAAATCGTTTGCGCCGTCTCTTTATTTTGCACGCAATTTCGAGCAAAACAGTGAAGAAGAAGAAGAAGAAGAGGAAAAAAAATGTTTTTCAATTCGAAATGGAAATAGAAATAAAATGCGAATTTGAACCGATTTCTCTGGCCAAATGCGATAATTTACGAGGTAAATTAATGCGATGAGAAACAACACCGGCGAAAACAACAACAGAGATAGAAACAGTTATTTAGAGACTTTCTATAAATCATACGCTCGTCTGGTGGTGTTTTTTGTGGTTCGCCGCGCAAATAGCCCAAAAATTGTAAACATAGAGATTGAGAAACAGAAAGAATGAGACAGAAACATAGGCATCTTTTGGCCGCACATAGACAACATATGATTTGTAGTCGGCGGCTGTGGCGGCCCTGCAGAAGAGGTAAACAACAAGAATAAGAAATATGAAAACATCGGATAATCGGTATGTTAGTTGTATAGATTATGATAACGATTTTGCGCGCCACGGTCAATGTTTCACAGCCCATCAGTGTTTGTGTGCATGCAAGTGTGCATCTAAATTTCAAAGCGAAAGCACCACTTTAGCTATCAAACCGAAGACATTTATTATGGCCATTAAGTCATAATCAAAAAAGAGTTGAGTAAATTAAAAACAGCACGAATTACCTGAAAACGAGTACTTTTGCCAACATCAGAATGTTTATGGCCATTTATAAGAGTCGCTTTTTTGCATGCGATTGCAAAATCCATGGCCAAATGTAAGTGCCCTTGTGTGTGTGCGCGCAAGCGCCGATGCACCGAAAAAAAACACACACATTTTTCTCATGTAAAAATATGCGCTTTTATTTGTGTATGAAGAAACATCCGAGCGGGATAATTGGGTGGACCACCACAGACTAAACAAGGATTGATCTTGTTTTACATAAAAATAAACAAATATTGGAAAATGGCGTGCGATACATCTTCTTGTAAATCACCACACAGCCACCGTACATACTCTCGATCACCAGAGAAATGTTGGCATTTCAAATTTGCCATTTAAATTTATTCCAATGATTCTGGGTGGAACAAAAAAGAATTGGTTTTTTTCCCATTTCACATCAAACTAGAACATTTTCATCGCAATTATCCGTTTGTAATGTAGATTTGGACTATTCGACAAAGTGAAATGCCACGACGCAATAATCGCGCTCTGGCACAGTTAAATGTGTCATATTTGTTTAAGCCATTCGCAGTATGCATGTCTTCTCATTGCTCATGCCAATTTCAAGTTGATGTTTGGTGTGTGTGTGTGTGTGTGTGTGTGTGTGTGTGTGTAAGTGAATTTACATGTTTCTATGTTTTCGAATTACGAGGCCATCGAACGGATTTCGCTGTTCAAATGCATCCAGCAGAAGTGGAAATGTTATGGAAATCATCAACAATAACAACAGAATAAATATGCCCTTAACATTTTCATACCAATCATGCATTTGTGTGCTTTACTTCTAAAATTGTTATTTTTATGATTTGTATATTGTGTATGGCTCTTTTTTCTTTTTTGTTCTCTTCAAAAGCCTATTTCATGTTCATGGCCTTTTGTTTGCTCGTTAGACCATCTAAACCTAATCTTGGGGCAACAAATGGTTTTGTATCCATTTGTTTTCAAGCATTGTGTCTATGTTGTTTTCTTCGTGAGCTCGTTTATTTTGGTTAAATTTATTCGTTATATTTTTTTGTTGTTGCATAAAAACATGCGTTTGTATCGACGAATAATTTGACGATTTGAATTGCATTTACTTCACGTGTTGAATTTGAGCGGCTGCTATATTTTCTGGATTAGATCTGTTAGACAGCAGAATATACACATGAAACTGTGTTTAAAACATGTAAAATTCAGGAGTAATAAAATGAAAAATCAACGAAGCGACAACTTGAACATTTAACATGATCTCACATTTGAAAAACAATGTGGCGAAAAAAAAACCTTTGAAATTGTACATATTAAAAGAGTGTTTCTCATGAAATTCTAAATGTATATTGTAAATTCACAGCTTAAGAGTCAATCGGAACCAGTCCAAGTGCGCCATAAAATCCATTGAACAAATCTAAATTTTATTAAAATTCAAACAGCGCAAAACAAAACAAACAGCGTGTTTTGTGTTGCGATATGCTTAAGCATTAATGCGGCACAGCGTTCCGATTGTAATAAGGCAAGAAAATAAAAGCGAATTAAACCATGTAATAGTCATACCGTTGTCACAGTGATGTGATATCCCGCTGCTGCGGCCACATTTCGATTCCGTGGTTGACGCTACGATATCATCATTCAATTTTTTGTGATTATCACTTGAAGCGGTGCCGATGTCGGTGTCGGCACAACCAGAAGCTGTTTTTGGAACGCCATCGCAATCAGTTGTAATGACACCGACATTATCTGGACTGTTCGATATGCCGCGTTGACCTTTTTCATCGTGTTTATCAGCGCATTTCGATGGATTGGATAATTTGTGCAGTACATTGCTGGTGGCAGCCAATGCATTTGGCCCGTGGCGATGATTTATCACATCGGTGTGTGATGGCCGGTTGCTGTTACTGTTGCCATTACTGTTATTGGCGTTGTTTGTTGTACGAAATAAAACTTTGTTATCATGCACTGGATCGATGTTTGTTTTGGCTGTGCCGTTTTTCAATGGTTTCTTTGGTGGTATTGGCGGTGGCATTGATTTTTTCATCACATTATTATTGTTTCGATCACTTTTTGTTGTACTTGTCAGTGAATATGGTTTGGCTGGTGCCGGTGGCGATCCATGCGCTATTGAACCATTGGTCAACTTTTCAGACGCATCAGAATTTGAATTCTGAATTATCGTCGTTATCTCACGCATTTGGGACATTTCCGCTCCATTGAATGCTCATCGGTTGGCCATCAGGAACACACTGCACGAGAGATTTGATAGAAGGAGAGAGAGAAAGAAAGAGAGAAAGAGAGAGAGACCGAGAGAGTGAACAACGTCTGAAATGAAAGGTAAAACATGAAAAATACATTAGTCAAGTTATGAATAATGTGCTTTGGAAATCGTCGATGCGACCACTGGCCGCACAATCAATTAAAGAAATGTTAAATATATATTTTTTTTTCGGGACATAAAACGCAGTTTTGGTGTTATGATGCACAGCTATCGATAGCAATCGTTTGATCTTTGCCGCTGTTGCGTGCTCAGTGCTCACCCAAAACCATCCCACAGCACACATTGTGTAATGCATGAGAAAAAAGCAGTTCACCCAACGCCAAAATCATCATTCGTACCGTGTGTGTGTGTATGTGCATCGCCGCTGATGATTTATGTTTTAATCGAGTTACATTTGACAGGTATCGATTTCGTTTTGAATGGGAAATATTAATCAAAAGAACGTTCCGAAAAATGATACCCGGGACATCGAATCGGCACAAGACAGAACAATGTTGAAATACAAGCTAGGTAAAACTGAATCATATATCATAATTTTTTTTGTGTGGTTCTTTGCTTTTTTTAATGGTTCATTCCCATTTCCCAAGTGTCTTGAACCAAGACAATCAACATCAACGACATAATTACAAAGCTTTTTGAACGATTCGTTCCCAAATTAAATATTATGACGTTCCATTTATGCGGCGGAGACATTTTCGTTCCATCATTTTGGTTGTGAAATTTATTGATATCGGTGTAGATTGACAGGCGGTGGACTGAAAAAAAAACTGTCTTTCGGTGTGATTTCAGTAAGTTAGATTATCTCTCAGCTTCCAGTATGTAAAAAAGTCTCGAGTTGCTATGCAAATAGCCACGGTTGACGTAAACCATTTGCGAAATACTTAAGACGGATCAATTATTGAATTTGATTAATGAATTTGACCAAAACCATTCTCTTTTTCATTTTCAAAGAACAAAAAAAAAACACATGAAATGAGCCTAGAAATGAGCACACTGAGCACAAGCGCACACATTCTCTCTCGAACTAATCAACATTTATTATAATTAACAATTGAATTGAAATTCCAGTGCTAAGTATGAAATAATTAATTTGTATGACGATGAATATTCAAACCGTGCAGTTTCACAGTCAAGTTGTTGAGCGTCATGTGAATGAAGTGTTTGTGTGGTTTACCAGATCTTTACGTCTTTAGCACAAACTATTTTACATAAATTCAAAACTATTATCCGCACCCAAGCAAATAAGAAAAATTGCGACTTAATCTTGTTTCAGATGCTTGCGCACGCAAAGACACAACCAAATCATTTAACAAATTATTAATGGATTTCGCGTCATAAAAAAAATAAAGAGAGGGAGAGAGAGAGAGAGAGAAAAAAAAATGCTAGAAAATCTATTTAAAGTGCGCATTTACTTTGCGCATTCTTTTTGAAATGGGAATAGTCACTATTCAATTGTGTGATGTTCACAAGCGAAAAGTGTTCACGATCTTAAATCTAAAGAATCGTCTTAGAACAACAACAACACCAACAAAAATATTGAATGAGAAAGTGTAAATATTTCCTCATTTAAAACAACACTCAAAGGAAATGCAGCTAACCTTAAACGCGAGCGCTTTATGTTCTAGTCTGATACAATGCGTGAGAATTGTTATAAGTCTATTTGCAACATGAATAGATCGGTTTGTTCGGGTTGTGAAACGTCTGAAAATTGCATTTAGATGTAAAATGTGGTGGAGAGCGACAGGCGTTCGTGTTGGAATGAATAATTGCATGCATTCATTAAAATATATATAACAAATGTATCGATTTGTTAAGCTCTTTCTCTGTATCTCACTCTGAGCCCAACGACCGACGACGACCACGACCAACGATTCATATCATGCGAATGAAATATAGACTCTCGAAGCGTTTTACGTGGCCTGTTCGCCCGGGTGAAGTGTTTTTGTCACATTTGACAAAGTCGTGACTTAATAAACAAAATCAATGACTGTTAAAACATTGGGCAAAGCAATTGTACGATAAAGCAAAAAAAAGAATGAACGAGCATCCAAACCACGAAGAATGCATTTCGAATTCGAGTATTTTGGATTGAAATCAATTCGTATTCACGTACAAATAAAAGAAAAAAGTAGAACCGAATTGGCTTGAAAATGTCAATATTTGAATTGATTGCCAGCTAATTCGTTGTAACTGTCGTTTCTTGGCTCGTTCGTTAGCAGGTTTATTGTGCACAAACATTGTTGATTATTTGCGCGAACTCACACACAATGGAACATTGAGCAATGGCATTTTTAACGTGTGGGCCGACGAAGCAAACATTTCTCATTCGAAATTAACCGTTGTGCTTTCAAAACAATTAGTTATTGGTACAGGTCTTGTCGTCACTTCATTTTGCCGTAAATTTATAACGGTACATTTAATATTCATTTATGATCGGAGTGGCTCATCAGAAACGTGTCGAACATTTGTTGTTTTTTTTTTTAAATTTTGGTTCGTTGTTCATTACTTTGATAACATATTGGGAGATTTTATTTTAATGAAAATAATTTGTGTAATATCATCGATGACACAACAAACTGTTTTGTGTTCGTGCATGCGTTAATGAGTCGGTCCGCTCCATCCATCGGCTTATTTTTGTTGTTTAGCATCTCGTGTTTTTTTTTCTCGGGTGTCAATTAACATTTTCGCATCTACTTTTGGTCGATTGACAGCGCCAAAGTGATGTTTTACGTGCCAAACTATCCAATGCCATAATTATCACATTTTATCGAAAATGTGAAAAAGCAGACATATTTTAACAAGAAAATATCGTACCAAAAATGGATGCATTACTTTTTTTCATGTCGCAAAATTGACGTCTTCAACACCAGCATTAAAAAAATTGATGTTTTTCTTCGAAAAAGAGAAAAAAAAATACACACACAAAATATATGCCAAAGTGAGTCAACGCTTTTATTTCAGAGCATGCGAAGGTAGCTGCCGGTAATTGCATCGAAATTGAATTGCATTTTCACCGCTTAATGAGGAGAAATCAAATAAATATTACGGACCTTGGAATTCGACCTGGTACATCGATTAATGTTTTCAAAACCGAAACTGATTTGAATTGCAATTGCATTTGGTTGAATTATTTTCGCGGGGCCAGAGTCGTTTTTGCTCTCTCTCTCTCTCTCTCTCTCTCTCTCTCTCTCTCTCTCTCTCTCTCTCTCTCTCTCTCTCTCTCTCTCTCTCTCTCTCTCTCTCTCTCTCTCTCTCTCTCCCTCACGCTCATGCACTGGCACAAAATTCACATGAAACAATTTTGATAATATTTCTTTTCTTATCTGCCAATTGCTTGGCCTGAGCCTGTGACTGGGACGGAGAGAGTGAGAGCCGGGAAAAAAATCGTATTTATTTATTTATTTGTAGGCCATTTGAGCGAGTCAGTGCACAATGGTTATGTTGGTGATATCTCTTTTATTATGGCCAGGCTTTTTTGTTGTTCAGTTTCGGTCGTCTGTTTTTGTTTTTTCCTCGTCAAATGCTTCCTGCTCTCGAGATAGCATTTCACATGGGCTCGCGCCGTTGCACACATAAATTATTCTTGTTCAACTCCCCGAAAAAGATAACTATCGTAAATAACTTGATTTATGTGTGTTGATAACCGCTTTGTTGGTGCATTTTTGTGAATCGACCATTTCGAAGCTTCGATTCACTTTGCATTTTGAGAGCCTGTGTGCTTTTTACTTTGAATATAAACACTCACAACACATTTATTTGGAGTACTTCTTTCACTGCACGCTGTACAGTTGTACACGGTAAACTCTGTGCAACAAGAAATGAAAAGAAACAAAAAAAAAAACGGTATTTTCCAACGTTCTGTTCCAATGGCAGAGAAAGAGTAATTAATTAATGGGATGTTTATGTAATTTTAACATACGATATCATTGCACCGAGTTGCTTTCCATTTCCAATTTGATCAACGGCAATCGATTGAGCAGCATCGTAAAACAAAGGCTTTTTGAATATTTGCCGATAATCGTGTTGCTGCATTTTTCGAAAGGTTTTTCAAGATTTTAGGTTCCGTTGTTTGGTGGTAGAGTCTGTAGACACTTGCAATTTGTTTGGCTTTTTCGTCTGCAAAATCCAAACCTTTATCAGAAGGATCAAATCTTAACGAGTAAACGAAAACAACAACAATTACAACAACAACAAAATTGCCAAGCATTTCAGTTATTTCAAGTGCCGTTGCAAAGATCACAATTGATACCAAATTGAAACCTCTGTCGATTGCGAAATGGCCGCCAGTTTTAAGCAAACATACAAATCAAAGCATAAACGGAATATTCGGTGATAATATTTGGCCCCAAACCAAAATATTTCATTCATAATTTTGGTTCTACCCATGAAACAAGCAGTTGAACAATTTTATTACAGTTCTTAATGTAAAAACACAAATTTGTACTTTTGACCAACTTAATTTCTGCTTTCTCAAGCGATAAGATAGTGAAATTTGTAGAATTGACAAACATTCATCAATTCATATGTCAATAGTTTGAAAACGAAGCCTTGACAGTTCGTTATGTGAACATCATTTCTGGGTCGCTTTATCACCTCACACAGTGATATGGGTTATTTTTTAACATTAAAACTATTCCTAGTTATCAAGAATTGGCTGTCATTTGTTTCTCAGTTTTACATCGATATTTATGAAATCTTGTCACATATTTCTACTCATTAACTGTCACTCCTTTGCATGGAACAACTGTTGTTTTGTTAAAACGTTACAATTACCAAGTTCAATTGTCATCTACGAATTTCAATCTCTTTTTGAATAAATGCTATTCAACTTTCATATGATTTCTTATGGGAAATTTCACTTCTATCTCATTCAAAAGATGTGTGTCACCCAAATCGAGCAAGTTTTGAAAGATGAAAGTTGATTGTTCGCCCACATTTATGTCTTTTTTCATCTGTAAGTTGCAAATCACTTTGATTATGAATAATTTTATTGTCATCGCTAAATGGATCTGATTTCCCAGTCATTTATTCGCCATATTTTACAAAAATCCATAAATCTTCTCTCGTTATGAATATACATTTTAAGCTATGAACATTATGTTCGTTCGAAAAAAAAATTTGTTCCAAATTGTCTGAAACATACTCAAAACCAATTTCAGGCTAAAATTCTAAAAAAAAAAAATTGTTCGTTGCCATCTCTGATTCCATTCTCTAATTTGATTCCTCTTTTGATTTCATGACAAAATGCACTCCTCAACGTGTAACGAATAATTTTTATTTTAAATTCGATTTCTCTAGATTTTCCTCAAGACGATCGACTTGGAGGCCATGTGATGCCTTAAGCCAACACAAAAAAAAACACATGTTTGAATGTTGACAAGCAATGCAAATAAGCAAAGCAAATAGAAAAAAAAACGGCTGACAATAATTTTGAACAAATTGGTCAGATTGTGATCAGTCAACACCCAGCGTATTTGTGTTAAAGTGGATTTTTCAAGTTAAAACCAAATAAATGTTGGAATGATCAGTGGATCAACATGTGTTTGAATGCTATTCGATGGTCGCGCACATCAATTTATTGTTTAAGCTCTAACTAAATTATGTCACGTCACACCAACGATTTTTAATCTTGGCTAAAAATATAATCGTTTCCAGTTTTATTTTGAATGTCATCACGAAATCGCTAAAAATTTCTTTCTTATTTTGCAAACATCCGACAAATTCCAAAGAAAACAGAGAAACAAAGTTGGCATTTGCAAAAAACTTGCGATTCGAATGACATCATCAGTACCACTTCTGTTTATCGAATTCCATTTTCTTAAATTGGATAATATTCGAGTTTTTGCATGATAGAACCGTTTCATTAACACATTAATCGATTCTGACGCAAAATTGTTCGTTCGCACATCGTATATACATCTACAGAAAAATAATACGGCGTGTTTTTTTTGTGTCTGTGTTTTGTCCCTGTGTTGATTTTCTGGAATGTAAAATTCAAACGAAATTCCATTTAGAATGCGCACGAAGTTCGTTTGTTCCAGATTAGATAATAAAACATGAAAACGTGTACAGAAACACCAATGAACTGTAAACACTTGGCTGCCATTTGTTTAAGAAATTTGAAGTGCATATTTCATGATGTGTAGTTTTTGGGTTGTTTGGGCCAAGAAAAAGCAATTCGAGTTTCGATGAGTTGTCGATGAAATGTTTGTAACATGGATGTTATTAAATCACAAAACGATTGAGGTAAACAATATTCTTTTTTTTTCTTGTTGACTGTTTCCAGTCGTCATTTGTCGGATGCTTCAGTTGTTTCTGACTAGTGCGTTTCTGTGTATGGAATAATACATCGAGTCAACAGCAGAGATTTCCGTTTATGTTTGCGTTTACATGAAATATTAATTCATGGAATCATCATTATATCTGTCTACGCTGTTGTTATGTACAATTCCAGATTCGTGTAAGTAGCTCAAGCATAGCCGTTGCTATTTCTTTCTTCTTCATCTTCATTTATTTTCTTTTCTTTTCTCAGGTTTCTTTCTTGAAATGAAATTTTTCAAATGAACTGAACAAGAAATGCGAGCATTGATTCCAAACGGCATTACGACACGCCATAGATAAGGCATTTCAATTTAAAATGAAACAAGCAGGAAGATAAAAATATGCGGTTTTTGGAGTGGCGTTTGTCACATCGTTGCAGCCGACCGACGATGAAAATGGTTCTATAACGCTTTGCAGAAATGTAGTAAGTGTATCAACCGACATCGAGAGAGGCATTGGCAGCCGATTTGTGCCATTTTACCTGTTTCAAAGACATTTGAAAACAGCAGCATATTCCGACACACAAACAAAAAAAATAGAGAATAGAGATGAACGGCAACAGTGCGGATTATGGAGGCAAAATGAACGGCTTACGATGTACATTCGTACACACACTCACAGTTCAAATAAAGAAAAATAATGCCAACCAAAGCCAACGAACAAAGGGAAATTGTAGACAGACGTGTATATCAACTAAAAAACAAATCAACACATCGTTCAGCAATTGTATTATTATTTCCAGGTAGATTAGTTTATTTGTTTTACACATATATACATATATATAATCTTTGTGTGTAAAAACAAGGCAGCAGCAACAGGAACAGCGACATCCAACATCGACATCGGCTGAATGGAATGACAATGCAGCCGATCAAGAGTGAAGAGAGCGTGCGGTTGCACATAAAATTGTGCTCGTGGCATGATGCGTTTGTGAGTGTGTCAAGAATGTATAAACATTTGTGTGCATTGTTTGCATTTCTTCAGTGCTGAGATTTTCAAATGATAGCCCAGGATGAACGAGTCGATGTGGCGAAGTGTGCAAGAATATTCTTTATTTTTATTTTTTTATTTAATACTTTGAATATGTATGCGCGTCTATATATTCCTATGGCTCATTCGCTACGATGGCATCATATCATTGTATTCTTTTGAAATTGAAATGCTGAAGAAGAAGAGCAAAGGAAGAACAAAAACCATCTCGTTTTCATGCAATTCTCCGAATCATTCGAAGAAATGACACAAGCCACCAAACGAGGACACAAACAAACCAACAAACTCTTCGTTGTCTTGCCTGTAATTGAGCATTCATTTGTTTTATTTCTTATTTTCGGAATTTCATTTTTCAGCCGAAGTTATGCTAACGAAATCGCTCATGTGTGGGTGACAGAAAAAAAGCAACAGTCACGGTGAATTTTTGTGGCTAAAGGTAATTTGAGGTGAGGAATGAGCCTCGGGGCAACAAAAAAAAAACAATTTAAGCGATTCCATTTCAACAGTGATAGCAATCTTAAAATGGTTGTTTTTTATGGCAGAGACCACAGCGAATGAGAGAATAAGCAACAACCAGAAATGGCAGAAGAGCAACAGAGACGAAAGGAGCCAGTCAAAAAGAACAAAAGACATGACAAATTCTATCGAAATAAACACTCCAATCAATCGACAGCAACAATGTCTATTGTTCAAGCGCTTGAATGCACGGCGCTGCATTCAATCTATATTCACTTCATTCATATTCAGACTTTGTTGTTGCTGTTCGTCTCTTATTTAGATGGAATAAAAACAATTTCGAAAGAAACAAAAAACCCAGCGTTTGTTTGTCAGTGACATGGAAATCGAATCCATTGATTTCAATTTTTGTTATTTGGAATTCGAAATTGGTCAAAACAATAGGCACTCATCAAAATGATGTTGTCGCGCCGCGCAACTCATATTTCTTTTCTATCAAATGGACGATGAATAAACATTAAATTCTTTTCTGATTATTTTATGTGATTTATTTTGGTTACTATGGGCTTGAAGCTGTGTTAACCCGTACATCGTACGAGGAATACAGTTGTGGAACGTGTTTGATTGAACTTGGCCCATTTGTGTTATTTTAGCTTATTCTTTTTGTTTATCTTTGTTTTTTTTTTTCTTGAAAAATGAATATCATAAAAGAAGTTGAAAAGGGAAAAGAATCCAATCCAAAAATTGACGATTTAAGAAAAATTAGTTTTACTCGTCGAAACCACCCACATCGATTATGTCTTTGTTTACATACAAAAATTCTATTGAAGTAAACACGAAAAAAGGACCGTCAATTGCTTTAAATGCTCATTATCAGCTGAAGAATGCTGAAAAGCAGACAACTGAATGATATAAAGCCTTTGATTTGAACTTCGAATGATGGTCGAACTGCTGAAAATCGGTAAAATTTTGGGATCAAGTCCCTGGAAATGAGATATCACGTAATTTATTTCTTTATTCCAATGTATGACCAACGATAAGCGTTGGTGCATCCTCAAGCAAGAGTGTGATTTGTGCGTTTGAATCTTCTTCATGGATTTAACGTCGAGTATTTATTTGTGTTGTGTTGAGCTGTATTCTAACTAATCCGTTGCAATTAAATGAACAGTGCTCAACGAAAAGATTTCAAACAAGAGCTAATTTATGGAAATTCATAAGGAATTTTAAATGTTTGGATCTTATTTTTCTTTTCATCCCACATCGAGATTTTAAGCTTTTCCATGGGAGTAATTAAAGTGGCTCCGTCGCTTCACATGCAACGTGTACAGATAAAAATTGACAAAGAATTGACCTTTAAGATAATTTTATGTGCGACTTTACGTGCCAACGAGTGAAGAAAAAAATCCACATAATCCTGAAACTCCAATGCCAATTTATATATTTTTTTATTTCTTTTCATGAAATGGGCGACAATTATAAAAAGGAATAAACAGAAATACGTTTATGGACGTTCGTGGGATTGTGTGTACACTTTATGTGTCCGAACGGATGAGTGTATTTTTCACCTTTTTATGACGCACCACTTTGAATATTACGTTGATAAATTTATTTAAAGAAAAAAAAAATGTCGGCTGAACAAATACAAATTCACGCCAATGAACAATGTGTTGTACAACAATTCAAGAGGCGATCGCACGTCGAAAACGCAAGTGAGGAGAGAAAAAAATTAGCTTGATTAAAGAAAGAAATTTCAAGAACGACACTGGGCTATGGATTTCGACACACACACACACACACAGCACAGCGTAGCGAAATAAAATGCGATAAACACTTATGAATAATAACAACAACGTGAAATGCCATTGTTGTCGCTTCAGATTGAATTCGATATGTGAGAAAGAGAATGGTGGATGTGAGTTCAAGGCCATAATCGAACTGTTGCCAGTCCACCAGTAATACCAATCCACTAACACCATTGAAACACTTTTCTTAATATCATTTCATATTACAATTTTAAGATTCATTCTTCTTGAGAGAGAAAAAAAAACACACACAATTTTTTTCTTTCATCCCGCATGTAAATATTATCTTTGGATTCATTAGTGCTTTGAATTCCAGCATTTTAGACGTTAAATTCGAATTCGTCAAGTCTATAAAATCAACATTGAGTAGTTTTTTTCGGAATAAATAAATGTTTGAGTACAATAGAAATATTGTTCACTTTACGCTGATCATTGTGGTGTTGCAATCACAATTCGTACAATCGGCTTCTCAAGTGTTTTTATAGCTCGCGTAAGTCAACAGCTATTGTCTTGAGCAATCTATGTATTTGGCATTTTAATGGCAAACACCAGATTCAATAAATCTGTGTAAATCAAACAATAGACAATGTTCAGTTCATAGCACATTGAATTTGGCATTGTCTTTTGAAGAGCAGCATTTTAGAGCGAATAAAAAAATAACCTTTCTGTTTGTCGCTTTTTTTTTATGTGCGCACTGTGCGCAACGAGTATTTGTGGTTCCATTTCCTTTGCAGACACACTGATTGAGTTTATTTAAAACAATTACTTGTATTTTTATTTATCTTCTGTAGCGTTTTTTTGAGTTTCGAAATGTATTTTCAGCGTTCGCTGTTTGGTGTTGGTCATGGCACTATGATTGTTGAATCAAATGCGATCGCTAATGATCGAAATGACTTGGTAAAATGTACACACGATTCCTAATTCGAGAGAGGCCAAACACGCCAATCATTTATCATTTTTTAAAACGCAAATGCCAAAAATGTGAAGTGGTTTTTTTTAGTTTGTCAAAAATGATCGTAAGATTTGATTTGCCAAAATAAAAAAAAATGAAGTGTTGCCTCACCAATTTGGGCACTACTCAAATCTGGATGAACTGCACATCATTTTATTTGATTGGTTCCTGGAGTTTTTTTTTCAGCTCTCTTTTCGGAATCGTAATAACATAGATCCAAAATAAAGGCACACAAAGACGCAATTTAAAGAATTTTTTTTTCGGAGAGAAATCTAAATATAGACGCCAAATAATGAGCAGTAAATCGATTTAGAAAAGTGAAGAATCACACAGTTAAATCATATTGTAATCAATTTAAATGAATCGCACTAGCACAAAGCGTAACGAATAACAAGCAAAATGTTTGCCTCGCTAATTAGTTATTAAGAGATTGTTAAAATGGTCTTGAAAACAGTTGCATCATTTCCTCTCCGAAAATACTCACGCCAAATCACATAAACGAGAATAATTTATTTAAATCCATCAACAAATATTGCGCCGTCAGGCAATAAGGTCAAGTGGTCAATTGAAAGCACTTCAATAGGAAATGAAAATTAATGTTTCAATGCTTGAAATTGTTCATAATTTTCCAAATCGATGCTTGCTGATATGAACCTCCAACTGAAATGGACGTATTTCACCTAATTCGCGCAAATTATCATAAATTTACACACCAACACACGGGCAGCCAGAGAATAACAACATAAGTGAATCGTGTAGGCGAATCACAAGAACCATGTTGCATGTACAATGCAATAATTCAAAAAAAGGCTCGTGTTCATTTTTACCGCACCATCGTGAGCTGTAATGGATGTGTTTTGGCCATGCGTCAAGGTGGAACTGAGTACCAAGTCGCTGAATGAACAAAGTAAAAGCAACAACAACAACAACAACAACAACAACAACAACAACAACAACAACAAAAATAAACGCACAGAAACAGACACACTGCGCCCAAATGATAAACCAGAGCAGAAAAATGGCACTGTAAAACGCTAATAAAATAAAAGGTCATAAATCAATAATAATAGGGTTTCCAAGAATAATCTCAACAGAGCATCCACAGCAATCAACATACGTTCAGAGTTGTGGTGCGTTCAGGGATTTGTTTTCTTTAAAGTTGTTTCTGCGTTTTACCACAAATTACATCGGACTTTGCGCCGAACAAACCTACAATAATACATAACACGAAAAAATATTAATTCAATTTTGTTTTGATGTGAATTTCATACATTGGCGGTACTGCGGTTCTCTCATCTCAAACACGTTTGAACCTGGTGCAAACCCCATCTCCACCACTACAAATCAAGTAGAGGTAGAAGAAATTAGTCGTTTAAGAGCCGTGAAAAATTGTTTGGCAATTTCGTAACCGCATGAGTTTTTTTTGTTTTAAATATACCGTAAACATAAAAATTGGAGCGTTTAGGTGGTTTGAGGGGCCGGAAGAACAATTTGAAATTCAAGTTATTAATTATCATTTAAAGTAACATTTTTGTGCTACAAACAAAAACAAAAAGGTATCAAATTGGTTGGTTGTGGCAAAAAGGCTGATCCGATGCCAATTTCAAATGGGCTGTTTGTTGAAAGCATCAATTTTCGCAAACATTTGTTGCGTTGTTAACGATCCGAATGGCATTTGTCGAACATTTATCACGTACAGAAAATATTGTGATTGCAATCTTATCGCGAGTGGGAAAAAAACAGCCAATTGCTGCAGCAAAAGGATATTGGTCAGTTTGAGAGCAAAGGATCCATTGGATCACTTGTTGTTTTCATTCTAATTTTATTCATGTTCGAAATTAATTCAATTTTATGGCTATTGCAACAAAATGAAACCATGTAACTGGAAAGATAACAAAAATATTGCGCTTGTTGAATGCGCGTACATGAAGTTGACTTGTTTTTGTGTGTTAGTGGCTGTACATCAAGATCAGATCATCTGCGCTGCGATGGCAATGTTTCGAGAGGCATTGCTTGAGTTCAGAATCATTTGCATAAATATTGCAATGTAAGTGCCAACCGCTTGAACAAAATTAAAAAAAAAACGAACTATTTCACAGAAAACAGCATCCAGCCATACTTAAAGGCCTAAGCTTTGCCATTGCGAGCAGATAACAAATGTTTAACAAAAGATTCTTAAACCGATTAGTTGGGATTTTTTCTCTGCTCGAGTGCTATTCGCCAAATGTGTTCATTTAAAAATGATAGTCGTTATAAATATGGTTAAGGACTTATTTAAGCTTTGCTTCACCTGGTTCGTTTTGCTGTGCGCAGTTTACATCGAATCCGGTCTGGTTGGATCGGATCGGATATAGTAATCATGTTATTTTTCTGCAGTTTCGTGTGCAGAAAAGGAATCGCTTTTGGCGCCGAAAACTACAAATGCAATTAAAACCGTGCACATCATTAACTAACCCCATGAAGTATTTGAATCGTTTTCAATTTCAACACCGAAACAAACAAACAAACAAAACCAAGAAAAAAAGAAACAACAACAATATTGAGCATGTCCGATTCGATAAACTACTTCACCAATGCAACAATGTTAATTGAATGTTTCGAAATCCAAGTGGATGCAACTTGAGTGCTCGATATTTTGCTCATACACTCGAACCAACAGTTGGTATGGGTTAACAAGAGAGATATTTTCAGTTTAGAAACTATTTAAACGAGCCAAAATTAGATCTTCAACGCATGCTGTTTTATTTATTTGGTTGATTAACAAGCCCACTTTAGCTTCCCAACACGCATGCTGAAAGCGACGCAAGCATTTAGTGTTTATCGAATATGTGTATTCGTATATTCATAATTCAGCAAAACGGACCACGGTCATATAATGTAGCGAGAGCATATGAAACATTGAAACATACAGACAGAGTTTTTCTTCTTTCTTTTTTTTTTGAATAAATGTACATTGCTAAATGCTATTCAAACAACAAACCGGCCGCATAGTTACCGATACAGAGAAACTCACATACCAAAACGAATACGAGGGATCCGCTCTTCAAACCATCCGCTACAAGAAAAAAGAAAAAGAAACCATTTACACACATTTAGTATTTTTCTCATTTTGTTAATGAGGTCCATCTGTTTGTTGCGCGCGCTCACTCACACACCGCGGTCAATATATTCAAAACATGTGAGGTTGTTTGTTCCACTGGTATTTCTATCATTATCACTGTCTCATTCAATGCAATGTGATGCATAGCATAATATGGCCTAGCATGGTCCATACATACACGCAGCATCCAAACGGCAATTGAGAAATAATTTTTGATAATAAATTTTCTACCTGGGCACCGTTTTCAACCAAATGCCATAACTGTGAGGGCGATCAAACCGCACGAATTACACAAATTGAGGAAAAGTAGCAATGGCTCAGCATGCAGCCAAATTAGAAAATTGCTCTGCCACTAATCGTTTTTGTTCGTTTCAATAAAAAAAATACCGTGTGTGAGCGTCTCGCTCTGCGATGTGCCTTCAAATCAAATAACTCATCAATATTTGTCGCAATTTTTCCACTTGACATTTTTCTTCATTAAAAAAAACTCACGCGCAACAATTTGCAAGTGTTTAAATTAGTTTTTAGTTTATGATTGCACATAAATATCACAGGCGTTTTGAAGATAATTTTAGGCGGCAAATGGCATCACTTATGAATGTTTTTCCATGTAATTTATTAGGAAAAAGTGTCGCTCATTTTCTGTGAATTGTGAACAATCGGCTGAGTTGAGCTCTACTATTGATGGAATATTATGGCACGAAACGCCTCAAGTTGGTCACACTTTTCCCGTCTGAATGGCATTTTTAATAAACGTGCATCAACCAGAACTAGCCGCCGCACATGATTCACCATCCAGTAAGCTTGATTTTCAAGGAAAAATTGAAAAAGACGTGCTCAAAGATCGATTTGCTGTTGTTGCATTCATTTTGGTATCGTTCAACTAGTCGTAATAGCACGGCATGCCAAAGATGATTTTGTGTCACACGATGCGATCAACAAAACTCATATTTATGCTTTCACATGGTGGCATAGAAGGCGTTAAATCAATTTTATTTTCAATTTTTGTTTTCTATGTGCATTTTTAGATTGCTTTTGATGCGGATTATTTTACTTTGAATGTCAGTCGCCTTTTTTTTCGCCCCATTCGGTTACTGTTGAGCCAACTTGAAACCGTAAAATGGAAGTGATCCTCATCATGATTATTATTTCGATATATAAAATAAAATGCAGGATTGAACAAGATCGAGAAAAGTTGAGTTGGTTTTTTTTCTTCTCTCTCTCGTCTGTAGATGAAACGGCGGCGACGTTTCTAAAACATAGTTTCATTCGATACGCGCGAGATCTTATAGTTTACGAATGATATGCGACTGCATCATCACGAAATCAGTTTCAACTGAAATGACACCTAAAATATGATACGATACAGACAATATTGCTATGAGAGACCCTTTGCCTCGACGACGTTACACGATTTCAAATTCGTGTGTCTTTTTTTTGTGTCTAAATCTTTTTTGTTCGTTTGTTTCGGGATTTATCCAAAGGAAGTCCAACAATATATTATATAAAAGAATAATCTTATTTATGATACGATGTGACTTCAAACGTTCTTTCGCCTCATTTGTTCGGGAATTTTCATCCATACATTTAATTCATATCCATCGAGATTATTTTACACGCTGTTGATTCGTGCGCCTTCACACCTCTACGAAAACTGAATTTTATACTTAAATCACCTAGATGATCAACTAGGCGCGCGGCCATGAATAAAAGATATTGCGTGCAGTGGCACCATGAATATATAACATCCATGAAGGATGTTAGTCACTGTGTGTCACATTAGCAGCTCATCTTATGCTCTTTGAATCGAGCTGAGAAAACAAAAAAAAAACCATGATCATTTGAACAGCGATTAATGTCAGTTGCTATTTTTCAAAATGATTTTGATATTTTGCGAAATTATTCGTTGAATTAAAAATAGAAAACCGTACGCCCATTTTGCAACAGAGTAACAAGATAAAAGCAACAATTAATCATCTATTCTTTGTAATTCTCTGTCTCTCTGTGTGTGTATGTGTGTGTGTGCGCACCAAACAACACTCTCCATACGAGACAATTAAATGGAGAAAAAAAAAACCATTAATTGCTATTATAAAATTCCAGATCATATCACACAATTCGCAATGTAAGCGAAGCGGCACTCAATCCAACATCAATAGACACTAAATTACAGCAAATACAAAAGCCGCTGCTTGAATTGCTCAATATCTGTGAATCTCTCTCTTTCTGTGACTGGCTCTCGAAACTCTTGACAGTCGCTGACTCTCTTTCTCTCGCTCTCTGGTTTTAGCGAATACTTCAATCGACAATTGAATTGTTTAAAATTTCAAATTGTTTTCTTGAATTACTTCATGTCGCAGTTCGAGCATTTGCCAGGCTCTTATTCACGTTCACCAGACATCGAGCATTTTTTTTTGCTTTCCACTAGCAAATCAATGTGTCCGAGTTTTTCTCTCATTCTCGTTCATAGAGGCTTGTTGTTGTTACTGCTGTTGCTTTTGTTAATGCTTTGTCTCTTGCATTATCATTCAACTCTTTGATACAAAAGCATGTGTGCTGCCGCACATTGAATATAAAAACAGCAAATAGCAACAACAAAAAAACATTATCAAGTCTAATAAGAGGTCACTTCACAAGTAACATCAACTGTTTGTTCGTTTATTTTGTTCGCTCCATTAGGGCAACTAATTTAAAATTTAAATGTATCAAATGTTGCTGATTAATCAAGTTGTTCGGTGCTGGTGCTGCTGCACGCTTTGGTAATACTTAAATAAAGCCATCGATCGCTTTTGCTGTTTCAGTCTCTGTAAAAAATCTAATTACTTTTTTAATGTACGCTGCCAAATGTTGTTGGGCTGGCCCATTCATTGCCACATATCGATTTCAATCGATTTTTTCCCCCGTCTGAAACCACTGCAAATGGCTTTTTCCGACCACGAAATTTGATTTTGCCAATGGAACAATTTTTTTTGTTCTCTGCATCGACATTTCAATGGAATTGTGGATAGAGTCAAAGGAGCGCTTCATATTTGATATTATGTTGATTAATTGTTTTTTAAAGGTTTGGCTTAATGGTTTTTACTGAAATCCCAATAGTTACCCAACAATAATATTAAATTGTTTACTCTTTTCCGTGTAACAATAAAAAACCATGAGCACCATGGGCACCAAAGGGAGAAAAAAAAACGTACCATTTAAGCACGCATGACCGATGGCTACATCGAACATATTGACGGTCGTAAAACAACCGAGAAAAAATTACGTTCCCAAAAAATCTCTGACAACATGCGACTTTGTAACTGTAAGTTTACAGCCCGTTTAAATGTTTGAACATGAGCATTTTTACTTGAGTACGCAATTTCATTGAATTACACGCGGCACAGTGTTTGGCAACGTCCATTTTGAGACCCATAAAAATTTATTCGCACTTTATTTTGTTTTATCGCAAATATGCGCACACATAATTTGGAATCGAAATGAATGTTTCTTTTTCGTGTGCTGCCGTTGCTGCTGCTGCTGCTGCTGCTGCTGCAATTGATTGTGGCGAAATGTAACTGTTCAATATATTTGCGAGTTTTCTTGCTGTTTTCGTTCGTTCGCGGTTCAGCCTCTTTACATTTTTGCGTGCATCTCTTTTGCCGCGCGATATTGAAAGCAAATTTATGTTTTACGCATGGAATCGGTCATTATCTCACTTTCGTTTTTATTTTATTTTTTATTCGCTTCGTTCAATTTCTTTTGTTGTTGCTGGTTAAAATATGCGTCTGGTTGTTCTTTTAATTTTCTTCGTTCATTCATTTGTTGCGGTGTTCGTTGATCCATGTACCGTTGAAACTTCTATATTTGGATATAGCTCTTGCAAAAACATCATTATTATCACTTATGGGCCCCGTATGCATCGAGATCAATTACCACTCAAAAAGGCACATCGATTCATTCGGAGCCGCAGTGAGTGACGGCTGCGCCCTTGGTCGAATGTCGGTGTTTTTATTTTTCTTTCTCCTCTGTACCCGCTGATAGATGATGAATGATGGATGAGATTCCGAAGCGCAAACGTATGTATTACTTTAATTTAGTTTGAAAATTCTTCGAATTGAAGAATAAAAAAATTATCAATTCGTTTCGGAAATTCTTTGGATTACACACATTTAATTGGTTTTAATCATTCAAAATAAAGATGAGAGAGAAAAGAAAACATTGTGGTTTTTAAGTAAACTAGTAAATAATGAATAAGTCGATTTCAATTTAACAGAATGCATGATTCAATTCTTGATACTTCAGCAAATGCACTTAACATCAATTATTCATCAAATAAACGAACAGTGGAAAAATATAAATTTAGAATTCCAAACAATACTTTGGCTAGAATTTACACTGCATCGATCGTGATGACGATAGGGGAAAAAAAGCAGTGCAAATACAACAGTGAGTCACACAGTTCGTGACAAATTGTTGATATGCGAGTTGGCAATTCATGCACTATTCAACTGCATTTTATTGACCATCGTTTGCATCTGTACAAATAACGTGAGTAATTTGACTTGATAAGTATACATTTCAAGTGGAAGAAAATATCGCTTTGTATTCGATTCGAGTGCGTAATTTGTATAGTTTGTATGGTTTGCCTTGAAGATTGTGGATTGTGGCTATTTTAACAAAAGGCGCTCTCATCAAATTGGCTCTCGTACACACGATACGTTCCCACATGCATTCGCATATGGTATGCCATTTATCGTGCCGCACGATTACATTTCGTCTTATTTTCAATAAATAATGATCGACAGATATAAAAACAAGTGATCACTTTCTTTTTTTTTCGCTGCGATCACAAAACTTCTCTCTTACCGTTATCACTTTTAGGTGATCGTTAATCGCACGCATATTGTTTTTTTTTCTTTTGGATTTTGCTTGTGTGAAATGTTGTGTGTTAATTTTTGGAAAAGTTCTTGCATGAACAAAAAATCACTTTATGTGGAATGAAAATTGATTTTGTATCGGTGTCGAATAAATAAATTTGGAAAATTAATACTTGTTTTGGTGTTGTTGCTGGTTCATAATTTGTTACTGTTGAGCTCTTAATTGGGTTTAATAAATTGAAATTTTCTGCATGGATTCCCGAAAGCACGCGTGAATCGTTCGACCGTAAATGAAATTGAGCCGCAACGTGTGACTGCCTTGCATTTTACTTGAATTCAACAACAAAAGTGATCTTCCATATCATATGGACCATATGGAAATCGTTTGAATGCATCGAATATAAATTAAAATCAAAATCAAAATAAAAACATAAAACATAAACTGAATGTGAAAACGACAATCTCTGGATTTTCTCACATTCATTTAATTTGCATCGTCGTTGAATGTGTGTATAAATACCCTTGCCAGGTCACGGACCTAGGTCATTCATCGATTTGAACAATTTTTAAATGCTAACTTATTTTGATGATCACAAAACATTTCGTATCCCGTGGTTTGGTTTTTATGATGATCTTCTTATTGAATTTTTGTTTTTTCTACATCAGCAATTTGTGGCATCACATGATAACAATCGAAACGACGGGATTATGTGCCCACCGAAATGGATGTGGTGTGGTGTTGTCTTTGAGATTATTTTCTTCGAACTGGTTCGCTTTTCACTTTGAATTCGAAACAAAGTTCCAGAAAATATACCAACAAAATAAAGAAAACAAAAAAAATATACGGAGAAATGAGAAACGATTCGAAAGAGTGACTCTGAACCAAAAGTGAAACAAGTTCGAGAATTAGACGCGCGGAGTGTCTAGACTTTCAATCAGAACCGAACCAGAGAAGAGAGGAGAAAAAAAACAACACACAGTGCATTGTGCATACAAAATATACAAATAATGTAAGCGCATTTCAGTTACAACAAAACTTGATTTTCATGGTCTTCAACTATGTTCCACTTCGAATGCATTTGAAAATTCGAATTATTTACAAATGGATCGGTTGTCGTCGACTTTTCAAATCGATAAACTCTAACTTAAACACCAACTTAAAGTCCAGCGTACATGCATAACGCAATGAAAATAGCGTTACATCTAATGTGGTAATTTTTTTTTGCTCTGTTCCTTCAACCAGACGAGAGAAGAAAAAAAATCAAGTCATCGAAAATATGCTCAAGTATATTTGTTGAGAAGAAAGTAAATAAGAAAAAAATGGTAGCACTTGAATTGAAAAAAAAATAAAAAGATTTATGTTTACGTTTTAAAAAAAATTCTATTACATAAGACAGGTTCGATTGAAAACGACTCAAATCCTACGTGAAACGGACTTCGGTATTTCGTCTAACAACGATGTGAAGGCAAGCAGTCATATAAATAGAGAAGTTTCGTTGTGCGCCTATAAACGAGTACACCATATATAATTATGGTATAAATCATATTGTTTCACACGAGAGCAGAGACACTCAAAAATGTATGTTCGCTCATGCTGTCCCGTTCACTCCGCCATTGGAGTTAGTCACGCTGCGGCAGGTTTGCACCGTAGCTCTTCACGAATCAGTTCATTGCACTGGAATTCTCACGTAATTATCGAACAATTTGCTCTCATTTTGGCTTTCAACTGGATTGAATACGAATGTGCAACGTGCATGAGTTTCAATTTAAAACATTTAAACTTTGAATATACAAGAATTCAAAGCATTTATTATCAAAATCGGTCAATAACTTTGATCGTCAAAGGAATGAACATGAGCATCAGAATATCGAAGAAATGATGGAATCTATTTACATGCATTTAGCCCAGAATCTGTGCGATGTTTACATGCTATTTGATGATTAATCGCCTTTCAATGGCTTTCAATGCCTTCGAATGTAATCATAACAATGCAATGATTTTAATTTCCCTTTGCTCAATATCACGAAAAACAGCTTTATTTACAAATTTCTAACGGCAAATTGACTTGTGGCCGCAATTTGCTATTGTAAAATTCAGTTAAATCAGCCTTTAAATGATTGTGTTGAATACACTTGAGTCATGAATTTGTAAATACTTATTAAAATACTGTTTTTAATCAAAAACAAAAAAATTAGCCTAATCCAGCGGTTCATATTTCAAAATGTTTTGTTTATTTGATCGTCGTCAACGATGCGACCAAAGTCAATCATACTACGAATCGTAGAAACAAAACCAATATGAATCACCTGAAGTCACACGACAATAAAAAACCAAAACCAAATTTATGATTCAAACCTTTTTTTTTTATTGCTTAGTCGCATTTTTTTCATCGAGAATTTATATTGATGTGCTTTAAAAAAAGCAGACAGACACACACAAAACAAAAATCACATGCAAAGCTCAAAGTCAAGAGTATTTACGATTATAATCACATTACGAATATAAAATTCAAAATGACAAGTGTTTTCTTTTGACCAAAATGGGTGAATAAAAAAAAAATCGGCAAAATGAATGTCATTATTTATTCATTTATTTAATGCATGACAAATGTGTGCCCAAATGTCCGTAAGCATACAAAACTACGCACATATTTAACCAAAAATCTTATGTTAATCTGTTGGTCAAAATCAAAATGGATTAGACGTCATGTGCTCAACGACCATTCCCCAAATGCCAAACGTACTTTTACGGATGGCCTGCTGATGTTAAAAAAAATCATCAACAAACGGTACTAAACTTAAAATAGAAGCAGCCACATCAGTCATTCGGTGTCATCGTCAATAAATTTGTTATCATTGAACACAAATAACAAATGCCCATAAAAAACCGCTAAACAATTCAAATGAGCTGTTACCAGTGTATGGACAGCGTTGTTTTAGCGTTTGAAAATATGTGATAAGTGAGCTGACGATTGCCGTTGGCTATTTGCACTTGATCCTTTAATTTGAATATGAAATTCTTTTTTTTTGTTCCCATCGCAAGTTGCGAACGAGTGTTCGGTGTGTTAAAGTGGCTATTTTCACGTCATGTTATTTTCGTTGCTGCGTTGGAAAAACGTTTCAAAAGACGAGCTGCTACGGGATCATATTTATCGTGTGGTTTTATTTACATTTTGCATTACGAACTGCATAATTATCCTTTTTGCTTGTCCGAACAAGTCATATAATTAAATTGTTTACATAAACAAAACTATTAGCGGGAAGAGCAGTGCGATCAACAAGCCAAGAGAAATGTAAATTGGGAAGAACAAAGAGCCAAGAATGAAGGAGAAGTGCAGATGAAAAGAAATGGGCAAGATAATTCAGGCATAAACTAAGTGCTGCAATCAGTTGCAAGACCGTGTGTTCACAATGCGTTACTTCAACGTATGAAAATTGGACGGCTTTTGTTTTTTTTAAGCTCTTGATTAAATGGTTTATCTCTTATCCTGTAATTGTCTTCCTACACGGTGCTCTCATATTATCCGTAGACTCATTTGCGCCTTTCAATCCATAAAAGGCAAAGTATTAATTAAAATTATATGGCTCTTGTTGTCGCTATTGTACTGGTATTTTTACTGACATCGACGCATGACCTCGTGTGATGAGTTTATTTACCAAGAAAAATGTTTTCACAATACAATGAGGCGAAGAATCAAATAATCAGAGAAAATGTATCCGACGTATTCGGGCCATTATCAATGGATCAATACAATATATTTGTCGTCGAATTGGGTCGAAATCCAGAGCCAATCATCGTCAAAAGATTGAATTGACTCGATTAGCACTTTCGTGATTGTAAATCGATTTCTGTTTGCCAAGTTGCATTACAAATTCGGTTTGGTTTGCTGTGAGCATTGAAATATTTTCCATATGCACGCACAGAGAGAATACACCAGATCCAATAACATGGAACACGGCTATTTTACGGGTCGAAAACAGATTTCGCGAAAAATGTTGAGATGTTCGGAATAACATTAATGGATGCATAATTGCACGGGATATGTGGCAGTCAGGCAGGCAAACAGGCAGGTAGGTAGGTTGATTCGTTCGTTTCATTAAAAAAAAAAATCCGTGCACACTTGAGACTGTAATTACATGTATGTTTTTTTTTTATATTTTCATTGCGATCCATTGCATTGCCGTTGTTATTCGATTTCTTTCGTACATACCTATACACTTCGGTTGAGCCTCTCCTCCAGTGTGTTATTTTTTACTTGGCATATTTTATTGTATTGCGCTACTAGGCACTTAAATGCACCGCATTGTATATGTGGCCGGGCATACCGTCTTTGGTGAAGCCGAATGGTGTTCAACACGCACATATCATATCAGGAGGAAAGTTAATAAAATCACGTTTGTATCGATGAAGTTAATCTAGCAAAGCGATTGGATTTTTAAGTAAACAAAATGCCTTTTTCTTTGGGTGCAACGTGCTCCAAGGCGCGCGATTGCACATCGACTGACAACGTTCGGCGGCGGCAATGAATGAAATGCACTTAACAAAAAATTTATATAAATATATGTATATTTGTATATATATGAGAAAATGAGTAAGAGATGATCGAAATGAGGCAAGGAGAGGACAACAACAACAGCTGCTGTTGCTGCAGCCGTCGCACTTCGCTCTGCATGCAAAATGTGCTCGAGCTACAAGTGTAACTCAATAGACAGTGCGGCGACGATCGGCTATATATTTCGAGTTGAACATGCAAGATCCGATCAATTTGAGCGTCTTGAAATTCGCATACATTTGCCATAAGTAGATCAGCTGAGTTTGTACCGCTGCATTTAAGTGTACAGTGATGTTGGGTGTCGTGCTCAACGAACGGCTACTTTAAAATGCAACGGTTCAAGCGGTGCCTATCTTATTTGATTTTCCGATGCCAATCGTGTTTCATTTTTCAGCTAATTTCCCTTCAGATCGCACAGAATCTATTTACATATTCACCAGATCCACACATCATCGTTACTAATGGATAAACATACCGCATCTTCATGCAAACTATCGAGATAAGTATCGACTAGTGCACATTTCATTCGTTTAGCATCTGCTGCTGCAGCAGCCGATATTCTCATTTCAAGATTGTTCAAATGCTCGATTACCGAAGATTAGAATGTGTGCATGAGCGCGCGCGCGGTACGAAAACAAGAAGCCTTTTTGAAGTCGAACAAAATGTGAATCAAAGCCAATTGCACTCTCTACAACAAAAACCACTGTTTACTTATCGAATCCAATGGCCATAATTATCGCTTTGCCAATTTCTTAACCCTTTTCCCTTCACAATAATTAACCATTATTTTGGTTCTCGAATCTAGTGAATAAAAACAAAATTCACTTCTCAACGTGCAATTTATTTATTCGCCTCTGACTCGAAATTGTTATTAACTTTATATCGTTATTACTAGTTTATTAATAGTTGCTGCGTTTTGCACTTTACTGTATCGCTTTTTTTCGTGCTTTATCTTTTTCATGCTATAAAATGGTCAACGGCCAGCGCGATACACAACTACCGTTTATTTTTAAAATCTCAATTAAACTTTTTTTTTATCCACTTTGCATGAATATCGATATGAAATTGCTGTGCGAACAAAGCGTCGAAGAGAGCGGCAAATGGGTGGAATAGAAACCGATTTGCAATATTACAGCAATTGGTTTTTTGCCGTTGAAATAAACACTTGCTACTTTAAAGCCAGCGGTTTTCACCAGTTTCAAGCAACTTTAATTACTTCGCACGAATCAATTTTTCATATATATATTTTTGTTGTTGTTGTTGTTGTTGTTGTTGTTGTTGTATAAATTCGATATCAACACTCAATGATACCGCAACAGAGATGTTGCTTCGAAATATTCATGGATATTGCAGAACTATGTTCTGTTGCAGATGCATGTGTAATCCAACAAAAATCGATTCACCATCCATTTCCAAGTGAAACGAACAAATATGATGACCGAGAGATCGAAAGAATTTTTCAAGTCTTTTAAATTGAAGTCCATTCGACATAATGGAGGAAATGAAAGCCGCAATTGATCGTTATTCGCAAACGATGGCAACAACGGCAGCAACAACGGCAACTGCAACTGATCGTACGACTGTGTGTATTCAATTATAAGCGTTTTTGTTCGTGTTCATTTTAATTAGAAAATTTATATAATTAACTAAATTATTCGCCAGCTCATGCACACACACACATACCATTGCCATTGCAGGCGACCCGAGCCGTGTGAGCACCAAAGACGGATGTGTATTTTGCAGTGTGCATTGCACCAGGGCCCGTGACTATATTCATAATACACCACCATCATTTCCATTCTAACACTTTTCCCATTTGATATTTATTTATATGAAGTCATTTATGTTTCACTCTGTTGTGCGCTCGTGCAAATTCAAATTGCCTATTTGCAAAATCGAAAAATGATTGATGTCGACGATCTCATGATGAACGTTCACTTGCATGATTTTACGTCAATTTTCAGCATTTGACTTAATAAGTGAAACTTTTTCAAGCCTTTTTTTTCTCTCTCCATACTAAATGGGTTAGAGATGCCGCTTGAAATGAGATCATACTCATTTATGTGGCGATTTCATATAATTGAAAAATTATTTCGAATAATAGACGGTCGCAAAAAATTAATAACAGTAAAAATCTAAATTGGTAAATTATGGCTTTTGCACCAGTTCAAATGGTTACAGTTAGTTCAATTTGAAGAAAAAATTCTAATGCATTTTCATTCTTCATAATAATAACTGTACTTTTGATGCTTACAAAAATGTGAATTCCATGGAATTTTACTTTCTCAAGCTATCGAATATTCACGCTAAATCCCGCTGCCTGTTGTTATATATAAAAAAAATCCACAATAAATTGAACAGTAATCATTTCTATGGGAATAAAACGATTAAATGTGTGGCGATTTTTAAAATGCTGAACAAAAATGTTCACACTGATAAAAACTAGTGCAAATAATAAAATTGCCTATCAAATCGTTCGCCCTCCACTCGACTGGCGCCATTCCAAATCCAATCGAAATACAAAATCAACCACAAATATTGTTGTTGGTGCAAATTAACCGCTGATAAAATTGATAACCTTAGGTTAATGCTTGAAAAAGCCTTCGAATGTCTGCCATTGATAAAATTGGTTGAATTTGAACGTCATTCATATTATACATTCCAATAATAAAATCGAACACACATTTATTCATTGCAGTGCAACTTAAGTGCAGTCCACAAACGGGAATAAATTGTGCAAATTTCTTATCAATTTCATAAATTTTTCTCGATTCATTGAAAAATATGTACACACAACTGTTGTGTGAAACAACAATCTTGTAAATCAAAGAATTATAGCGATTTATCTCACAGTAGCATTGTTGCACACTGAAGACAAACATCGAAATCGGGTCGTTCGATTGGCGTTGAAAATGCATTGAAGCATTGAATTTCGAGGATTGTGTGTGTGATAATGATTTATTGACGCCATCGACATCGAACTGGTTCAACAAACATTGTTGAAACGAATTGAACGCTTTATTGGATAATTGGAACGGCGATAACCGTTTGGTTGTGAACCAAACAGAGATAGACAGAGACCGAGCCAGAACGCATAAATAATTTTTATTTTAAATATCGCTGTCACATTTGACACTTGCTAAATAAATGGAACGAGTAGCTGCGGGCTCAGCAGCAGCAGCAGCAGCAGCAGCTGTTCCATGTTCCAAGCAACCAACTAATTGTGATTGTGTCAGCAACAGTTAAAAAGGCACTGTCAATTTGAACTGGTTCCATTCGTAGAAATAAATAAATAAATAAAAACAACAACTATTCATAAATTGAAGATTCTTCATCGTTGGAAAATTCTGGCGCTGAAAATGTAGCTGTTCCGTATGTCTTCATGTCCGACCGTTACCTCACTTCCCCAGTTAACCGAATTTAACTTAAAAATAAATAAATAAATAAATAAATAGACACAACAAATGAGCATACGGGCCATAGTTGATTAAAGCACCATTCATGCTGCGAATAAATTGGTTTTGTATTATCTAATGAAAATATTCGCATTTGGTGCGCATTCTCTCTCTGTGTGTGCACGTCATATAGTGTGTTGGTCGCCGATTAATTCATTTGAATGAATTCGTTAACGCTTACAATTGCGCGAGTTCATTCACGCATCTCGGGATGCTATTCTAAATCTATTTTGTTGTTCGTTGGTTCTTCATGTTTCGTTCGAGAGAGCAAGAGGGAGAAGGAGAGCGAGAGAAAAGCAATCAGTACACAAGTTATTCTGTGTGTCAAAGAATGATTCGACGAAAAATTCGCTTTGGTCGGCCTGTTTCGCCTCTTCGCATTTCATAACGCGAGTCCCGTACACACTATTGCAGCACACATAAGCGTAAAACATTGTGTACAAGTCGCTGACTTGCGTATTGAATATGAGCACAACGACAATATTTATTATCTCATATGAAACGAAAATTTATTATCTTTTGAATGTTGCCATTTTACGTTTTTGGATGTTTGGATCGGGTGTTTGCGATCAGTTCAGTGTTTATGAGTCAATGTTATTCAGCCCATTTGGCATAAAATATTGATGAAATTGCAATCATTCATAGAATTTAATGCATAGATTTTCATTGAGTGCACCGTAAAGAGCCCATTTCGCTATTGAAATTTATGCACTTCAACGATTGTGTTTTATTTTTATTTCCGAATATTTTCGTTGCAATAAACAGTTCGACAGCAACAGCGCGCTAAGCGAAAAAAAAACAACAACCGATAACCTGATAATCGATTAGATAGGCTTTATGCAAATATTGTGAATGGTTATTTCGAAATAACGCGTAGCTTCAGATTTGAATCTATCTGAATGTGAACGACACAAAAAAGCACTGTCTTTAAAAAAAAAACTGCTGGAATCGCATAAACAATGTTTTTCGTTGTCAATTAAAATATCGTTTGGAACATTTGAAATCTTCGAATCGCTAGCATCGATTGGCTTTTGCTCTATCCTACACGTTTGGCTGTCAAGACCAAAAACATCTGACGAGATTTAAGCGTTGTCATTTGAGTAAATGAAGAAAATAGTTCTGGTTGGAGAAAAAAAACGCCCACTGACCCAACACCGCAAACACAGCAGACAACAATCACATTTCGTATGTAATAAACGTGCAACTAATGCACTCTCGGCTCGATGCAGATGAGATTGAAAAGCGGTGTTGTTTTTCAAAGACTCGAGTACATAGAAACAACGTTTTTTTTTATTGAAATTATTTTTTAGATCATTTTGACAGAAATCGAAAAGGAGGCGAAAGAAACAGGCCGAAATAAATTTGCTATCGTCATTTGTTTCTTTTTATTTTGTTGCTTGTTTATTCTCTTCTATTCTCTCTATTTTGAGACACATCACAAATCCGTAATTCTGTGTAAAATTCAGTTCAATTTAATTTGTTGCGTCCCACACGCATGCGCTCATCACGAACCCAGTAGTTTTATTGACAAACAGTATCGAACTACAACTTATTAATACGTGTAAAATGTAATTTAATTCGATGTTTGGAATAAACGAAAGTGATGCGTTCGCATTGAATTCATCGTGAAGAAAGATAGAAAAACATCGACATTACGACGAACCGAGCTGAGGAAAACAAGTTTTAATGATGCTACTCCAATAAATGATTGGCTTGTTGAAATGCTTTTAATTAGGCACAACGCGCGCGTTGATCCAATGACTTTTTGGCTTTCAAACCATTCAGATGAAATGCAAATAACATTTATTTTATTTCTGGGTATTTTATTTTTGTTCAAACCGAAATGGAGAGAAAACAGGTATTCTAAGAAGGTTTGGAATCATTTTCGAATTGATGACGGTGTATTTTGAATATGTTCCGGAAATTACTCATTGCGTATGCATCACTGATATTCTTCCAATTTAACCTTAACGAAATGGAGTTTTGTGTGCGTGTGTGTCTATGTTGAATGGCTTACATAATATACAAAATGCAAATGAATAATACACTTATTGAATATCCAGAGTTTTTTTTAAGACAAACAAGGCTCAGCAATTTTATGTGCCACTTAATTTTTTTGTTTTGGGCGCGCATCGATTGGAGTTCCAATAAATCGGCACTTTATTTTCGCAATCTCGATGCCATGCCGTTTACAAGCCAAACAACACGGTGATTTTCAAGAGAGAGAGAGAGAGAAAATTCGTGCACGTTTGCATGCGGCTGATCGAAACACAGTGTCTGGCTCAGACAGGTATAAAACAAATGCCCACTCTTCAAAGTAGGTGGATTAAAATTGTAATTGGTCTTATAAAATATTCTATTCATGAAAAAAAATATGTATTGAAAAACGCATAAACAAAGCACACGCAAAGTGAACGAAATGAATGAGAGTTGTTGTCGAATGTCTGCTGTTTACTTTTTTTTTCATCTCACTCTCTTCTTGCCGCGCGAATGCAGTCAACTTCTTTCGAACTCGCAGTCAGTTCTTCAGTTTGTGGTTTTGTTGTTGTTGTTGTTGTTGTTTCTTGTGCATATTTCTTTTTGCTCTCGATCGGTTCCCATTCAAAATTCATATGAATTTTTATTTTGGTTCATGAATTCAACGGTTGCTTATGATGAGTTATTTCCACCCATTCAGGAACTGCATGCAGCAATTTTAATATGCGCGTGGGTTTATTGCTTGGCAAAAAAAACAGTACCATGTCGCTGTTTTTTTTTTTATCTCTCAGAGTATTTCAAAAACTAAATCTGTAAGTAGTTCAACGTGAACCAAAACCAGCAACTTGTAGGCTTCGATGGCATGTATGATATTTCGAAAAACCATTGCTTGATCTTCAAAGACAAAACTGAGAAAAAAAAGACGAGCATTTAGAATCCATTTGAAGCATGTGCTCTCTCGTTTACGCAACAAAAGGGATGCACGAGTTCAACATCACGCCGTTCATGAAAAACACATGATTCTAGCTGGCACAGCAGCAGTGCCATTACCATCAACTTGTATTAATACTATTTCAAGAATTTTACAGCTCTCTTTCGATTTCGTACGTCAAACAATAGCGCGCGTTCAGCTGGCGTGACTTCATTCTTTAACATAATTTCCATCTGACTTTCTTTGTATTCCAAAATGAAATGTCAGTACAACCAACAACTTGGTAGCATGGTTGGTTTGAGTTGATGTCTGCGTAATTGCCTGGTGCGGTATGCTTGAACATATTTGTGGCTGTACTCAACACAATGTGCCTCTTAGTTTTTTTTTTCGTCTAACTCTCATAGAAATTGACTTATTCTATTTTCTTGGCACTTTTTTCTCACTGCCAGAGATAAAAAAGAAAAAAAAAGAAATAGTTTCATCAAACCGTTTGCTTGAAGCGTTACTTAAAAGAAGAAAGAGAAAATAATGAAGAATATTGTGCAATTCTCTATTACACACCGAGTGAGAAACGAAAGAAATGACGAACTAATGAAGAACGTGCACGAGTTAGATAGTAGCGGCGATTATAATTCAGTTGTATTTTTATCTCTTTCACACTTCAATGTGGCTCCATTTCGAACACATTTTCCGTATTCATTGTTTCAACATTTTGCTATGATTTTGTTATTACAGGCTTAGAAATTTGAAACGTATTTTGGCCTGACATGAAGCATTTCGATGTGAAGTGAAGAAAAATTAGAACACAACCATCATCATCATTATCATCATCATCATTACTTGTGTTCTATCAAACCCAGAATTTCAACCAAAAAAAATAACTCTAAATTGGAATTTTCGCTTGAAATGAGAGCAATGCCTTCTTCAAATGTACTGTGCTGAATGCTCTCGAATGATGAAGCGAATGAATTGTTGAGTGCTTAATACCTGGTGCTTAGTGCTTAGATACCGTGAACTCGTGAATGAAAACCACATTCATTTGAACCGCGCCAATTTTTCGATGAAATCACAATCAACTCGTTATGAGAGTCAATAAATTATAATTCGGCAATTTTACTCAACCGCAACACACACTCGCGCACATATATGAATTTTCGGAACAATGTAATCAGGCGTTTATTTACATTTGTTTTCTGCCTAACAGCGAAACAGCATAAACAAGTCGAATGTGGCACAATAAAATCCGTAAACAAAATGAATCGTGCTAACACACCTTAGCTGCGAACACGTACGTTGAATGTGTTCGATGGTGAAAAAGAAAAAAAAAACCAAACAAAAATTAATAAAATCCAATAAAATATTCGAATTGCATCTTCTGTTCTGCACGAGAAATGACTACGAAGACGAGGAGTGTTTGTGATTCGATGTGTGGCGAATCGCCTGTTTGAATGTAATTTGAACCGCTTGTGCTGTTGATTCGTGAGAGATTCGATGAAAGCATGAATGAAAGTTATTGTGTGCTATTTCATTTTGAATGATGTCAGTTTTGTTTTGTTTTCTTCGGCCGGCCAAAACGATCAAATTGAAACTAAATCGGGCGTTGGTTGTCACAGCAATGTGAGTGAATGCCCGAGACAATGGCCGCTTAATTGAATGGTGAGGAGGAGAATGACTTTTTAAGGAGACGACATTCTTGCCAAAAACACCCATGGGCCAATGTTAGACAGGCGCCTGTAATTAAGGCTCTCTTACATTCTTTTTTTCTTCTCACTTGTATTTCATTGTGGCTTTTGTCTCTTTTTTCCTTTGTTGTTTGGCAATTTTGATCATATATTTTACTTTAACACCATAAAAACCAACACATTTAAATTTAGGCACTCATTCCCGAAATAATTTCGACATTGTTGTTTTCATTGTATGCAAAACAGCCAATATCGCACCAAAAGAGTGCCAAAAATAAATATGAATTATGTTGACTCGTTAATACTTTTTATGTCAAATAAAACAAACCCATAAAAACAGCATACGAGAGACGAATGCGAATACAAAATGCGTTGCATTGTTTGGGACATTGTTTGGTGGAACGTTGCTTTGAAGAAAACAAAAATGACGATGAATTTAGTGAATGCACTGGATGACCGGTAAACAAGTGAAAAACCACACAAAGATAAAACCGATAAACACTCACACTCATACTTGTATCACAAGTTCGATAATCGAAACATAACACCCGAACATAACAAATAATCGTATGCGATAGATGCAAATGATGATCAGCGGGAGTGCGAACAAATAACGAAAAAAAAAAATAAGGTAAAAATGAGCTGTCATTTTTGTTTGTCGAATTGGCTGAAGGGAAAAATATGGCTTTGCATTGAAATGTTTCACATTAAGCGCAATGTTACTGTCAACGTCGGAATGAATGATCACAACACAAGGTGTGTCTAACTTCGATTCCATCGTCTTTTTTTCAACAACAACAACAACAAAAATCACTTAGTTACTTTGCTCACGTTCGACACTGGTGTGGCAATTCACCACTAAAATCAGTCCAACCGCAACGGCTAATGCTTTGTTTACAGAATATTTGTTGTTTTTTTTATCGAAAAGAAAATATATTTACGCATGCAGACAGCAAATTTGTGCAAAAGGAATTTCAAGTGAAATTCGTAAGTGGTGGTTTTGGTAATTAGTTGATGTGAATGGAATTCGATTGAGTTAGCTGCCAGTTTAAAAATTGTAATCCAAATTGATGCGATTTAAGTGATTAAAGGCAACGATTTCAAGTCAAACGTCACTCAAATGAAATGATCTGAATGATCTCAATGATCGCGAAAACTGGTGTGATTAATTGATTTTTGATGGTATCTTTACGTGTACGCCGACGACAACTTGCCCAAAATTCATTTGTTTGGAATTCTCGTGACATGAAAAAGGTTAACACGCACAAAGTGAGGAAATTCCTTTTGCTCTGATGGTTTTTAGTTACCAGCCTAAGAAATTACCCGAATTTCAATTTACAAAATTGATTTTATTTTCTTTTTTTTTAATTAACCGTCAACGAGTTTGCGAAATTACTCTCGATCGATTGAGATCGCGCACACACGCACGCACATTTAAAATCAATTTCGAGCTACAGCAGTGAAAATGTTGTGACAGGCTGTTTATTTATTTGGCTTACTGTATGCCGTCTTCGAATGTCATTAATCAATGGCAACAGACGATGAATGCAAATAAACAACATGCGCATAAATAAACAGTGCAAAATGTTCTCTCCACGGCAATCAATTGAATTCATCCGTTAATAGCATTCAAATGAAACGATCGAGCAGAATCTTCGTAAAACCACAACCAAAAGATTTATCTCTGTTCAATGCACACACACACACACACACACACACACACACAAAACAAAAATTGCCGAAAAATCCGAAAAAAATGAACGAACAAAAAACTGGCTTTTATTTGCTTTGTGTGGTGATCTACACGACAACGACGCATGTACGGATGCGTGAAATGAAATTCATCAATTGCAATATCATCAAGTTGTTTTTCTGTGTTCTTCGTGAAATGTTCGTTTTTTTCCCGGCCACGAAATGCGGCCGTCGAGAGAAAGAAAAACATTTTAAATCCATATTTAATTTTTATTTTCCGCTGAGAAAAAAAAACACTCACACACGCGCACCAACATACGCGCAAAACAGCGCAGAATATACGGAATTCGATTATTTTGTGAAATGCGCTCGATCCGAGGCTAAGCCTCAGATTGTCAAAACATACTGAAACATTACCGCTTTGTTTAAACTTGTATTCAAAATGCGAGAGAAAGAAAATCAAAATAAACGAATGTTCAACGCTCTTTTTATTTAGGGGAAAATCAAAATATTTGTCATTATCGCTTGCAGATCTTGGAATATGATCGTGAATTGCGCATAATAAATCGGTGAAACGATATTCACTGGCACTGACACCGGCACCGGCACCGGCACAGGCACACTGCCACAACAGCCGCATCATCAATAAGGTGGAGAAACAAAAATGCGAAATAAGGACAAGCTTACGTCGATTGAGGGAAAGGCGATTTCGAATGAAAGAATAAATTAATTCAGTGCAGTGCAGAATCGGCACAATGTTGATCGCAACTAACGGAGGATTCTTGTGGGTTTGAGCGGCATCTTCAAATAGATTTGTTGACAGTCAAAAATAAAATCATTAATAATAATAAAAGCGTCGAAACACCCAACGAGAAAAGAAAACTCAGTCAGCGCTGCGTTTGCGAAGCGTTTCATTTAAGTCACATGATTCGGCTTTTCTGGTGCCGCAACAGACAAAGGATTCAAGTTAAATAACGAATAACAACCACTCCCAATCGCTTTTTTTTATGATACATTTGTATTGCTAGCAGACATAATAGAATGCATCAAGTGTACAATATTACAGAGCTCAGTGCGGTTTAAAGTTGACTGCAAAAATGAAATTGAAGCGCAAAAAAGGAGAACGAGAAAAAAAAACTAGTTTCATTGGCTCTGGTTATAGAGCAGGAAGTTTGAAACGTTTATAATTATACATTCTAAATAAAGTCAGAACATGCTATTTCTATAGAGTTGAAGCCGTTGTTTTTTTTTGTTTCTTCTCTTGTTTACATCAAAATATTCAGAGGTGATTGAAAGGAGCTTGTTGAAGCGATTACACTGAGAGGAAGAATTAAATTGCTATTTACATTTTTAATTAACATATTTAATGACGCCGATCCGGTATAGTTGCTCGTGAGTGTGTTTTATGGGACATTTTCGTGGGTAATTTTGCTTGAAGCACAAACATCTGTAGCACAGCAAACGAACTTCGAAATTTTAATCAATTTTTATGAGCTCCAGACCGCGATTAATCTCGCTGAAAGTCCATTTAGTGAGTAAATTATGGTTGAAAAGACTCCTTTGGCTAAATTTAGTAATTCTTCATTTATTTTTTAAAGTAAAAGAGACACACACACAGAGAGAGAGAGAGAGAGAGTGCAAAAAAAAAATCGAACACGCACTTTATTTACTGCATTCATTAGTTTCAATTTGAAGTGGTCTGTATCATGCCCCCCACGAATTTTTCCGCCGATTTTTTGTTTCTTCTTAACGAACGTGTGTTTTATGCGATGTGCATAATCAATGTTTGAGCATACGCGCTTTTGTGCATTTCGAATGATATAGTGTACAAACGTGACATCCGATCAAAGTGTAATTTACTATGTAAAATCTTTTCGTTTTGCTTGCGTTTTGTGAACACTGAACGAATTTATAAAATAAAGAGTGAGCAACGAAAAAAAAATATACAAAAATAAAAAAAACGCGCGCGCATCTCGCTGCCAACGATAAGACACATTCTGTTGCGCATTTGCATATCGGCGAATAAAAAAGAAAAAAAAAATGCAACACGCAATTATCCAAAGGAATTCTGGTTTAAATGTTCAACGCAAACTGAACTCGCCAAACGTAAAAATTGTGTACGTCTGCAAATCGAAAGTGAACATTGAGTAAAATAAGAGCAGGAATAAAGAGAGCAAATGCATAGCTTAGCTCATCGCAGAGCAGCACACATCTTCAAAGCGCAAAGAATTTTTCACATTGTGCACTGGGCGCTCAATGCTGTGCTGTAGGTACTTATCGCTCATGATAAACAATGAGTACAATAGTTTAACATATGTTTTGGAGGCAAACGCGAACAAAACAACGCTCAATGAATTATAAAAACAGAGTAATGATTGTTGTAAGCGTACACATTCTAAAATCGCTTGATCGACATGCTATTGCTGGCGCTGGAGCCAGTGCCTTTGTCCTTATCACTCGTTGTGTATACAATGACAGAACAACAAAGTAAACATGTGAGAATGAAATCGTGATAAAAAAAGGGAACAAAAATAAATTAATTGTCTGAATGTGTGAAGATTGGCCTTTACCGCATCGTAATTCGAATTGTTCAATCATTAATTGATCACCAATGCACTGAATTTTGTTTGTCCTAATGAGATGTTTTTCGTCGCCATAAAACTCCGATACGCCGGAAATTAAAATCTCACAAATTTAAACACATTTTCGTTTGCATTGTGCTGGGCAAGCACTGTGCTGTACACTGTACAGTGTACACAGTGAAGTGCATTGGAACTGGTCGGTGAAAGATACTGTTGACTGTTCGGTTACATCAATTACAAGTATATTAATGCTCTTATTGATATACGGATGCATTGTTATTCCATGGCCGAAAATGTAAATATTAAATTGAAATGAAATGAGCGCATCTGATAAGAGAAAATGCATTTTCTGTTTCGAAGTTGGAGCACGTACTAAATGCCGTTACCAGAATACTTGTTGCCGAGAACGAGCATCATCGTCATTGCTGCCGTTGCCGTTGCCTTTCTTTACATATTATAAATATATTCTCAGACGCAAAGCGACTTGTGGCAATGCAATTGCATTTTATGAGAGCAAAAAAAATATAGGCTGACGAAGAGAAAGTAATAAAAAGGGCGAAAACTGAATCATGTGCATGCCGCGCGCTTTTATTGATTTGTCTGTCTGTCTGCTAATAAAAATGAAAGAGCCACAACCGAAATGTGTGTGTTTTTTCTTTCTTCTTTCTTTAATATGCCATTCATCTTAATTAAAGCGAACATAGACGGGGCCCAACCGATTGCGAAATGCTGGTGGTACATGCCAACGGTTAATGTGCATGCAATGTTTACAATGCGTGCATTTGTTTTGTATACATTTACACATAAACATACAACACGAAATTAAATGCGTAAATGTAAGTTTTGCTGATGGAATTACAGTAATCGGACAGTTTGGCTCTGATTCTTTCGTTCTCTCGCACTTAAAGTATAAATTTTGGGATAGCTTTCGTTGCATAACACGCGTGCGTTCATGTTTATAAAACATTCGAACGGCTTGAATGCATCTGGTGCGATTCGGTCTATTTAGAATTCCATTCGTGAGATTATCGTTTGTCTGTTTTGTTTTTTTTTATCATCGTCGAAATTTAGTGCCCAATACAGCGGCACTAAGACCATTTTACTAAAACAACTGTGAAATGCACTAAAATAAGAAGCACAACAGAAATCAATAGAGAAAATAAAGTGCTCGTTTTGAAGGTGACTGCTCTTGAAACTTTCCGGCTAGAAATTGAGCATCGTCAAGAGAGAAAATCGACATTTTCGTTTGGAAGGAATATGCCGAAGTGTGAGTTTGATCAAAGAGCAAAGTTTAGTGAACCTTTGTTAGCTAATGCCGATAAACGATACCGCCAAGAGAAAAGTGTATTTTGTCGAGATTATGTGTTTGGATTAAGATTGTGCGTCTATCTTGTGCTTTATGATAAATGTTTTTCTTTTTCTTCAGTTTCTTGTTTTCAACGAAATTAATGTCGTTGACTAATGAGAATCATCAGTATATATTATTTCGGTGACTCTTTTGGCTTATGACTCTTATGCTGCTATGGAGCTATGGCAGCAGCAGCAGCCGATGTCTCTTTTACTCGGCCCACACCATTTGTCTTACCATTCAAGAACATTTTCAATTTTGTTGAGTCATTCCGTCACAGTCAACCACTTTCCATTGAAGATTAATTAACGGTTCGTTTCGGCTTTATCAATATTGAATATTCAAATTCATTTTTTTTTCTCATTCCCTTTCTCATCAATTCAAATTAATGAGCCTATAATTGCCATCCAACACATTAGCAACGTATTAGATTGCGCCAAGAATTCAAATGTTAGCGCTTTGAAATCGAATGAAAAAAAAAACAAACTGAAAAAACGAACGAACGAAAAAAAACGAGAAGATAACGAAAATTGGGTGTTGCATTTAACCTTATATCAAATGCACGTATAAACATTTGCCTGATTATATTGTTTTCTCTTCGTCTTTCCGTGTATGTGCACTTTTCCAATGTTTACGCGCACATTTTTTTTGTTCGCCTATGTTCCAGTGTTTACATGTTTCCCTCATGTGTCGATATATTCGGCATTAAGCTTTTGTTTATGTTTTGTTCAACAACAACAACAACAACATCAACAAAAATTAAATTGCATATATAATTCAGCATTTATATTGTGGCTGTGCGCAAATCACACGGCCAATAAGTGTGTGTGTGTGTGTGTGTGTGTATTTGGTTTGGCTGCTCATGTAGCAGCAGCAAATATTTTAAAAATTCGTCACGTTTAGGCAATAATGCGAGTTCCATGATGCACGAACACATACAATTTTATGGTGTTTTCGTGGTTGCATCGTCACTTAAAACAGTGCATATACATCGATTTACATTAACAGCTCAACAATAAATTCGACATATCCGACAATTTGCATATGGGCTCAGCAACAACAATATTATAACGGATTCGCCTTCATCCTCCATCTTTGCCCTTTCTCGTGATCAGACCGCGATTTGAAAAATTGCTCAACAAAAAACCAATTTCACAAACTAGAAAATCCTTTAAATTCCATAAGCCAAAAAGTGCCAAGCGAGATTTCTACGAGACACAGAATGCGATTGAAAAATGAAGCAGCATTTTGCCCAATTATCATGAGAGTTGATGCAAAACGAGGCGATTGCGTGAAACGCTTTGATATAAAACATGCTTGGCCACTCCACATTCTCATCACATCGAAAATAGTGTGTATAAAATAACTTTTGATGTGAACCAATACCAAAGCTCAATATGTATTGCACTATCTACTGTGTACTGTGTACTGTATGCAGGCAATGGCACAACTCTCACATTGGTAAATAATCTTGAATCGAGTGGTGCTCTTGATATGAGCATCGATTGTCCAAATGAAATCAAATACAGACGCATTTTTCCATGGAATTTCAATTGGAATGGCGATATGCGTATGAAATGCACACAGATCTTTGATTTGATAGCTGAGTTTATGTAATTGAAGCTTGTTTACATTTGTTAGGTTGAAATCGAAACCAACAAAAACGCTGAACTCGCGAGTGCAATTCAAATAAAGGTTGTGAAGAAAATGAAAAAACAAACACACACACAGAGAAAGAGAGAGAGAGAGGAATGCACAGCTAATTAAATCTTGCATTTCACTTGAAATTCGTGTGTGCGTGTGTGGCATCAATATGAGTAAGAATTGTGATTAAACGGTGCGATGAGTACGATACGAAATTGTACTGGTACACGCATTCAGTTGCTGGATATTTTGCGTCCATCAAAATACCCGCACACACCCAGCCAAACATTCTAGCACATCACAGAGACTGGAGAGTTCAAAGCAAACATAAAATGCATTAAATCTTTCTTCTGAGAGAAGAAAATGCTTGCACATTAAAGACAAAAATGAAGTCGTCCATAAAAAAAGAGCAACAGCTGAATATCGTTTGCGGGCTATTTGAAGGAAACGAACCGTTTTCTTTGTATAAATTGATTGAATTAGAAAATGATCTTGTTGAGTAACAAGATATTTTGTTGCTGAGCACATTATTGCTTGTTTATTGCTTTATTTTTTTTTTCAGTGAAATGAGTTGGCCATATTCGGGTATCCAGAATGCATGACGTAATTTTTATGTGGTGCTGGGGTGATGAAGTAACTGCATCAAGAATTTATCTGAAATGATGGGCTATACAAGTCGAATAACCGCTAGCAGTCATGAATTTGATGTACTTTAAATAATAGCCAACTTTTTGTTTTACAAACTGAAGTGAATCATGTTCCCGAGCATTTCCTGAAGAAAGGGCATCATTTGCGTCATAGCACGTCTAGTTAAGAGCCAATACTAATGCCAAATTGAGAAGGTTCTTTGTATACAAATTTACAACGAAATTCATCATTTCTCGCGGTTCAGCCACGTATTTGAACATTTGTTCAGTAAGTATTTTTTTTGCGCTTGTACGTTGACGACCTAGTTCCATACCATGCCACACGATACAAAACAGTCAACCAATTCAATGGTTTGTCACTCATATTTCACAAATATTTAAAGCGTATGTTTGTTATTCATTGTATTTAAACGAAAGAAAAAAAACCTAATGTGCGAATAATAGTATTGTGTGGCCTTTGAATATTTGTCAAGTGGTTTGCGGCCTGACGTTTTAAGCTGTGCTCATTGATGAGTGCATTAAGAAGTTTCATTGCGGCGCAGATCATTTCGATTGACACTCAATGAATGTTTCTATACGATTTATAACAAGTTGTACGTCTTTTAATTACAATCTTTCACTGTGTGACCATCTCAAGATTAATTGAATGCAACATTATGAGTACGTTGAGCACACGAGTGAAGAGAATGTTGAAAAAAAAAACCTAATGTGGCGGTTTGACATCCATTGAATCGTGTTTTACAAGCTGCTCAACGAATATACAAATTGTTATTCGCATACGACGCTCTCAACATCAGCAGCACACACAAAAAAAACACACAAAAATGACAATCGACAATCGTATTTACACACCGCTTGGCAGTCATGTGTGTGTGTGTACACTTTACGAGCCCGCACGGAAGAGAAAGACGGACTGGCGTGGTAGAGTGCGCATATGTGCGAGCGAGATGCAAACCAATAAATGAGCAATGACATAATTTCTGTTGTCAAATGACCTTAACGAACATTTCTCGAACGAAAAAAAAATTATATATATAAAATTGTGAAACTAAGTATTTAAAAAAAAGTAGAAACATACAACAGCCATAACATTTTATTGGTGCTACAGCTCATAACATGAGGCTACAAACGAAAAAAAAATACATTGTGTGTTCTGTTACTCGTTGCTCGATTTTTATTGATGTTAAATATACGATCGCAAAGAAAATCTTTATTTTTTCACCTTGTTTTCAGTATTAATTATGGCGAACACATTTCTCTCCCCGTTCACTCTCTCGCTTGACGATCGGGTTCTCAGTCACTGGCCGATCGACACGACTTTTTCAATTTTGCAATTTCATGTAGATTTATCTTCAAGCCTCAAATCCGCTAATTTAATTAGCGTTGACATATTTTTAGGCCAACAACAACAAAAAAAAGAGATTTTATACAATTTTACAACGGAGGGCAATTATTATTTCACGCTCTCCGATTGCAACACATCAATCTAAGCATTGAAATCGTAGAAGTTTTCATTGTACTTAACGAGTAAAGCAAACGATCGACCGATCGCAAGCCAAGCATTCAGTGTGTAGAGAACTGAAAGTCGTAAATTAAGAAGTAGTTTATGAACAGCGGCATGCATTGCATCAGCAGCAACGAAAAGAAAACAACAACAACAACAGCAACAGCAACAACAACACCAACAACAACAACAAAAAACCGAAATGAAATCCATGTTGAAAAAAAAATCATGTGTATGAAAAGTCAAATTGTTGGTCAAAAATGGTTGCATAGTACGCGTTGCGTGCAGCAACCAGCAACCGAAACAAGAGAAACAGTTGTATGTTAAATGCCGAAGTGAATTAATCCAAGGTCGAATCCATGTTGAAAAGCGATTTATAAGTATTTGTTACGCGCGCTCATTTTTTTTTCTTTTTCTCTCTTCACTTCGCTCGTACGAACGTATACAAGCGATTGCAACATAAGAATAAAAGTGCATGTACCAACTGTACCGTGTGATGTGAACAGAGCGACGAGGAAACCCACTTACATGCGTATTGTTTCAATAGCGAACCGATGAGAATACAAAATCGAAATGCATTTGGTGGTGGACTAACTCGACTATGGAAGAGAAATATGGAGAGATCCGTATTACTTCACCAAGATGAGAATCATCACCATAAAAATAACACACAGTTAAAATCAACCATAATCATTTTTAACACTTTTCGCCGGTACGCTGTTGAGTATTCAATCGTATACAAACAATAAATTTACGATACCTGCACCATTGATTTATGGTGCAGACGATGTATTGATGCTGGACCAATGGTCCGAGACCATGGCATATTGTTTAGAACGATCGGTTCGTCCTACATTTCACTGTGAAGAGAAAGAACACTTCAGCCAGAGAATAGTAAAACAAAAACAAAAAAATAAAAATCACTGCAATGTCGTAATACTGAAATTACACTTAGCGGCCAATTGACCATAAAAACATTCAAATTGGTTTTATTGCCATACTCTCATAAAATATTGGGGATATATTTGTTTGTGAATGATTTTTGGTTGTTTTGTTTCGTCACTTTTGACGATCGAAGCAAATCATTCATCGTTCTGGAATTCTGCATCGCTGATTTACTGATTTCGACAATTTTAACGATCGATCGATTTGTGTGAAGTCTTTGCCTCAAGTCATTTGACGCGTCATCAAAACATGATAATTTTTTTTTTCTTTTGCCATAAAAGCGATACAATCGATCTGGAAATTTCAACATAGATGCCTACGATTTATAAACAACCGGCTGATTCTAGGCGTTGTGATATGCTACGTTTTATGTCCTTCAATAAATTTAACGACAAAAACATGTGGAGTCCATACTTACAATTTTGGTTGAGAGATTTGATATCCAGCCTATTTGTTGACAGATTTATTTAATCCCAAATTGAATTCACGTTCATTTATTTGTTCGTATGCTAGTTCGATGATTGTTAAATTTGTAAATTTTTCTTCCTCAATTTTTACAGTTTATATTCTTAAACCAAGTCTTCTAACTCAATATTCAAACGTTTTACGAGTGTTTTTTATTTGATTATTGTTTCCTCTTTGCACACAGAGATAAACATTTCAATACAAAATGAACGAGCTTAAAAAAAATAAACAAATAAAACACTTCAGTTCAATGAATGTATATCACACAACTTTTGCACCAGAATTATTCTTTAGCACGCTCAAATGCAGAATTAAAATTCAATTGACAATGTCAAGATAAGAAGTTGAGTTTGGTTGTTGTTGTCGTCGTCGTCGTCGTCGTTGTTGGTGTTATTTTCTGTGTTTTTTTGTTGCTATTCTCTACTACAAATAGAGCGATAATTCCATGTTGTTTATGAAATTCTTGTGATTAACGGTAAAATACAGTCAATCGTATCGAACGGTTGATCAGCACATAGCATTGATGCACACGACATACACACAATATGGGCACAGTGTATTACCACTTTCGGTGTTGCGTCTCTCATACAAATGTGAATTCGTCATGAAATTGTCGTTGAACGTGAATTTATTGTACAATGGCTTAGTCATGGGTTTTGATGATTAGACACACGAGATTTCTTTTTTTTTAAATCTTTCTTGCGTTCAGCTCGATACCATGTGTTAATGAGATGGAGACGTGCAAAATGCTGAATTGAAACTGCACAATATTCTTTTTTTCCCGTCAATATGAAAATAGCAAACACTGTAAATGTTTTAGGATGAGTCAAACAGTTACAGTAGAAAAACAACCGCATGCATTTATTTACATTTGCATTGTCAATTGCATGAAATCTGTAACTCAATATCGGCACGCACACACATTCACATTCAATAAACGGTTTTATTTATGTTGTTTTTTTTTGTATGTGTCAGTCATAAACACACATTCATTGAAATTGAAACTGTGAACGGTCAAAACTAATTTTCATTCATTGAAATGGGTTCAGCAAGAATAAATAATACACTCAGAAACAGACTTGCAAATCTCAATCGTTTTGATTTGTTATTTTTTCTTTCTTTCTTTCTTTCAATTGTATTCAATTCTATTTTATCGGTTGAGTATTGACTTGTATTAAAATACAACAGCAAAAACACACACACACCACAAAATAAATGGGAACAATAACTACGAATTATGTTTGATTCTCAACATTTGCCGTTTGCTTGTCGCATTTTATATTGCGTTATCAGGCGTTTAATTATTTCTTTTTTCGATTGAAATTCTTTTTTCTTTTCTTGATGTTCTCACTGAAACTTAATTTTCATTCACAAATCAATCTCGTTTCTTGTTTCTGTTTTTTGTTGTTGTTGTTGATAAATCACTTGCTTGTTTCATTAATGGACAGCGTGTTTTCGATTCAAACATTTAGTCTTTTTTTTAGTCTCATACGCACCACAAATGGGCTGCTTTAAAAGGAAACTCCAAAGTTAAACACAAAAAAAGGCAACCAAATAATTCACCAAACGAAATGGATTTCTGTGAATTTTCATGTGTAAATCGTCATTTGGTAGCGGTGTGCGAGTGATGTCATGGGTTTGCAAAGCCGCACTCCATGTGCTTGTGTAACTTGAGTTTTGTATTTCTTTTTTCTGTGTGTTTTTTTTTATATTTTAGACGGACACTTTTTTTCGGATTCGCCCAACAAGTGTTTTTTTTTCTCTCGTTTTCCGTAGGTTTTTTTTTCTCATGTGTGTATGTTTAGGTTAAACTCATTCTTTTTTATGGCCCGTCGTCGCATTCACACTTGTGTGGAAAAATGTCAAGCCGCGATAAATTTGGCTTGAAGATGAGTGTGTTTTTCTTTTCTTTCGTTGTATTAACGACAAACCAGAATTGTCGTCGTGAATTTGTTCAAGTGTTGTTGGTTATATTCGCAGATGGAACGTGTGCTTTCAGAAACATTTACACCATCACATCATCGTAAACAGACATTTGTATCGGTGTGACTGAGCGGCTGGGCTAAACAGAATACGATATGACTCTTCAAATCGTGTACACAAAAAAAACTGAATATCATACACAGAAAACGAACGTCAAATGACAAAATCGTTTCTGTTTCACTGTACTAGAATTCCGAAAATGTTGTAGCCGGTTCAATTCACTTTGATTTGCAAAATACCATAAACGTAACAATTCTTCTCGATTTTCACACAAAATTGACAACAATTTATTGACAAATTGACATGTAGAGGAGAAAAAAAATAATACACGTACTCAAAATACAATACACAAAAATGTACAAGTTGATAAAAATGTGGAAAATAAATTGTGACGCGATCGCAAAATCGAAGTGTGTATGTGAACACATCGACTTTCGTTGAAAGACTGATGGTGCTTGCTGTGCGCAACCGACTTGTGTGTGCGTTCTGTTTGCCTTGCTTTGCGCTATGCTCGTGTACATTCCGACCGTCGGAATAAGTTAGACGCGATGAGCAGCACACCGCTGTCCCTTTTGCGCTCATTCAATTCTCGCACAATTTGTTGTGCACTCGGTTCGTTGCTACGATCGAAATACACACGCGCTGAAGCTGCCTGAACGGTTGGTACGCATAGCAGACACTGTGTGTACTGTGTATGAATACAATTGTGAAGCCGTTCGCTTGACGACGCAAACAACGATCACAGACAACTGTGGGAGTTTATCGTGTACACAACAAACTACATTGTATTGTTGCATATGATCTGTATTCGGTATTCGGCCATCAATGGGAAAACGTAAAATTATTATGAATGTGTTGTTATTGTTGGTTGGCTGACACTCGTACTGACGATACTTGACGAACTATTGAACGTTGTGTATCGCGTATAAAATATATGGCACACAAATGAAACGAACGCATATGGATCAACAGCAGCTATACAATTCAAGTACTAGCACTCGCTCGTCGAGAGTTTTTTTTTCGGTACGCAAGTCAATCGGCATTATACACATCCACACCCAGTGCTTGGAATTGATAGTGAGCAAACAACATTTGTGTTTACTTTTTTTTTTCAGAGGCAACGCCAGCTCACATATTCCAAAAAAAAAACACTCGTCGATAAACGTAAACCGCTTGAGAGCGGCGCACAACGAGAAACATGTCGCTTGAATGAAACTTGTTTCTAGTGATTCATATGAATAGACCGATCGATGGAATAAATTGCAACAGAAACGTGTTGCACGCTTTGATGTGACATGTTGCTTATTGTGTTACAACTTTTTAACCGTTGATATTAAAATGACAATAAATTGGAATTTATTTCTTTTTATTTTACATCGTCAATTGAGTTAAAAATCAATTTTATCGAGAACTAAGAATAGTATTAACAATGTTTTCGTTCCGGATTTCTCCTTTGCGTGAACTCAATTTTGGAGATGGAGATTTTCTCTCTCTTATAGGAGATAGCGATTTTCCTTTTGGAGACGGTGATCGGCTTTGTTTTTCAAGTCGAACTGTATTCTTCAATAAATTAGTTTTGCGTAATTGAATGGGTAAATATTGAATATGCTTCACAAAGTCTTCGTATCTGCAGCAAAGTGTAATTCCGGATTTTACGTTATCTTTGAAATAATATCCCAATTGATCGCATACACTGTCGCATAGAGTTGAGAACACTTTTACTTGTTTTTCATCCATGTCTGTGTCATTTGAAGTGAAAAATGCGACACTGTCATTGGTTTTTGTGTCGACAACCAGTTTCCAAATCACCAACGGTATTTCAACACTCTTTTTGTTACTGTCCACTGATTGATCCAAATACAGTTCTACCGAATTATTCTTTTTATCCTTTTTCGTTAGAATTCCATAAACACCCGTAAATACTCGCAGTACCTTTTCCATTTGAGTTGAAATGGCGCGAATAAGATCTTCCAGTGTGCTGTAGTTCTAAAAAATATATATTTTTTTAAAGTATTATTGTTTGTACATCAAATTATTTGAAGAAAAAAAAACGAGCAAATTCTTACACCCTGATTCATCGATTGTTTCCCTGTATTTATTTAAAAATTCAATGTTAATGTCAAGTCGTTCTAAAGAGGATTTTATTTTATGTTCTAACCTGGAACACAATTGTGGAAGAAGTAAGTCAGTTGTTGCTCAGAAACCAATGGGAAGTCAGCATGTGGTGTAAGATGGTTTCGTGAGAAATAATTCATTTGTTTGATGTCTTCTTCGGTTATCTTCAATTTTTTTCCAAATATCTTATCAAATTTTTCGGTTTGAGCTGCAGCCGTGTACATTTCATTAATTTTTTGACCTCTTAATGTGTACAGGGCTTTAAAGCTAAGATGCCCAGATCGTTCTGGTGCTATAAAATGAATAATAAAAGGTGAGTTTACAAGTAATTATCATTACTGAATTTGATAGACTCACATTTGTTTGCCAAATCAATGATGTGGGTGGTATAAATGGCGCTAGATCTCTTGTCATCGTAACATATCTCGTAAAGGAGTTTGTTTTCCTCAGTCACCCTAAAAAATGTGCCAGTTAAACCAAAATTAATACTTTTTTTTATTGCAATCATAGCTTAGTTACAGCCTACACTTTATATAAGTCACCAAGTCCTCGAGCACAAGATTCACCAGTCATTTTAAGATTGTCATCTTCTTTTCGGGCACCTGGAGTAAGTTCACTCAATATTTCCTCTTTATACTGTTCTGCTTTTGCTCCTGTTCGTTTTGTGTTTGTGAATTTCATTTTAAGAGGTTCAAAACGGGTTGCTGTATCTTTTGGTGCGGCCAATCCAACGTAAGGGAATACTATTTCATCTTCAATGGTCGGTGCAACGGCCTGTCGTGCCGACACAATGACCATGCACACAAAATATGCACAGAAAATAGTCCTATAAATTTGCCCATGGAAATTTGCCATCGTCTAACCAAATGATAAACTCAACCCGAAAGTTCCAATTTCGATTGAACAATAAAATTTCCAACATGATATATCTCTTTATAAATCAACCAACTAAGTATCACTTTCAATTAATATTTGAACAGCTGAACAATTAACTGAGAAACGAGTCACAAAAATTACGTATAATATTTGCAAATTTGGTAATGAGATATTCAAACTGATCATTGAGAAGGTGAGAATAAAAGTGGGATTTGAAATTCGAATCATTGCAAGTTGTTAGAAAACAATGTAAAATATTGTTGACACTTTTTATCCAAAGTCAACCAAATTACGAAATACGAGTGTTTGTCCGGAACACCCTTGACTGCATTTCAATCATTTCATAACAAAAGGAATCAATAATAGAAATTGATCAAAGAAAAATAATAATCAGGCATATTAATCAGGCAAATAGAAGAAATAGTGAACAATTGAAAACAATAAAATTGGATTAGAGTGAATTTCCCCCAGTAACGCCGAAATAAATGGTTACGTTGGTGGGATCATTGAATCAAATTCCATTAAGATAACAGTTTTTTTGGCTGGAAAAATACGAACAAATTGAATCACAATTCACTTGAGATGACAATAGACAAAAAGCCGTCTGAGTCGTTCTTACGTCAATATCAATTGAAATAGAATTGTGAATTAAAATTAAAAGCAGTAAAATATTTTCTAATCATATTTTAATTAAGAAAATAAAATAGTCCAAAATTATTGTTTCAGCAATGAACTTGTACAATTCGACGTCATACACACCTTCTAATTCATTTAACTTTTTTTGACATAATTAAAAGATTCGATTGGTCTCTGGAATCGAACCTAAAATAACGGAACATTTTATTTTTCCTAAATTGTTTCCCTGTACTGTATTCATTTAAATTGATATATAATTCAATCGTCTCAAGATTATGTGCCACCAAACAATTCAAAATATGTTTATTTCAAATTTTATTACAATAGCAAGCGCCTTTCGTATGGTATAAGATCCATTCCAAATAACTGTTAACCTTTGTGTATATTGGAAGGTTCAAATCCTCCTGTGTGGGTTCGCTGTGCAAAGACGATGAGGCACAACTTTGAAAGTCCGATAAAATCCCAATCAATTCATAATATCCAGCTGTTGTACTGTAAAGAACGCCCGATCCAGAATCATCTTTGCAAAGGATACTTGATGAACCAACCACCCCAATGCAACCTTGTGAATCCTGTAAATGTTCAGAGCAGCTCTCCGATTGAACGATTGGCAAATCAATCTTACGCGGTTGGCAGGTTGATGTCTCATAACCGTCTGACGTAAGCCCCTCGTACCAAGAGGCTATTGTTGCCACTTTCCGCTCATAGTTCATTTCTAAAATAAAACGTTTTGCATTAATATTGCGTATCGTAATCTGTTGTGTGTTTTCATTTTAAGAAGCTGTTACTTGGTGTTGGAAGGCAGACTGGGGCAATTCTCTTTTCAAACTGCACCGGTGTGGTCAGACGCAATAGCGCTATATCATTCAAATGTGACACATATTGAAACTCCGGATGAATAATCAAATTTGATACACTAAACGTATTTGAAGTAACATCAGCATAACAATTATCATAAATGCCAAGAACAACTTTCATATTGTACGGCGAATAACCATAAACACTCGATGCAGACGTAACAACAAATCGATCATTTATCAAAGTGGCTTCAATTGGTGGCGAATTTTCAACGACAATTTGTGCAAGCCATGGGAATTCATATGGTTTTAAATCGGTGCCGCCGAGTAAACGCTGCCGTCGATTTGGCACACCACATTTACAGTTGCATGCATGCACCGTTGATGATTGATCACCAAACAGAAAATCAAAGAAGCCCTTGTGTAAATAAATGTAAAGAAAATGGCCAAACTTTTACTTTCATTCAGTATTTTACTGTTCGAAAAACAAATTTACCCTCGAGCTTGGGACATCCAAACTACTTTTATTTAAGAAACTATCACAAAACACTGGATTTGCTGATAACCAAGCAACTAAAAAGAGCACTTTTATGTTGATATGAAACATTTTACACTCGTCTAAAGCTATATTTTGACTGAAATTTATTGAAAAATTATTTATGCTATTTATACCATTAAAAGAGTTTTAAAATAGAAATAATTAATCACAGATTAAAATAATTGCTGCTCGATAATTATACATTTCAAGAGGTGTAATGAACTCTTTTTTTTCCCGACGTAACTCATTGTAAGTACTCAAATTACATACGCTTTAGACTCTTGAGTAAATGTTAATGCCGAAATGAACTTACAGTTGCACCTCTGAAGCAAACTTTGCTGTGTCGAAACACACAGAACATTTAATTAGTTTCATTATCATCATGGATTTTTGCTGTCGCACAATATTCAAAGTCCAAATGAAAATCGAATTTTCGTTGTTCAATTATGGCCAAACAATATTATGTGAACTAATAGTATTCGTGAATACATTAGTTGATTAAACACATTATTCGCTTAATTCAGAGCTATTCTATTAAAAATAATTCGACGTGATAAGCAAATATTCAACACCACACATCTGACTCCATGCATTTGAGTATCAATATTAATATTCAACTGACTCATTTTATTTAGATATTGAACAGCTTACTAACAAAACTCACTTATTGTGTTGATAGAGTTAATGTTTTGTACGTTCTTGCACCCGTTAATATAGTGATAAAAAAAATGGTAAAAAAATCAACAACCAGCATAATAACTATATTGTTTGTGATAACAATAATGGTGCCTCGTCTATTGGGATTGTTAGTTGCAGATTGCAATGTGCGAACACGTCAATTATCTAAATCCAATAAATGGCTACTCTATTCGATTTTGTTCGGTTGCACATTTACCATCGCATATCCACTTGCAATCCTGGCAATTTCATCCAAAACAAAAACACTCTCTGAAGGCAACGTGTTCATTTTCATTGGAATAACAAATCATGCTGCAATGTATTTGTTTACCGTGGCTGTATTCTGTCGAATTATATTGTCTTCCAGCACACACATTGACTACATGAATTTAGCTTTCACAATAGTTGATACAGGCAAAGCACTTTGCAATGATAACAGAGAAAATTCATTCATTTTTCCATTGATTGTAAGGGTGATCTATTTGTATTTTGGATATGCCATTTTAAATGCCATTACACTCACGCGAAATAGTGAAAATCTTCAATCGATACCATTCATCTACAAGTTAATTTTCTTTGTACCTGATTTTGTGATGGCAAATTCGATGATACGATTTCATACATCGATTGCACTACAAATTGATACTTGCGCACGAGTGAATCAAGCATTTGCAGAGTGTATGAACACGATAAAAAGGTCTTCATCAAGTGCAAAGTCATCGGTTGAAATTCATTCTCATGCCAGACGAAGGTTTGAAACAATAATGGAATGTTATCGAAAATTGTACAAATTGACCAGAGGAACGGAGGGTTTAGCATCAAATATATTGATGTTTTTCATTTTCAAAGCATTTGCGCATCTCTCATCAATGGTAGTATGAACAAATAAATACAATATGGATGAATATCAAATTAAATTATTTTATTTCAGATTTTTCTAGTAATCGATCATTTGAGTTCGAGTGCAGATTTGGATATAAATCAAATCACAATTTGTTTATTTAGATGCATGTTTTCATTACTGGACTTGATATTTTCATTTTCACCATGCAATCAACTGAAGCGAGAATATCATGAATTTGGAACAGCCATATATAATGGCGCTCAGACAAATCTTCCTATCGATTTTCAGCGATCGGTATGTTGCCCTATTAATTATTTACTGAAACAATACCTAGTCCTTATTTGATTCAAAATATTCCAAACAGGTTGAAGAGTTTTCTATTTGTCTAATGCATCAGAAGAAAAGTCTTAATGTCAATGGTCTTTTTGATTTAGATAATAGCTTTTTCTACTCGGTAAAGTAATTTCATACTAATGTCACATATTTATATTAATATTTTAACATTTACTCATTTCAGCTCATGAGTGCTATGATTGCATATGTATTATTTTTTATTCAGTTCAAAGGACAAGTGGGATAAAACAACCAGTATCCATTCAGAATAATTGAAATCAATGAACATCTCAAAATTTGGGTGTATCAAATTAATTATAATTATAACGAATAATAATTTAGATAACACACAAATCACAAGTTCCATTGAATATTTCAGAACATTTTATTAAAACTAATGCTCCAATTTGTGCATTTATGGTCACGTTTTTTTTTTGTGTCAGTCAGCAAATGAGTCAAATTTAAACACCAATTTCAATGTCACAGATTAGCTGATGCTAATTGAAAATATTAGCTTTTGAATAAAATATTAAAAAAAAAAAAATAGTTCGTTGATAACATCGCAAAGTAATTGAGCAGTTGATTCGATAGACAGAATATTTGATTGGAATATTAGTTCTGAGTCGCACTCGGAACAATTAAATCCAAAGATTGAAATCGAATAAATATTCAAATTTGGTTAACCAATGAAGTAATGTGTCTTTCATATCATAGCAATTGTTGTGATGTTTCATGTTTTTATCTAGAGACGAGTAGCTAATAAATAAAATTAATACGAAACCAAATCAAGTCCTGCCAACAATTCATATTTTAGTTTCAGTATTCGCATTGAACGGTTGTGTTTAGTTAAATTTCCAAAACATTTGGAATGATATTAACATAAATTAAAACAAACATACGAATAGATCTAATTGTCAAAATGTTACAAAAATATATGATCATTTTAAGATGTACACTCTTTGCAATGGTGTTGCTATTGCCACGTCAGCTCGGTTTACTAGCTGTGGGCTGTGACATTAAAACCCAACAGATGTTTCCGTCAAAATTTTGGCACTTAAATACGATTGTGTGCGCTTGTATCTTTTCAATCCTTTATCCAATGGCAATCCATTCAATTTTATCGAATAAAAAACCGTTAACTGAAAATCAAATCCATTTTGTAATTGAAATTATTAACCATGTCTCAATGTATATATTTTCTGTTGCTATGTATCTTCAAATCACATTTTCAAGTATAAAGTACATGAAGTATAATAATTTATCATTTAAAACATTCGACAAATGCAAAACACTTTGCAAAGACAATCGAGATGATGCTTTTATATTACTTCATATTTTAAGAGTAATCTATTCATTTGTTGGGTACATCACCTTGAACGTCATTATACTGACACAAAACAGTGATAATTTTGGAACGGTATCTACATTTTATATATTTGTATACTTTGTGCCCGATATTATAATGGTTAGTTCGATGTTATGCGTTAGCATAACAATAACGATGCAAGTCTTATCAATCCAACGAATAAATCAAGCATTTGTAGAATGTATGAGTATGGTGAAGAAGTCTTCTATGAAAGCACCAGTCGAACAAACGAAAATATACTTTTATGCACAACAAAAGTTTAACCGAATAGCTGAGTGTCATGCTAAAGTTTACAATCTGACAAGACAGACTAGAGAATTAACATCAACCCTTGTAACAAGTTCGATCTTCAAAACAATTATGCATTTTTCATTAGTGGTAAATATATTTAGAGATATTTTTTCCACATCAAATACTTTAAATTGACAAATTTTTTGTAGGGCTACTTAGTTTTAGATCACATAAAGACATCTAAAACTGTGGACACAAATTACATCACAAGCTATGCAGTAAAATGCTCTCTCCATGTTGTGGACTTAATTTTAACATATCTGCCAGTCAGCAATCTAAAACGAGAGCTAAACAATATTGGCAAAGCCATATATATTGACACTTCTGTTAAGCTTCCATGCGATTTTCGACGATCAGTAAGTTTAATCAATCTTAGTGGAGATTCTCCACTGGAGAAAAACTCCACTCTTAAAAGTGAGAAAAGTAAGAAGACTTTCTTGTATTTTGTTTAGATCGATCAATTTTCGATTTATTTATGGCACCAAAAGAAAAGTCTTAACTCAGGTGGCTATTTTGAACTCGATAAAAGTTTTTTTTATTCGGTAAATCTAATTCCAGTCATTTTCTTAACGAATTGATTTTTTCAAGTTCTTTTTTTGTTTCAGCTCATAACTGCGATTATTACGTATGTTTTGTTTGTCCTACAATTTCAAATTGAGTCAGATTTAATGCTTCGATTATAAAATTTAAAATAGAAACTATATATATAATGGACTCAACTCGACTTCTAGAGAAGTTTTCTATAGTTGCATCTGTTTGTAGTTTCTTTCCATGAATTTGTCAATAATATGGCTAAAATTATGAAATTAAAACGATTGAACAGACAGTCGTTTGGCAAACGGCTAAATTGGGACAAAAATGACTAAAAGTTGCCCAGAAAACGACTGGCAATCGACTGAAACTATCGCAATTCTGAATCTAATAGTTTTAATATAAAATAATGATTGCAAAATGTGTTTGTGTTTATCTTCTATTAAATGTTGTAAAGAGTAAAGATATTCTTTTTTTTTATTGGGATATTTCCTGATCACTCGTAAGAATTGCATAAAATCCACTAATGGTGTTATCGTGTTCCAATGGTGTCCTGAGAAATAAGACCTTAAAACATTTTTACTAATCTTTATATCAGCATTATTTCTGAGCATTCTTAAGTAGTGCAAGTAGGGAATACGCGGTTTTCAAAATCTACGAAAGAAACAGTCAGTTAAAATAATTATTTTAAGGACACACAATTTCAGATACCTATGCTTACTTTAAGCAGTGTGGTAAGATTTAGCATGAAGACGCTGGCTGCTAAGACTGTTATTGGTTTCAATGTCCGTTCACCAAAAATTCTTATGGCACGCTTAAATTTTTCGGGAGCTGGTATCCAATTCGATTCAAAAATGGCATAAGATAAGCCCTCACTTTTGATCAAAACGAGTGAACCGAAATAAGATGGAACAAAAATGTCGGTCACCATGGCACATGAATACACAATTGAAAACAGAAATGTGTGAAAGTCATTCGAAGGATTGATCTGAAAAAATGTGTTTGCAAAATGACAAGCGAAACAACCGAATTGTGTAAACAATGTAAATGACAACATTTTTTCCAGTAATTTTGAGTAACTTTTGAGGAAATAATCGATTCAAAAATTACCAATATGAGTAAAATTCATTTATGATGGAAATATTATTTAAAAACAAAGTAAATATTTTTTACCGAATAATCTTCAGATATTTCTCACAGAGTTCAACCAAAACCTTATCTTCATATTGATACTCTTCCAGCTCTTCATAGTTCATGCCCAATTTTTGCAGACGATGACTTAAAACATCAATATGTCCTCCCAGTACATGCAGTAATATTGGTCCGTAAGTGTCAACGACTACATCAACGAAAACCATAAACAGATTTGAAATCGCCTGGAAAATAATTCTACCCAAATATATTCGGGGTTGATGAAGAAACTCATTCGAAAAATAGTATGTTGATGAGTATAATCTGTGCTCGGGTTCAGCCATCATCACTTGGAAGCCAACACATGTCCAAGATCCAACATAAAACGCCACAAATAACCACAATAAACGTTGAGAATCGCGGAATATCGGTTTGAATATCTTCTTGTATTCTTCTGGCGTAATTGTTTCGTCCAATTCTTTCAACAATCCAAAAAGCCTAATTAGAGTTCTCCTCTTAACTAAAACGTTAACGCCTTTGACAGCTGCCATCACAATTGTAGCGGTCATTATCAAGTGATCAACGGCTGCTCTAACTGAATCCACAAAGAAAACAGCAATCAATTGCGATACTGGTAATCCAATATAAACGGTTATAGTGAAGAAGGCCGACCAAATTTTATAAGAAATCGACTCATCCTGAGATGGCCAAACTCCACATACTTTTAACACTCGCATATGCCATTTCAAAACCATATGTGAATCCATTTTGTATGATTGTTTCAATGTTTAAGGAAAGATATCTGAAAAACACCACCAGCACCAAATATTGAATGTAAACTGATTTATTTCCCGTGAATGGGCTCATTTTTATAGAATTCAATTTTCCTTTGCACTGTGGCAGTCCCATTTTTCTCCAAAAATAAATGGTCTTCAGTTTAAAATCAAGAGAAAATTAAAGAAAAAAATAAACAAACAAACAAACAATTCCAAAAATAATGCAATGTCTGCTGTGGAATGATGAATAGTGAGTATAGAACATGTATTGATAGACGTTTCGTGACGTATTCAATTTAATCGTCTGCATTTAAATTATCTAATGATTGCAATTTAAGAGAAAAAAAACGAAAACAAAAATAAATTTCTTTATGAATGATATCAAGACGACATAATTTTTCTAATTGAATTTTTCAATTTGTCTCCAGTCTTTAGTGCTCCGCTGAATATTTCATAACTCCATACTTTTGTAGCAGATAATAAATTCGTAGACACACCAATTCAAAAATTTCGTGATAAAACGATGTGAAAAACCAAGGTTAAGGACGTTAAATGCAACAGGTCATCCCATGTCGTCTACAGCACAAATTGAATTGACATATCTTTTAGCCGAAACAACTCATTCCATCTCCAAATACCATCTTTTTGTCAAGATGTAAAAAGTAAAAACAAAACATCACATTCTTTGAAATATTCTCTTTATTAATACAATGAATGTGAAGTAGTTATAAATCGATTTTGAATTCTATTTCATTGTTTTAAAAAAACCAATAGTTTCGACCTGATTGTAGGAGAAATCAAAACATAATCGAAATTAATCTATGAAACGAAACAAATGCATGCAAACTACAATCTTTTGCGTGTGGAAACGGATTGGTTTCAAAAACTCTGAATTCATTTTTTTTTGTATATATAATGCTAATTTGATTCAATTATTTCATATTTGTTTCATATTTTTTTTATTCAGTTTTGGAAAACGATTTTCTTCTCATTTAATATAGTTGTTGTTTTTTTTTACAGTAATTTTAATTTCACGTAATAACCACAATAGTATTCGTACTCGTTATGAAAATCATTGAACAATCATCAACCTATCGCTGATGAAACGAGCTCGGCTACTTCGGGACTGGTCGATCTGACGGTCAATTGCATCGCTACACCATCAGATAAGGCTAATTTTGCGCGCAGCAATATTTCATGTCCACCACGGAAAGTACCTGAAAATAAACACACAAAAAAAAAACAAATTAAGTGTTTGTTGCAACTATTTGTCATTTATCTTATCGCATCGAAGTTGGCTAAAGAGAGAAAAATTGTTTGATAAAATCGATATTGTTAAACAACAAGAACACTCTTGCTTAACCCATTCAATTGAAAATCAAAGTTGTCTGAAACAGCCAAGTAAAACGATAGCGCACGAATAAGAAAGAAAGGGCAAAGTTTCAATTGGAATGCTGTTTTCAGTTGCAGCATACGTTCATCACACACACACACTCCACGCCATACATTACACACTGTGCAACATTACAGTTATCTCTCTATTATATGTGCGAAATAAACACATACGACAGACGACATTCGACATATGCCACATCTTCGTGAAATACTTTCGATATGTATAGAATTTCTTCCTATTTCTATTTTTTGCTTTGATTTTAGCTTAACAATCGATGTTAAAAATAAACCGAATTCAAAAGAAATAACGACGATAGGAATACACCAAGTATCAGGTTTCAAATTGTTAGGGTAAATCATCGAAGCATAATACTGGCTGGAAATTAGAGACTTTTTGAAAAATTGGGAAATCGAATTCCGAAAAAGAAGTGTTTAGATATTCGCTCTAAATATATAATAGTACATGAATCCCTCATTTAAAAGTGTTGATCGCATTTTGAGAAGAAGATTCATGTTATCCCAAAATGATTCATTTGGTTAATAGCTATCTGTAATAGATTTTCAATTGCCTCGAAGGCTGACATCAATCTTACCAAAAGAGAAATCTTCGTTCTTCAATTAATTCTAAACTACCAACAGAAATTAGACACTTTAAATGCACGGCAAAGCGAAATTGAATACACAGTTCCCAATCAATTTTCAATCGATCACTTTCGAAATCATGTGCCATAGAAAACAGCGATATTGACATCAAAAAAAAACATAAAACGGTACAAAATTATTTTGCTGCCTCATACTTTTCCAACTGTGTCAAAGATGATCAATTCGCATTAAAACTGCACCGTTTTATATGGGAACGTATAATTTCATTTGAATTGAACACGAAACAGACACATTCGTTCGATTCATCGTGTCTTCGAATTTGGATTAAATGGAATTAAATCGGCTCTGTAATTATCGTCACCGGCATTCACAACTTCACACTGCATCTCTTCGGTTGCATTGATTTCCTTTTTTGCGCAACTTCTTCATCAATCGATTTATTATCAGTGAACAGTGTCTGCACACGGTTTGGCTCGAGACACGAAGTGAGTGTGAATGAATATATTGGAAATGGTTCATGCGTCGTCGTCGTCGTCGTCGTCGTCGTCGTCGATGCTTTCAATGGCATTGCGAAAATGTGGAAAGCGTTACAACCCAGTAACATTGTAATTGGTGATTAGTGTTTGTATGCGGTGTGCGCTCATGGATTTAAAACGAGCAATAAATTGTCTACAATATAATATGATGGCAAACGAATGCCAGTGGTCCGGAGTTCGGACGCAATGTGCAAAATTGTTGCACAGTCTCTCTCTCATTCGCATATGGATGCACTTGCATTCGGGCACCAACAAATCGCCTTGCGTTTCATTGCAACTTAAGCAGAAATTATGTTGTACAAATTAGTCTGTGTCATTGAAAGCTGACAACGATAATTATTTATGTAACGTTCTGCTCTTTTGTTCGGCTGAACCATATGTCTCATCGTTATCGTCTATCGTTTATCGTCTAATGCTGGCAATCAACTGGACCATTGCGATGCAACGATAACATTTCAACGAGATTTGTTCGATTACAAGCGGAAAATTTTCGAAATGAAATAAATTTACCAAACATTTCAAATGTCTAAATTTTCGATTAAACACACCTTGTACAGATAAATTCGACATTCGACCGTTAGTATTTAAAATTGATTCCGTTTTCCGTATCGCATTAAAACACTTCAATCGACGTCTGATATTGATGTTCGCCGCAAGACATTTTTCAACTCGATCAATTTCACGAAACCGTGTGATTATTTCTCTATCAGATTTCAACTATTGGCTGTTGCAACGAATATCAAGTGAAATGGGCACACTGATGAATGCCAATTGACGTTTTACAATTAAAATCAATTAGAAATTGGTTGAACCCGTCAAACTTTATCGATGTATCGAATCTCCAACCGACTTTCATCGGACGGTTTCCATATTCGTGGTCAATTTATGCTGGTTCATACCTGGGCTAGCCAAACGATTTGACTTGAAAATAATAGCCGTTGATATCGAATTCCAATATCAAGAAATATACAGAAAACGTCGTGATTTTATCACGTAAAGGGTTTTCTTTTCAGTTTAAACCGTTTATTTTTTGTTTGTTTTGTTTCTAATTCCACATGCGATAGAGAGATGGCAAAATTTCGTTCCCAGTATAAATCACGATCGTAATGGTCTTTACACGCTCCAATCTATGTCTGTATTGTTAATGATCTAATTGCATTAAATGTCAATACCACAACAAAGTAATGACATCGCATCGCATACGTTCGAGCATCGCCTTTACTATACATTGACTCCCAAGCCCCAATGATAATGATATTTATTGGTTGCACATTACAGCAACGGCAAATCGATCGTCAGCGTGAAAGAGAACGAGAGGTGAACAAAAACACGGACTAAAACAAGCAAATCACTTTGACACATTCACAGCATAGATGCGAAACAACACATGTTGGTTGAGACATCGAACTACACGTCGACGCTTCTATTAGTTTCTCGATGCGGTTTTTTTTCGTTTTGGTTCTTTCTTTGTTTTTTTTTTTTTTTTTTTTTTAATTTCACACAGGCTTGTCCAATATCATTCGCATCATTTATACGAACCAACAACAAAAAGCCATTCGCATACGTTTTTATCACTCATTCTACCTTAGAAAGTAATGTCTCTTTGCCGTGTCAGGCGCACGCTCAAAAGAAAAACAAAATAGAAAATTGTGTGCAACATGATACTCAACAAATTGGAGTCGTTTGATTATTCTGTCGCCACGTTTGAATATTGCATTTTTGTAACGCTCTCAATATATTTATGAACGCAATTCACATGGAAAATTTATTGATATTAAAACTGTATTGGCGATATATAACTTTCGTTGCATTTTATGGCTTCATTACAGTTGCCAGCATGTGAATGTGCTGTGTGCAACCACACAACTATAATTTTCGAATTGGTTTTTGTTTTTGTTTTTTGGTTTGTGTACAAGACATGACATTCGATACAGATTTCGTTTTTTTTTTAAATTCGATGAACGACAATTTTGCCGTTTACTTACCGGAACTAAGCAGCGTGTGTGTATGAACACCTTGATTGACCTTCCCAGAACCGGTATCGGCGGCTAATCCCAAAAATTTCAGTATCGTATTGACTGCATCTTGAAGTGTATTTACAGCGGACAATTCATATGTGTCTTCTAGTTCAACCCAGGCTAATGTCAATGTAAATGAAATAGAAAAGGTTTTGTGATTAGTTTTCTCCAAACAAACAAAAAACTCAACAGATTATCATTGAAATTTATTCCAGTGATTGGCTGATAGCATCGGGTGATACTCCATATAACTTAATATTGCTGTCAATGTCGTGTTTTATGATCTTCTTCTTCTCTGTATACATACACAGAGATATCAAACGAGAAATATCAAAGTGTGCGTTTTGCTACTGAGCTGCGTACGGCACTTGCGTTTGCATGTGTGTGTCATTTTTTGAAGAAGAAGCACATAAATGTCAACATTGAAATAGCGCCCTTTGGCTGATAGTTACTCACCATCTGTGTCCGCGGCGCTCCATGCATTGGTAAAATTGCTCTTTGTCACTTTTTGAACTTGATCAGCCACAGAGATATCCAGATCTTCGAGCATGTATTCGTCATCGTATCCTTCATCCGAATCTGGTTCACCTGTATTCGGATCGCAATCCTTCACTATGAATTTCAATGTTGCTCCAAATGAAGCGGCTGAATTTGAAACATCTTGCGGAAATTCGACAATAACATATGTTGATCCAGTTTCGTTGTATGGTAATTTTGCGCACGGAATCGAACCACGAATGATAAAACCATCGGGCGCCACCAATTCAACGCGTACATTTTCGAGCAGCTGATCCGATAGCGTATTCACGCAATCGAATTGGAATACCATGTGGCTGTTAAAGCAATGCTTAACACATTGAACGGTGTATTCAGTTTCGTTTTCGGTCAGTTGAACTGACGCTGATGATTTATGGAGTGGTCCGAGTCGTTGAATGCCTGGAATTTGTGATAGACGTTCGGCATTGGCTTCTTCACGGGACACCTTCGGTGCCTTGGCTATTGAATTAGTTATGATCATTGCATCGTCTTTAATCTCTTCCTTAACCGGTGCGCTAATCGGCACCGATGACAAATCAAATGCTTCTGTGCATGAAGTTTGCAAGTAATCACGCAATGCTTTCTCAAGCAATGGAACCGATAGAGCGGGTCGTTCAGTGATATAGGTTTTATTAAGCTCTGGTTTAGCGGTGCTCAAAATCGTTAAGTAATATGTGGCACGATCGCGAACCTCATCGTCCGTGTCCATTTGGCAGCGATTCAACAGAACAAGAATATTGTGTAGGAGATTTGGACATGAGGCACCAAATTGGGCCAGTGCTGCGACGGCTGCTGCACGAATCGTTGCATTTTCCAAGATGACACGATTGTAAATGAAACGAATGTACTTCGATGGTGAATTTGAGAATGGACCTTCTTTGCCCAGCAAATGTAAAATGCGAACAGCCAACGAAGTGTGTTCACAATCTTCGATAAATTCACACAAATGAGACAGTCCAGCTTCCTTGGCGTCGGCATTCTCTTCAATGATTGTGATCATGGTGTCAACAATTGATGTTTTATAGTCCAAACCACCTTCTTCGCGAAGCATTTGACTCAAGAAATTAATCAAAACGGAATGCTTTCGTGGGAATTTGGTGCACAGTGCACGAATTGCTTGCACAATGACAACTTTAAATTCATCGGAAATTTCGGCAACAAATGTAGCAATTTGTTTCATCAAACGTTCGACGGAGCTCTCGGCACCGGTTTTCAACAGTGTGGTGATTGCCAAAGTGGCCACTGAACGATTTGTATCGGTGATTAATCCTTCCAAATCCAGATTGCATGTGGTAATTGCAACCGGATGAACCATTGCAACTTTGTTCATTGTTCGCACGGCTGCAAAACGTAGAGTTGCCTTCGGTGAACCGCAAAATAGTTGCAAAATGCTGATTGCCGGTGCCAATTCACGGGCACTGGTTCGCTTGAGATTGACAATTGCATGGGCTGCTTCATAAACAACCATTTCACTCTTTTCACGCAAACACTTTTCAATAAATTCCATTAAAGTGTTGTCTGAACTGCCACCAGCTTCGTCTTCATCTTCAATCAATTTACATGCGATACGAAGCAGCATACAAATTGCATATGGACTTTTCAAATTTTGACGTGTTAATTTGTTGACCAATTTTGAAACGGCCAATCGATCTGTTTTACGAATGCGATAGAGAAGACCAAGTGCATGATATTGCACCATAATATTGTCACTATTCAATGCTTCTTGGGCTTCATTTGCCCATCGTTTCACTACATCGGCTGATGTGTTTGATAAATGCACTGAACTCACTAAAGCCGCACACGATACCGACTCATTCTTATCAACAATGCACTGTTTCATGTATCGTTCGACCGCTTGAAGCATCGTCTGATCGGTAATACTGCACAATGCTCGAATTGCTGATGCACGATACAAATATTCTTTGCCTAAAATATAAATGAATACATTAGCGTTAGCATACTTGGATATTGGATTGAGTGGCGTTGTTGATCTGTACCTGTCATATCTTTTGTCAGTGAACTAGTAACAATGATCACATCATCAGCAATCGAACTAAGCTCTTTGATGCCCAAATAAACCATGCGACGTAAAACAACATCTTTTGATTGGAAGAGTTTTGTCATAGCAAAGAAACTATCGGTCGCTTCACGTGCTGCCAACACTTCACCCTAGAATTGCGAAATAGAACTGCTGATTACGAAATCCCCATAAACACTCAATTGGAAGGATTTTTTTGTTGTTGGAACAACCAAAAAAATTTGGCACACACTGAAACTGGCACAAACCTGATTGATCAAGTACAAAATTTTTGTTAAGATGTGCGTGCATTTTCTTGCATTGACTGGAGTCTCATTGAACATTCGTGTCTCTTGTAACACCGATGTTTTGTCAATATTTTGAAATGGATTGCCACCGCCTGGTCAAAAAAATAAATAAATAAAAGACATTAATTTCAATCGTATATTTGGAATATTTTATCCATGGGAGTGAAAACGATGTGGTATTAGGGCTTTGAAACACATTCGTGTTCGGGCCTATCACAAATTTTTGATCACAATCGAAATACATTAGGCTTGCCAACAAACACAACTTACCATCCTCTTCTTCCTTTTTGTCACGTTTAAATGAACTCATTTTGTTTGCTCAATAATTGCGACCGATACACCAAATATTCTCACGTTAAAAGATGTTTTTCGTATGCTATTTAATTAATTGAAAAATACAATTGTAAATGAATCAGATGCGACGACGACAATTTTATGTGGCCGATAGACAGAAATTGACAGTCGATGAAATTTTAACACGTCACCTGAGTGCCGCCACTATCGTTGCAATTGCTGTAATACATTCAGATTCAACGTCAACTGTTTACGTTTCCCTAGAAGCATCACTTCCATTATCAACCGGATGCGATGAGGCATGAATAATCATTTACATAATTTTACTTTATCTCCGTGATACATTTTATTGAGAATTAATTTAATTTAATCCATTTCGTAATCTTTTTTTGCTATAATAAATAATATTTGGTCTTCTCCAATGGTTATGTTCGCAATGACATGTTAGATTAAATGCTTATTGGGTTTTTGTCATGACGAAGAACACTCATTGAGATTCCGATAGATGTCGCTTGCCACAGTGTGAATGAAATCATCTGTATTAAGCTCTGCGTTCCAATCAGTTTGACTTTAAAGGGTAGAACTACAATTTTCCACCTTCCTGCTAAATTATTTATCTGTTTGAAATTATGTGCTAAATTATTAAATTGTTCCTGAGAATTTAGCTGCTGTGTGACATTTAAAGAGGTGTACAGTTGAAAATTGCAATGAATATTGCTCCCGGAAATTTATGCTATTCCCAAGACAACTAATTGGACTTTAATATTTGTTTTGTTGAAAACGAAATGTGGGCTCGGCTGAGGAAAAAAAACCCATCTTCTCCGTCATTTCTTGCGATTCTCAATACGTTTTACAATGTAGCCGCTGTTGAGCAGCGGCTGTTTGACTTCATCGTTTCCGTACGGTATTTTCATAACATAATTTTCAATGTGCACACTACCACATTTCTGTTTCGTTTGCGCAATTCATGTTGTTTTTCTCTCTTTGGTTCTTCGCTCATGGTTTTACTGTTGCTGCGGTTGTGTGTCGTCATCACAAAAGCTGAATGAAATATGTTGTTGTTTTTTTTCTACTTCTTTTTCTGTAGGTTCGTTTGTTTGGCTGTGTGACGATTGAATGTGTCATCTACGCGTACATGCTCATCTGTATTGGAATAGCAGTGAGATGTGAATGTGTAAGTGTTTTTCACTCACACACAGCGCTAAAGTAGTGTGACTGGCAAGCATGGGCAAACGGGAGAAAATTAGAAAAGGCGCGCAACAGCACACCACATACAATGTAAGACAAAGACCGCCACACTTGCCACTGCATGGGGATGGAAAAGGAGAGAGCGTGGCATCGCGCGTCGTACTGTGAAAATGAAAATGGATGTGGGATTTTCTTTCCCTATAAAAGTTGCTACAACATCGTCGCTTTCGATTATTGTGTATCAATGAAATAATTCGTGCAGTTGTGTTTTTGTGTAAATCGTGGAAAAATAAGAATATTTGTGAATTTCAGCAACGATCAAACCACAATTTAATCAAATCCAAGTGCGAAAAATATTCCTTCAATGTTAATTTAATTCATTTCTTTTTTTGGGGTTAAGCAATACAGTGTTTTTTTAAAAGTAAGATTACAATAAAAAAAAAATTGTGTTCAAAAGTGAAAGATTCGTAAATTACACAGAGAGAAAAATTGTCATGCCAATTACTTCGAATCAATTGCCATTCATTTCGACGTAATAAACACACAAATATCTAAGCGCTCAACGTTTTATTGGTTAAACTGTATTTGAAATTTTGCAGCAATTTGATGGCTTGCATGGTTGCCAATTAATCGAATGGTTAAACATAATATAAACAAGATAAAAAAAAACGAATATAAATAAATACACATCGAAATACGACATATTTGGTCGTAGCCTGACACATGGTCAACAGATTCATCGTGATTTAATAGTTGTTTTTTCCCCTATTCAATTTAAATAAAACAAATTTAAATTAATAAATAAAATAAACATAACTGTAATTTCAATGTGTTTGACGAAGCTGTCAAAGAGTTATTGGAACAAATATCGAGCACATAAGTTTTAACCACGGTTCAGTTTTATTGCGGGAAAAAAAACGAACGAATCATAACAAAGCACGTTGCTACAGATTGATTGTGCTGATGATTGAGTGAACATTTCCAACAAAAGAAAAATCGAATTTATTGCCAGAGGATTCGTATTCAGCAAGTATTGAATTTAAAATTGGTATACAAAACAAAAACATAAATAAAAAGCGTTAACATTTCAATCAAATGCAGCACAATTGTATGTGTGTGTGTGTGTGGAATTTTTTGGGAAATTGAAAAAAAAACGCATGGCGAATAAGAGCAAGTGGATAAGTCACAGTAAAAGCTGCAGGCGGAAAAGCACAATTTAATCAGCGAAACAATAAAAAATCATTTTGTGTGTATGTGTGTGTGCTCGCCTTGTTCATTTTTTGGATCGGTGCGAACTTTTTTGTTGCCCTTATTGTTATTGTTGGAAACCATTTTTGTTGTTTAATTGATAAAAGTGACAACACCTTCGAGCGCTTTCATTGCAGTTTGCTGATAAAACAAAGCGAGACACACCACCACCAGTGAGTGTGAGGCGAACAGAGGACACAAATATCTATATTATATATAAAGATATTATATTCATAGGGAAAATCCAATAACTTGCGTTTTGTTGTGCAAACAGTGTGTGTAACACTAGAGGGAGCAAATTCAACAATAGATGTATACGCAACCTACACACTTCAAAATCCATTGAAGCCAAATTTCCAAACAAAAGCCGTTTCATTTGGTGTGCCTGTGTGTGCGCGTATATGCGAGTGTGTCATATTTGCTATTTGGTTTCAGTCGACGAAATCACCAACGCATTTGGATTCAGGGCAATTTACCAAATGGTAAACGCTTCTGTGCATCATTTGTGCCGTATGATTGGTGGTGTTGCTGCTGCTGCTGCTGTCGCTGTTACATCGACTACTGTTGCTGCTGCTGCTGCTGCCACAACTCTTGTTGCTGTTGTGCACTGACCTAACACACAATATTTGCACATTTTCGCTAGAAAACATTTTGGTGCCATTTACCGTGGATGAAATTTGTTTTAAAATTTTATGAGTAGGATTTACGTGCTCACGAATTAACAAACACGGGCCGGTTGCTTGGTCCTCTATCTGTATCAACCCAACAATCATCTGATTCATTAAATAAACTCGTTATCGTGACAACACACACACACACACGATATATCAATAGAGGCCAAAAATACCTTCAACCATATTTTCCACATTACAGTCAACGCAATTGAAACGCAGGACAATTATTATGGAAGATTTTTGAGTGATAATTCGAAAAACATTTTCAATAGCAAATAAATGATTGTAATTGCTTGTTAAATGGCTTGTTGATAATGATTTGATAACTATCGTTTAAATATAATAAACAACTGAAAAAAAAACTAACAAAACAACCAACATACAGCAAATGTAAAGTTGAAATAAACCTAAAATCAAGTGTATTAAAAAAAACAGCACATAATTAGCTGCTGTTATCGAGTAGACAAAGAAAAACATTCAAATAAATTTCCAAAAACCTAAAAAACATTCAAAAACCAAGTGAGTGAGAGTTAAAATGCCAGAACAAAGCAACGATTACAGGGTTGTGGTCTTCGGAGCAGGTAATCTACTTATGTTCTTTTTTTTCGCTGTTTGTTTTCGTTAAAAATGATATGAAAAGCAAAATTAAGTCAATCGAAATGACCAGCTATAAATACCAGTAATTTATTCGGAAATCGATGAATATTGAGGCTTAGAAGATTATCGAAGCCGTCCTTTTCAGCTGCCCTTTTCGGCTTACAACAGGCAATCATTTTAATTTAACTCACCACGCATACAGTTTCGACAACAATGTCCTCTTCATACCGTATACTCCATGGCTGTGTGTATTTCGACGAAATGCGGCCAACTTATGCGACGTAATTCGGGTGACATTTTCCAATTGAATGTGTTCAATTTACATGCTCAACGTTGTTATACTTATATACACATATGTACGTATCGGCCTGAGAAAGCCATAACAATGCTGTAACGAATGTCGAATGACCACAAATAATAACAAAAAAAAAAATTGGCTACTTAATGTGGCGTTATAAAAAGCTCATTACTTTATATTTTCGCATATTTTGTGTGCACACTCTATTTTACCATGATTCATTGAAATTTTAATGACAGGTATATATATATTTTGCTTATACGGAGTGTTTCATCATCAACATTATTCATAGAACAATAAATATTTTGCGTACGTTCTACGATAAGCGACTTGTTTCTGATGATGACGACGGCAACGATTATGCGCAAAATGTAATGATTAATTGAAATAGTATACACAATGTGTTCGAGGACCGTGAACATATAAGCACTTGCTAAATACAGTTTACAATAAAAACGACAACAAGAACGACAACACCAAACTGAAGAAAGAGACTTTCAACAAAACTTATTTTTAGATTCTAGATGTTGTTTTGCTGCAATTTATTCATACGTCAACATTTCATGATTGACATGATTTTCTTTTTAGAAGGGGAGCGAAATAACAGTGGCCTTTCATATTCATCAGCCATTGAAAAGACAGAACAATTTTGTTGTATTTGTTTCTCTTGAGATCTTGATTGTAGCAAAGTTTCACGGTCGCACAACGTGTTACTGCATGACCACACATGTCAAATTATCGATAAAATCATGATATCACTCAACGCACTCAACAAACCGCACAACAGCAACTTCTCAATGACTGAAATTCCACTGGAAAATTGTGAAATGTTTTGATACTAATGCCTTTTTTGATTTATTTATTTTTCTCTTTTTATCTGGATATCTATGTGCTTGGATTTTGATTTGGATTGGACGTGGTCGCGTGTTGAATGGCAGGTGGTGTTGGCAAAAGTTCGCTGGTATTGCGATTTATAAAGGGAACATTCCGAGAAAGCTATATACCAACGATAGAAGATACATACCGTCAGGTAAGAAATTTTATCTCATCGTTTTTCTCTACTTTCCATTCAGTTTTATTTGTGTGTGTCATGCGACTTTGTGACGATGTGAAAAACTTTCCTTAAGCAATGCTGAGTCGGCATAAACTTTGGTGTTTTGTGTACATCAGACTTCGATACATTTTAAAGTTTTCCATTGCCAATGGGTGGCAAAATTCCCACTGAAATGGATGTATGGCAACAGCAACAAATCACATTCACTGCGGTGAAATCGGTTCAGTGCATCGCTGGAAATGTCAGTTTACGCCTAGCCAGAGAAATTAAACAGTTAAAAAAAAGAAATAATCATAATAAACAGAAATGCCAAGAATAAGCCATTTTCATTTTAAGAAAAGACGTAGGTGAACCACACGATATGATCCTTGCAGTGGGATGAAAATCAAATCAAAACGACAAAAGTTATAGTCAATGAAGTGAGAATGTAAATAGAATGAGAAGAGAGAGAACAGTGAAGAGCAAAATGGAAAAACAATAGTTCAATTTGAGCGGGCGATTGAAAGTCGCCAGACATCATCAGTATGGGGGGAATTTGAATGTTTATGCAGAAGCTTTTTCATTCGTTTCACACATGTGATTCACACGCAAAAAGTACACGAGCAATGCATGCGATTCATTTCTTCAAAGATGTTTTTATATATAAATAGATTGTGTCGCGCGCTTTAACCCGTCACCCGTCACCCTTTCCATCACACTTACACGAGTATTAAAAATAAATTTGACATTGAAGCAGTCGACAGTGGCGTTGGTCGTTAATCGCTAGTCATATTACGTCTTTTCTATACACGTTGAGAACATTGAGAATATTGAGTACATCGAGAACATTGTTGAACATCAATTTTAACTCCTTGTCGATGGGATTGAAGGCTTACAAATGTGGTATTTCCACAGATGAAAATGGCTGTTATTTATATCAATTTATGGTTATTTTACATCCCACACCAAAATAAACAACACGAGACAAAGATAGCCGTAGCATAACACATGTCAATGGGCACAAACACATGCAAGATGCGACGGGTGTGATGTATTTTTGATCGATTCCATGAATATTCACCGCAAGGTTATTTCGGTGTGAAAAAGATTCGTTGAATAGGGGACTTAACTGGTTTTGGTGGTGCTGTTTTTATTTTTTTGTTGTTGTATCGTGTGTACATTATGTACATTACCTTTTCGTTTCAGCTGTGGAAAAATCAGTTGATGTTTTTATTCAATACAAAGTAGCAGATGGTGTGATGTGAGTGTCAGGATTCATCCGACCGGTTTTATATCCCTTAGCAACACAACTCACACAGAATTGCATGAAGTCAAGCTAAAGCTCTGGTTTTATGCACAAGATGTTGATGATGAATGTGAAGTGATTGAGCTCCTATTTTGTGTCACTGATAAAATGGAAACGTTCCTGACGGGCAAACTTTCAGGCAAAACACCAACACATTAACTACTCTGCGACTACCTTCCATGTAAATAGACTTTGTATGACTATTTTTATCCTTGCAAATTCTCACTGGGTATTTATAATGCGAGTGTACCGAGCACACCCACACACACACACTCACATCATCGTCGGAGATTACAAGGTTCCAATTCATGTCCTCGATCCGTAGCGTCATACAATGATTACAGTTTACGCATCTTCAACATTCATTTACCGTTAATTTCAACGCATAAATCATTTGGAAAAAGCTTCTAGATGAAGTTTTCGTACTAAATGTGATGCCATAAATTCAAATTTTCATCTTCCACTAAAGAAGCGTTTAGAAATACATTGGATGCAATAACACATGCTGTACTACGTTTGGAATCGGCCACCGAAATTCGTTCACAGTGGCTGTGTAATGCGATGCCATAATGAACATTGAACATGCTCGTCATATATGCTGAATCGTAAGTAACAGCATAGAATTTTTACAGAGAACTACATCGGAGGCAAAAATATATACGAACATACACACACACGCTCATCTTTCCGCCAACATGCATATTAAAAGTACATGAAAGCGATTAAATATATCAGTTTGAGTGCGAACGAACGAGAAAAAAAGGACGAAAAACGAAAGAAGAAATTGTATGTTCGTATCTTTCAACCAAAAAGCATTAAGTCTATAGCATCTCCCGTTGCCAGCATGGAACGCAAAATAAAATTAATTATTTAATATCATCTTAATTGCTTTATTTTTGCCGATGGTAGACACAGCACGATGGATATGCCATAAAGACGCCATCCGCGATATGCTGCTACAACAACGAACAACAATTGCTAATATTAAACTCTTACACACACCACACACACACACACACGTTTGGCTCTTTCCGACGATGATAAAAACTGAAAATCATGAAAAAAAAGAGAAAAAAAGAGAAAAAAAGAGAAAAAATAACCGCTCACAAATTTCTATCGCATCCGAAATGTATAGTTAAAAGGGGCACATGCTGCCATTCAATTGAAGAGACACTTCCTGGTATTTCACATTCAGTCAAGCAACTAAGTTGACACTTTCATGGTTGGCAATGTCGCACCAAAGCAGCTCATTAATTGAATTACACCAAATGAATGGCAAAACATGGAACGAAAATTACAGCACAGAATCGTGATCCAAGTCTCTATTGATGGATTTTCAGTTAGTTTTGGTGTATTCATGCAGCTATATTTGATAACCATCGACAAAAAGTGAACACATCATTTGATTTAGCCCAGGATAGTTCAAAATAAAGCTTCCAAATTCTATAGTTATTTAGCCATGGAATTTAATCTATTTATGGCAGCATTTTCGGTCCAATATTATTTCCATGGTTTTTATTGAATAGCTCAAATGTTGAGTGCGTGCATGGACAACGGCAAAAGCTCTGTTACTAAAAATACAAGCGTCTTTTTTCTCCCCTAAAACCGAAGCTGTTATCTATCATGTACTTTTCTCGCTTCTGTCAACTCATTATGAACGCTCGTCCTACGCACGCACACATACACGAATTAATTAAAATAAGATTTCAACGAGCTGATTTTGAAAACAATAATCCCTCATTAAGAACCGAATTCAACAGATTGTTGTTTGGCTTTCGTCTCAAAATTTGCGAACAGACTCGAAGCTGTTTGGTGGTTGTGGTATATGCGAGAGTTACAACAAGCGAATGGACGAGCATTTGAATAATTGCGTCTCACTCGTGGACGCATTCTCTCGTGGGTACGTTTTAAAGCTAAGTAGACAGTTGAAATATTGGGTGTCTTGAATTCGCTTTAATTTAAAGTGTAAGCGCTCATAATTAATGCAGTCATTTTGCATATTCCATCTCAGCCCCGAAAAATGTACTCATTAAATCGGCTCTCACTGAATGCGATATTTTTTTTTTGGGGCGGCCAAATAACTACATGACTACAAGTCATTAATTACGCCGAACAAGAGAAAAATTGATATGAAATCAATGAAAACATTGAATGGCTGGCGAATGGTGAGATAGAAAACTAGAGATATCAGGCATCAAACATCTGGTTTACTATGATTGAATAAAATATGGACAAAGTAAACCGGAATTTCAACGAACAAAAGCACTGACATACAGAAAGGAGAGAAGATAGCAGTAAATCGTACAGTAAATCGTACACCTATAGGGTGAAATGTATGCGAACATGAAAATGGCCAAATAAATGAATGAGAAATGAGAAGAAAATGAAACTGTAATGCAATCTCTCTCTGCACTTCTCCTAACTCCTGCTCTCAGCCTCTTTCCTCTCTCTCATTCCTACTCTTCTCTTCTCTCTCTTCTCTCTCTCTCTCACTCTCTCTCTCTCTCTCTCTCTCTCTCTCTCTCTCTCTCTCTCTCTCTCTCTCTCTCTCTCTCTCTCTCTCTCTCTCTCTCTCTCTCTCTCTCTCTCTCTCTCTCTCTCTCTCTCTATCTCGCTATTTGAGACATTTGTCTATGCCATGCGAGCCCCACGAGCACATGCTGACGACAAGAAGCACTACCGAAAAGGCCAAGCAAATAAATTGAAAAGAAATCTTTGTGCAAATGTCATTTTTAATTTATTATTCGTATGCACTTGATGAAGTAGATGGCAAAATTCAAAAGCTATTCATCATTAATTTCTATGGAAAATGGGTTACTGGTTGGTGAATGGTTGGTGAATGGTGTAGCAATCACATAGACACATAGAGAAATGTCGAATGAATATGAAATGAACGAAAAGTAATCAAAATGTCGGCTATGGAATGCCAACAAGTGGCTGCAATCAAAAATGCATTTCCAAAACTAAAACTACATGTTTGATATTTAAGCTTACAGTAATCCAGCCATGGGATTGCTGGGATTCTATTCGAAAGGATTGCTATTTGACGAAGTATTTCAACAATAAACAATCCACATTCAATATTACGTAAAAATTCACATAAATTTACATTTTGTTACCATATGATGATGAAGAAGGATGCGAAACATTGTGTGGTGCTCGGCAAAAATGCCACACAAACAACCATTTACTCGATGCGTTTTGTAGAGGGAAAAACTAAACTTAATAAAACTTGCAAAACTTTTCGCATACATTCTTTGATGTGATTCAATATAGATAGAGAAAATCGCGGAAAACTCTGTGAAATAGCATTTCAAATAAGATCAATATTGTCTTGATTCCCAATCGCATTGTCATACTGAGCAAAACGAAATGGCAAAATAAACATAACTACGGAAGTTATTCAAACCACTGCGATGAGAGAGAGAGGAAGAGATAAGGCACGCGGAAAATCAAATTTTCTTGAGTTTTTTTCTCGTGTGTATGAGGGATTGAAATTGAGTGTGTGTGACATTTAAATAACACTGATGAGTTGAGGTATCGATGGCGTGGGAGGGCCATTGAAAATGAATCGTTCAAATGAAATGACCTTTACAATTCAGGTGCATGTGTGTTATTAAAGCCAATAATTAAATATCCATTTGATGTGTGGTTGAGTATAAAGACCAGCATCCACCTACATATAAAACGATTGTGCACCTGACTCAGGTGACCTTAGCAATAATAATACAGCGGGTGAAAGATTTTCTATTAACCAAATCTAAATATGGTTAAGACGCTCACTCAATGCAAGCAATTGCCGTTTTCCACCCTAATCTGATGGAAAATTTTCCTTTTAAAGCCAAAGATCTAGGCGATACGCCATCGTTCCGCATAGCCACGGAAATGCCGTAATTTATCGTCCACCGTAATCGTTATTTCATTAATCAAGTTTGATTTCCATGCCACAAATTCTAATATATTCACTGATTCAAATGTTTATCTTCAGTGAATAGACGCCGCAATGAAACAATAAAAAAAAAAATTCCAAACATTCATGGGTCAGCGCACCAAATATAAATGCGCTCATTGTTGACTTTTCCTGGCTTTTGTGACTTAATTTAATTTCCGTAATGGTTCGTATACCATTAAAACGCAAATATTGTTATGGATTTGTTCGAAAAAAGTGGCACCCAAACGCTTCGAAATCATATCAAAATGACACGGTCCGCATTCAATTGTGACACGGCATATTGTACTTAGATTTATGTGTACTTACAGCTAAATTATTGAGATTCTACGATAAAAAAACACACATAGAGATGAGGAGAGAGCAAGAGAGAGAGGGAGAGAGAGAGAGAGAGAGAGAGAGAGAGAGAGAGAGAGAGAGAGAGAGAGAGAGAGAGAGAGAGAGAGAGAGAGATAGTATAATACTTATGACAAAATGCACGCCTCGCCGTTATTCAATTTTTAATAAATCTATGACACACTTGAGGTTCATTTTACGGTGACCTATGAACTTTCTGTTCACGTCGCACTCGATATTGAAACCATGTTTTATTTGAAACTTGAACCAGCTTCGTTTGCAACACTACACTCTTGAGAATTTCAAAATTCCATTCGAAGAAGTAGAAAAAAGCAAGCAAATCACCCGTCTTTTTTATACGGCATGTTTGAGCTGGCAATTGTCATAAAACGCACAGTATAATGGTGGCAAGTGACATGTAACCAACGTAATGACAGAATAAATTGCATGAAACAACGTATAAACTGATTGTATTGCATTGAGGCGGTATTTCATGCCAATAAATGTGGAGTTTATGGGTTTTCCATTTTCGATTCAAACTGTACATTTATACGCAAGTTTAGAGCTGGAGGAAAAAACGTTAATACGGATTGGACAGTTTTGAGTTTGTCAAATGTTTGAAAAGTCGTTTTTCTTGGCATTCATATTGTGCTATTGAAATCCAACACTTTGAAAAGAATATTGAATTTTTATCAATTTAAGATTATCGATTGCAGGAAATGAATAAAAAAAACTTCTTGAGCTTTGGAATCTGTGATAAAATTCATAAGTTAACGATGTTTGATGACAAACTTGAACATTCTATTTCTTGTCATTATTGTCATCGTTGTTGTTGTCGCCCAAGTATGCTAGCCCAAACGTTGCCATTGACAAGCAAATGCCATGGAAAATCTCATTTATGTGTTTTTTTTCCCTTTCTCTCTTTTTCATCGGTATAAAAAATGGGAACATTAAGTCAGAACCTTGAAGACAGCATAATGAATTTTGAGCACTCGCACTCACACTCGATCCCGAGGCGAACGAAAATGACATGAATAAATAAACAAACGATTTGTATCAGTTTCAATGCGATTTTCCATTACACATTTACATTTTCACCGAATATCACATGAAATCCTCTTATTTTTTAACAAATCGCTTTAAATTATATTGTGAAGCGGGTGCTGTATTCTTTTCAAACGTAAAAAATGCAAACGAATCAACAAAAATGTCTCGACGTTACGAGTGAGGGTGACAGTGAAAGAGAGAAAGAGAGACAGAGAGACAGAGAGAAGAGGAGAAGGAGAATGCGAGCAATCAATGAGTGGATATGTAATGTTCCTATGAAAACACTTCGTTTTGATTGCGTTTCATTAAACACATTTCCATTTTTGCGCTTTATCGTCAGCAATATTTTTTTTTTACTGATTTTTTTTTTGTTCGTCCATCAATTTTCCAGTGAACAGAGTGAAAGCGAGCAAAGCACGTAAAATTGAGTCTATTATTTTAGGAATTTTCCAATGATCTACTACTATATTTATTAGCGTTAATCATCTCAACGAGGCCCAGTCATAAAATACATTCCGCCTACGCACATTGTTGACTGGTTAGTTTGAATTTCGTATAAACGCACACAAACAAACATTCAGCTCCGTTATCAGAAAGTTCAAGCACATAGAACACATTCCACGAAAACAACATTCTCAAATTCAGTTCCAACTAATTTTCATGGCATTTATCCAAAATTTTTGATAAATTTCAAATAGCAAGACGTCAATGGCTGTTTATCGCAGGGCATACTATCCAATAAATTTATCAGCTTGTTTGTCTTTTGGAGCGTCGCATCGATACGGTGGACGCATCAAATTTAACTAATAAATTTATTTAATAAAAATATTCAAGCTGATAAATTTATTGGATAGTATGCCCTGGTTTATCGCTTCAATTAGTGAAAAATATTCAAGCTCCAGTGACTTGCCTCTCAACAAATTTTAATCCATCGACCTCTTAACAACTCTCGAATAATACGACATTCGCATTTAAATGCAAAAGCAATAAATGCCAAAGTATAATATTATTTTTGCGATTAAATTTGTGGATTCAATTAATAAACAAATTGGAGTTATGGAAAAAGCCAATGTTGCTATGAATACGGTAAGCGTACACAGTTTACAACGCAAAAGGAAAGAGTAACGTCAATTATCGTGGCATATTTGTAAAGCCCCTTCCACCCACCACCGTGCAAATGGCTTTGCACGAGTACAAAAAGAAATGTGGATTCCTATCAATTCTATGAAAATAGATTCTTTTGAAAAGAATATTCTCGGTAAAGCACAATCTCATACAAGATTGGTTTCAAATTGAAAAGAAAAGGAAAATTGCGGCATCAATGAAACCGGCTCTTTTCATGATGAGATTGTATTTTTTTGTTTGGGCATCAGAGCTAAATATACAACAATATTGTTTATTAAGCGCTTTATTGTTAAATGCTCCGCAGGGTATTGAAAAATCAAACTAGTAAATCTATTTAGCAAACGATTTTATATTCACTACAAACATGAATGCCCAAATTATTGGCCAATTACACGGCATGAATTGGGCCAATATTGTCATTTATTGATGCCTACATTTGGATAAATGATTGTTTATTTTTCTCGAAAACTGAATAAAATCCATACGCACACATAATAATAGCCGCAAACCCGGCACCAGTTTTAGCCTGGCACAGACCACTTTTCCCAACATACCGTTGACAACAAGAAAAATAAACACAATTAACGAAAACAATTCACAGGAAAAAAGTTTTTCGTGTTTATTTTTCTCCCCGCAAAGCAATATTACGTGGGATTGTGTAAACAAAGAACGAGACTGAGGGGTGGCTTCAATCATGTTTTTCAAAGTTATTCAATTGTAAGTCATAACTTACAGGGGCATCAAGCTTCTGTACTGTACCCAGTCTACGTCATACAAAAGTCTATCGCAGAGTCATTTCTTTTTTTTATTTCGATGGGCCCTCTAAAATCCAAATCTAAAAAGTTTTCTCGAGTTTTTGATTGTTTTTGCAAAATATTGAACTCTTAAGTATACTAAAGCGATGGTTTATGACAATGAAAAATGGGATTTTATAAAAATGCACACAAGCAATAAGCATGGCTACATTCCATGCTGTTTGTGTTGAGTTAGTCCATGTTCGGAACCATTCAAACAGTAACGCAATGTAATTTCGATTTTCATCATACACAATATTTTCCCGTGAATCTCGATTTAATCGGTAATAATGCAATAATTTATAACCGATTAAGCACATTAAAGCTACGCACAAAGAGTCGATATGTTATCGACATTGCACGTGCCCATGTCGTGAAGGACGGCCAATCTATATAGTATACATTTATTTATGGTGCTTTAGCTTGTCAAATATATTATAAATGTGAATCAAATGTATAGGCACCGATAACGAAATTGGCAAAAACCTAACTAATAATGGTTGATTTTCTTTTCATTTTTCCTTTGTTTTTTTCTGTCTCTTTTTCTCGTGTGTCTTTTTGTGTTCGTCTTTTTGCTTTTCATAGGTCATTAGTTGCAATAAGAATATCTGCACCTTACAAATCACCGACACAACCGGAAGTCATCAGTTCCCTGCAATGCAACGATTATCGATAACTAAAGGCCATGCATTCATCTTGGTGTATTCGGTGTGCTCAAAACAGAGTCTCGAAGAGTTACGATCGATTTGGGCGTTAATCAGGGATCTTAAAGGACAAGACATATCGCAAATACCGGTCATGATGGTTGGTAACAAATGTGACGAAAGTGCTGCGTTACGTGAAGTCACCGAATTAGAGGGTAAAGCCGAGGCAGCTGCATGGGGCGTATCATTTATGGAAACATCGGCCAAAAATAATACCAATGTCACTGAACTGTTTCAGGTAAAACCATTTGTCTAGGCATTTGAAATGCCAGCGAAAACAAAAAACATTAAAATAAGCAGCAACAACATCAACAACAGCAGCAGCAGCCGCAGCAGCGAAACCAACAGAACAAAAACACTCGAAGCTGTGGTTTGTGGTTTCTATTCAACGATAAAACGAGTGAAAATCTGCCAATTCCCTCAAGACAAGCCGCTGTTTTCTTAAAGTTGGCTGTTTTTCATTAAAATCCATTAAATGTGCTATCAATAAAGTGGCTACTTTCTCACGTATTTTTTGTCTCTTTGGCATGCTCGCGTTTTTGATGTTGTTGCTGTTGTTGTCTATTTTGCTGTTCAAACACGGACTGTCGCATCAATTATGCCGTCGTGCGTTTTACTTTTAAAGATTTTCAATTTATCTCTCATTTCATTTCACTCCGTACATTTTTACCCTCCTTCCAAGTTAATTTATTCATTTTCTTAAGCTGCGCGTCCGTTACGAAATATTCTAATTTTTATCTCTCATTCTCTCGGGTTTTTCACTTTGTATGTGTGTGTGTGTTTTTTTCCCCATCACTTTCATGTTTCTCTTTTATTTTTTTCTTTTCGCCATAGGAATTGCTGAATATGGAAAAAACGCGCTCTGTTTCGCTGCAATTGGATGGTAAAAAGAATAAAAAATCCAAACCGAAGAAGAAAGATCTAGCAAATGGTGGCGTTTCACAAGACGGTGGTGAGGGTTCAAGTGCTAATATCAAAGAAAAATGTCACGTAATGTAAGCTTTTTTCGAAACGATTTTAAGACCAAACCATTAGCAAAAGCAAGTGCAAATAGAATCATCTCTCAGTCATTCTCTTTCTCTGTCCTGTCATGCGACGTAGAAAATATTTCAACGAACGAAAACCAAGCAAAAACAAATACAAAAAAAAAACAACAACAACAACAACAACAAATTACAGTAGAGAATAAACAGAAAACAATTACGAGCCACAAAAATAGACATTAAACAAAAGAAAAAGTAAAGAGTTTACACAGCAACTAGATTCCTCACTCGCAAAATTATTAATGAATCATTAGAATATTCAAAATGACAATGGCATTACAATAGGCGAGCTAAAAATAATATACACAGGGAAAGAGAGAGAGAGAGAAAGAGATTGATTGAAGTGTATCATCGAGATAAGAGTGAAAAGGATGAGCGAGGTTAAGAGAGTGGCGCCCGAGTACCCGAGAACCCGGGTACCCGAGTACATGTGTGAAAAAGAGTCAAGCGTTTAAGAAGATTATAGAATGAAACCACTTGATACAAAATGCCCAACTGAAAAGTGAAGGCGAACGAAAATGATTTCCATGGAAAATTCAATAAAAAAAAATAGTAGAAAAATCGAACGAATGGAACAAGACGGAGAAGAAAAGAAAATTGAAAAGTAAAGAAAAGAAAAGAAAAAAAGTATAAACGTCTGAGAATAAATATAACTGTTGAGATGAAGAAAAGGATGAATCGATACAATGTAAAGATGGATCGTGAGGAAAAGCTTTTACGTCAAAGTGCATTTAAATTGCTGTTATCTATTTTCGCATTGGAAATTATTCTTGTTACACATCTTTTTCCCATTATTTTCCCTTCGTTGTGCTTTATATACAAGTTCGCGTATTAAATACAAAACATACATAGTTACACTATATGTGTGTTGCTGCAGAAAAAAAACCAACAACAAGTGAGCAAAAGAAGAGAAATAAAATGCCAACTTGTTTGCGATATGCCACATCAGAATTGGCCTGCGTCATAACGTAGGGATTCGAAAGATGCGAAAAACATGTTGAATGCATAGCATACCGTTTGTTTTATGTTGCGCATTGGTTTATTTTTTATTGGTGTTGTGTGTTCTCGTGCTGTGTTTGTTGAGATTGCAATTTTTGCTTGTCATCCTCTCGCCCTCTATGACATGGCTCTGCTTTAGATCAAAAATTGAACGATTTTTTTTTCTTTCAAACTGAGGATTGGCAACAAACATTTCATCGGAACTAAATGTGATTCAATTTTTTTTTCTCTTCTGTTCGTAATTCCGAGCATTTTCTCTCAATCCAGCGTTCGTTCCGTTGTTATTGTTGCGTTTGTTGAAATCTGTTTTGAACAGATTTCAGTTTGCAGCGAATCAAATGAAAAACAAATGTGAGAAATCGACTATTATTTTTAAAATTTTGTACTAAGCAAAAATGTCTCGCGGAGGTTTAAGTAAACAGAAGCATCCAAACCGCATCCAATGTGCAATGTGTGCATTGTGTGCATTGTGTATTGTGCATGAGTTCACATGCAGTTAATCAGAGCACGATAACAACATTGCCATTCGTGGCTTTTGTGTACGTGGCCAATTTATACGGTTTACACCTACAGTGTTTACAAGCGCATTATTTCATTTCGAGTAAAAGGATTAGTTTCTGTTTTCATAACAAACGAAACAACCTCTCCAACTCCAGATGGGCGAAAATTGTGCGATCTGCATTGTGCCCGCTATGGAATCTGCATACGAAACGAAAGCAGCTTATGACCCAATTCGAATCAAACTGTTAAGCTTTTCACATGCAAATGCATCCTGAATAATCATTATCATATTTTGCAAAAATGGCACGCATCCCGCATCCCACCCATAACATCTCGGCAATTCATCACAGCCACAAGAAAAGGTGAAAGAGAGACAGAGACAGCAGAAATCACTGTGAACGTGAGAAAGTGAGAGCGAACTGAAGCGAAATGTAATCTCAATGTGATGACTTCTGGCTTATGGTACTGTATATTTCATACGTTTGTTCCTATCCGCATCCGCACTCTCCGTCTTGGATTCAAAAACATGTTTCACCATTTAAATGGCATAGCATGAAGGCGTTTCCATTTTGATAACATCATCGCAATTTATTGACATATGATTAGCTCGTTTGAGTCTTTAATTTCTTGTTTATTGAACGATTTCGCCCACATTCAATGCTTTCACTATGCTCAATATGCTATATCATGTATATTGCATAAGCTCGACCTGATAAAGCTAGACTATTTGCTGCATTCAATTTTCCCCCAATAACGAGATTTACGAGTTTCTCTCATATTACTTCGATGTGGAATCACTTTTTTTTTATCAGATTCCTTTCAAGATGAATAGAAAGAGAGAAAAGTGAACTTTAATTTACTTGGTAAATGTACTATGACTGTATTAGATTTCGCACAACATTCAGTCTGATTCGATAGGATTCAATTAAAGCTTGTACAATGTACACAGCGAAAGAAGATGTATGACCAACATTTGTTTGTAACGATGGTTGAATTTATCACTAAACCACTCGGATTAATTTCATTTTCCCCTGCAGCCAACCAGACCAATAAAACGTTATGCAATCCGTAATGTCGCTTCAATTTTACTTTGGTGGCCGAGTTTTCAGTGAATTAGAAAATGACATTTTCACAATCCCCTTAACGCGATGGTTCTTGGTTTTTCGATTCTTGGTGTGGCTTGATTTTATGTGATACAAGAAGAAAATGATTACACCATTTGATAACTGTGAAATAAAGCTCTAGATTATTCGTAGAACGAAACGTACTGAAAAATATACATTATGCGAAGTCGTTAGCGCCGAGTACAAATACTGAAGAACTACCATTTAAATACCAGAGCCGTAAAACATATCAGATTCATTTCCATCGAGATGAGTGGCTCAATTAAATGAGAAATTTCCATTTCGACCTCTTTGTCCCCTCGGTTTTCTCAGGTCTGCACGGATTTGCACTCTCGTTCACTCGTTCACATAATTTACGAGGCAATCATTTTGTATATGCACATAATGTTCGCCTCTAATAAAAGTGCTCATTTTTCTTGTCTTTAAAACTAACTTGCAATAAACTACAGAAGTTTCCATTTTATGTAGAATACAAATAAATTGAAGTTTGTGAAGTGCACTTTTCGATTCGGCGAAAACTCATTTGCAACGAGATGAAAAATTTCCTCGTCCATTTTTGATTCCATGCATTTCAAAAACTTACTCTCATTAAGTCCGTGTGTATTTTATTTTCTGAATGAGAAAGTCTTCGCACGAAAAAAGAAAAACATTCCATTCGCTTCGAAAGTTCAGGCAATTGTGAAATGAAGCGTATAATTTTTCATTTCGAATCACTTCAAATGAGGTGGTGAATGCAAAATGGAAGAGCAAAAATGATAGAAAGAGAGATTGAAAAAGAAAAATGACATCGAGTTTCTTTAATGCGGTGAAGCGGAAAACGGATGGAAACGTATCACATTCAGACAGAAAATTCCACTTTGTTTCATTGTTCATAACTTTATTTCCGTTGAAAAACTAATTTACGTGTGGAATTCAAAAGGCGAGTCACACTGAAAAGACTTCCGATGCAAAAATTTAAACCGACAAAATATTAATATTCACTCACATAGAGTCAAAGAGAGAGACACAGACACACGCCAGCAGCTAGACACATTCTCAGCAATATTTTAATTGGCAATTTAAAGGAATTGTCATTCGAAAATTACATAATTGTCCATTTGTTTGCGAAGAAAATGTTACTATCGAAAACTCTACTGACAAAATGGACAAAACGATTCCGTTTGACCTTTGACGAAAGTGAAGCGGGGCAAATCACAGTTTCCGTGGATCATAGAATAGATTGGCTGAACCGGTTGATATAATACCACCGTGTGCTTCACTGGTAACTTATTTCGATGGGTGTTTATTCGCATGTGTACACAGTACAGCGTGGGTGAAATATCATCCGCATTAAGTTAGTTCAATGGAGTTCGTTTTTATCACTTTTGACATTTGATTTCAACTTTTCTCTCTCTCTTCATCCTACGCTTTTCGCGAAAAAAAAGTTAATCGTGAATTCCAAAACTACTCTAAACTTTTTCCTTTCTTTCTCTTTCTCTTTATCTCTCTCTCTCTCTCTCTCTCTCTCTCTCTCTCTCTCTCTTGCTCTCCCACTCCGATTGAATGCTTTCGATCAAAATTCATGCCATGGAATTCATTCCACAAGTCACAAGATTGCTTTGCTTGAGTTCGCACTCCGCAGTCCATTACATAAATGAATTCAAATACTTTATCGCTTTTGTTTGGTGTATGGCCACAAAATGAGCAAGCATTTGCTCTGTTGCTTTAGCTTTAGCGAGACATTCATACATCGAATGTCAAATGCCAAATTAAGACACTTTTGTTAAACAAGTGAGGCGCATCACTTGATTCGTACTATATGAAACTGGGTATAATTAGAAATTATAGTAAACAAATAAATGAAATGAACAATGTGTTACAATTGAAATTTTTTCCTCCTTTTTTAGCTTGTAGGGAATAACATGGATATTTTTTTAAATGGAAATTCTATTTCGCACCAAACACGAAACATTTACCAATTGGTTTATCACCCCCGCGTGAAAGTTGAATACATATTCATAGATTTAAATGAACATACAAAAAAAAGAAACAAAACAAAACCAAAAATTTAAAAATGAAAATATATTTTTTTATTGAACATTGGCATATTGATGAATAATTGGAACAAATCATTGAATATTGGAAAAACAATAAATTTTATCCGACTCATTAAATGCACTACGAAGACACATATTCAAGCTTTTACACATTATACTAAATTTTGAGTGGATAACCAAAATGAACAAAAAAAAGATAGAAATCAATTAGAATCGATTTGATTTGCTTCGTTTTATGCACGCCTCACTTCAAATGGATGTAAAATTCTCATACTCAATAGAATCCACTGCTGATGTGGATCTAAACGAGCCCATTTTCTGTGAATGGTTTTTTTTTCTAAGTAAGTTTCAACATCAAAAACATGTTATTGGGTTGACATCACGCTAAACAGACACTGGAGAGTTGCGTGTTCATGTTCACATCCGTCGGTACAATGGTGTATGGATTTAGGTCAACATACCAACTGTGGCTCGGTTTTATCACGCAATAAAATCCTCGAAAGTGAGATTATTGATCAGTCTGTTGACATGAAACGATTAAATGGAAAGTGAAAACGTAATAAAGAAAAAAAATAACACGTGAAAAACACACATTTTTCGTTCAAATTTTTCTATTGTAAATAACATTTTCGTTCTGTGATTGTTATGGAAAATCCCACACAAAAATATTAAACGACATATGAATGTTAATCCTGATTTAAAAAAAAAACACGTATACATGGTTCAATAGAACAATATAGAAACTGAACATAAATGGAAATAATTGAATAAATGAGTATTGATTTAGAGAGCCAAATGATGAACAATGATCACAAAAACCAAATCAAATTTCTTGTGAAAACAATTGAAATAATGGAAAATCAATAGGGCCCAGAGAGAAGATAGACAGAAGTTCTGTCTTCTTTTTTCTTATGATTACATTTATGCAGCGCCCAACATGCAGACGCCGCATTAAGTTAAATTAATCAATTAGTACATTTCATTTCGTTCATATCTGCGAATTAGCGCAATTATCCCTCAACTGAGAAAATCCGCTTCAATTTAGACATTTGAACAAAAAAAAAAGAAAATGAAAATGACCACAAAACATATTCCCATTACTGCAAAAACGTAATGTTTGCGCGTGAATAAGTTCTATGTCATCAAATGCAAATGCAAAAAAAAAAAAAAAATAGAAATCCAGATTTTTTTGTAACTTCACATAATTTTACATTTAAAACCCTTTTTTGCTGACGGCAAGAAAATTACACTCACAATGATTGCTCCACTTGCAAAACCCCCGATAAGCTGAGCTAATAAAGAAATAAAGTGTAATTTAAGTGATTAAACGGGGTGAATTTAGATGCGGTTTTTTTAGAGAAACAAAAGTGAAGCGACAAATGGCTCATTTGAAATGGCCATTTTGCCTCGCCCCCTCTCAGAAATGGACTATACAATTAAATATTATTATCTATTTTTATCTATTTAGTAGTTATCCGAGGTGAGCAATGATCTTTGGCTTTGGACAAATTAGCAGCCAAATGTTTTAATTTTGCTTGTAATGACATGTTTATCTAATGAAAAATAAAAAAGACAAAAAATATATCGTTCCATATATGCCATTGATCGTTGCACATTCGGACTCAATATGAATACATTATCTAGTTTTAGATGAAAAGTTGCATTAAAAATTGAAACTTATATAAACGGGATACAACGAATTCAAAACCAAAAAAAAAAGAGAAAAAATTATTGATCAAAGATTTACACATTCACACATACACCGCAAATTGAAACAAAACTGGTAAGGATTCCATTCCCAATGGAATCATGAAAATGAAAACAAAATAAGCAAACTGAGATTATATTGTTTGTTATTTAACAGCAAAACGGTATTAAGTGAAAACGCACTTGCCGGCAAGAACATTACATAACATTAATTTTTTTTTTATTACAAAATCTAAAGTAGATGACTGTTGCGGTCGAAAATTGTTTTAATATTTTTTCTTTTGCTTTACCAAGAAAAGAAAACATGTTTTCTAATTTATTTTCTCACTAAGGACTCTGTTTCGTTGAGATGAAGAAAACAAAAATCGGCATTTAAAATGCATCCGCATACAGTAAGTTATCTCCTTCCGTAACCATGGAATATTATTCTAAGAATAATTATTCTTCTTCACACACACATACACACAAAAACACTGACGAAAAAAAGCTTTATCAATAGAATACTGTAAGCCAATTCTGTGTTTAATGCGAATGAAAAACAGGCGATTGAAAAGAATGCCGTAGGACTTTGTGTTGTCGCAGCATAGAATTTCAGCAAAATTTCTGTAGAAACCGTCGATTAACGTGCGGCCAAAATGCTATCGTCAAGTTTAGTGCTTGGCAATTTATTTGCCCTTAGATTAAATAAGATGCTATTTATTTCAAATGTTTTTAATTCACTTTGATCAAATTTGAAAAGAAGAAAAAAAAACCCCGAAGAATTGTTGACAAAAGAAAAAGCATCTAGTTGATTTAGTTAGCCAAAAATATAGATTTTTAGATTTCAACGTGTATCTTTTCTTTGATTAATTCATTAATCAAACGACCAAAATCAATTAATAATTCATACATATATTTTTCTTCCTCTTCTTATTTATATTGAATATGAATTGCATAATAATTTTTAAAAACAAAATGAGATCGCAGCAACACGAATAAAAAAGTCGTCACTGCATTTAATTCACAACAAATTTAATATTAGTAAAAAAGAAGAAGCAACAAACAAAACAAACAAAAAGAGAGAGAGATATATATAAATTATTGCATTCATTTTTATAGATTTTTTAACATTCACTTTGGATTTACATACAAGGAAAAGCGATCAAATAAACAACCAAATGAACAAACAAACAAAAAAACACATAGTTAATGCAAATTTAGCGCTACAAAACATTATTATCAATAATTAGCTCTTCTGTTTTAATACCATAAATCAGAAGTCATTGTCAAGCAACAATATATTGAATGTGCGCAGAAAAAATAAACAGCGATAGAAGTAAATCAAGAATCTATTCATATATGCATTAATAATACTAAATATCTTATTGATACAATTGTAATGAGTGACTAAATAAAGTGGTCATACGACTTTGAGCAACACAAACTGCAACAGCAAAAAAAACCACACACAAATAAGAAGACAAGTTTTTCATTTACATTGGTTCTGTTAACTGTTAAAAAAAAACTGAAACAAACCGCGGTAAGTCCCAAACACATCGAAAATGACTAATGCTAAATCAACGCAACAGATGGAGTGGGGGACACACAGAGCGATCTCGCATCAAGTTGTGTATCAACAATTTTCTTCAACAAACATTCAGTCGGTGATTTTATTACAGTCAAGCAACGCTGTCATTTTTTTTGGTGTTGAATTGTTCGTCTGTTTTTCAAAGGTAAAAGTTGGATTTGATTTATTTATTTGATGAGATTCTAGTGTGGTTTTTTTAAAAGAACTATTTTTATCTGTATAGTTCTTAAAAGTGTTTGAATATTTGAAATTCACACAGAGTTCAAAATTGTTCACAAAAGGTAATGGACGTAATGGAATGTAGTACACCAAAGTACATTTGAATAGTGCGACAATTCACTTTCTAATTCACTAGCAAACCAGTTTTTGTACAGCTACGCTCTGTAGCTGTTCACCGTCAGAAGACAAAAAATGATCACAACTCATTAATTCTGTCAAACTAGAGAATATTTTTCAGTTTTTAACATTCCGCTTTACATGCATTTATGTTGTGCAGTGTTGTTCCTACTTGATTTTGTCGTTATCTAGATAAAGATGACATAACGCCAAAATCGTTGGAGGGTTCGAGAAAAAATCGATTCTATGAAAAAAAAAAAATGAAAAGGGGTTTTTGGTTCCACTCAAATCAAAATTGATGACCGGTGGAATTTGCGTCAAAAAACCCTAGCAAATTGAAAGAATTTTTTCAAAGTCCATTCTATCTAGTGTAAAGCCGTTTCAAAACTCATTCTATCTAGTGTAAGCTATCTAGCGAAAAATCTGACGGGGGTTCCAAAACGTTAGGAGGGGGTAAATTCGACCTATTCGACCAGCGTCAGAACCTATGATTGGGCTGAGGATCGAAAAGAACATTTACTGATTTGAATCATAACAAAATTGGAGTTCGATTTTCATTTACTTTTGTGTTTTCGCATTTTGTAATTAACTTTCAAACGTGTATTTCATAAGAAAATCAATTACAGCCAGTAAAAAAAGTATTCGGTCCATAATTTCCAAAAATTGGGGTCAAAAAAGTATTCGGTCATACAAAAAAATTGATTATTTGAATAGTTTGTTGAGTTTTGTATTTAACCAAAATTTTAATATACAGTCTACAGTTTGATTTTTCGAGGTAATATTGCTAATGTCTGATTTTCACACCCAGCCATCAACCTCGAGAAAGGTTTTTCCATATAAAATAGAGATGGATACTTTTTTTTTTACTGACTGTACGTCAAACATTTTATCAAAACAAAAATGCAAAATAAACGAAATAGAAATTATCTTGGAACAACACTGATGTTGTGTGTTCATTCACACACCACTCAACAGAAGTTTGTTGCATGTATTTATAACTTTCATTCTAGCGGTTGTTGTTGTCAAAACGTCAATCATTGTTTTGGGTTTATTTTTAGTTTTTTATAAAGATGAAATTGTACGCTGTATCAGATGGACCACCATCTTTGGCTTGTCGTATGGTGTTGAAAGCAATAAACGTACCATTCGATTTAGTTCCAGTAAACTTTAACATTGGAGAGCATTTAACCGATAAATATTTCAAGGTAAATGGAAAACTTGTTCGTTGCTTTTTGTGGCAACACAAAAAAAGCCATTTGACAAGAAAGTTCAAATGTTCCACTTTATGTTTTGTTGGCTAACTTTTTAGTTGAATCCACAAAAAGAGATTCCAGTTCTTGATGACAATGGATTTTTGTTGAGCGAAAGCATTGCCATAATGCAGTATTTGTGCGATCAATACGCACCAGAAAGTCCACTCTATCCGAAGGAGCCGAAGAAAAGAGCACTTGTCAACCATCGCATGTGCTTCAATATGGGATTCTATTACAACTATATCAGTCAATATGCGGTAAAATATGGCAATCATCATTATCAAAAGTGAATTGTTTGAATTTCGACTAAAATCAATGATTCTTACGTAGATGGCTCCGATTTTCTTTGACTATCCCATGCTAAGAGGTGAAATGGGCAAAAAGAAGGTTGAAATTGCATTGAATGCCTTTGAAACGTATTTGAAAACCACCAATACAAAATATGCAGCTGGTGATAGTGTGACCATTGCTGATATTGCATTGGCAGCCGGCACCTTGCCCTTGGAAGCAATTGGATACAAATTCGATCACTATCCATTGGTCACTAAATGGTATAAGACATTCAAAACTGAAAACCCAGACCTTTGGGAAATTGGCCAAGCCGGTGTTGATGAGATTGCCGAATTCGAACAAAATCCACCTGATTTGTCAAAACTAAACCATCCATTACATCCACCTAGAAAAAATTAAGACATTTTGTTTTGCACCGAATTTACTTCAATTGAACACAGTTTTTATCTAAACATACAAAATAAAATCCAGCAATTCTGCACTGCATGAAAATATTGTTTTGATTGGGTTCATATAAATTTCAGTTCCTTATTTTGCTGACAATGCCATCTATGATAATGCGATAAAGTGCAAATATTATTATAAATATGGGTAAAGTATTGATTTCAAGGTATGCGTCGACCATAGTTTAAAGGCCAAAACAATGTTCTTAAAATATCAAATATATCACATTTTGGCATTTTACTGTGGTTTTATTTTGATTCATAGTAATATTGAACAATCATGGCCTTGGGCATTTCGCCCAGAAAAAGTAAAAACGGATACATTTTTTGTTTTTTTTTTACTAACATTTTTATGTTTACGAAGCGTTTCCATTGAAACAAAAGGTATTGTATTAAAACTTTATAGTCATCGACGTAGCAATGAAATACTAAATTCGCCGGAATATAATAAATTATTCCTGTAAATATCCCATTATCCATGTCTATTTCAATCATGGTCGTTAGATCCACGATGTCGATGAAAGTGAACAATAAAATAAAGACGTATGGTTCAAGTAAACTCGATTCCACAAAAAAGATTCCTGCTCAGAATGACGAATCAACGATCGTCACTCAACATTGATTGATACAAACGGATTGTTGTTACTTGTATCTCAGTAAGGGACGTATTGATTGATTGAACAAGGCAGCGCAATTGCACAATGGACGTTTTCACATTTGCATCTTTGAATACGCTGCGATAAAGTTTTATGTAAGTATGTTTCATGAACAAGAATACATATCACAGTCTAATGATGGAAAAATGAAATTGACTTGATGTTGTGATTCGGCATTTTTTTTCTTTTTTGGGGTTTCTAAGGTAAGTTTGCCATTATTGGATATCATTGACTTCGGTATCTTCAAATATGTCTGGTTTATGAAAGAAAAAATAATTGTTGTCTCATATGACGGGCCTGGCGGAATAATGTTACATAGAAAAAGTCAGCGGAAAAATGTTTTTATTCATATGTTTTTTGGTATACACCAAATACACTGAATAACAACATTCTTCCGCGGACTTTTTCTTTGTTACATCATTCCGCCAAGCCCGTCATATAATTTTCGAGATGCGAGTAGTATTATGCATGTGGTCACAATACGAAAGTGAACCATTCAATAAAATCTTCAAGAAAACTCCAAAATAAAAATCTGCCGTTTAAATGTAGGAGATTTGGTTTTGAACGAGATGGTAATATTCTTCATTATGCAGCCAGTGCCATCTGTTGGTATGAATGAGATAACTGAATTGCTACACGTATCTATGATACGTCGAAATGACAGACTCGAAAAAGAAACTCATTTGACAGCTGCCAATTCGGGCAGAGTTATTTTTTTTCTCATCATTAAAGTTACACATATGCATATTTTAAGATTTGTCACTTGATCACAAACCTGCTACTGAATCAAGAACAAAATTATCAATGCATTCGCTTTAACGATAAACAAAAACAATCCTCAGTGTTATGTTATAATAATTGAAGAAGTAAAAAAAAACAGAATTTTATCTTAAGGACTCACGCAAACTATTGAACAAAAATTTAAAATGGTCACAAATATATTGCTGTGTTATTTTTCGGCATTATTGCTAATGTACCGTAGTGTATGCGGCGTAGAATTAACATTTGATTTGCCCGACAGTGCTCGAGATTGTTTTCACGAAGATATTAAGAAAAATACGTCCGTAGTTTTAGAATACCAGGTGAATACCATTTCAATTGTCCTATATATGGGACACGTACCAGGGAATATGTTAATTATTAATTGACAGCGCTCTAATTAGTGATGCATGAATTACTTGGAATGTGTATGTGTGTTTTTTGTGTGTCTTTAATCAATTAAGGTTGTGACCGGGGGCCAATACGATGTCGATGTTGTTCTAGAGGGACCGAATCAAGAAATCCTTTATCAATCAACACGATCTCAATTCGATTCACATCAATTCACAGCCGAGGTTTGTACACTAAAAATAGCTCATTTCAATGTTTTTTTTTATTGCTTACATACTATCGAATTAAAAAAAAATAACACATCAATTTTCGTAATTTCAAATAGGCTGATGGTGTGTACACGGTGTGTTTTAGCAACGAATTCTCAACATTCAGTCACAAAATCATTTACATGGATTTTCAAGTCGGCGATGAAAATCCATTGACACCAAATATTGAGGAGCATGCAACCGCATTGACACAACTCGAATCGTCAGCCCAAGAAATTCATAAGAGTCTCAATAATATTTTAGACTATCAAACACATCATCGTTTGGTAAGTTGTCACAAATTGACCAATTGCAAGTAGCCCTAACTAAATGCTCTATTGTTTTATTATAGCGCGAAGCACAAGGTCGCAAACGAGCTGAAGAGCTAAATGAACGGGTACTGTGGTGGTCAATTGCTGAAGCGTTTGCTATTTTTGCCATTACAATCACACAAGTGCTAGTTTTAAGGAACTTCTTTACTGATCGATCACCACATCAACCACGATACGGGCGTCTGTAAACATTGATTAGCATCTAAAAGCGTAACTTAATTTATCTTCACTGTTGATTTGTCCGATTTGGTGCAAAAAAAAAACTTTCTACTGGAAAATCAAGAACAAGAATAAGAACAAAAACAAAACAAAACAAGTGAAAATCGTGTGCTTAGAATGGAAATGCAAATATTGTATTTGAAATAAAATTTAAAAAAATTTGCCAAAAACTACAGTTTTTTTCCTATTTGTTTTGAATGAAACCTGAGAGTAGGTAAAAATTTTAAATTAGAATCTATCGATTGAAACAATTGTATTTTTTTTAAAATGTGCATTAAAAGATGACTAAAAACGCGAACAAAGTGTACACCATGGCTACTGGATATGCGATCAACGCACCGTTGTTTGATTGATTTGACATCAGTTTTAAAATGCGACTGGCACCAAATGTTGCCAAAGAAACAGCTGGTATAGCAAAAACGAAGCCGTTGAATGTGTTGAGACGCATAAAAATACCGACAAATGAGAACCAAACCAAATGCAACATTCCATAGCCCAGTGCACTGGCCACTCCTTTAACCGAAATCAGATGCTCATGTTGATCGAAGCTCATCAGCCTCGTAAGCCCATACATTCCGAGTATGGAAATCATTGATAAACCATACAGATGACTGAATATGAACACTTTGCCGGCTAAAAATAAGCAAGCGCCGAATACAAAGCAGAAAAATACTGGCCCAGACAAATCGATATCAGCAAAGAATTGCTCCATGACCAATTGATTGGTGGTTAATGGATTTATCATTGTCAGAGCCTTTTGCTTAATTTTTTCCGGATAAATTTCTAGCTCTTCGAGCAGTGGTGGCTCATTCTCCTCTTCAGCGATGGCATTCAATTGAAAAGTACGTTGAAGTGCTCCATTGCGTCTTGGCGATAGCGATGCCCGTGATGTGCAATCCAAATGATTTTCATTTGAGTCGAACCAATGAGTGTCATTTTTTACTGAAAGTGATGTAGTGTTGAAATATCCACTAACGAATCCATAGCAATCATCAAACACCATCTGAAAGTCACTAGCTCCATTTTGATTGGTTTCTGTTCCAAAAAAAAAAACCAATAATTTACATGGAAAATCAGTATATACGATTTTAAATAGAGTATTTATAAGTGCTGACCCATGAATTCACCCATATTTTCAAAAATGCTTTTGTATGTTGGAATATTTTGTAATATATTCGTGGAAAAATCGGTCAAAGTGCTATTTGTATCGAATATTAAAAACAAAGAGCAAATTCAATATTGACTGAAAAGGGAACGAACTGAAAAGACGCCAAAAATTGACAAAGAAGCCATTGTGCGCCTTCAATAACGGTAAATTAGCCAAAAAGCAACACAGCATCGACTTTGTATTGCAAAAATGCAAAGAGTGTTGCCTGATATTGAGCGAATCAGTGAATAGAACCCGCTAAATCTGCTATAAATTTGAATTTCCATCGCACACTAAATAAATTCCTTCAAAATTGCAACGATGAGATAGTAAAATTTGATTTTTCAGAACGATTTTTTTTTCGCATTGAAAAGTTTAAATGAGTTGAACAAAATAATCGTATCTACGATGTCGATTCAAACACCGGCAAGCGATTGAGGTGTCATTGCGTGCACAAGCACGCACACAGAGAGAAACCGAATCGACCCAATGATATCTCATATCACACAGCCATAACAAGCATGATGTGATTATCGCCGTATTAACAACTGTCAACACAAGACGTCAATGTCGTTGTTATGTGTTTCGTTTCGGTGTTGTTGTTATTTTTTTTCTTTCTGTTTCGTTAGCTGAATTTCATTCTAGTTGGTGTTGTGCTGCACACACGATTACCAGCAATAACACATATCACATCGGTGTCTCTGTTTGTTGGTCCCGTTTTTGTAAAGAGTCCAAAGAATATTTATCGTCGATATGTGCTCTGGTTAACATTTCTGGTTGAACAGTGAACGAGTGACAATCGCCTGTAGAAGACATACACACAGATCCGAATCGAAAAAAAAACACACAACAATTCTCTATCGATTCTCAATAAATTTACATTTCATTTTCTGACGAGTACTTTGTCTGTTGAGTTTGTACAATAAGTGTTTTTCGGTGTCTAAGTGCAATTGATTGCAATATTATTGAATGAACGGCTGCGTTTTTTTTCCTACGATTTTCATTGGTGCTGACAAATATTTCGTAAGTAAACAATGCAGCTTTTCCGCATCAAAATGATTCAACACATTTATTTTGTGACTGCAGTGAATGACAACAAATTTTCGTTTTTGCTAATTTAGAAAAATCCAAAACTTTAAAGAAAAAAAAAACTCTTCTTGAAGTGCGTAATTTCACGTAAAATATGTGAGACTTTCATTTTTATTTTTTAAATAAAACAATCGCATAAATTGTTTTGTGTTGTTGGGTCAAAACACTTGCAAATACACAGGCAAACAAAACGCAATCTCTTTATTCAAGTGACAAACTCAGCAATACTTTTTGCATGACGAATTAAATTAAATAAATATTTGACAAAGTGTACAGACAGAGACGATCGAATGTGTCGAGTTTAAATGTTTAAATAGTAAATCCGCGCCAATTTCAATCTGTATTTTTTTTGCTGCTGTCAAAATTCTAACAGTCTTTTATATGTGCTTTTGAAAAATAAAATTAGAGAAAAACGAATTCTCTGCTGCGATAAATTCTGTTTGATTTTCATTACTAGCTAAGGTTTTACTCAAAGATTCATTGAAACCAAAGATTTTATAAAAAAAAAAATACAAAAAAATTGTTGTAAATTTATAAATTTATATTGTGTTATTACGTCAAACGCAGAATCAAATTCCGATCGGCTGTTTTTTTTTTTTTTTGAAACCCAACTGACGTTAAAATGGATGATGAATTCGCATTGTGCTGGAACAATTTTCAGGTTTGTTCTTTTCAACAATTTTCACTTTGTTCTGTATATATTTGCTTCGAAAATAACAATTTTATGCTAATGCAAAATACTAATTTACGCTTATTGATATCTGTTTTGTTGTTCAATTTCAGGAAAATATTGCGTCCGGCTTTCAAAATTTATTCGATCGCGGCGATTTGGTAGATGTAACATTGGCTTGTGACGGTAAACTCTTGCAGGCTCATAAAATTGTGCTTGCTATTTGCAGCCCGTACTTTCAAGAGATGTTCATTACAAATCCATGCCGTCATCCCATCAGTAAGTAGTTTCAATCTCAAAGGATTCACTTCTTTTTGTTAAATTTTTTATTTAAAAATGAAATCAAATAGTAGTTGTGAATTTCATTGTTCAATCTCCAATTAGATAAAAGATTATTGACATTTCAATTAAGCGCTGATTTAGACTAATAAAAATCCATGCCTAATTGATACATTTGCTTTCATTCGTATACCATGTTTGGTTACCTATCTTTTCGGACCACTGATCAAGTCATCAAATATCGTAATTGTTTTCAGATTGATTTATTTACAATTTTGAAATATCCAAACTGTTTACTTGCTAAACATACAGATAAATGGATAAATGCGTTTATTATGAAATGTGAAAATTGCTTGTCAGGTAAAACTTCAATGTTTACTTCTCATATGAATAGTGTTTAAATCGTTCAAAATGATTGCAAGTCCAATTTATGATGCGCCATTTAATTGAAAATTTATAATTGAATCCAATTATATTAAAATGATTATTTTTATCGGTGAAACACCGAGAAAGAAAATTAAAATATTTGACAAATGAAAACAAATAATAGTTTTCTCATTAATATCTATAAATAAAATGTAATTTAAAAGAAAAAATCTACCATAAAATGTAAAATCGTGCCTAAAATGTGAGACTGTACAACTACAAATTTCAATCGATAGTTTTTTTAGGTTGAATGAAAAAAAAATTGAACTATCCACAGTAATTATCGAACTTTAAAAATGTTCCTAAACAAAGCAACTATCAATTAAGCCATCATTGTGAATATTGACAAAATATCGAGTTTTAAAAATAGGTTCCGAACTAACCCCATTTCTAACAATATTCATATTCTCATCGAGAAAACTTCACAACAGAAATCAGATTGTACGTAAATATGGTCACATAGAGAATGTATAGAAATCATCCAGTGAGTGCATGACTAATGAGAGAACTTCGATCCTTCGTTCATAGATATTTTTTATTCGTTCAATATTCATATCTTCGTCTCCTTCGAAAGTTCGTATTTTCTTTATCATTATTTGTGTGACTTGGCCGCTTGGTTGTTGTTGTTGTTGTTGTTGTGATGTACTTGTGAGTTTTGAGCAAATCACCTTTAACCCCTGTACTGTTGATATCAAAGAGAATTTATCTTTTACGTTGTGAGTTTTGTGCTCAAAGTCATTCCATTCGAACAAAAATGGAAAATAAATCAAAAACTGAAACCGGGCACCGATTTCGAGCGGCCAATACGTTTTGTTGTTGTTTTTTTTTGGAAATCGGAGATATTTAACTCCAACAGTTTTTCTAATTAAACAACTGATAAAGTAATCCAAGAGATAGAAGATGAATTGAAACCAAAAAAAAAATCTCTCAATTTTTCCAAATGGCGCGCATCAATGAGTGACACATCGCACCCTGAAACCGAAAAAAGTGTCTAGAATTTTGTCTTTATGTCGCATCATCTTTTTATCAAAACAATTTTTTTCTTCTTCGAAAAACAACGAGATGAATAAATAAATATGGGAGAGTTTGTTGCGTGATTTGTTGATTCGTAGTGCGGCCGATTGGCATGAATGTTGTGTGTCATCGATGCCCTTAAAACGTTTTTCTAATAAACGCGAACATGATATAAGAATATGAATTGAACACTCTCGCAATGAGTGTGAACTATCATTTAAAACATTTTTACATTTATCAATTTTTATGTTTTGTCGCAAATGCCCTTTCTCTGTCTTACGATTGGTCAGATGCTTTGATCAGATGTTGTTTTCTCATTCAAACGATGCGCTTAACGAATCGTTGACGATGATTTTTATTCGATTTTTGTTTAGCTACCAGTGTTATCACTGTTTTCTCTGGTCGTTCAATTTTTCTTTACCCGATTTATACAAGTATTCACTGTTCAACAGTCAACAAACACACCAACAACAACAACAACCAAATACGTAAAGGAGAAGAGCCGATAGGGAAATAAGAGATCATTCGAGTAAAATAAACTAAATGACATTTTAACCTTTGGTTTCAGCACAAAAACACATATACAAATACTCACACATGCTCATTCGATATTTTTCATGCCGCTGTTTTTGCTCCTTTTTTGAATTTTATTTTGTTGTTTTATTTGACTCTGCATAAAATTGTCTTATTTTTTTTCCCCGCGTTAGCATTTCGCTAACAAATTTTCCATATTCTCATCCGTCATAATTACATCTCCATTCGTGGGTTTGTTTGTCACACGCATTCGCTTGATATCAGCTACATAGTCAGTGGATGTCTCGATTTGAACCTGTTATCTGCATATTTGCTCTTTCACTCTCCTTTTTTTTGCCCAACGGTTCTCATCGACAAATTCCAGTCTTATGTCATGCGACTTATCTGAACTGAACACATATTTACGTAATGAAAATAACATCAATTCGCATGATTTAAATTTGTATACATCGTGCACAATATTTAGATTTTTAAAATGAGACTCTTTAGCGCCGCCATCACCAACCAATTCTAATTTGGCTTATTATTATTATAAAATGTTAATCGATTTATGATAAGTTTTATAATGAATGGAAATTTCTGTGCAAAACATTTGAATGGAGACAATGAATTCATGTCTGAAGACATGAGGTTTAGGGTTGAAATGATATGACCCAGTTCTCATGGTGCTCATAGCATCATCGATGAATATTCGAATCCATCATTGCGCTTCATCATGGTTTTGAATATTCATAAGTTCTATTTCGACTGCACTTGGATTTGCATTAACGTCAATTTGAAATTATCATCAGTCAGTTCAGCCATAGCAACATCTAACAACATCAATAACGCGTGAAACCCAATCATGATAAACCGATAATTTTTTCGCCTGAACAAATCTTTGCGCTTGATAGTTGAGCGAACAGCGTAAGAACGAGACCGAATGATGTTTGTTGAGCACAACAAATAGTTACACTGCTTGAAATGCAACAGATCAAAATGTTATCACATTTTTTCGATGGAAATATATAAATGTATCTTCGTTTATTTTCTCACTTCGTTCGACAAACGACGTCTTTTGTGTGCGTGTGTGTGTATTATTCTTAAATATGATAACCTTCCGATGCTTAGATCAACAATAATTTATAAACACAAATGGAATCGAATGCTTCAACACAAAATGTGATATTTTTCAATGTGATATCTTCGTGAATGAGTTCAGTGAATTTATCAGAAACACATCAACCGACAAGCGCACCAAATGTTCAAAGTTCGATGATAACAAGAGTAACATAACATTTGTAACCCATGCGTCAAGCAAGTCAATTGTATCGATTTTTCCAAACTTAAGTAGAAAATTACGAATCGCCAAACTCAATGATAACGAGAACGATAAAAAAAAGAACTGTAACTCCTGGTGTTGCGACAAAATATGAATGATGTTAAAGTAGTGGATTGAATTTATTGCTTTTACTGTCGTAAAATCACGTCTACAATATAAAAGAGCCAGAGTCTTTATAGAGCGGTGAAGCTAACAGAATACAATTTGATAGACATGGATACAGTTCGCCGGAAAGAAAATTAATAATAATCACGAATCGAATATGCGTTAAGTAAATATCTCGATGTTGTTGCTTTTTTTTTTTAAATAGTACCATAAAATTTCAGAAGACTTATCTACTGGACACGGTTACTACCGATAGGTGTTCACTTGATTTTGATATATTGTTATTGTTATTTACGTCTTGAGCGGGCGTACGAGTGCGCACTCCATCGATATCGCGCAACAACGGAATGTTTTATTAGATATCGATAAACCGTATCGATACCGATATTGAAACCATTCGGATTTCGAACTTCAATTCACAGTTTGTCTTTTGTCACCTCTTCACGGTTGTTCTTGTCGTTTCCCTTTCGTTTTGTCCATTCGCTTTTTTTTCGCGCCACTCGCATGTATCGTGGCTCCAGCGAGAGTCATATAATTTGTACGAATGTATTTCACTGGGCATTTATTCGTTATAGATAATTATAAGATATTAATCATTTCTATAGAGCATTTGTAATTGATGTTTATTTTTTATACTCACAAGTGTCAATAACAGTTTATGCCATAAACAACTGTTGTAGAGTTGAAAAAGAATGTGATAAATGATAATAAATTTTCACGAATTTAAAAAAAAGCACTATGTATTGAGTCAAAAAAAGGCACATGAATTGATTTTAGATTTTTATGCCCTTTTCATGTGCTTATCAACAAACCGAATTGAAGATTTCATAACATCTAAATATGAACCATTTATCGCTCTAAATTCTCAATAATACTTCTGTGTGACAATTCTATACAAATTTTGGAACTATTTGTTGCTTACGCAATTTTCATATCACGTACGGAATATATTCTCATTTTGGAAAAAAAAACCAACCAATGATACTTGATTGAGACAGAATTTCACTGTTTCGTCTATTCTAACTGATAACTCTACCATTATGAATTTTTTCAAATTTTAATTGGAAAGTACCATATTTACATGCGAGCGGCAGAGAATTGGAATAAATCTTGTATTCATAATTTTTATTTCCAATTCCTCCCATTAAATGCCTTGGTTTAAGATGCGAGAGCAACAGCAAGGCAACAAGATAACCATTCAAGTAGTATATATATTCTTATAATGCCTATAGGCATTTAGAGGTGATCGTAAATCATGATCGATATATCATCTGTATCGACAAATCGACACCTTTTTCGATTTTTTTCCATTATTTTTGTCTTCAATTTACGATAACAACGGTATCATAGAACAATCTCGTATCTGCTTAAAAACACTCGAAGCGCTCGAATTTGAAAAAAAATGTATCATGAAATTGTCAAACGGACTACAAGCTTAAGATTGATATCACTAGTCTTTTTTTTGAGTGTGAAAATTTAAACATAAAAAGGTCAAACTTTTTTATAAACACGTGATGAAAGTAACACTAAAAACAGAAACTCACAGCAGTTGAACTGATGAACAATCGAAAATTAATTTCTTATATGTTGATAAGAGGCTCACATAGATTAAGTCAACATTTTTTTTTTTACTATTATTGTCGTAAATCCGATGAATTCGGTTGTGCTTTCATTGAAAAAAAAAGAGTTCATAGAGAGTGAGAATTGTTATGACTGTTTTAAAGCATGCTTTACGGCAATATCGTGCAGAAAGATTGCCACAGAACAAAGCACTGCAATGTTGATCATCAAAATATCAACCGTCCAAAAATCGTTGGCTACACCTCAGAATGATTATTCCTGATAAATAAAATACCACACGTTTTATCCTTAAAGTATGCTGTCGTAGCCACACTGTTTAGCTTATCATAAGGTACATAAACATTTGCATCAAATGTTACATGCACATTTCAAATAATAGTACAACAAACGGAATTTACCCTGCGAACAGTCCATGCGTGTGAGTGCGACAGCGTAAATGATACAATAAAAAATTATTTCGTTTATTCCATTTGAACGTTACCATAAAATTCTATTGTCTGATTGCTGAGAGTTGTTAAGAGGAAAAACAACAATTATTGTCAAGTGTACTATAGTTTTGCGTCTTCACACGCATAAAATCACACAGTTGCACATGAACAATTTGTAGCACGAACATGAACATGAACGTAGAATATTGTGAAATAATCTTACGGATTGTGCAAATCCACACGGTGCTAGCTCCATATAACATTTTTTGAAGAAGAAGCACATAAATGCTAACATTGAACTAGCACCACTTGTGTGCATCAGAACAAACAATGCCACTGATCGTTGGAACACAGTAAAATGTCTTTATTGCGAATTATTTTTACTGTCATTATCACTAACTACTTCGTTTGAATCAAAGGCGATTATGATAAAAGTGCTGTCTGTATTTACGAAAACAACATGTGAAGCAGTAAGAGCTTGAACCCTAACACTAGCCCACAGAAATTTAATGATTCGAATTAAAATTAGAAGATACTCAATTGAACATTGAAATATAGATTTTTATTTGTTTAGCTAAAAAGACTTCCATTTTGGCATTGACAAATCTAATTTCGGAAAATTAATTTGTTCAAAATCTCTTTTCTAGTTGTTCTGAAGGATGTATCGTACACAGTGATGACCGAGCTGCTGCAATTCATGTATCAAGGTGTCGTGAATGTCAAACATACCGAATTGAATTCGTTTATGAAGATAGCGCAGCAGCTTCAAATCAAAGGCCTAGCCACATCATCATCAAACCAACCAGCCCATCAGCCACATCACCATTCCCAAAAGTCACCCGGCAGTCCGATGGGCAGCTTTGGTTCGAAAAGTGCTTTAGATAATTATTCGAATGCGTTTCACTCGAGTTCATTGATTGGACAAAAGCGCTCAGCTCTCGATTACAGTAATTTGCACAGCGAAAGTAATGCATCGTCGAAAAAACATTTAAAACGCTCTTCAGATAGTGTTGATAATGATGTGAGCACCGAATCTATGGAAAATCTTAGCTCCGAAGATGGTTTTCCCATTCCACAAATTTCAATGATTGAAACTGGACGATTCGATTTGTCAAACGTGAAACGAGAAACTGGTGACTCACTTTCGAGTCCAGGCTCCACAAGAAATCTCCCAGCTCCGTTCAATTTTGAATACAACCGTATGTAATATAAATGCGTGAATTTGAATTCATTTCTATTGATTCATTTGTTATATTTTGATAGGGTTGGCAAACGCATCTGCTGCAGGAAGCAGCTCTTCAACCATCAATGCTAATCACATGGACATTCCCACGGGTAAGTTTGATCAAACGATATATTTTGACAAATTGATTTGATTTTCAATCTTGTTGAATGATTCACTCGCACTACCTCTCACTTCTACTTCTCCCACAATCGTTCCGTTAACTTCGTACAATTTTTGTTGCTCTTTCTTGTTTGCACATAATAATAATCTTGTTATCTAACACACACACACACACCAATAACCATTATGCACTCTTTTATTTCGAGATGACTACCGTTTTATGTTTTGCTATTAAAATTCCTTGCTTCGACAATCTTGTCACTTCTGACGTCATGTGTTCTTATTAATTTTTTATTCTGTTTATTAAAGTGATTTATTATAACAATTGTTGTAAATCTATGAAAAAGATAGCTTCTTATTTTTTGTAAAGATAACGCTTTGAATGATTTGTTATTTTTTTTTTTTTGTTAAATATTTAAAAATAAATTATTGTAAATAAAATTGATGAGTTCGAAATGGGAGTGATGCAAAAGCATTTGTGGAATCAAGTCTTTAGTAATTTCAGTTTGAACATGAATATCGTTTTTGAATCAGATGAAAAAATCACAAAACTTTATTTACAAAAACCATTACTCCCTTCAAATTCATTGAAAAGTCTGCATTAATTTTCATGTAAAAACATTCAACAAAGTAAAGACTAGTTTTAAAATTTTATGTGCTATTCAATGTATTTATATTGGATATTTATATTAAAATCCAGCTGTTTGCTTTTTAGAATACTAATACATCGATCGTAATTTACATGAGGTTGAGGTTTTTTTTTCTTCACAAAGCGATCTCTAACAGACCTAGAACTTAAAAGATGTTTTGCTTAAAAAAAAAAACTATGATAAAAAATACTTATGTTAATATCACCCGACTTAATGTTTTAGCGCAGTATAATTTCCCTTTCTTTCCGAAATTAAAATTTTTCTTTCCTATGTAAATTCAATGTTCATTTCCATGTTCAAATGGCTTCCCACCTAAAAACGCACCTATTGCTTTGCGTAGCCATGTAGCTAAAACTCAAAAATGAGTCGATTAAATAATAACGAATCGATTAAATGTGACTATTGTCTCTCTCTCTCCCTCTTGTTGTTGCTCCGCGTTAGGTGGAAATGTAACGATGCTCTCATCGACGTCGTTATTGCATGGCAATTGTATTTTCAATCGAAACAATACGGTTGCAACGCAACAAGGAATGAAAACGTATTGGTTGTGCAAATCGTATCGAATAACTATGTGCAGAGCACGTTGTATAACACATCAAGGCCGTGTAATATCGGCGACAGGCATGCATAACCATCAGCCGCATATGAAAGGTTCGTTTCCGAATTCTGACTTCATTCAAAGTGGCAATGGAACGACTATGTCAAGCAATGGTAATTGTATATCAGTGTCAATGAGACTACCGTCAGTGATCCCTGCATCGATTCCTTCAACTACAAATACTCAAAATCAATCACCGCCGCCATCAGCTCCGTCTCAAACAAGTAGTCACTTAACCGTATCAGCTCAACATCAGGAATCGGCACATTCGCAAAATCATTTAACCGAATCTCATCCTCATGGACCAAACTCGCACGCAGTTGCCAATATACAACATTCGCCTTCAACAAGTCAACATCATCATCATCCATCAAATCATAGTGCAGCACATACAGTGGACGTATCACAATCAACGCAACATAATACCACAATATCAATACATAATATGATGCAAAATGTGCTGTCACAGAATAATTTGATGCATTTAACGAATATGGCACCAATTCTGAGTCCAATGCAAAGTCATTCGCAGCTAACACATGCGCATCACTCAAGTGAATTACATGTGACGCCTAGTCATGGATCTGAGAATCCTCAAGGTTTACATAGTCCAGGCTCGCCACGGAGTTCCATGCAACATGCTCATACCCATCACCTTGCCCGACATCACGTATCGACCGACCTCAATCGAATGGCACAGCTTCATTCACTTACAGATAGTGCAATGCATGCACACCAACATCATCACAATCAACCTGGACAATCGAACGAAAACAATGGCTCCTCTGTTGTACTCTCTTCGCCAATCAATACACCACCCCAGCAGGGTCAAATCCCTGGGACTCCAGAATCCGACCCAGTGGTGCATCATTCTATTGGAAACGAATTGCCCACCTCGTCGTCTTTCAAACTTGAACAAATATAGTGGGTGACCTACGAATCGTAGGCTACGATCCGATGTATTACGGTATTTCAAATACCAAACATCAGGGCTTTCATTTGAAAAATGTGCAAAAATTTAGCTAGTTGTTTAGCAAACGGATTGAACTGAATGCGTTACAGTCTGTCGCTTACAGATATTTCGATGAAATTGTGAATTCATTGTGATTAGTTGCTTAATCCTATGAAATTTATTTTTGTTTATTGTGAATCTTATTTATTTATCAAACCAAATATTTGATTAGGACGTGTGTCAATAGAATGTAAGACTTTTGGCTAGTCTAAGGAGTTTTCTTTTAAAGCTCAAATCTATTTTAATGAAATGTTCATTGTGACTTGGTCGAAATAATCAAATTGCATTTTATTTACATCAAAATGAACAGAGTTTTACTTTTGCTCTATCACATAAATGTGATGCAATCAAACCAGATTTTGTGCGAATTATGATCGTTCTTATTCTGAAGGTCTAAGGAAATCTCTTCATTTCATCATCTTGAGTGCTCTTCTGCCTGAACCGATGTCAATATATCTCAGCTGCATGCATTCCATTCGATTTTGATATATTTGGTTTTTATTTCACATTGTTTTTCATTAAATTTTTTATTCCATATTTGATTTAAAAAAAAAAATAGTTACACCAGGTGAAAAATGGTGCCATGGAAAATTGGAATTTATGCTCAGTCAACGCGGCAAACCACTTTTGGTACACGATGGACACTCATTTGGCATTCAATATATTCGCAAGGACAAAAAATACTGGTAAATTAGGCGCCCTTGAAGATGATTTTTGAAATTAAATTTCAAACCGATAATTTTAATCGAAATTTTTTTCGATTTCATTTTTATTTCAAGGCAATGTAATCTGTCTCGAAAATTTAACTGCAAGGCACGTGTTACAACCACTGATACCGGTGAAATAATAGTCACAAATAATGAGCATTGCCACACGGAAATTCGTCAACATTTGAAAAAAGACTATAAAAATAAGCTCATGTTAAATGCTCTCAGTCATTTCAATCATCATTTGAACAACAGTGCCTTATCAGGAAATGGCCCAATTGAAAGTGGCAGCAACAACAACAACAACAATAATAATAATAATACAAACAATAATGAAAGTGTACGTGCTCGATCGTCATCCCCACAAATCAGTTCGAATGGTAGCTGGAACTTGAAAAAGGAGACCAACTAAATGAAACACATAAGGTAGTGTTAATGACAAGTACAAAGCAATTATACTTTAATCAAACGAAGCCATAGAATAGAAGTGGTGCGTCCGTGAGCCCATAGATTCATTGCAATTTCTTTTTTTCTTACCAAAAATTTGATACCAAAATCAATTTATATCCATAATTGTAATTTGTAATTTCCAAAACTGTTATAAGCCAAAATCCGATCAATTTCAGTGCAGCTACATTCAAAAGTCACAAAAAAATACGGAGGAATTTGTATCAATTTATCGATTTAATTATGACCCCAAAAAAATATGCTATGCACAACTAAATGTGTTTTTTTTATACAAAAACTGTTTTTTCTTTATAAAATCCTATTTTTTCTTACAAGCAATATGAGTATACTCAACTATAGTTAAGTTTTCAATGATACAAGTGAAAAAAAAACATATTAAAGGTAACAATGTCACATCTCAACTCAATTAAAATTTATCCATATCAAACGATTGCCTTAAAATTTTGTCTTTTTTCATGTTTAAGAATTTGAATTTCTAGCGAAAGTGACAAAAACACAGAAAAGATTAGATGATAAGACACTATATGTACGGCATTTATGCTTTTTTTACGTCTGTTATAGATTTTTTTACAAACTTGTTATTACTCGCAGCTAAGTGGCCGAAAAATAAATGTTTTTTTTTAAGTAGCATTATGCCAAATGAATGTCTATTTTTTGTTCGTCTTGAAATTCGTTGAAATGCTTGAAAAATCGGATATCAAAGTTGGTACTTGCTCCCTATCATCATCGAGGTATCGAGGTTTGTAATCATTGAAAATATTTAGGTACCGGTATAATTAAAATAAATACAATAAGCAGCTATGATGATGTTGCATCGGATGAAATCGACAAGATTTCCACGGAGTCATCACATGACGTCACGCTGTCGGATATTGCTGAAGATTCAGATATTTCAGATTTATCGCTTAGTTTTCCCGAACTTGTGCTATAATTCTTTTCACTATATTCAGATGAGAATTCACTGGGCTGCGTATCACCAATAGACACGGTACTGGGTAGTGAGTCTGGAACAGAAACGATGCTAATCTTTTGTGAGGTGAAAATTTCATCTGAACCAAATTCTTCATATGAATCATAGCTTCCATCAGACGGTTCCTTTTTGTATGCTGCATTGGCACTTACGGTCAATGAATTTTCGCTTACACTTTTATCGGATTCTGCATCTTTCACGGCCAATACTTCTACGCCAGATGATTGGATCACTGACGTTTCGATCTTTTTTTGCTCCAAAATTAATTGAAATTGTTGGTTGGCTAAATCGAGCACTTTGCCCATATTTATATCCCGTAAAACGTCCGAATCCGATGGACTTAGAATGGACTTAATAGTCGTCGTTGATTGTTCCGATTGTGTTGAATTGATATCAGTTGCTACTCGTGACCAAACTGTAGGGTTCAAAACATACTTAAACATCGATTGAATTATAGTCACCAGTAGACCTTTCATAAAGTAAAGTGTGACAGCAGTGATGAGGAGTCCATTTGTTGCTGCACAAATAAATTGAAAAAGAATTAAGATTTATCATTATTTTTACAATATTTCAGAGCAAAGAAAAAGACCACTCACTGCTAATTGATTGAACTAATTCTGCAATAGTTGTGAAAAATAATTTAAGTTGCTTCATCATAACCGAGGTGAAGAATTCATGGAAAAGATCGATGACGCCGCATTGCTTTTTGTGTGTAGTTTTCCGTCTGTACATAAAATTAAACAGTCAATCATAAACATTGGCTCAACAAGTGAGTATCAAACAGTAGATAAAATATCGAGTATATTTACGCTAAAAAGTCACGACATGCAGATCGACTGTCTCTACCAACCATCCAATCGACCCAACTCATTTTTGATGGGCTCAAGCATGGATTTTTTTCTTTTCCATAGATAAAATCAACTGCTTCATTCACTTCAATTCGCTAAATAAATAAAATAAAACATTGAGTTATAACTCATGATATCAGTATGTTTACATAATCACTGTTTCAATGATGCATGTATTTATGCAGCATGAATATTTTGTCAAAATAGCAATGTTGTTAATTTGTTGAAAAAAAAATGAAAAAAAAAACGCTTACTTTATGACATTCGGCGTCCAAATATTCATAGAGGCAATAAACAAGCCCGAAAATTATCGCAACCAAATAGTTGATTCGGTATCTGCGGCACAAAAAATATGTTAGAACCAAGATCATGAAATTGATGAAAATCGGACGACTTCTGGGCAATTCGTTGAAGTTTATCTCGGTCACAGATGGAATTGTTGGCAATGATGGCAAATGTTTCCATACTGCAGTTGCAACATCGACTGTAAATTCTTTCACCAGTTGAACTGTCCCGAATTCGGTTTGTGCTAATATTTCTGAGATCAAACCATCCATAAAAATGGGATCTGTGGATTGTTTCAATTTTTCCAACTGCTCTTTGGTTATATGGATATGAACAGTACGATAGAGGTAGTTTGTTGTTTCATCAAACTGAAAAATCCATTTTTAAATTCAAATAAAATCGATTAAAAGAGAGAAAAAAAATTATATCTTTGAAATCCAAATAAATATTCTACTGAAATAAAAATAAGAAAATTGCACTTACTCGAAATTGGCTTGGATTAAATATGCTATTAACAAGCCGTAGGTATTCTGGTTTTGCGGTACGTTCACATTGTTTACAGACTTGTGTTTTGGGACAAAGTTGATTCAATGGGTCTTTTTCTCCACTCCAATCGTGTGGATCGATCCAATCGGGATTTAAATATTCCTGGTTACGACACCGAACGACCACAAAACTAATCGTCAATAGTACTAAAAAAACTAGAATACGAAATAAAATGAGATATTTGAGCGTAGATGAGCTGAAATCTCAAATAGTCTTAAATGGGCAAATAGACAATCTATTGCGACATTTACCTTTCACTATATTCAACAATTTCGACATTTTACGATTGATAGAATACCGTTTTACAGGCGATAAAAAAAATAATCTTTAAATACAATTCCCTAAATCTATTTTTCATGTGATGATATTCAAACGATTGACTGTTACAAATTCGAAGAGTAGAAAAAAAATGGAAAAAAATAACGTCACTGATGAAATTCAGGCGTCTGGTCACAGTTTGTTGATATTACCTCATGCAGACAAAATTGCGTACTGAAATGTCAAATGGTATTTTGTGTTGTTTTGTTTCGCAGCATCAGATGTTCGGACAGCATGACATCGGGCACTACTATTTCACTGCAATAAATTCACTTTCAACATATAACATCAAGTGTCAAAGAGCAACTTTTTTTTTCATTGGTGCGAGAGAAGTGAAATTGCATTGTACAAGCCAACAGACGAAGTGTTTGTTGTGCAAGTTGATAAAATTGGTGTGTCATTTTTGGACGGAGAATTGGGATATTTTCGATTTAAAAAGAAAAACAGACACAAAACCAGCACACAATGTCAGGCAAAAGAATAGCTATACCGGCTGGAATGGAAAGCGATGTGAATAAATTCAACAATATGCTTTTTTTGTGTAATCATTTTGTTGACCCGTTTTTTTTTCCTTTTTATATCTGGTATTATAGGAAGACGATGAATTCGAATGTAATTTCGGTGCATCGATGCAAAATAACATCAAAAAAACGACGGAAAATCTCAAAATGAAAATTGTGCCCGATATTACGGAGAATGCAGCACTCAACGGTTCGTCGTTTGATGCAAGTTTATCGAGTGATTCGTCACAATGGCTTCTCAGCTTAAGACAAACTTGGTTATCATGTAAGCACCTGTTTGTAAATTGCATAGTTTGCAAATATTACATTTGACATTGGCACATAATATTTGACTTGATTTATTTCAGACAAAAAAGGTGTGATTACAAGCAATTTACTGAAGCAATTTTTCCAATCACGTGCAAACCCATTTATCGATGGCCTGAAATTGTATGCGAACTGCCAAACGGGAAATACCGTTAAGTCAAATACATTGGCTTACATTGGTGAGTTATATGAAACTCGTGCCAAAATCAATTCAACACAGTATGATTGTAATGCGAATAATTTTTTCTCTTCCATTTTGGAACAGTGATTGAGGAGTTGCACCGATTCAAGAATGAAAATCAAATTGATGCCGCAGCATTTTTGGACCGAAACTTAAAAATGGTCGCTTTTAATTTTGCACGACAAAGCAATCATCCGACATTTCTTAAAATGATGGCAACCATTTTCGAATTGCCACGCGATAAAGACATGTTCATTGACAAAATTCGGCAAATTATTGCCGAACACAACTATAAAGATGTAATGAAAATCGCTTTTGTGCCTTGATTTTATTTAACTGGCTGATTAAGTTCTATTTCTACGACCATTTTCAGGCCTGTCAAATTGCACACGATTTAGAATTGCATGACGCTTTTACTATTTTTGACTTTGTACTCCCATTGTTGCTTCAAGATAAAATCAACACAGCCGAACCTTATTTAGAGGAAGCGAAATCAATGCAGCTGCCATTCGTTGAACTTCTCGATTCGTTACTCGATCGATCGTCGTCCATAATGAATATGTGTGACCCATACATTGGGTGTGTATTCCATTGGCCATGAACTATAGTGTTTGTGCCATGTGGCTGTGGTTTTTAGGAGAGTTTTAACATTCAATCTCTTTCTCTCTCTCTCTCGCTCTCTTCAATTAGGAAATATGGTTATCGTGACCTTTGCGTAAAACGCTTACAGCCGAAAACATTGTCGAAACTAATCAAAAGGCTAGCAAAACAGTACAATTTACCCGATGAGGCGATTCCAAATGTCATTAAAGGCAAAACACGTGGCCAATTGCAGTTTCTTTTACGGAAAAACTACTCCGAAAAGAGTTTGAGCAAAGATTCATGGCGTGAAATGGTACTCGAAATTGTTCCAAAGACTGCGGGATTAGACCTAAAATTAGAGTTAATCGATGGTTGTTTGTTCAGCAATGACATCAACGAATCCGTGTACTGGGCAAAGTAAGTGACCAACAGGCCACTATTAGTTGCGAAATGTGTTTTGATTGGAAATTCATTTGGTTTTGTTTTTCATCAATAGGTACTTTAACATCCCCACAAATGAATTGCCGTTGCTAGTGCAGGACCATATCAAAGAAAATCGTGATTCAGTTCGAAAGAACTTCAACAAAAAATGTGATCAAAATGATAATAAAAAAAATTCACCGAAACGAAATGAATGTCGTGCGGAAACGGCCCGATACTATCGTTTGAAACTAAAACCATCACCTCATTTCATCACCTATGTCAATCGCCGTAATTCATTCGATGATATGTTGAATTATTTGTCACGTCAGCATTTGGTGGCGTTCGATTGTGAATGGAATCCGATTAAAACATCATCACCTGAGCTGGCACTGATTCAAGTTGCCACAGCCGAACAAATTTTTCTCATTGATGTCATTTCTGCTGATATTTCTCGCGATTGTTGGAATCGACTTGCTACATGCTTGTTCAATAATTTGGAAATTTTGAAAATTGGTGAGTTATTTGAACAAATCTGTTACCGTTGTTATAGCAATCCATTCCGGATGTAATTGCTCCCATGTGTAATTGTTTTTTTCAATGTATTGTAGCATTTTCGCCACTCGCTGACTTGAAACTACTGCAGAAACTGATGCCGGCATTCAGTGTTTCTGTACAAATGATGCAATCGTACTTAGATTTACAGGCATTTTGGCAAAAGCTCAATCAGATTCCTGCATTCAAATTCCCATTTGAGGGTAACATGAAAACCATCGCTGAATTAAACTAATCAATCGAATTGAATATGTTTGAAACAATCATCATTTCTCTGTTTGTGTTTCAGACGATGAAAAACTGGAGTCAGGCAGTGCATTATCGAATCTCGTCCAATTATGTTTTGGCAAACCACTCGACAAATCGAATCAGTTTTCAAACTGGAATAATCGTCCGTTGCGTGAGGAGCAAATCATGTATGCCGCTCTTGATGCATACTGTTTAATCGAAATTTATGAAACGATTCGGGCCCAATTTATGTCTATGAAAAATCCATTCATTGATTTTAATGAGTTTGTGCATGGTTTTCTCATCGAAAATAAAAATAAAATCAGCGTTAACAAGCGTAATACGCAAGGCGCTGGAAATGGTAACATTCCGACCAAGTCACAAGTGCGGCCAGCATTCAACAATAAACATCCACAACCACCGAAATCCCGTCCACAATTCCGACAACGTGATGATGACGCCACCAAACACTCATTCTAACATTTAACTTGATTTAATTTACAAAAAAGAAACACACAAATTATTCAAGTCATGAATAAACATAATCATTTATTTAAAAAAAAAGAAAAAAAAACTAAGAAGAACAAACGAAATGAAATCTGATTGAGCTGTATTTTCAACCATGTAGCATTGCCTTTGGAAATTATTGTTGTAATGCGTTGAAACGCAATTAAACTATTATTAAAAATCAATGTTGGCTCAAATTATCCGTTCAAAGTTTCGATGAGTTCATTGTTTGCCACCATTTCCTTTATAATATCCAATCCTCCGATGAGTTCACCGTTCACATACACCTGTGGATATGTTGGCCAGTCCGAATACTCTTTTAGTCCTTGTCGTACATCTTCATCGGTCAAAATGTCAAATGTTTCGTACGCAACTTTTGTTTCATTCATGATGGCGATGAGTTGTTTGGAGAAACCACAACGCGGCGCATTTCGGTCACCTTTCATAAAAATCATAACCTTTGCACGATTTATTAACGCTTTAAGACGATCATTCAAATTTGCTTCGGAATCTCCATCACCAGCGTTTGTGTCGACAAACGATTTGCACTTTATCGATAACGAAGCAATATCAACACCATCAATACGATCAATTGCTGTTCCGCTGCGAATAAATAAAACGGTTGGCACGGCTTCGATTTGATGCTTCAATGACACTTCTGACAGCTCTTCGGCTGGTACATTTAAAAACTGAATTTTTGCTGCGTATTCAGGTTTTTTACTCAAATCCATTAGCACATCCAGTATTTGTGCACATTGTTCGGCCCAATCAGCGGAGAATAAAACGACCGAGACCTTATCTGACCTACGTAATCATATAACAAAATCAATAATAACAATAAAATTCGTGTTCGCACAAATTTTACTTACGCAATTAACTGTTGATATTGGTCTACTGTTTTCGCCGAAATCACCGACATTTTATTGTGCTAAAACTTTTTTTTCAATACAAATAACTATAAATTTAACTAAAGCGTGGTGTTTCAGTCAAAAAGTCGTCAAAAACAACGATAATTGGAAAAAGTCTAACCAACGCCAAATAAAATGAATCTTTTTAAGGTTAAGAAATGTCAATAACTTCTTCAATTTATTGCAACTTCATGTTAATCGATGTTCGAACATTCGAACTTCCAGTCAAACAATTCATATTCGAATTTCGAATCACATTTTCGAATATTTTTGTATTACATTAATTTTAATAACAATTGAACATAATTTATTTTGTGGTTTATTTCTAACTGGTAAAATGGACATTTTAAATATGAATTTCAATGATCGTGTGTTCAAAAATTGAACAAATATATTTATGCTGTTATGTTATGATGTAATGCAAATTTTTATTTTAAGGAACTGGAATGACTACTTGATCCGTTGAACAAAGACCTTCGTAAACAGGATGGCGATTTTTACACTTTGAAGCTGCTTCACCCATCTCATAGACTGGTCGCGTCAACACATTTGTAAAACCATAATTGCACACCAAATAACGATAGAAAAATTCTTTTTCCTGATACCGAACCATTGCACATCCAACGGCATTGTTTTTATCATTTACCATGACTGTGAAATGGCCAATTTGTTTTCTGAAATCATTTCATATTCAAGATTTGTTGAAATATTAATGACTGTGTGAAATATACAATTGTCAGCTTTTCTTACCCATTGTTGTGGTTGTGGTATGACTTGATGTAGCTCATGTCAGCATCTTTGTATTCGGTGAACCACTTTGTGATCATATTTTCAATGGAAGTTTTCGTTTTTTCATAGCCCTGTGTGTTGCCTCGACGTGCAATATTTTGACCAGCGTAAGGATATTTCACTAAAAATAAATATTTCTATTGTTTATCATTGTTCAAATGGTTATAGGAGGAGCTATAAAATTAACTAATGAAAATAATAATATGTGGTTACCTGTTGAACGACACGTATCGTGTCCATATTTACATGAACGTACATTTAGCTCCGCTAAATAGGCGAGTTCTTCATTCCATTGCTAAAATGAATTTCAATTTGTTTTTTTTAACACCTGGATTGAATTCAGTTTTTAGTCAAAATACTTACGAAGCAAGGCATTTTAGCGGCAGAACCATATTTTCCAAGCTCACCCATAGCTATTTTATTACGCATTCGATTGTGTAGTTTTACAATGTATTCCTTCTGTGAAGCATCCATTTTCAAGACAGCTCGATCTGCTGAGCAAGCACTGCCAAAAGTCTGCATAACATGAGAAAATGTTTTATTTTAAAAACAAGTAAAATAACATTTTTTATCCTGCATTCAGATTCTTCGACGATAGCTCTTGAATCATCGTCATATTCTTATAATTGAAAAAAGTAAACTGCACTTTCCGTTACTCAAAGGACTACATAGTCGAAAAAAAATTGAAAACTCAACACAGAACAAGTTAAACAACAAAATCAGAAATTGCACTCATTTAACTGAATAATCATACAAAATCTACACTTATTTAGTCTAATCGACACGTTGAGAAAATATTCTCAAGAAATCAAAACAGTGCATAAAATGTGAAATAACACGAAGTGCTTCAAAACAGGATTAACAAAAATGGTCAACAAAACAAATTCAGTGTAAACAATCGATTTAAAAAACGAAATTAATGTACGAAAGAACATACAGCATTATTTTTGCACGCCACATGATTTTTGCAAAGCGCACAATAATCAACAGCTCCAACAAATTGCACAGTTAATAGTATAAAAACGGCGAATTTAATAATTTCAAATTGCTGAACACTGTGGCACATGGCCTTAAATTCACTCAAAAAGAACATTTTTTTTTTGTATTTCAAAATTTGCCTATAGACCAATGAAAAAGGTCTAAAATTGCAAAATTGAACACAGTATAACAACAGCAGAAGAAGCAACTAACGCAAAAGACTCTCTGCTCTTTGCTATGAACGTTTTGAACGAATGATTGCGCTACGCTGACCGCTACCACCTTTTATATCTGTTTGACTACCCCGAAAAGCATGTCGCGATAATCTTTTCCTTGTTCCCGGGAAGCGAGCGCGCGCGTGTACACATGTAATTGAAATCGTGAGTCGCCACACCGATCATCAATTCTGTATACATATTCCGGTCGACCACAACAGTCATTCAGTTACGATGCAGATTATTATGTTTCACGCTTGATCATTATATTGCTTGCATTATGGCCTGTGTAGATCTTTAGATTAATATCGCAACATCTGCGTGTTTGTTTTGTACGAATCGTAATTTTTTTTTTAATGAATAAAACAATAACAACGTCCATTGTTTCACTAGACAAATTTGAACCGCTTAAGATGTGTGCGATCGATCTTTTGAACCGTTTGTTATTATAAAATCAATCAGAAAACAAGATTGGATTTCTTGGCACGAATTAATTGCTTTTCACTTTGGTTCGTAAAAAAATAAAATAAGAAGTGGCTTTAAACAGGTTTCTGATGATTTCCAAAATACAATAGAAATTCAAAATATCAATCGGAAGTAGCTGGTTTTTATGTTTCAAGCGAATATATTAATAAAATCATGATCTCCAATAAATCCGCACCTATACCAATGACTTGACAAAAACTGATGAACACTCGATATGAGTGTTTATTTACTCGTGTACGGATTTTATGAACAACACAAACACATTTCGTTGAACGCAATTCATAAGCGGGTAATAAATTGATGAATTTAGTTAGCGATGAGCAAGTGATAAACAAACGGAAAACGAATATTTGAATGAAATATGGAGAAAAAGACAAATAAAACGAATCAGATAAATTAAAAATATATAGGAAAAATACAACTCCTGCAGTAGTACATTGATGCCTATTCACTTCAAAGGCTAATTAAACATGACTGTAATGTGGTGAAGCGTCATTCCAGATTGACTTATTTGAAGCTGAAAAGTCAACCGTGTTCAAACAAGATAACGCAATTAAATAAACAGTACTAAAATCCTCTTAATCGAAAGCTGTGTAATTGTTGTTCTTTATAAAAAAAAAGGAGACAGAAAACCAATTTTCTGAATTCTTATGTATTTAAGCAGCCCAACAAATTTTATTTCAGTTATTTGAACGTTTGAATTTGAACAGAGAAAATGCATTTAGCTTTAACGTCGTCTTTTCTCATCACAGTTTTTTTAACAGCTGCATTTGTGTCGGCAGATATATTATCTGACATTCCAAGTGAGCTTCTTGCAAGGATATTTGGTAATATGAGGGACTTGACGTAAGTGTATTCGAAATAGATGTTTTCAATTACATTGCGAACTCTAAGATTCTATTTTTTATTTAAAGTTTCGAAATCGAGAAACAAGAGTTGGTTGAGATTCCAGTGCAAATAGAAATGATACCAATCAAAGTTATAAATGAAAACCGTCAATTGATTCCAGAGAATTCAATTCAGCGACACTTGGCCACGAAGAATTCAACTAAGGAAGAAAACATACCCAAACATAATTCAACCAGAGACAACTTATCAAAAGAAAACGCGACCACGGGAAATTCACTCCAAGAAATTTCACATCCAAATGATTGGCCGAACGTAAATTTAGATTTATCTCAAGATCAAGACAATTCATCAAACAAAGATACACTTAAAGAAGACTCGACCCAAAAAGATTTATCGATGGATGCAAATGATATTCATAATGCTGATCAAACAGATAGGTAAGTCAATAAACATATTTTCGTAATTGTTCTGGCGACTCAAGTGACGTTGATAGGCATATCGAGCTGGAGATGCTCACTATTTTGCTTGTTTTTTTTTTTGCAAATCGGTTTACGATGTAATTGATTTCAGCTTTTAATTGTAGTCACGATCTATGTACAATAGGGTATTTCTGAAAATTGAAAGAAAAAAATTGTCTGGTATAAATTTAATGTACGATCTGTTTTGTGCCGATTAACAGTACTTATACAGCTTGGCCAACGATATTCAAACCTCCCAAAAGAGTTGTTTTTTTTTTAGTCTGTTCAATAATTATCGTGAAATGTATTCGAGCTCGATGCAACAACAAATAATGTCTTGTGATCTCGAACATACTCTATCCTATTGTAAACATCATAAATAATAAAGATTATTGTGTTATGAGTTTGCATCGTTTGGTAAAACGATAAAATCATTTAGATTGTTGCCACTTCTTTGAACCACAACTTCATTTTATTTATGTTTGAGATTTTTATGCAGTATTGCAAATTTGCAGAGAAGGTACAGCACATGCCTCGATTTTAGGCAAAATGATTTTGATTGTTTATTTATCAAATATGTTTGCATTCTTGAATTTCACCTTTCATTCTGTGTCAAACTCCGTCAGCATTTTTTGCCTATAAAAGGCCGTGTGATGCATCATTCTCAATCATTCGGCCATCAGATTTCACACGATAAAATTCAAATTAAATTGTCACGACCCAGTATTGCATAGTGTTGATATCAAGTGAATAAAATGAGTGATCGAAGCGGACCACCACGCGCTCGTTACAAGCTCAAAGAAAATGAAACTTACTCGTCAATTAAATTGACGTTAAAAAAAGTGGTGAAAAGGAAACACTTGAAAAATTTTCGTGAACTTATCCGTAATCGATGTCTTGCAGCAACAAAATTTCAATTTTTGGCTTCGTTGCTGCTGCTCTTTAAAGTCAATTCAGCAGTGGACGATCCAGATGATCACAGAAAATTCTTCGAACAAAATGGTGAAGAGGCCATAAAAAACTGTTTTATGGGGGTTAATAATGACAATGTCCGAAAACCGATGTATAGTGTGCCATATTTATTTATCAGATGGATTACAGCATACCAAATCACGCTTCCAACGAGAACGGCCATGACGAATTCGTTCAAATATATGGTTGAACTATACACGCAGAACGTTCGCACAAACATTAGACAGCACTGCTATAAACGGATCAAAGCATTTTTTAGCATGAAGAAATACGAATTGCAATTGCAAGGATTCAACATCGATGACACCGATGTGAAAAATGCTTTGCGCAGTGTATTTCTTGGCCGAGATGGAACAAACGGTGATCAACATCGAAGATTAAATATGGATTTGCTCGTAAATGAGTTATATTTGATTGGTGGTGCTGATGCTCTTAACATGCGAACATTCGTAACGGACAACTGGTTCAAATCTTTATGTATGTGGGTGAAAATGCAACGCGAAATTGAACAATTCCACATCAATCACAATCCGTTGCAATTTCGAGGTCAAACAGCTGTTCCACGACCACCAAAAATTAATACATTTGTGGCAATTCCATTGTGTAGTTTTCATTTGAAACACATTAAGATCGATGACACCGAATTCAAGGAAATCGCTAAACTTCAAATGTTCAAAGATTCGAAAAAAGTGGAATGGAATGGTGGTGATAACGATCGTTGGAGTTCAATATTTAATATTCCCTATATCAATCGCATCGGGAAAAGTCACAAACGGTTCCACCATCAAATCGTTACGAACAGTGACTCTGTTTCATTGCTTTACGTAAAAACAAAAAAACCACCTGTCGTCTAAACAAATAAAATACAAACTATTAAAATTGCCATTAATCATGCGTTTTGTTGTTATTATTATTGTTGTTGTTGTTGTTGTTGTTGTTTTCGTTGTCGTTGTTGTTGTTTTTGTCTCAATATGCGATTCTCTAAGACAATAAATCAAATCTATGTCGAGATTCATCTGAAACACTAGATCAAAAAACTTCTTGATACAACGCTATTGATTAATGTTGAACAACTCATTGAACTTGATCTTGAGAATTCTTGATTCACACATAATAATCAAGCACAAAAATATTATTCGCTTTCGTCGAAAATGCTTCGATTTAAGAACGTTTGCGGTAAAGCAAATTTATGCTGATAAATAAACAATACATTTGAAGTCTCTTGTGTCTGAAGATGACCAACGTATTAGAGAACACTCTGATTCGGAGTGTATATATTTGCATCAATATGATTTTAAATTTCGAACTGGAATTATTTACGCATGAATTCGTCAAATGAATGTAGAGACACAAGTTGTTTTATGTTTCATCGTTGACGATTATTATAAAAACTATTCGGTTTTATCGAATTTATGTTGGACGTTTAAAAGACGAGGAATTTTGTTCTTATCGGAAATTGTTATCAACAATGGGATGGCATATGACCTTCAGTGTGTTCGAAGATACCTCATGTAAGGATTTCGTGACCCAAAAAATGAGTCCCATTAATGTTTATTTTTTGTTTGCAAAAAAAAAAAAATAACAAGTCGTTTCGATATCTAGTTTTTTTGTCATACGAAACATACAAAAGACAATATTATTCACCAGAAGAAAAAAAAAGTGCCAGCATTTAATTTATTTATTCATTCATTTATTCTAATCAAATAATGTGTTATTCAGAACTAATACGAATTGGGTGCTACAAGCCTAATAAATATTATTCACCTTACGAGCTTTTTAATTAATTTGAAATTTCTTTTTTCCAAATTCATTGAATATGCAAATGGCTGATATGACAGAAACTAGATAGCCATTGCTACATATTCTTAACTCAATCAATGCTAAGGGTAATTGATTCAATGCTTTGCTTTTATACAGTCTGAGATAATAAATTAATTTCTGGTTTTCTTAATGATTTTTTAAACTCCAAACGAACTTTTTATTCTACTTTTGCGATGTTATCATTAATCGTAGAAATGTCATTTAAAGAAGACTTATACGATGTACTCTGACGTCATTTTTTTTTTCAATGTACAAAACAAATAATTCAAATTTGATGTCTGTTATTCATATTTGAGGTATTCGTTTCATTTAAATTTGTCGATGTTGTTTTCTATGTTTTGTTGAGTTCCTTTACCGGTAATTCTCCCATACTAAGCCCAGTGAATCCCATATATCCATAAATGTATGGGTTCGATGGGGTTTTTGACCCAAACAGCCGTAAAGATACTAGGTGCCCATTCAAATAGATGGAATAGTTATGGGTGGCCGGTTTTTGAGGTCAACATTAGAGCGTTACTGGTTGATGAAACTCAAACATTTTCAATGGTTTGTTATTTTTTTCCGTCTGATTGTGTGTCATTAGTTCCGTGACCATGACAAAGATTACTTTTATATTCAAAAATAGTAGATGTTTTTAAGTAATGTATGGACTTTTAGGATTTATGGATATAGATTGCGTTATCTTAATTTCTATTTCTATTTTCTCTTCATAGTGGATCATATTCGTACCACACCCATGGATTACAGATTGGCATAAATGCTTAATCAAAATAAATTCGTATATGTATTTTTGTTATTTGACAAAATTCAATGAATAATTATTTTTTTTAACTAATTTGGTTTGTGGAGATAGTGAAAAATCGTGGATTTTCATTGGCTAAACGGAATACAATTTAAATTCATTTATGTCTCATTCAAAGACTGCAAGTGTACAAATTTCAACAATCACCTAATTCAACAACCAATTTTTGACAACAAGTTGACATTTAATTTGGTAGAAATTTTAGTTTTAGCTTCAAAATGGATGTTTAATTATAAAAACCCCGACTACTCGATAGAAAACTCTTTAATGAACTTAAGAGGAGAGAATGAATATTTCAATTTTAAATGAACGAGTATGTTATTCAAGACTATTGAAGCACTGACAAGAAATAAGCTCAGTACCTTCCCAATATGTAGTGATGGGCAATAAATGTCCACCGGGGAAGAGGTGAAGAAAAATTATGAGAATCTACTGCGTATTTTCCAGAGGCGCAAAATAAATTCCTTGTGTAAAATTGGGAATTTATTTTATGTTCGAATATTTCAACATTACATTTCAATTCAAATCTTTGATTTCCAGATGCCGTGTGAACGAATAAGTCACAAAATAAACACAAACAACGCTCCTCGTACACACGTTCATGTTACTAAATGAAGTCATAATTTGACAGTTTGATTTTCAAATTTAGGATAACTTCCCATAAATTCTCCAATTGTCTGGGTTTTTACGCAATGATTCTTTTCGAATCTCCAAAATCGGGTAAATTGCCCATCACCACAAATGAAAGCATAAGAATAATCATAACTCAAATTTTTTGAATACGCATAAATGAAATAAAAAAAAAGATTTTCAAACAAAAATGAATTTACAGCGGAAATGGATAGAGATGCGCATTTTGCATGTTCATCAAAATTGTATCTGGACTCAAGCCCTACAAGTTTGTTGAATACACCAAAACGATATCTCGTACCATTTGTTTACAATAATTGATTATACTCTATGGCGTGAAAAAACACTTGTCATAAAGTATAATCAAATATTGTTAACAAATGGTAAGAAATATCGTTCTGGTGTATTCGACAAACTTGTAGGGCTTGAGTCCAGATACAATTTTGCTGAACATACAAAATGCGCATCTCTATCCATTTCCGCTGTAAATTTATTTTTGGTTTAAAATCTTTTTTTTTTGTTTTATTTATGCGTATTCAAAAATTTTGAGTTATGATTATTCTCATGCATTCAAATATGTTCAATATGGGAGTGAAGTTTCTTTAAGGTGATTGCAATAAATTGAATTCTAAAAAAAAGCTTCATGAATACTATGTTACGTTCAGTTCATTCAATGAGCCTTCATTGGAATATTGCGAAATACTGGAGATGACTGATAAAAGCTATTAAAATTTGCTTTATAAAAAATTATTTTTAATATATTTAGTTGAAAAAAATAACACAATATCTTCACAAATGGTAATTATTTTGGCTATTTCGAAAACTGTTTCAAATTCAAAACTTCCATTCGTTGGCGCCACAATCTATGTTCGAAAATGGGATAAAAATGAAATGTCATTCAATGACATTTCTGGATATTCCAATGAAATGACGTGCTTCTTTCAACACATCAACAACAGAACAGTGCGAATTTCATCACATTCGGGAACAATCCAATAAAAATTAATTTTATTTAGTTTTACATTTATTGGAATCATCAAAAGAGTGAAATAACAATGGTCTACATAGGCAGCGGTATGTATTGGGATTGTGATAGTTTTGTTGGATTAAATATTTTGTCTTAATTTGGAAGTGAATGATTTCAACACCACACATAGTTGGCATAGATAAAAATAGAAAAACATGACTTCCTCAGACACAAAACCACGTAATCGTAATTATCAGATGATTTATTAATGCTTGTTTATTTTGTAGACGGAAAAGTGTACACGGGTCAACCATGGACGTTGTCGCGAGTATTTTCGATATTTGTTGGAATATTTACAGCCATTGCACTTTTGTAAGTAAATTCGTTGGCCATGAAGATAACAGAAATGTTGAAAGTGTTCATTTTTTTCTTCGCAGTTTACAGTCACTAATCGACCCATTCACAAATCCTGATGGACAAAGTGCATCGACAGGAAGACGTAGTTTCTGGGGTGGCGGTAGCGGAGGCAGTGGCGGCGGCGGTGGTGGTGGCGGAAGCGACGGCAGAGGGTAATGTTTTTAATGTCTCATATAATTTTTATTCATTTGTTAAATATACGAATTTCTGTTATAGACCTCCAAGACCACCACGAAGAATGGGTCGGATTATGCACTTATCAGATATCACAGTTCCGGGCGGATGCCCTGGTGGAAGCTGTGGACGCTAAAACATTCCAACAATTAGTAATGTGCGCATAATACATATATATATATAACCAAAAATCTAACAAATCGTATGATTATATATTTCCTTTTGTATCATGACAAATAGTAACAAATCTTGATTATCAAATAGCAATTTGTAAAACTTTCTGGATTGCGTGTGTATGGAAATATGTTCAAAAGCATCAGTTGTTAATGCCTGATAAATAAACTAAAAACATCAATAATAAATGTAATATAAGAACAGATTTAACAAAAAAACAAAACTGTTTTATTTCATCTCTATAGAAGTTCATTTCAACCAAATTTGGTGTTTTCTTTGTAGAATCAGAAATGTATTTCTAGATATCAAACTGAAACGATTACATGCTTTGAGTACATTTGAGTAGCAGAATATAAACTAATTCGGTCCGAAATTCGATGATACCTGATGTTGCTCGTTTTCATATGTAACATTGAAGCCATCGAATCGTTCAAAAGCACTTTAAGTTTTGATTCACTTTGACATGAATCTAATTCAGATTGTTTGATTGGAACAAAAGGTGAAATTGTGATGAATAAAACGGTTTTCATTGAAAAAATTTAATTAACCACACGTAATGGCCACCAAAATATAAAAAAATAAAAAAGCCTCAATAGTCCGGTATTGGCTTATATGGAATAGCGTGGGCTGAAAAACTCGTTTTTTTTTCATATGAAAATTTGGAATTCAGTGTTCCAAGGCGTTTTAAATGTTGAAATCTGTTTATGACCATTCGGACCATTAAAAAACCAGAAAATAAAATCCTCAAAAGTCTTTTAGGAAGTAAGAAAATTTGAAATTGCATATTTTGAGGCATTTCAGGGATTGAAATCTGTTAATGTGATGCCATTGAACTCTTTGAATTCATTTGCACTATTAGAATATCCAAAATGAAGAAAAATCTTCTTAAGAGTCGATCCAAAACGTTCTATTTGAAATCGAAAAAAAAATTGGAGCGAAAATTTGAAATTGGACATTATGAGGTATTTCATTGATTGAAAACAATTTATGTTATGTCGCTCTATCATATGCTTTGTATGTAAGCGGAATTCATCAATCAATATGTTCGAGAGAATTGTGCACCGACTCACTAGCTACAACTTTGATGAAGACAGTAAAGAGAATTCTTGAGCCGTTTACGAGATATTAACTATAATACGTGAATATGTTGAGATTTCCACACAGACTATTCGGCTCGTCCTCGCGCCAAAGCTCGGTGACAGATCAAATTGATTGCAAGCCTCCATGCGGTTGCCGACGAAATTAACACAAAAACAACAGCAAATTTAAAATTTTGTAAAATGCGTTGCCGAGCTGTCATTGTATCCAGGGTATTTGAATGTTGTCTAATATTTTGGGACTAAATAAAAATCTGGTCACTTTTGGGACCAAATAGAAGCAATTTGGTAACTTTATTATCTGGTTACAAACGTTACCAGAGTTTTCCATTTAAATTGTAGAGGGAGCTTAGTTTTAAAAAATGCCTTGGCTTCACCCCCATGGTTGGCACTTTTTTCTGCAATGTTCACAAGGGCCAATGAAAAATTACTGATGGGATGAGTATTTGTAGAGTTATTGCCAAAAGAGAGGAAGAATCTTTTAAGCAAAAATTGGGGTTATAGAAAAATATAATGAAATTTAAATCGAATAAGATCGTATTTTAGAGCTCAAAATGGGCCGGGGGTAAAAATTGACATTTTTATAACTTATCATTTCGATATTATATCATTCTTTCGGCCAAAGTGTGAAGATACAAAGAGAATCCATTTAAAATGAATTTGTTAAAACAACGGAATTTATTTTGCAATTATTTTAATCCAATTTTATTTCAGCACATGGCTTATTCCGGAGTTTCTCTGGTATCAAAGTAAAGCTTCCTGGATAAATTTAAATGATAAATATAAGCAGGACAATGTAATTTGTTCCAAAAACAGTGAATAACATCGTGATGTATTTAAAAAAAAAAATAACATTGTTGCATGTAAACAGGGTCAGATTTATGCATATGCCGTAAATTGTAATCCAATGTTATTGCAGATCGGCAATACTCAACATACAAGTGCATAAAAATTGACACATTGCTTCACGCAATTTGAATAATGTATAAAATTTATTTTCATTCATAATCCTTTTTCAGCTTTGTATTTGAAATACGAAATCTCTATAATCCAATATATCAATTCTCAAAACTGAATGGTGTTTTCTGTTGAATTGAGAGAATCAGTTGGAGTGCATCAACTGTACTTTTCAATAAAGTAGTTGAGTCAGCTTGGCGTCAATGTTTTTCAAGGCGTTCCCACTCGCATTAAGTTTCCATTACAGTGGCGACGATGAAGCACAAACGCCAACTAATGCAATTCCAATGCTAAATGGAGGATGACTCCAAAAATGAGGCAAAATAGCTCAAGTACTTTGCCTTTCTCAACTTAAAATGTCCCTTTTGGTCCGATACATTTCCAAAATAACAAACATTCAATGTGGGCTTTTCTCTACAATATGAACAATCAATCAACAGGCCAACTCATCGTATGCATAACGAATCGTCATTACGTTCTGTTTGTATGCAGCAAAGGAGAAAATTGCATGATAAAATACTCTCAGGCTTTAATCGATGCGCGATATAAATATTCGTAATTCCAAAATGTGCGTACAACAATAATAATGAACGTCCCGGACAACGAGCAACGGGCAAAGGGCAAAATTTTATTGAAAATATTTTATTTGTTCGCACACACACACACAGCCGTCCAAAACTGAAAACTGTATATTTTGCTCTGGAATATTGCTCAATGGCCAGCAAAAATTGTGGTGTAGTTGAATCAACGAGTGGAAGATTTGCGAGAACGGGACATTAATAACGATTATTATTGCTGTTGTAGAACATTATTTTTGCATTTAAGCGTTCATGAGCGCAAATTCACAGCGACCATCAAGCAATCGCCAGCTCGATTTAGCTGTTGTTGTTGCCGATGCTTTTGTTGCCGTCATTGTTGCCACTGTTTCTGTATCGCTGGTATTGTTGTTGGTGATGATTTTGCTGCTGCTGTAACCGTAAATTGGTTTATTATCTGATCGTAATACTGTTTTGATTGCGGTTTTAATTAATCTGGTAAAAACATCATTTTCGGGAGCTCCGAAAACGAATACTCAACTGAACCAATTCTCACAGCACTTTCTGGGAAATTTATGACCTGAACGCACAACATTTTATAATTCAGTTCTATCAAATCGTTTTGAAGCATAGCCTTTTGTTATAATATTGTTTCGCAAAATTGCATTAAATTTTTGGAGGGGTTGGAAGAATACCGAAGAGGAATTGTGGTGAGGTTGGGCTTTCGATGCAAGCACTCGTCCATTCGTTCGTTTGCTTGTATTCACAGACACACAGACTCAGTTGCCTATGTATCTGACGTTGTGCACTGACCTATTAGTTGATATTCGAAAGCAATTTAACAAATTAAATTTTTTTTTGTTGATAAATTTGCTGGGCAATGCAAGTTGAAATGTAACTTCCCATTTTATCCCAAGTCAATTTTATGCTTGAATAGCCACTACAAGAGATTTTATGAACAATGTTATCTATGCGATCTTCCAAAACTTTGGAAATCAAATTTTCATAAAAATTAGAATACAATGTGCGTTCAATCAATTCCTGGTTGAAAGTATTTCACTTCAATTCGTTTCAATTTAGAGGATGGACTGTTTAATAATTTTGTTAGAATGTAAAATGAAATTTCTGACGAAATTCGGTAAACAAACTATATTCTTGCTAAACAGAACCGAAACTTGAAAAACGATTTGAAACCGCATTTCTCGAATGATACGTTTTGCTACATAATAATTACGAATAGGTTTGATTGGCGTAAGAATTTCCTGTACCTCATATTCCAATGTTATTGCGTCATTTCCGTTGTTATCTCTGGTGTTTGTCGCTCATTTAAATGAATACAAAACTACTCGAAAAATCGTGGAAAAGTGCATAACAAACATATTTTCGTGTTGATGCATGCACTTTGCAAGTCTTTTACAATTCATGTGATGGGAAAACAATCCGAAACTGAATATTCTCGCTCTTATCATTTGGAGCACTGTGCAGTGTGCACATATTCAGAATATACCGCTTTTGTTTCTGTTCTGCAATCATCAGTGTAATAATGGCTGTGAGATGATGAGGAACCGCTTTCGAAAAGTTGTTGTGTATTTATGTCATCAGTTCCATCATGCAAACATGCCATTACTATCTGCCGACATATTTCAGCTGAGATGGCTGCCATGTCATTATTGTTGAACCGAACAGAAAATTGCACATAAATTCAACAAGGGGGAAAATCATGAGTTCAAATCGCACCACTTTTCTTAGTCTGACACAACTTTTTTTTTATCGAATACAAATATCAAATTGTTTTTTTTTTCTCGTTCTAATGCTGATAGTTAAACCATTTCAATAAATGTTTGTTTAGAAAAATTCATAAATTTAAACTCCACCTCGTGACTGTGTTATATCTTTGAACAATGCACAGAAGCGCCATCTCATGGCCAATTGTTCAGTACTATTGAAATACACAGTGAATTAAATCCAAGACGCCATCTTGGATTTTGTTCACTGTGTATTTCAATAGCACTAAGAAATTCGCCATGAGATGGCGTCGTAGTGGAACGTATTTGAAGAATAGCTTATAAATCTACACAAACAACATGGGGATGCTCCACCTATTCAATGTGGACTTTTGCTTTAATCATGAATGTCCCCATGTCTTTCTCTTAAAAAAAGCATGAAATTTGGTTTTTCATTTAAATGGTACTAAAAGCGAAAAAGAGAATGATGGAACAGAAGGTCAATATTATCACCGATGAAAAAGGCATCAACAAATAAAGCCGTCATGCTTTGTCATGAAGTTTACCGATTTCGAATACAGCATTTCAGTCAATGTGGATAATTTTGATAATTTGAATTGATAGGAAATGTTTGTTACCGAAATGTTTCCGAATTTGTTAAATGTTGTGGCCAAGTCTGGTGTATTTGAACCTTATTAAAGTATATAGTAATTGAATCGTCTTAATGGATGCTGATGTTTTATAATTGCTTAAAATATATTCAAATCTTCTTGAGCTGTAGATATTGATATGAAAACCAATCTTCACATTGATAAATCATCGAATATGAATATTTTCTACCCGAATACAAAATCATTTTCAATGTAGAAACAATGAGCAAAATTGCTTGCGAAGATACCGTATTAAGGCATATAAGTTTGGCCTTTGAACGGCTCAACCGATTTCGATGATTGAGCCATCTTTGGAAATGTAAATATTTCGTGTGAGCGACCGAATGCATTGCATCAAATATAATGCACACGATTAGTGTAACGGTCAATACAGTGCCGATGCGCAGTGAGCATATGCTATATATGAGCACATCGCGTCGACTCGCACGTCGACGAAATACTGTGAGCTGTCTGAGTGAGTGGTAAAGCCAACATCTGTTTGATTTCATAAAAAGCTACACTTTCAATTTTTCATTGAATTCCTTTTTCTTTCACAACTTTTTTGACCATTTCCTTCTTTTGTTCCAGATCATCTTCACGTTTTTCGTTAGTTTCAACAAACCCTTGATTCTTGTATCCATACTCAAAATTATTACTTTCCAAAGTGTAGAAACTTCACTTCAGATTTTTTAAAATTTGATTCACGATCGATTAATTTTCACTTTAGGAACACTCTCCTTAAGTTGTTGTTTCATAGACTGAAGTTCCCAATCATTGGCGATCTTTTCATGTGTACTTAGTTTTGTGAACAATTTGAAGATTTAAATTGTCTTTTATGTTAAAAATTATTATATACATCCAAAACAAACATGATTCAGTAATTGAAATTATTACGCGTGTTAAATCTTTACAATGATAAAAATAAACATAATTCGCTGCTGCCTCACAAACAATACATTCAAAATAGCAGCTTCCTTATTTTGTTTACTAAATAGATGTCTTAGGCGTATTCAGAATTACGAATTACAGACATTGTTGCAAAAATGTCCAAATGTATCTCGTTGAGGATGTTTTTCTATTGTAAGAGATGAAATAGTTAAGGAAATCTCCGCGCAACATTTCTACAACGAAATGAGTTCTATGCAACTATAACTTAATTAAGTCGACCTGGTTGAACGGTTACCACCCGAAAAGTGAAGAAGATTAAATTGGATTGAATTTTATTGTTTGTTCCATATGCTTAATGTAGATTCGACTGCTTGTTTGCCACAAAATCTGTGTGTTAAAGGTTGGTGACGATGGTTGCATCAAGTCACATTGGTTTGCGAACATTTCCATTGTACAAACATCGGACATGACGGGCCAAATGGTGTGAATGAAATCTGCTGTAATATCTCTATTTTATGCTTCTGTCGACATGTATTTTACATTTTCGCGGTTCAATTTGTTTTGTTGTTGTTGAGTGTAGTGTTTTTGTGAAGCCATCGTTGCCATTCAAGTGTTCATACCACGACTGACAACCTTCGTTCATGTATTTTCGCGCACAACAAAACAATCACCAAATGGAAACGATGACGAACTGATAGTTTTACAAGCATACGCGTACAAATACAGACAAACAGTCACATGTGTGTGATATTCGATTGGAAAATGGATAAGGGAGCCTGACAATGTGAAAACGGAAAAGAATTGGGCCACCATATTTCAAAATGAAAATAGATAGCTAGAAATATAGGAAATAAATGAAATGATGTGTACTCTGTACAGTGCACAGACACACACAAACTCAGGCAGTTGGAAGAGTAAGGAGAGCGACACCCAGTAAAAAGCAGACGTGTGATTGTTGTGGCATCCGAACGGCAGTCATTTCAAACGCTTCAAAAAGAAAATACATCAACCGGCGATGAAATCAGGCGAAATGTCTTTCATCCATATTCGATGACATGTTCAATGGCACCGTCATATTGTGGTGTTTTGAAACCATTCCATCTCATCCGCCCCGCCATCACATCCACATCTGACGTAATAAATTGTTGTGTGCAAATGTGTGCTGCTGTTCCAGTTGCCAATAAATACTTTCAAGTTGCGTTCTGCACATTTAACTAAAAGATGATTTTATCTCGCCTCTCGAAATATGTTTCGAGTGAGTGAGCGAGTGTGTTTTTGTCCTGCGCCCGTAATAGCTGGTACACGAAACAAGACGACCGGGACGAGAGAATGTGTGTTGCTGAAGATTGCAGTCTGTTTGGCGATGCTTAAAAATGTTTCATTTTGATTTGCATATTGTATTCGATTTAACCGCAACCTACAATCGTATGCCATTGTGATATGTGTAATGTGTAATGGTTGCAGCATGTTGTTTTTATTGGCACGAAATTCCACAACACTGTTCCCGAGCGAATGCTGGGTGTGTGTATGTGTGTGCTTACGTCTCCTCAAGCAACACAAATTGCGAATTGGCCGCCATGCATAAAAGACACACCAACCAACCTCATCCCGTCGCATTAACAACAACAAAAAAAAACAAACACACACATCTATAACTCTTTGCCGAAACAATAAATGTGAATTGCGGTTTTCGGAAACAGCATTTATTCTGCAATTTAGATGCTTATTTTTCTTCGTACGGGATGTTAGGCTCACATTTTGGTGCTTATTTTTCATATTTTACAATCGTTTAGAAAATATTTTATTTGCTTCTTTGAAAAACAGCTGAGCAAATGGGTGCTTTTGGCAAGCTGCTTTAATTGAATTTAAAATTACTGCTACTGATGGCATCGGATGGCATTGCTGATGCATATGCAAATGTTGATTTGAAACTAGTGGAACCGTTCCATTGCTTGTTTTCAACCAATAAAATACAACCTGAAATGTCGAATGCTACCGAAATGAAATTAAAAGTGATATATCCACTTGGAATCGAGTTACCGTTGACATTTTCCCAAACGGAATTCCGTTTAAACCAGATGTATCCAACATCCTGTGTGATAGCTGCTCACCTGGAAGCCATAATATTTAAGATCATCTCACAAATTCAGCTTTCCCTTACACCTATATCATACATGCGGACGATCCAAAACTGCATGGGGGTCCTTTTTTTAAATCCTTATGTTAGAAGCACAGTGCGATGACAAGGCTCACTTTAAAGGGTTTTTTTTCTGGCAGAGAATGTTGGAGAGAGACGGATAGATACAGATGTATATTTCCATCTCTTTTCGTTCTGTGTTCACATCTAAAAAAAACCCTACAAAGTGAGCCTTGTCATCGCAGTGTGGTTAGAAGAAGTTAACTTGTTATCTTGATGACTCAAATTTGTGCCCTAGTCAGTGTTGAAAGCGACACAAATTTGTATCAAAATTAATTTGACTGACAACATTGATGTTGCCTGTCGTTTCCATGCTTTGATAAATTCCTCCAAAAAATTGATTGATGCCCCCCTCCATCCCGGTAAATTCTTTTGGGCCAAGGGAGGGCCAGGGGAGCTGCCAGGCCAAATGCCCCTCTTTCCTGTATGATCCTATATCAAAGCGCACATTGCAGAGACACGAATCACCATCGCATCGTGAATATATGGCTCACATTTGCGATAATTGTGTCGATGCAAAGTTTTCATTACCAATGTAAAACCGCACGTATTTTATTACGTTATATCTTTATTTTCGGCTTGTTGTAATTAACTGTGGCAGAGTTTTTAATGAAATGTAAAATATTTTATGAAGACGAGTGAAATAGGAGCGCTTGTTACATATTCTTCAGCATAATGGTGCCGAGTGTGTTTAAATGCTGTATGCTCTGAATAGCAAGTATTTCAACTAGTGTTTCAATATGGTTTGAACATTTTTTTTTTCTTTATTATAAAATTACTGCGGTAGGTATGCCATTTATTTAGTGTACAAACTGAACATTTACCAGATTTTCGAGTAATTCATTTGATGCGATTGAGCTACTTTGTAATAGAATTAATTTGGAATATGGTTTTTATTACGCTCTAAAACCAGACTTTGTTATGTATTTTTCTGCTGTTGTGACAATTAATTGTGAAACTCTCTTTACTATACTATCTCAATATGCTTTCAGTGGTAGAATAAGAAAATTTGACTGAAATATTGCAATTTGTAAACGTGCATTTTTGCTAATTCTGAAAAATCGATAATATTGCGTAAAGTACATTGTAAAAAAAAAATTAGAAAATAAATTAACAATTTGGGAAAAGTTTTAACGTAAGAAAATTTTGCATCATATTTGCCACAGAATCGAAAATTCGCTCATCTTATGAAAGTTATAAAATGTGAAATAATCGAAAAGAAATTGATAGAATTCACAGAAATATGCCATTTCGCGTATTTTATTCACTCAAAATCAAGATAATCTGTGCTGTTAAAATTGACTGCTAATTTCTTCAAGTTTTGCTAGTTTTTAGTTCGTGGCTCTTCCTAAAGCTGTACTGAAACTTTTCGATTAGACATTCCAAAGTAAAATCGCTCAATATTTTGTCACATTTTTCTAGTGAAAATGATTTTTTTAAATTCTAGAATGTGAACTGAACAGATGGCTTAGTGCAAGTCACTATGGTGCAATCGCTCTAGATGTTGATTTCTAGAATAATGGACATTCTTTCAAACATATTCATTGTGAATCACACTTTTTTGGCATCAAAATTACATAAAATTTAAACACCACCAATCATTATTAAATAAGAATAAAAGCCACATCAAAATTGAACGTTTTCAAATTAATTGTAGTGAAGAACAATTCCATTCCATGCTTGAAATAGTACACTTTAGACGAAAATGAAAGAAGGAATGAGTCAATGTCGTATGTCTTGTAATGTGATGGACTAACGTCCTTTTGCTCTCTTGCTTATGAATAGGACGGATTACCGATACCAAATTTAATTGTTAAACGGTGATTGAAGGACATCTAAACCTTAGAACCGTCTTTGGGGCACTAAGTGCCGACAGAAAATTCCATGTATCTTGTATGGAAAACTGTCGACCGTACAATTTTGGTGGATGTCAATTTGTATCAAATGAAGTCAATTTTCATGCAAAGTTTTTCATGCAATTGATTTCTAAGGAAACAAGTCGTTCATTTTGTCAGCACACGGTGTGGAATAAAGCTGCGAGTCTGACGCACACATAGTTTTCATTGCCTTCAAAATGATTAACGTGGTGTTAAATTGCAAAAATTCGATTTTTTTTCAAAAAATGACAATTTATCATTCAAAATACACCATAATGCTTGATAGCATTTTCAATTTAATTGCTATTGAATATTGTAAATAGATGACATTTATTGGCATCTTTCGGTATATGCCAATATTTTTGGATTTGAATCATTGGTTTTTTTTTCTTTTGCCATCTAATTGGATGAGTATGAACAATGGGCCAAACAATTAATAAACAAAACTGAATATGTCTTATGTCAAAATAATCTGTTTTTTTTTCATATAAATACCAAAGCACGATAACTTCGACATTTCTTTTAGTGCACAAAAATGATGTTACGTCGAACTTTAATGTGTTGGTTTTCATGTTTTTCAATTCTAAAAATTCTTTCCTTCGTTACTTATGACATATAGATACATTCCATATTATTTCGTTTGGTTTGTTTTGAATGGACTTCATTTTCTCTGATTGAATATTGATATAAACGGCTCATCATTTTCATATTTTAATGTCAATTTTATTTCTGAAAAATGAATTCCATTGACCGAAAAAGAAATCCTTTCTATTGATGTCTTCAATTACCAAGATTAAAATTGGTAGACCATATTGTCAGCCAGCTGTTATAGAATTTACAACTTGCACAGTATCTTGTTTACTAAAAAATTAAAGCGGTAAATAGAACGTAGTCTAGACGCTTGAATGGAAATGGAAATGGAAATGATTATGGTGTTAAAAGGTCATGGAAATTTCGTAGTCGATTTCAATCCAATATTCAAATTTCTCGATATATTTTGTGTGTGTGTGTGTGAATGAATAAGTCAAATTGGGACAGTTAACGATGTACAGCAACATCGAGCGCTTCAATATAGTGAAGAATATTAAAAAGTAATTCTTAAATTAAGTGGCCAAAAACAGTCGAATTTGAATTGTCAATGGTGTTGGAAAAGTATTGCAAAGTGGCAACATGTTGCCATTGTTGATGACGACGACAATCTGATTATTAAGATGTCGTTGTCTGAAAATTCAATTGGTGGCACTTTTGTTATTCCATTACTGTGATGCTGGCGATAGAGTTGTTGCCTATCAATTCGTGCTTGAGGTCTTGCCATGTGATGGCAATAATACGTACAGTTTGAGACTGAAACGAGGGAGCACATGCAACAACTCGATTCCATTCAATTGTGACAAAAATTTGCAATGAATTCAAACAGTTGGTTGTTATTCCCGTGTACTCATCTTGGGCGTCGTCTTTGTCACATCTCGTGGTTCGTCCATTTGCCTGTTTCACCACTTCGCAACGGAGAGAAAATGTTTTGTTGTCGTGTCTTTTGTATTCATTATTTTTTATGTTACACTCGAGTATTTGAAATGTTGGCGGCACTTATAGAATATTAAATAAGTTGTGGATTGAGAATGCGAATAAAAAAATCGTATCACAAGTAGTCTCGTTCTCGTTGCACTAATGTTTAAATGGATTCATTTCCAGTGTGTGTGAGTGTGCGAGTGTGTGTGTGCTGTAGATTATGTGGCATGAATAAAATCAAGAGAGAAAAATACGCAAGCATAAAGTGGATGATGATGGTTAAGATGATAATGATAACGGCGATAAAAATGGCAGATAAAATCCAGATTTTTTTTTCTCTTCTATCCATTTCTTTGAATGCCGTTTTTCCTTTGAAGTTGTTTACAGTTGAGAGCTCACCAAACATTCACCATCAGCATTCCAATCGACTGAAGCAAACTTACGTTTCACAACTGCAAAATAAAAAACCAAGAGCACAAAAACGTGCGTAGACATTGAGTTAAACGTGAAATAATGTTTCTCCGTTCGACTTAAAATTATCCGGCACACGCATTTATCGCATTTTGTTTTCTCCTTGTGTGTGTGTTTTTTTTCTTCTTTATTTATTTATGATTTCATCTCTTTCAACACATTTTCACATCTACAATTATATGATTCAACGCACAAAAATTGATAAAACAAATACAAAAGTTAATAGTACATTAATTTATGAGTCCAAATAGAAATTTGGTGTTGCGCCAATTCGGTTTTTTTTTTCTTGCATCTTCTTCTTTTCATTCATTTTCTTCTATCGTAATTTATTTTCCATATTATTTTCACTGCCCAACAAAATATGTTTACGTTTCATGCGCAATCTGTTTTTCTTGGGCTATTTTGGGTGTTGTTGTTGTTGTTGTTGTTGTTGTTTTTTTGTTGTTGTTGCTGCTTTATTTCTTTTTTCGGCTTTCTTCGGTACCTTCGTTTGGCTGCTCACCACCATCCGAATCGTTACCATTGAAAATATAGTTGTCTCGATTAACAATGCCAGTTCCTTCAGCATCACCCAACCACGGATATTGTTGCGGGCAATCATGGCACGTTTCCATGTATCGGGTGTCGGTGATGTTCGATGTTTGTGTTTTGAATGGCAGCGCACATTTATTCGATAGATTGCATGCCGCTTGAACGTTGGTTTGTTTCTTTTGGCATGACCATGGCTCATAGTTGGTGAGTTGTTTCAATGGTTTTGGGTCTGTGATCCATTGCAATGCTTGTGTTGTTGTTACAATCCACACATCTGGCCTGTTGACCGAACATAAAATAAAGACGGAGAGAGAAAAAAAAGAAGAACGGAATTAATTATAAAGGGGCATTAAACTTTCCAGCATAAACATTGATTTAAATAATGTACAGCACTCAAATTAGATATTCTCGGATGAAACTACTTTTTTGTTGGCCACATATTGGCACGTTTTTTTCTTAATATTGGCGAAATTGTTGGTTTTTTCAATAAAATTTAATGAATAAATTAAACATTTTGAAGCTTGTATGCTAAAAATAAGCAATGTGGTTTATTTTGGGTCTGCCATTTCAAAAGAATATTCCTCAAAATAATAGCATAAAAAAAACTGTCCCGAAAAATTCTTATCGTAAAAGTGTTTTGCTTTGCAAAGCATGCCTATTGCGGCATTTTTGGCTCGAATGATGAATGGAAAATAACAGAAAAATTGTATCAACAAACAAAAACCCCAGCAAAAACCATACACACCAAAAGTGATGTGAACTTTTGATGTGCCTTCATAAATTGGCAAAACAGTGACAGTAAATTTAAAATAAAACAAATCGGTAGAACAACAGTATTTGCAAAGTGGTGCTGAAGCTGAAAGTTGTGCTCTGTGTATGGTGAACGCCTTATGCATGGCGATCACGTACTTTGCCGAATAAGAAGACAGCACCAACAATAATCAAAACAAAAAGCCATAAACATGCGTCTGACTTCATCGAAAAATGAAGTTGGTTCCAAAGAAAGGCTGTGGTGTATTGCTGTCGGGTCGAACGAAGGACGTGTATGTTTTAAAGTTGTCAAGCAGAAATGTCCATTTTGCAAGTTAATTGCAGTGGCATCAAGAAAATCGAACAACAACCAACTGAAAATTAGAGAATGACAGCAAAACTATTCAATGACTATTTTCGAACTCACAGCGGTAGAGTGGCATTCGTTTAAACTCTCTAAAACAGTTTCAAACATACGAATGTTAGAGTAGACATTGAAAATCCAATTTCATTTTTTTTTTCTTTCACAATGACTTGAAAATGAAGAAAACGCTGAAATATTTCCATATCGATTTAGTTTTCGTATAAATTTCCCAGAATTTCTTCATCTTTGCATGAGATAGACAGTGATACGCCGTACCAATGATATACGCATTCGATTTCACTGTTTAAAGTTTTCCAAAGCGATATTGCAGTGCAAGTGTATGGTTTTCACAATTCAGCACATATTCATGTCTATTTGCTTCAAGGAACCATTTTCTCTTGTTCTCTCCGTGTGTGTTGCAATTTTCGATTAGCAACAAAGTTTTTTATTAGCCATGCACAACCAGAAGCATTCCAGTTGGTCCGCCTATCTCGGATTGTAATCAGAATATTTTAAAAATTAGATTTATACTTTAAGCATTGGCAGCTTTTCGTTATATAAATCAACTTTCAGTGCACTTGAATTTTATGGTCGGATGTAGAAACTCTTCGCACAGTATTCGCATATCGTACACATTGCGAAAACAACAACGATTTCTATTTCCGGTTCGTATGAGCCATTTTAAGTTTGAATTGTATCCATGTTTTTAAAAATCATCAATCAGTTAACATTTTCAATCAAACCTCAACGAAATGATGATGAAAGATTTGAATGGAATGAATGATTTGTTTGTACGTTTTCGGTTCAATTTGAACCAGCAACAAATATTGCACTAAATGTTAGTCTAAAGGCAAAATTGCAATGAAAAAATTTGAAAACCCAGCAAATTTTGTGCTGAGTGAATTGGTACAAAACCAATGGCTACTATTTTTGGCTATGGTTTTTATTGGCTCGGTGAAAATTGATTTTAGAATAAAGTCAAAATGATTTCCGAACCGAGCGGAATTAAAATACATTGATTGTTCAACGATAAACTCATCAATTTGAATGGGCTTCAAAACATTGTTGCAACAGAAGCATTAAATTCGTGGTCATTGATTTATTAAAAGCAAAACAATCCCAAATGGTTGTGAGGTGTTTATCAGGAAACAATAAAATGGTTCAGTTTTTGTTGTTGTTTATTCTAGACTTCAAAATAAATGAGTCTGCATACAAAGCCTGCCTACTTTTTCCCATCCCCATGTTGAAAAACAATTCAACCATTTTTTGTTGTTGCTGTTGTTGTTGTTGTTGTTTCGCTCGAATAAAATTCAAAGTCCGTATGAAATATGTGGTTTTGATTCAAGTCATTAGTGAGCCTGATGAACACAAAAACCAACAGCAGCTAGAGTGAAACCAGAACGACACACAGTGGTAAAATGTTAAATAGATTTTCGGCTCAATGGCATACGGAATGAGGCAGGCCGATTTAGCTTTTTTTCACACTTCATTAAATTTCGATTGTGCAATGCGCCAGCCACAAAACAAAAGAATGCCGAAAAGACGAACAATTAAGCGAAAAATTACGTATATCATGGTGCGCGTCCGTTTTTTTTTTCTCCACTGCGAACTCTTTTTTTTATGTGTGTATTTTATTGTCTCCTTTTGTTGTATTCATTTTTATCGCTTGCTCATGGGATTCTCATGCCTAAAAATTGAAGCAGCGAACCTTCGTCCGCGCGTTTCCTTTTTTTTGCCATAATGCGTAACGATGAGATTTAAATAGTCAACATTTGAGAAATGAAAATGGCTTCAAAACATGATCCATTTTAGAAAAACATGCCTCTCTTTGCCTACATAATTCATTTGCAACAACGAAATTCATTGGGACGAAGGTCGTTTTGTCGACTCAAATACTGTCCTCGTTAAATGATTCTCGCGTTTCACTGCCTTTTTCCCCCGAAGGCTTTGATTTTGTGTGTATGTTTTTTGTTTTGTTTTTAGTAAGGTCAAATAAGAGTTGTCAATGTTCTAAATCGAAAAACCGCAAATTAAAATTGGAGCGAAATGATTTTGTAGCAAACGAACGGAATTGAAATCGTGTGAAGGTTCTCTTTTTTTTGCATACACGAATGTGAACCTATTAAAAGTACGACCATTTCAGCAATAGCTTGATTTAAACGAAAAATCGCGGTGAAAAATAACCATGACCGATACGCACACATTGAACGCGCAACAACAACGAAAAAAACACAGAAACGGAGATTTGTTGCCACTTTCGTGGACTTCATTCATTATAACGTTGCTCAGTAATAATTCATTTATATCGCTGTCGTCGCTTCCACCTGTGTTTTTTGCTCTCTCTTAGATAACGAAGCCAGTTGTGAAATGTCCTCTCACTTGCTCGCACTGTATCTTTTATTCATTGCTTTTCGTTGTCAGTGCTCGTTTTTTTTTTAATAATATAAATGGTTCATAATTATTCTTTTGCAAAGCCGTACAATTTCATTCGTCGTTCGGCACAGTTTTTCCGTCTCGTGCTCTTTTGCATTTGTGAGAAATGGCCACATTTCGGAAGAAAAGACTTTGTCCGAGCGAAAAAAACATCCAGCATACATACAAAAAAAAGAAACTGTAACGCTTACCATTTATACGGAATCTTAAATTCTATTAAAACCATTTAGTTTCATTTTCTTCTCTCCATTCGCAAGATAATGCATAGCATTATTGTGACATACTTTATGCGCTCCAAACACACTAGAAATTGAATCTAGTTCAATTTCTGCGAGTAGTTTGTATGTACTACTTGATATTTTAGTTCAGCTATTTCATTTCAACAGAAACAAAAACAGCATACGAGAAAGTGAAGAGAGCAAGCAGATAAAGAAAAACGAAATTGTGAAATGAGAGCAAGGTGCATTTGTCGTTGTTGTTTGTTTCATTTTAAAAAGAAACTTAGTCAAAAGATAATCTTTTTGGGGTTGGTCTTTATTGCACGATGAAATTATTTTCACAAAACACCATCAGACAGATAGCATCAAGACGGAAAAAAAACCGAGGCCAAGAAGTAAAATGGCGAAAAATCGAGGAAAATTCAACACGCGGATGTGGAGCAATTTAGGAAATTGAAGAGGTTTATGCGTGTCCTGCGAACGGTAACCATGGTGCATTGAGAGCATGTTGCACATTACTCGGTCTCATGCACGACAAGATGTATCTTATTTGTGCTGAGCGCGGGCCAGGCAAAGAGCAGCGTGCACACTGAACACACACACACAAACCAAATCGCAATAAATAGCTTTTGCTTTTATCCTAATGAATATATTCCAAGAATCAAGTAAAAAAAAAGAACGATTAATAATGCAACGAATGAAAGAAGCAAGAGAAAAAAAGACAAGACTGCAGCGATGGAAGGAGTTGATGCTCATATTCGTGTGTATACAAACTTGTGAATCTGCATTAACTGAAGTGCAAAGCATTTGCATGGCCTGTTTACATTTAAACAGATTTTCATTTGAAGTGCATAACTGCATCTTGAGTCGATTTGTATGGCAGTGCAAGTGCACACTTCACGGTTGGCATAAAATTTTTGGCGGTATACTTTTGAATACATCGAACAGAATAGTCACCTTGTTCGGATCCATTTTGCGAGCGATTAAATTGTGTCAACACTTTGGTGGTTGATCTTTTTTTTCTTCTCCTGAATACATCACATAATTCTAATGTGCTCATGTTTCCTGTTTTTTTTTCTATCATCTAGAATATTCAACATGATTAAAAAGTTAGCTCTTGTTTCAGTGTGGCCATTCAGTAAGCATCATCGTGTTTGCTTCGGCCCAGAAGTTGCACAATAAAAAATTAAACTTGATTTTTCAGAATCAGATAGAATGAAAGAAAAAAAAAGGCAGAGCTAAACAAAATAAAACAACTTCGATAAGTAGTTTATTTTGCTGTAAAGTGAGAAAAACTGATATTTTCCAGTTGATGGCAGCAAACGAGCTGCAAATAAGTTTTGTAATGATAGAAGAATTTTTTCCTCGAATGACGTAGAATGGCAACGAAATAAAAAAAAGCACACACACACACACACACACACACATCTGGGCAACGGGAAAAAAAAACAAGCAGCAGCAGCAGCGAATAATAAACGAATTCCACGTGCAAAAAGTGGCGATGTAATGTGCAAGTGCATTCGGAGTGTATAAATAACATTATTTTAATATTCCTTGTAAACGAAATCATATCAGCGTGACAAGCAGCAGAAAGAGCGGTTTTCATAGTCATGAAATAAATAGACATGAAGAATAAAAAGAAAAGAAGAAAAGCACATCATGAAGCGAAGGCAAACGATGTATAATATTTTTTATATTTGTTGCTCTTATCTCACGATGCAAGAACCAAACGAGCAAAGAAAACGGCATACGACGTACGATGTACGGTGTACATTATGCGCTTGATTTTAATAGTGATACTTATGGGTTGCTGGTGCCAGTATTGCCGTTAATGTGGCTCATGCTACGTAATTATTCTGTAATGCAGATTGATTATACACCGGAAAATTTTCTTGTTGCCATTTTGTTCCGTTCTCGTTCGTTTCACGTCTTCAGCTGAACTGTTTGGATGGTTGGGGCCCATAATTCGGTTGTTGGCGGCCCGACAGTTGCGTTTCTAGTATTATTATTTTTTGAACCGATGAGTTTGTATGCGAGTGCATCAAGTTTGTTTTTGTTTAAGTTTTTACCGAACCGCATTGTTTATTCATTTCCATTTTGGTGTGTTTTGCTCGGTTCGAAAGCGAGACAAGGGTGCACAAAGCCAAAATGCTCGACAACAGGAGAGACGAGGCGAACAAAAAAAAAATGCATCACAAACTTGTTCATGAATTTAACATACGCAAAACTGTTGCAAACATACACGGGGAACAGGAAGCACCGCAATGGCAAGAGTATGTTGAATGTTGAATGTTACGAAATACTTGACACTTTTAAACGGAAAGAACCCTAAAGCATCCGTGATTGTTCGTGATGGTTCGCGTACGTTGTGTGCCACACACATACACACTGAGACGCATATCCTATGCCACTTGCAATAGTCAACTAATGCACGGTTTTCTACCACTTTCACCGTGCTTATCTGTGAAAAACGCATGAAATTTTTTTTTTGTCATTGAATTGTTTGTTCGCGTTTTCGGTTGTGAGTATTTTATAATTAGTTTTTAATTAATTAAGAAGACTTTTTCGCTTGGCTTTAATTATTTCGATTTATTCCTGTTATGTAATTTAGAAAGAAAAAAAAACGAAAAAAAACGCCATTCGATAGGATTACATTTAAACGGATTTCTGTCACGTCTGCGATGTGCTGGAGCATTTTTTAATTGGTCGTATGTTTTTTCTGTCTCACGTTTTTTGTCCTCATGCTTTTTTTTAAAATTCATGTGAAAAAGATTTTAAGCACACTTGATTTATTGCCGAAATTTTGTGGCATCGAAATCTTGAGTGTACTTGGTCCGATTTTTCTGATGTATTTCATTCAAATAGAGAAAAACATGCCAAATCGTTGAGTGTGACCCATAAAAACCGTCATCAGGCATTTTCAAGATGCTTGTCGCACGCCAATTTAATTCATTCGAAAACCATCCGCACTGTGCTGGCGTCCATTTACAAACAATTCGCCTTCAATTTGCAAACATGAAAACCAATTAATTATAAAAATATAAACAGAACCATTCGGCAGCCAACAAAACAGCAACAAACAACATCACTTCAGTGCTGTACGGAAACCACGTACACACCGAAAATAAATGAAAACTTAATGAGAAAATTTCACTCAGCACCCGAAAAAAAAACACAGAAGAAACAGAATGCGAGGAGATTAAGATGTACAGAATAAAACGAATAAATATTTATTTCATGTCTGTAAATTTAAATCCAACCGAAGATGGTATGGGGCAGCCAGAGAGAAAAATAAGAGACCAGTAACAACGGCGTAATTAATTATTCGCTTGTTTCCGATTCAAAATTCGCTTGTGCAATTCAAATGGTGGGATGCAAGCCCTCAAACGGTTGTCTGCGTCCTTGATTACCGCTTAACACCGTTACCATTCTTGTTGTTGGCCATTTTCATCTGCTTGTCCATCATTTCGATCAGTGAACCTCAATCAGACAGCGTGTTGTTCTGTTTTCTATTGGCCGCAATGATTAATTGAATTTCACTGAACTGTTTCAAATCCAAATTGATGGCATTCACCAAATGCATTTCGACATTCCAAAGTGAAAACCATATTAATTTCATTTCCTATTATTTAAACACTTTTCAATTTATTCAAGGTGCTGCTTCGATAATAACAATGTTTCAATGCTTGCAAAAATGGTTTCATGGCGATTTCATGTCGGCTTTAGTTATTTTCCTTTTTTCCCACTTTTTTTCCATCATTTTCAAGACGAAAGAAGAAATCTTCAAGTCAAATTAATTAATTTCAAATGAATTCTAATGGTTAAAGTCGTGCTTTATTTAACTATCGTTAAATTGCGATGGAAAAAAAACTTTCATTTGCTGCTCAAGCAGTGGATTTGCTTGGAAAAGTTTCATTCAATCTCATAGTCTCATTTGAATTTTATTTATTTGTTAGTTTGGCTATTTTGTAGATGGTGTATAAGAGCAGTGCGACATCGCACAAATTCAATACAAAGACTCTCTCCAAAAAAGTAGAGCACAAAAAACACAGGGACAACGAACACGAAAAAAAACAAACAGGAATTGCTTCGGAAAAATTAGTTTTTACGGATCTCGTTCTTTTTTTTCGGTCAATCAATTTCGATTTTAATTACGAAACATGTTCGTTTTTATCACAAACAGTGAAATGAACGGAATGATGCAAAGAAGACCATTGAATTGTTGAATTGATACACAGAAAACCGTTTGAATGCTTGTATCGCTAATTTTTGTGGTGGCTGGAATGAAATTAATTGTCGAAAGAGGGAACGCAAGTTTATTATTGGTATTGTTGTGTGTATACTTACAGATCAAGTGCCCAGTCCAAGAATTTATGCAAGCCATGTTCGAGCTCCTTTATTTGGAACCAATTCGATTTGAATGCCATCATGTATGGGGCTTTGTTTTGTTCGTAATGTCGTGCAAAATCCTCTTGTAGCCATTCCGAAACCTCATCGGCATTGTGATTGTGCAGCACGCATTGATCCAAATACGGGCAATGGCCACCTTCATAGCTTTCGATGTAATGGGCGTTCATCGGAACTTCCCAGATGCCAGGAAACGTTTTTGTTGGGCACGTTCCACTCTTACATTCGTGGGGAATTTTATAATCGAGCGTATACGGCCACACCGGAAGAGCTTGTGGTTCAACAGCAATTGAACTATCATAGATATAGGCGAAATCCTCGATGACCTGATATATTGCAAATTCCGAACAATGTGGCGAGTGAATGCAATGCATTATGCGGTCCAACGATATAGCCATGGATAAAGAAAAGAAAGAACATTGTGAATGAGAAGGGGTAGAAAAGCTCTGGTATTATTGAAAATTCAATGAAACGAATGAAACAATGGAACTTAAAATAAGCGATGGTCTCTTTCACTTTCGAGACTGCGTTGAAAAACGAAAAGCAACCAACAACAGTCACATTGTTTCTATCTGTTTCTGTCTTTCTCTCTCTATCTCTCTCTCTCTCTCTCTCACTCTCTATCTCTTCATCTGCTTCTATGGCTCATGCTGCTGTACGGTAAAATTTACTGAAGTTTCGATTCACGTATCGTGTACGGCTCACTTCATTTACTTTGTTATTTTTATTAACTGTATTAAAATTTGTGAATATCTTAAGCGTGATGAGCGCACATACTGAATCACGATGTTACCATGCATCACATGCACACAGCTGAAGAGTGAGTAAGAGAGGGAGAGAGAGAAAGAGAGAGAGGGTAAACAATGAAACTGGATTGCATTTGTGTGCATTCGTTATCTCTGTACCATTGCAACGGGAAGAATTTTTAAACGAAACATCATACATCCATACAATATTCAAGAGCTAAAGAGATAGCAAAACTGATGACATATATATATATATATGTAATAGTAATATAATATAGCAAGAGTGAGTGAGTGAATGAGAGAGAGAGAGAGAGAGAGAATATAGATAGAGATGCAAGATGTAGAAAATATATAACGTACCTTGTATTGTGCATTTCGACCTGGTTTCAAATATGGTGCTCGCATACCAACTACATCGTTTGCTGAAACATTTGCAAAATGTCTCAATATCTCGCGCATACCAATCATCTCACCGACCCATTCTTCGTAGCCTTTATCCTGTAAACCTTGTTGCAGGGATATCGTTTCGGTAGCGATTTCATGCTGGTCAAATGCCAACGATTGGATTTGCTGATAGTTGCTGCTCTCGTCATTCATTCAGTCAAATTGTTCAAGTGAACACGTGCGATTTACGGAGTTGAAACGACAAGAACACCATCATTTCGCATAATGATTCAGTGTTACGAGTCAACGATGGTTGGAAATGAGGTGAATACGGTGGATTCGGTCGAAGAAAGAGAGAATCGGATGATCCGTAGCATTTCATCAGTCAGCCAAAAATGGTAGTTAAAATTCATGCAAACCAAAAGATAATAGAATCAAATTAGAAATTCAAGTTTAGAGAGAAACAAAATACTTTTTGTACAATTTGTATTCAATTATTCAGCGATGGCAAAACAATCGTGTATTGCTGAAAGCGTTCGAAACGGAAGAAATATTCCAGTTGTTTCGTAAGCTTGTGTATTCTCGAAATTGGCATTGTTTTACTTTTGTTTTGTTTTTAAATTGGAAAATGGTAAAAAGGGAGAAACATTTTGACATTTCAGCAAAGCCACACAAAAGCCATTGAATTTCGAACAAAAACGCATAGATATCCGAATTACGCATTTTTGTGTGTGTGGATTAGTCATTTTTATGCAGAAAAAATACACATTTGAATTCATTTTTCACAAAGCTTTACTTTTAAGAGGCATTTTTTGTTCTGTACATTTTTCAATTATTTCATGCAAACGAACAGATAAGCCGGATAGACATTGCCGAGAAATTCTAAAACGCACTCGTTTATTCTTATTAAAATATCATTTATTATCATCATACGAGTATGTTTTATAATTACAATCACAATGTCTAGACGGCAAGAGTGGAAAGTCGCTAACATTTAGCCGAATACTTAAAAGTGTGTGCATTGTTTCGAGGCCACAATTACCTGCAGCTGCCACATTTTATTATTCTTTTTTTGTGTGTGTTTGAGTGTGTATGTATTTCTTTGTCTGTCAGCATACCGCTATATTTCAGTGTAGCATTTAAAGCATATGAAAAGTTTTCGCTTTTGAATGAGTATAGAAAAAAATAAATAAATTTCATTCTATTATTAATTGGGCTTGAGAATGCTTTTGCGTTTTATTTTGTGCAAAAATTGCGTATTCTCATTTTGATTGAAAAGATTTTAATTAGACAAAGTTTAAATTACGGTAGAAAATCTGAATTAGTTTCTGCAAAAACTGAAAATACGGTGAATCACATCACCTGTGCGAAGTTGAATGCGCATTGAGGTTAAATAATGGTTCAACTCTTCATCGACTCTTAGCTCTCTGCTTTCAGTTGAATTAGCTATTGAAATTGCTTTAAATTGAATGCATTGAAAAGTCAAAACTCTGTTTCGAGGAGATAGCGAACGAATTTTGGGAAGATTGACTTTGTTAAAAGGCATAGTTTTACCGTCGACGAGTAATTTATTTTAACTAGCCGAACATTTCAACGTTAAATAATTTTCAACTGATGAAAATTAATTTATTTCCACATCAACGTGTGCGCCGTACAATTTATCTCAAATCGATTGAAATTATTGGCCAATTAAAGTTTTTACAATACCAACAACAACAAGTCTTTGAAGTTTCACATTTTGTTCGATGCCTAGAATCGGCTTAATGAATGGAGAATTTTCCGTATTCGATTTGATTGAATCAAACATAACTATTGGTAACTAAAATTAAAACTCCGAGACTTTTATACGGAAGAAACTTTTCAACTTCAATGCCATTTATTTATCTCTGCAAAATTTATGCAATTACCTGTATTCATGAGCAATAAAGAATGTTCCTTTGATGTCACAACCATTTGGATTCTTTCGTTTACCGTTGAACACTTTTTTATAATGTTCAAAATTGTTCAAATTGACAGCACCATCGAATGTCAACAGTATAATTTGTGGAATCTGAAATGAAAACGATATTTTATTTTTTTTAAAAAATCAACAAAGCTCATCAGACATTTAAAAAAAACAGCTCAACCTAAATAAAGTATAAGTATTCATGAATCTTAACCAAAATCATTCAATTAATTTTGTTAATGTGTGTAATCATCATGCATAAATGCAATTTGAATAATGAAAATCCTTTAATATGAAACGAGTTTAATGAATAAAAAAAATATATATGTATAATTGAAGGCTTCAATTTGAAGCCGTCTGAAAAGTATGTAAAATGTGTGTTTAAGTTGATGGAGCGAAAAGAAAAAAAAACTGCTGCGATTTTCAGAATTTTGCTCAGTACATGAACATCGGAGAGCATCGTTGGAAAATACCACAAAAATGTCTCTCCATGAACACCATGAATGCTATCAATGGTGATGGAACAAAGTATAATTCAATCCAATTAATTGCACCAGCTTATGTTGGAGAAAAAATAGAACTGTCGATATATTCAAAGCTAAGTCAAATGATTGTATAATCATGTGTCATCTGTGGAATTTCCACATATCGTCTGGCGATGAGACTCGATTCCTCTGCCATTCTCGGGGTGTTAAAGTTCAAACTTGAGTTTCAAGTGATTGTGAATGTCTTGTGCGGAATTTTCAGTTGAAATCAAAGGCATTTATTGAAAAAGACACTCGTTCTAACTGCTGTACCCAAATAACCAAACAACAAAGTTAAACAAACAAACAAAACAGAATGTATCGAAAACGAACGATGAGAGCGACGCCGACTAGATGATTCTTGTTACATTCAAGTATTTACAAAAATTACATTAATTATTATGATTATTGCCAAGTCGTTGAATCTTTTTTTCTCTCTCTCTCTCTCGCTTATTCTGTTCGCCGAATCTGATATATATGTGTTGCGCGTTTATTGCATGAGCCTTTGATGGTGAGGCAAACCGCATCTTGGGTATGTTAGAAGAGCAAATCAACCATGTGCTCCGTTGAACTGTGTCTCTTTCATATTTGTCTGCGTTAAAAGTGCGCCATAAACAATTAGACATGAAACGAAGCGCTAAGATATGGTTTATTAACGGAATTATGTACGCGACGCCACTTTCAATATTTCGAAAGATATTCAGCCTCGAAACGACAACAGCATAAACCATGGAAGATACACGCAATTTCGAAAAATTATGTAAAATGGCATTAGAACTTGATAAAGCGGCACATCTAATGAGAATAATCCAATACTGAGCTAACACAGAGCACAATGTTTGTGAAGGCGCGAGCGATTTAGAAGTGCACTTAACCCATTTTAGCTAATTCAATATTTACGATTGAAACATATCTTTCTGCTTGTGCTGGGTGTATCGATGTAACAAAAGCAGACGCGCGCATAGCTATTGTTGTGTATACTTTACCTAAGACTATCATTTCTTTATTCAACACAACTTTTCATCTCTTATTTGTCAAAACGTTTAACATAAATACGGTGGAAAGATGTATAACTGCCGTTCTATTTTCTTTCTGCCGGTGATATAAATTGTTTGCAAAAATGGTATTAGTACATTTACCCGTGCACGCCCTTTGCCACATCGCTTTACCGTTACAATGCTCTGGCAAAATGATGAAGAATGTCACCATCGCTCCATTGCTTCATCACATAAAAGTAAAGTGCAAAGACGTGCATATTTACTTTGCCATCACGCATACAAATGTCAAAAGTGGAAAATTCTTCAAAGTTTTCTCGTACAGAGCAGAAAAGCACACACACACACACATGGGATGTGCTCAGTGTCTGTGGTGGCAGTATCAGCATCAAGCAAAAATTTTACGAAAAACAAATACAGGCAACTAATGCACAAATGAGTCGACTGTGTCATTTCATCGGCAACGTTGCGAGAATGTTTTTGGCTTGTCTCAACATGTAAATAGCGATCGTTTGCGTATCAAAGACCAGCAGTTTTCAGTGCTGATGGTGATGTTTGTTCATGTGTGCATTCGTGTAAATGTGATGTGCTCGAGTCTGCATATATCACACATGCTCTCGCTAATTATTTATTAATTATATCGCTTAATTGATGTTTACACATGCAAAACGTACATAGATCCAAGTATGTATACGACTTGGTTTGCGGAGACAGACGAAACACAGCTCTGATGGCAATTTCAGTGTTCAAGCCAACAGCTTGTTACGTGAGCTCGTGTACAAATTCTTGATTTCTAATTCACAACTTTACCAGGCACCACACACACACACAGACACACACATACACACATGGATAGAGAGCGCCAGAAATGTTAGAGGTAGATGATGAATATGCAACTGTACTTTAAGTTTTCGCACAAAATAATACATCAGCTCAGGATGTGTGCAAACGATGGAAATATGAATTTAATGCGTGAAATGTTTATTTAGTCTCTTCTTTTGGGTTACTCGTTCTAGAGGCCTCAAAATACAAACACAAATGTTATAGCGCCATCATGCTTTTAATTTTGCTAAGATCATGATGCTCGATTTTATGTTGCGGCAATGCCGTTTTTTTGTTGTCTTCGTTTTTTCCCTAGCTTTTTTCTTTGTCGCCCTTTTTCAGATTTCGTCATCTCCAAATGAATCATAGAATGAATTATAGATATGTATGTACTTACTATAAGGGAATCTAGCGCTTAGGTTTCCGGAAATGCGATAGCAAATATCAATGAAAACATGTTGGAAAATTATTTTCTTAATTTCTCAACACAACACAACATTTTCCACTAGCTGTTTATGAGAATGGTTTCATTAAAACGCATTTGTTTTTTCTCCTTCCTTTTTTTGCTTGTGTGCAATTAGAAATGAGCTGAACTCACACGCCCTTTCGGTTATTATGGGTAAATTAATTGCTTAAAGCAGGAAATAGCAAAAGCCTTTTAGCAAACCGACCAATTTTCACTAAATGAAAATTAATGCAATGCGAATCACTTATGCATGTGAGGTGAAAGCTCTATAATATCATCTTCAATTTTAACATTCATACACGAGGAAAAATCATTTGTGCATTCGCTTTAATTGAAATCGTTGATGTCAACGTGAGGCATCGTACGAAATGATTACAGTGAAATATTAATACTACTCAAACATTTAATTCACTAAACATTCGAACACTTGATATATTCAGGAACATTGTCTGCATAATGAATACACATCTTATTCAATGTATGTACGAAAATAAGGTAAATGCTAGTTTTAATATTTGATTATATTTGGAATTTAATTATTACCGTGGAAATGAAGATAAATCAAATAACAGTGTCAATTAGTTGAAAACCACGAATATTTTTGTAATTTATTTCATAAATGAACTTATAAGCACACTTGAAAAGTATCCAACACGAATGAAGCAGCAACCGACCATGGGTAAATGGGGAGGAACAAAACTCCCTTTGTAGTAACAAAGGCATCAACTGTTGCTTTCATAGCTTTTCTTCACCCAACTAATTCCTTAAACTACTGATATTAAAAGATTCCACGCTAACTTTTCCAACAACTTTCGAATAATGGTATAAAATTCCATTTCAAAGTACAACGAAGCGTTAGAACAAATATTTTTAATAACATCACATTTAGCTGACGTAAGTAAAATTTAAATCGAGAAAAAAGAAAGTACACTATAAATAAGTGTGTAACTAAAAGAATTATGTAGTGTAAGTATTTTGAAAGAATTACGGGCTGTGTACGGCAAAGTGATCAACATTTCAACCGATTATTTTGTAATTTTCTCGAAAGCAATTTTTCCTGGTTGCACTTTTTTTTCTGCATAAGTTCCATGAACGAAACAGTGTACATCGTTTTCTGTGCGGAATTTCAAGGACAAATGGCGATTATCTCATGTTTAATTTATTTATTTTTTTCGGTCGTTGTGGAATTCCCTGGGACGTAGTTGCTATCGTTGGTGGCAGTTGCCAGGAGTTGCAATCGGTAACATTCGACCATTTTTAAGTATGCACAAGCACGCTCTTATTTTGGGATCAACAACAACATGCAGTTAGGTGGCAGCAAATCGCACACACACACACACACACACCGTAGTACCATATTAACTATAATCTCGCTTGGCTGCCATTTTAATAAATGTCTACTTACATCTTCAGCTTCTAAGCCACCAGGAATAACGGTGCCGTCCTTTGAGCAGAAACAATATGGTAATGCGCATTCAGCTGGGTCGCATTTTTTCGCTAAATCGATCGGAGCTTCGGTGACTGGTGCTGGAGCTATTTAGTTGCGATATATGCAATGTCAGATAGAGAGAAAGAAAACGAAGAAAAAAACAGAGACCAAAAAAAAAGAAAAAAAAGAAGGTAAAAAAACAAGAAATGGCATTAAAAAAGCATTCTTGAAATAAAACACTAATGGAAAAAAGCTCTAAAACAAACACATTGTTCGATGGGGCAAAAACACATGACAACACCAACAATGCGCGCACTTTAAATATTTTTCTAGGTTCACAAAGTCGTTACGAAGACGCGTACTTACTTAGCGTTTGGCTGTCTCAATTGTACTTTTTGTGCGGAGTACGGTGTTTTTTTGTTGTTGCTCAGTCTCTATCTCATTCTCTGTATAGTTTGCGAGAGTAGATTAAATTCAAATTGAGTCGTCACTTTGGTGCAAACGACAAAAATAAACACACACACGAATAAAAATACTTAAATACCTATTACTTCACATGTGAAGGTTATAAATCGTCTATTTGTGTTAAGTCTCCGAGTGCTTTTTACTTCTGCTTATGTATTGCAATGCACGAAAAATTTCTTTTTACTGAGATTTTCATATTTTCTTTGAAGTAAAGCAAATAGCATCATCGAATCGCATATGAGTGTCCCGTTTCAAAGATATTTCATTTCGTGCAATTGCAATATGACTTGGCGTTGCTTACATGAAATCAGTTTCAACGCAAGAAATAAATTCCATTAGCAAACGAACTACGAAGATTTCCGCATCTTTTTTTTTCATTAAAAATCCAAATAATATTTATGTTTTTCTACATTTCCTTGCCGTAAAAAGATTGCATTTGAACTCAGATCAGAATTGTGGATATTGGCTATTTGAAGCATTTGAACTTGTTGGGGAAAAATCCCATATAAGTCCCGTATGACTATCTTTACAGTTTTAACACATTTGTTGCATTATGCAATTTATAACCACAGGCCATCGATTCAATCGCTTATTGATCTCGCAATTTTTGATTGAATATTTAGCTCAATGCGGCAGTAGCCAATCCAAGGGATCAAATGGATTATGTAGTTTAGTTTGATTTGAAAATATTTGTGCACATTTTGCCAATAGCATCTTTCTGATGCTAGTTTGGCGTTCGATGTGTGGATTTGGGTTTTGAAAAAAAAATTCAATCCAACATCCAACCAAAAACAGCACACTGACCCAGATTAAATATGGAATCTCATCTTCAAAGGATATTAAATGAATGTGGTCGAATAAATAAGCATTTTGATTAATAAATAAAATCAGCTATAAAGCTATCAGTTTGGTGCTTTTATAGTAAATTCGATGAGAAAAATTGTTGAAGAGATCAAAAGTGCTTTTGCTTTTTTTTTTTCTTTGAAAGACGATAACTCACTAAAAATCAAATAAAGTTAATTTATTGGGCATACTTTTTGATGGATAGACCATTATAAATGTTCGCCAAAAGACTGACTGGGTAAAAAGGACAATCTAATTGGCAATGTCTTTTTATCATCGCAAAAATCACTAAAATTTCGATACTAAGTGGCATTACATAATGTATAGGCTTTAGGCTGTTTCATTTATGAGTACACAGTTGCCATATAAATATCATGAAATAATTATAAACCTTCATCGAGGTCGAGAGAAGTAAGCAGCTGAATGCAGCTATCAAAGTGAACCAGTAATAATAATCTTCTCATCGTTGCTCATAATAAGCCTTAATACTTCCGATTACCGATATTAATTACGTGCCTCTTGAGTGTCACAGCCGTGACAATGTGGTCATTCTAATGCCAACCCCCGTGACGACGGATTTCGTCTGCAAACTATACACTTGAATGGATGGTCAACTATAAATGCCTCTCATCATAATTACATTCGCAAACTGGGTGTGCCACGGTAACGCCGAATTTAACCAATCATAAAAAATAATTAAATTTTCGTCTACCCGCGTGAATCTTTGTGAAGTGTAGTTGGATTCGGACGTGGGTTCGTCTGTTAGATGCGGTCACATAATTATTTTGTGCGTCTGTTTTGGTCATTCGGAAATGCGTCCATATATAAGCGGTTTTTGTCCATCATAAAAATCTTATAAGTGAATAAAGGAAGTAAATGACTGGTCATGAAAAATGCTACAGCATTAATGTGACAGAGGCGACAAGCCAACGTAAACTGGAGCAAACTGAAGCCAAACGTATACACGAAGTCACATCGAAAAAAGATGATATCGCAAAAAGGAGGACTTTTTCTTGTGGTGATGTTTATATCGGTCTCCATGCATAAAATTGTTTCAATAGGGAAAAAATTGAACAAATTAAGATATAAAAAAGGGAGAACCAAAGACTGTGGAAAAGAAGTTGACTTTTGGTGATAAGAACGGTTTGTATGTAGTTACGGATTTTTTGCCACAAATGATAAAAGCGTCATTTTCACACACACACACACACACTCACACAATCACTGACAGTTCTGTTTCGATTGCTGTTGCACAGTAGCACCATGGACGAGTTTGCAACAGACGAGAGGCAGAGAAGAAGCACGACAAATATGAGTCAATGGAATGTGCTATGTTCCATGGGATGGGGCCCAACTCAAATATGCCATCACATATTTCGCTATTCATTTCTTATTTATTTTTCACAATTTATTTTCCGTGCACATTCTTCGTATCTTCTTGTGCGCCTCTATCTCGTTTCGCTTTGTTTGTGGTTCATTTTTGGCATGTTTTTTTTCTTTTTGTTCGAAAAATTGCATCAGTGCCATGTGTATGTCTTTTGCTCTCGCGTTCTTTCTCCCACAGAAAGAGATTTTTGTGTGTGTTCTCCTCTGTCATTGGCGCTGTACGGCATAGATACAGAGAGTATTATACCATCGTACGTGTGTATTTTGTATATTCCATGTATTTGAAGTATCATAAATCGAAAGGGATGACCCAAAGCTGCTCGTTCAGAACGACAGTGGCATCGAGCAGAAAGCAGCAAAAACAAAAAATCCACACAAAAATAAGACAAATAAATGCACTACTCGAATCGAATCGAATCGAATTTTATGAAGACATGTTGTGTCTGCGTAAACGAATGCGAAGAAAATAGAATGAATACTCACAAGCAAATCGAAGAATTTCCATCGTACACAGTCAAACACAAGCTGGCCAACTCTCCCCTCCCGCAACTCTTTCTTTTTCAAAGCAAAAAATCGAAGCAACGGACAAAGACAAAACGAAAAATGTGTCACACAACACAAATCCTGTTTACAGTTATTCGCAAATAAAGTCGATGGCAAAAATAAATGAGTGCATGTTTGTGACGCTTTCTATCTCCGTTACTGGTGCGAGTCAAGTCACAAAACAACAACAAAAACAACAGCAGTGCTGTTACGTAAATTATATTTTTCTATCATACTGTGTTGGAACAAGTGGATGTGTGATCTACTGTACGAACATTGTACGACCAATGTACAGAGAAAATGGCAAGAATCGAAAACAATGACTTAAAAAAAAAACGAGAAAATGGAAATGGACGAACGAGCGACACACACCAAACAACGAATGAAGTTGCAGAAAAAAAAACGCAAAGAATATGGAAAAAAATTCGGTCGAACGTATTCGAATAACCGAAAAAACCACTGTCGTATAGAAGCACCCAGTTAGAAAACGTACGTGATAACTTTATTTACTATCCATTTTCGATTTGGTTTCACTAGTTTTGACTATCGTTTTTGTTGGGGACGTTTTGTTGTTGTTGCTGCTGCCATCAAAATCACACGGAATCGCTTGCACCGTATTTTCATATGTTTGCCATTTCCTGTTGTTAAACCACATTCGAAGTCGTCTTCGTTATTCTTCAATTTCATTCTCTCCCTTTTCTCAGGGCTGTTGTAATTTCATTATTTGTTGAATTTATGTCCTGATTCACGCTTGTAGTCACACCCTTTCATAATTTAAGTTCAACTCGTTTCCGATCTACGGTTTGCTTTATTTTTTGTTGTTGGTCTTGAAATTTTTGGCAACTGCATGAAAAAAATGCACACAACCGGTAAACATCCATTGTACATATCCATTTTTCATTTTTCAAATTTTCTCAAATTAGAATTTTCCACTCCCGTTCTTCACGTTCGAGCGTCTTGTGACTGAGCAGCATTGTGCTCTATAGCACACATAAGCCCATTCGCCTAGCCACCAAAGAAGACTTTGAATTGTGTCACAATTTTTACCCAAACTATGACAGTTCATAGTTTGATTATGCTTTCAGTTTCACCGTTCCCATTTCGTTCGAATTTTACCGAATGCAACATATTGCAATAATGTTTCACCTATCTAGAGTTTTTGTATGGCATTCACCACAGTCCAGATCCAGGAGGATGCAATATCGATCGTTACATTCTCTTTTTTTGTAAAAAGATATGAAAGAGAGATGATTTCCAGTCCAATGATGTGAATAACAATATGAAAATTGCATTCAAATGTCATAAATTCTCAAGTTTTCTTTAACTTATTGATGCTTTAAGTTTTCGAACAGCACATCTTATGGATGTTTATATAATACAAAGTGTGTAGTTAGTGGCACAACAATAAAAAACTGCATCTGGCTCTGGTTCTGGCTCTGGTTCTGGTTCTATTTCGATTGATAAAGAACAGAATTCGTTTGCAATACAATGATTTTTGCCTGAAATATCGATGGTTTTGTTTATTAATTTGCTGTATACAATTACTATGTGAATGGCATCGTATGTAGAACGAGTTGAATCTGATTTATCAAACTTCACGTCAAAATTCATGGCAAGTTTTGTTTGCCGTTGGTTACAACTTTGCATATACCAGAAAACTTTGAAATAAATCAAGCGCAAAAACTTTTATTCTATGAAATATGTTGTTTTGACTTCACACAGCAACGAAGCGATACCTGTCCTGCGAAAAATGGATGCATATTTAAACATAATAGAGTTTTTAGTGTGTGTGCAAGAGTTGCTGCTGTTTCATAGAATCAGAAATGTGTTATTCGGTTATACCTATGTTGGATCTATCAAATGCATACGCTTTGCAAGCAACACCAACACAGCAACTTGTTCATTTCATTGCAGACCAGACAAAAACAATGTAAAAACACTTGAAAAATGCATCGCTAATTTCATAAATGTTCATTAAATCATCGGATGTGTGTATTTTTCCCCCATTTAATGAATAATTTGTTGGTGGAAAAAAGTGCGCGCGCGCTCATAATTGTTGAAAATTAAACGGCACATGGACCGAAATAAGGAATTACAACATAATTCGCAAATTTATGAATATAAAATAAGAATATGCAAGTGGCACTCAGACGAGTAAACACAATTTATAGCTGTGCAGCTTTTTTCTCTTCTCTCTCTCTTGTGAAAATCACTTTTCGCACAAAAAGCGTTTGCAAGAGCAAATTGTTCACTTGATCGATTGCAATTTACCTGGAATGCATTTCATGACCAAAAGAAAGATGTAAAAAAAAAAAACTACTTGAAATGTCTACATAAAAGCGTCTATATAAAGAAAAGACCGAGAATCGAAAAAGAGAATGACAGGGAGTGAATATATTCGAATTCGAAAAATAGCTGTCATTTGAAGTCCTTCGTTTTTACATTATTTTTCCGTTTACTGTCAATCAAATGAGCAAGTTAAAAATAGCATCGTATCAATCGCAATTTATCGGTGCATTTACCAGTTGTTCCAATTTAAACATTCTTTTCCATGTTGATTGTAAGTGTTCAACTTTAAATTTATTGATGAAACTGTTTTGCTTGATACGACTTGAATCGAAATACAATTTCAAATGACATAAAATTGTTTTACGGAAAACTATTTCGATTTTATTGCGTGAGATTTTTAAACTTTGGATTCCATTGAACGTGAATTCGGTAATGGAAGTGATTTTCCTCAATTGTATGACACATGGAGCATTGTTTGAAGCATATACCAAATCATATACGTATTTGCAATGAGATACGGGATATTTGGATTAGGTTCATTTGGGAGAAAACACGCAAGAGGTTGAACATGAGCATTACAAAACTAAGTACTCCGCATGTGAAATGTCAAATAATATTGTCGAAATCTATTAAATTGACGAATGACTAAACTGATGATATACATGAATGCATACTTACTTGTGGCCAACGGTCCGCATCGTGCTTCATTTTTAAACGTACAATATTTGGCGGCATCATCAAAATGTAGCCCCGATGGGCAAGTATTCAGATACGGGTAACCATCAACGCACTCCATTTCCGACCCAATTCACATCGAGACCAAGCACACCAAAGAAAACAAATCACAAAAAAAAGAAACGAAAACAACAATTGAAAAATTACTTGATTTGAATAAGAATCAAAACGAACCAAATCACAAAAGGTGAATCAAAATGTAAATCAGCTAATCAAAAGTCACTACAACTTCAATTCGCTGCACGGTCGTCGGTTTCAATGTAAACAAATACCATACACAACAAAAAACGGACGTATTTCATCACCTTTTCGACTGAGATTTTTTATAAAGATTGTTATGGTTCATGTGATGCGAAAAAAAGGAGCAAATCAAATTTCCACTGTGAAATGTGCAAACTTTCCAACAAAAAATAATCATATCTCCATTTCTTTGGAATGCACTGTAGTTCCGATTTTAATATGCAAACAAATAAAACTGACAATATTAAGTTTGGATTTCTTTCATTGTTGTCAGTTACGACTATTCCTGTGTGCCTGGACAATAGACAATTGAATGATATGGAACTTCATAAATAGACAACAAAAAAAAACGACTCAATTTTTCTTTTTCACATTGCGCACACAGTGCACACACACACAAAAGAAATAAAATTATTAAAAGCAATTTCAAAATGGAAATGCTTCTTTGGTTTTTCATTTTATTTATAACCTTTGTTCGTGCCATTTTTAATACACTATAGTATGCACGAGGTTTTGTGGAAGATTTCAAGTGATGAAACAATTTGAGGTGTAGAAATATTGTTTCATGAATAATACATGTCAAGGCTTTGTAAATTGAAAATCACATTTTTTTTCTACTTTCGAGTGTTCACCACGAAAATAATATCAGTTCGGGAAAAAAAATATATATCCAAAGACTGTGCAGTAAACATTTAGAAGAGCCCTCTTCCTCATTTGGTGACGCAATGGCTCTAACAATGGCCAAAGTGTGAAGTCAAAATGATTTTAATTTACACACCGAATTAGAAAAACAATACGAATGCGAACCATAAAATGAAATGAGTTTTGGGTTCGTCTGAGTTTTATTTTTGGAAATGGCTGTTGAAAAAAAAAACAAAAAAACAACAACAACAACATAAAAAACGGTGATGATCATAAATGAAAACAGTCCTTACAGAAGCATTTAGTGTCTCTGACACAAGTATAGAAACTCACCTGATAAAATCGACGACACGTTGCCGGATCGGCAAAGTTACCGTTGCCATACCCAGACGGACACTTGAATTCGACTTTTTCTGTCGTCGCCTGTGCTGATTTTTGACCTATGAAGAAAAAAACGTGAGACGACAAAAATTAATGAGACATTCGAAGGAAAAACACAAAATAAATATTGAATAGGGTAAAAGGTAGAGTCATTTTGGCCATTTTCATGTGATATTTTTTATCGATTTGTGACCACTTGTTAACTACATTATATGATTGAAATTGGAAAAAAATACACGCCCACATCAAATGCGAAAGTGATTGTTAAGCTGTCAAACCAGTTTTTCTTTTGTTTTTCGCTCTTCAACATAAAAGCATAAGAGTATTGTTTATTTTCATTTTCCATTTTTCTCATGTTATTTTAAAAATATGAGAAAAAATAAGGGACAAATTCGAGGTGCTGAAACTCGAGGTGAGTGTTTGACAAGAGAAGAAGAGATGAATTCCACTTTATATGCTTGAACACGCAACTCTGTCTGAAAAAAGAGACATTTGAAGTGAAGCATTTATATGAAACTCTCATGATGGAAATGAATGTTGATTGACTAAACAATTTGATTCATCGATTTAACTTGGATCTTCCAATAAAAAACCCAATTTTCCGTTCTTGAGAACACATTTCACATTCGTGTGGCTCTCGAGTGAAAAATGTGAAGTATATTTCTTTTCTTTGAGGATAGACCAGGTGAGTCAATGATAATGATAATGATTGTACTAGGGGGTAATAACGAGACATTTTCGATTGGATGAAGAATAATAATAATACATGTGGATTTGACATGATTTGAATGAATACGCGTGCATAATTGTGAATTCCGGTGAATTCTGGTGAAATGTTGGTATCATAATGTCAAAATTCACACATACAAACGCAAGTGCCGCAGTACAGTAGCAATACACATACTTCGCTTATTCTCGTTCAAGTAAGTAGTGGAGCTGTTACTACCAGTGGTGCTCTTCACACTTATGAAAAACTGCTATTATAGTGGAGCTCTTCACGCAAAATCACTAAAATTCGTCAGATTCACAAATATTCAACGATATGCACTGAATTCACTGAATTCAACTTCGACAATTATGAGGATTTTTTGTGAATATGAGTGAATTGGAACGTTTTTTTTTGGGATATTTGATAGATTCCGTGAATATGTGTGCATATTATGAATAAAATGAATGTTATTACCCCCTAGTGATTGTACTATTGATATAACATTTTCGCCTACAGGCCTTGAACCTCCACCTCCATCAAACAGGACACCCGATCTTTAATTAGGTAAATTGAAAAGTAACTTGGTTAAACGTCGGAGTCATCGTTAAGCTTTCAACCTTAGTGCCATAAATAACGGGGGAAAAACTGCATATAAAGTGCAAAGTACCCTGATTCGTTAGCAATCCAAGTAGTACTCATACCCATTTTTACTGCTGTCCAATAAAATTCGGAATACGCATTGCGTTTGTCTATAAAAGTTTACGAAGCCATCGCCAACGAGATGAAAACGTATAAAAATCGCAACTAGCGTTAACATGGAGGCTGATTCAAATAATGGTGTATGTGTACGAATTTATTGCACGTATCGCCTGCTCTACGAAGCGCGTAATCGTAAAACTTTTGAATGAATTGCAAACAGATAATCAAGGGTTTCGGCATTCGTACTTTCTCTCTCTCTCTCTCCCTCTCTCTCTCCTACGCTGGTGTGCTTTAAATGTTATTCAACGCAATTTTCCTTTTGTTTTCGTTTATTTCGATGTGATTGCGTCTACGCCTCTGAAATCTACATTGAAATGTGCCGAAAAAATGTGATATGGAATCGGTGAAATCGGTTGAACGAAAGAGAATCTTTTGCACATCAGAAGAAAAAAAAAAGTAGCAATCAGATAAAAAGCGAAAGCGTATAAAACTATGTGAAGCAAATACACGAATCGCTTTCTTCTCGCCTGATACTCTTTAAATATATTGTTCATTTGATATGATCTGCCATCATCGTCTTCTTAAAAAACACATAAAAGGCAGAGTACCGAACGAAGGGAACGGAAATTAGCATAGCATATGCGAAGTGTCATGTCGTCGTCGACGACGTCGTGGAATGTGTGAAAATGACACGTTGGTATATCAAGTTTTGTAATTCAAGTGCTTGTCATTTGTCATTCTTTAAGGGAAGCACACTCTCACACTCTCTCTCTCTCACACACACGCACACACCTTGAAACGGAATAAACGAAATCGTACAATTGTCGCCACGTCAACAATCCGCATAACAATAATCATTCTAAACACACATTCGGTTTTGTGGGCTAAAAAATGCGAAAACGATATGCTGAGTGTTGACTGCTGTGCCATTTGTATGCATTTGTGAGTGAGGAGAGCGAAACATCGATCGTTTATGTCGAATGGTAGTTTGGTAGAAGCGTATAGCTGAAAAACGACTCCATCGTACTTTTTGTTGGGTGTTATTCATCATAAACGAAATTGTAACGTGCCAAATGTTGAAAAAAAACAACTCCAAAATCATTGTCGATACGCACATTGTCGTTATTTGTCTAGTGCCAAAAAATCACATCACCCCAGGTGACAAGGATAGGGGGCAGTACATAGAAAGTAAAATAAAAACTGAATACAAAAAAGTGGTTGAAATCAAACATTAAAAATGCAATAAAAACGAAACGAATAGCAGAAAATATTCACGATGCGTATGAGCCCATTCTTTGTTGTTGCCCTTGCACACAATGCAAATTGCTCCGTACAAATCTTCAATGATGTGCAAAAATCCGATGATCACACACCAGAAAAAAAAGAAGCAACAACAACATCGTCAAAGGCGAATCCCAGTCGGGTCTAGTTTGATTCGTGAGCCATGAGAATTACAATGATGCTGATTCAAAATACAAACACAATAAGCTAAAGTCGCAGTTGAAGAAGTCTTGAATAATGCCAAAAACACATCGTTTGGAAAGCAAGAAGGAAAAAAAACACAGCACACGACAAAATGTGATTCGACATAAAAACCAACAACCAACCGGTACACTGGATTGTGCCAGCTACACACGGTGTAGACAATGGAAGTGGAGGTGGCAACGGTGATGGTGGTGGTGCTTTGGCTCGCAATAAGCAATTTACACCGAATTTACATTGGTGTTACAACGCGTTAAAGGTTTCCGTTTACCTCGCACTTGTCTTCATCTCGATATGTTTTCGTTTTTAGCTGTTTTTCGGTATTATTTTCAAACACAATTTCAATGGATGTCAATTCATTCTCGCTTTCTTTCTCTGTGGCACCACAGCGTTTACAGCCTCTACACACAAAAAAACATCGTTCAACGCCTTATCGATACCATTCGTTGAGCTGAAATTTCAATGTAGCGAAAGAAACATCAAAAGTTCTCGTCGTTTGTTTCGTTCTTCTTTTTTTTCGTTTACGTTTGTCGTATCGTTGAGCCGTTTGCGATTCATTCAATTTTTGTACTTCGCTTTTGTGCATATCAGACAGGACGCACATATGAAATGCGAGCGAATGGAGTCAACCGAATTGGAAACAAACCGAAAACGGAATGGAATGGAATACACAAGAAAAAAAATTAAAGAACTGACAAAGTCCCAAGTGTTCATTTACAATGTTTTACCTTATATGCCATTATTATTTTCCTTATACTATGTGTGCTCTCCCCCCCCCCCTCCCCTTCCCACTCACTCTCTTTTTCTCGCCGATTCTTTATCGTTATTGTTTTCGTTTCTTCAAATATTTGTTTTTGTTCTGGTTTTGCTGTTGAGCAGCTCCATTGTTGTTCCGGTCGTCGGTATGTGCTTCTGGAACATTTTCTACGTTTTGTGGGTCTCATGCTCGTTGTGCGATGAGGAAGAAGAAGAATGAGCAAAATAAAAGCGAAATAGCGAAGAAAAAAAAGCACTTCGTTTCAATTTTGTTGGAACAAATCTTTGAGCTCCGGGATGGGAAAAGCCAATCGGTGTGTAGTGTGTGAGAATACAAGCGATACTTTGTGTTATGTTATTTTCTTTCATAGCGAGAAAACAATTGGAAAATAGGATTCATATTTTGGCAGAAAATCGTCGAATGAACACCGTATGTGAGTGTGTGCTCTGGTGTGTGTTCACACCGTTCATTCGTATGTTGGCATGATTCAGAATTGTGTTTTGTTATTGTTGTGCTGCGGAGATTTTGTTGAAGTTGCAACTTGGTAAAGTGGCAGTCGATGGATTTGAGCACAAATTTCATACATCGACCGCTTATGTTCGAACTTCCGTAATTTGGTTGGCCAAACTATCACACAATCGTCACTGCAAACAATAAGAAGCAGAAGTCGCTTACAACACTTTATTGCCGCACAATAAACGTATTTTATTTCACGCAACAAAAGCACTTTACATTCTTCCGAAACATTCTCACACACACGATAGCACAGAGCACACACTTGCCTGGACCAACACATCCATTGTTTTGCTGAAAATTGTCTTAACCTTTTCATTTGGTTGCGATAGCATTTCAGATCAGCTGCACATCAGATTCTGTACGCGCGGTCTCTTTTCTCATTCTCTAAAATTCACTTGCTATTTTCTGTATTCCGTAAATATGTTTTTGTGGCATTCCTTGGTCTTGTGTCGACGGAATTGTTGTTGGTTAGAACGGTTTTCCACATCAATCGAGCAAAAATTCATGGAATTCGATCAACAATTTTTGTTTTCTCTCTTTCTCTTTCGTATCAGATGTTCCGCCAAAATCGTTCCATCATGCTTCGATCAAAGTTTATTGCTTTGGGGCTTTGTGAAGTGATTGATTGAGCTCAAATCTAGCAAAATAAATATCTATTGGTGAAACGGTTTTTGTTGTGCTGTGCCAATTCAGCTGCTCATTGTTCATGATTTGTCGATTCGGATGTGCGGCCAAAAATTGATTGGCGTGAAAATGAGCACTTTTGGCCGAAAAGTGGATAAACTGCAAACTTATGCTTTTGACAGAAATATCATTGAACAAATAAAAGCTATCAAATATGATTATGGTTCTAATGGAATCGCATAAGCTTAAGATTCACTTAGGTCAACGTTTTGTCTACTTTGTAACTCTGCTTTAATTGCATTTATTGTGCACACACACACATTTCTGTGGTCAACATTTGTTCTGTTTCTATTTTGTCTCATGCATGGAGCACATTTAATTGTTGCTCAGGATTTCAATTTGTCTGTGCAATGCGTTTGATTGTATGTGTGTATTTGTATCATAGAAACAGAGTAGAATTACATTTCATTTTCACTTAGAGCGTTGGAATTTCGTTTCAATGGTCGCCTTTTTTGCTTGTACTTTGGGAATTGTTTCGTCTAATTTAACAGCATTCGCATATAACGCATTCCATTGGTCATGGAATTAAATCGCTAGCATGTGTATTTGTTGAGAGCAAAATAGATAAAAGGCAGTGTGAAAGAGGAAGGGAGAAGGAGAGAGATAGAGAGAGAGAGATGGACTGAGAGAGACGAGTTAAAATTCGCATAGAAAATGACACAAAATTAATTCGCACGGGATAAGAAAATAGCACGCTATGCTTATTGATGAGGCCGCAGAGAACGTGCTACAAATATATGCAAAAGCACACACATTGGCTGCGTATGGAAAACAGAGGGAAAAAAAGATTAAAAAACCCATTTTGAATAATTCGTAATATTCGGTTCTGTGAAAAACAAACTGAATGAGCTCGAGCGAACACAAACCGTTGAGTGTTGAATGTATGCCGAGATAAACGCGATATTTTTTTTGTTGTTGTGTGCCAACAACAAAAATGAATGCCATTTTTTTCGGTTAACTAAAAAAAAAACGTGGCCGCTACAAACATAGCCCGAATGAGTTTATAACACACTGAACAAACGCATCATAGCCGCATCACGCATACTCACACTCAAACTAACAAACCAACAGCAACCAACGAATATACACCAATTTTGCAATTGAATTACACAAAAGCATGGGCAAATATTTATTTTGAATCCCATAATAATTTAAATGCACCATTTTATGCAATTATACAATGTTACCAGTGTGGTGTTGGTGCCGTGCGCACTTTTTTGCTGCTCATTTTGATAAATACCATTTGGCAACTTAGTAAACGCTCTCACTCGCTCATTCGCTGCATTCGCGCGCACGCCGATGAACGTGCATATGCATCCAAGTTTTATGTGCCATGGATTGGAGTGTGTGTGTATGTGTGTGTGTGTGAAGCATGCAGAGAATTGAAATGAAAAGCTGTATGAAAACGTTCTCAAAAATGCATCTCACAACAAATCAAACCGAGGCCGAGAAGCGTCGAACATCACCAGAGAGAAAAAAATAAAACACAACCAACAACGAGTGAATGGGAAAAAGGGGGAGAACAGACAGCAATAACAATTGCTTTGGTGCATCAGACAAGCAACGAACAAGCAACAATTCTGCAAACAGAAAAAAAAACGATAAAACGTAATCAAAACGATTCTGCTGCGCTCGTTTTTTTTGTGTGTGCATTGCCGAGTAATGTTCTGACTGGCTTTTGTATCATTATGTACGGCATAATTTTGTAACCGTTTTTCAAGCATATTCAAGCAACCAGAAAACTTTCGCAACCATGCAAATCAGCGCCAAAATCACACGTAAAAACTCATTCGCTGCATTGTATTTCGAGATGCTCGCTTTATTGTTGGGCGATACTTTTTATTATAATTAGGACTGCATCACAAAGATTACACTTTTGTTCATGGCGCGCCGTTTATGCGCTCTGATAACTTTAATATCGGTCGGTTTTGCACGAAATTAATTATAAGGATTTTATCGCATAGTTGTGTTAAGTGAAATTAATGTGTATGATGAATCGAATTCGGTGTATTCGAAATAATCATCAATCGTTCTACAGCGAAACCAACAACTTTCAATGCAACGAGATAAGTGCTTATCCAAAACCTCAAATTGGGTTTGAAAAACTTTGAAAAAGACTTTTTTTTCATTTCGAAACAACACACACAAAACAAGTTTTTGTTAAATACGAATTTTTGCGTAAAATAAAATTATACAGCTGAAAAAAAAATATTTACGTTGACTTTTTTTTTATTTTTTTTCTAGCTGAATTCCATTCACGAGTATGGTGGTTCAAATGGCCCCGAATGACGAACAATGAAACAAAAGTTAACTGTTCGTTAATTGTGAGCACATGTCAAAAGCGAAAGCCCACAAGCACTTTGACTAAATGTCACAAGCATACTTTCTTGTGAAAACTTGCGTCAAGCTGAATTTTGCTGATGGCAAAATTTGCATTTCAACAATATATTCCATGATATAGCAATATTTGACCAGCAACAGCAACAGCAAAAGCAACAGAGCGGTAGTAACTGCCTGCAAACATCCAGCTACAAAAGGAGAGAGAAAGAGAGGGAGCGAGAGTGAAGAAGAAAGCAAAAAAATTCCACAACTGAATTTAATGTAACCCTTACAAATTTGCCGCCTTTTAAATATTGCATTAATATAATGAAACAATGATAATAGAATTTTATTCAAAATGAGCGTATGGCCCAACAATGCAGAACGCGGTGGCTGGTGCAGCCAATGCAAGCGCAACTAATAATTTCAATGTAATTAAAAAATAATAGTCATTATACAGCTGCAGCTACCGCTATTGAATGCTATCATTTATTAGTTAAGAATCGGGTGCAAGCTTTTCAATTGTTTATGAGCGTGCGTTTGCGTTTGTGTGCTGAGGTTTTGTGCAGGTTTTCAGGATTGTGGGATGAGGTGGGTTTAGTAGAAAAAGCCAAAATTGAATGTGCAACACGTTTATCATTTTTCGTTTCGGTATAATTCGGGGTGTAAAATGAATCTCGAGCGCGAATACGCAAAAAAGCGGCAACAAGAAATGTTAGCGTTACGTAATCATTAGTAATTATCATCTTGCCTGGTGAAAAATAATATGGTTTGTGAGCTCAGTTTCGCTAATGAAGTTCGTTTCTCATGTAATATAGAAGGGGATAGAAAAACATGCCCCAATGGAAAACAATGCCGCACTTTTTTTTTACTACGATGTGCACGCTCTATTTTTATTGCCTCGTTGGCGTGACACCATGTAACATACGAATATAAGTGATAGAAAGAGATTGCTTGTGTTGGGCCGGAAAAACAGAGACGCAAATGATTGAGTGAAAAATGTTCTGAATTGGACACATAAATGGGACGCACCGTAAACATAACATAGAGTAACTGACACACAATGTATCGGTGAATTGAGGCACGGTGACTTTGGATTGCCACGTCGTTTCATATGACAACAATGTTTGGTCGTGTGCGCGAACAAAACAAACTCTTCATTTTGTTTGGCCAAACTCAATTGCACTTGGTTTGTGTGAATTGTGAGTGCGTTGAGTACATAGCAGAAGCTCTTGGATTTATTAAAATTTCACCTTATTCACAATTAACGGTGATGCGTTGTCCTCGTTTGGTGTACACTAACATGTTGTTGTTGTTATTGTTGTTGTTATTGTTAATTGTGTACGTGGACGGTTTGTTCGTATTTTCATTCGCAGCGTGTCAGTGTCATCGAGCTTTGTGCCTGCATAATGGTATTATGTGTTCGACTGTGAGCCATAGTAGCGAAAGAAGGAAGTGGGGAAGAAAGAGAGGGCTTGACTGGGAAGTCTGCGGTTAAATATTCGTGTGAGAGCAAAACACATCATCGTTGTCATCATAAAAGGTGACCAACGAAATGCAAACAACGAAATGAAACTTGATTTTATAACAATATCAAAACCGGTTTTTTTCGCATGCACTTCAAAGTTTTGTGGTGCCCGGTAAAATGTGTAGCCATCGTGTGGCTGTCAATTTTGGATATACCAAAGAGGATTTCTTTCCTCATCGTCACTCGCTCTTTTTTTCAGGTGGTTCTGTTGCTGCTGTTGCTATAGTTGAAGCTGTCTTTGTGTCACGTTCGACCGCTGCATGGCCAATATTTCAATCATTGAATGCAATGGAAAATTTACCATCCAGACCAAAAGAGAGATGGCCAGATGTTACCGTACCGTGTTACACAGACAGTTTGCATTCAATGTGTCCGTGTCTAATGCGACAACCGAGATTGTGGTGATTAGAGCGAGATATGGTGGTGTTTTGAAAAGTCAGGTCGAAAGGTAGTCAAATGTTATTTTAAACTATGTTGATGTTGAGTACCAAAAAGTATTTTGTGAAAGCATGTTTAGTTTTGACCGATAACTGAGAAACGCAAAATGAAGACGATGAAAATTCAATAATGGAAGAGTTTTCTCTTTTTTTTCAAGTGCATTCGATCGAAATGTTCCGAACCTTTGACCGACCGAAATCAAAAAAACCTTTTTCTTTTATTTTAAAATTTCGTCTGAATTCTGAGAAATTGATTTCGATTCATATATTGAACGGAGGTATTTTGACACTTTTATACAATGCTGTCGATGACAAAAATCGCTTCCATTTCGATTACGAACTGTTGCCGATTTCAATTTTAGGCCGATCAAACATTTTTTTTTCATTTCGTTAATGTGAAAAAAATTTATGCAAATTCATTCAAGGTCAGTGTTTGTCAAGATGAAGAGCGTGTTAAATACGATGGTTGACAGAGAGAGAGAATGCCAATCACAGACGAAAAAATAAAATAAAATGAACGATACAAACCGGATTTAAAAAAAAAAATGTTTTGCATATATTTTGGTATTTAAATTTTCGATTTGTTATTCATACAAAAGAAAAGTAAAAGTGATTTTCTTTTCGGATGATTCCGTCATACGCACAAGTTTCTTTTCTTGTTAAATGTAATCAGAAATCGAAAGTTTGTTTTTTTTTCTTCTTCTGTGTGAAGAGATTCGGCATGAAATTTATTTTCAGGTAAAAAACAGTTTTCAATCTAGATTTGGAATTAAAATTGCATAAACCAAAGAGGAAAAAAGAAGTTAAACACGAGTTCAATGGCTTTGATATTTTTCGTGTATTTAGCGAATTGAAATGGGCGATTATGGTTTTGGCTTTCGAATTTTGCGTCACCATTGGAATTCACGCATTAAATTCGGTTGAAAGTTATTCTGGTTTTTTTTTTTTTTAGAAATTGATGGTGTTGTGTGTATTTTGTTGGTTCAAATTTCTTGGAAAGACCTTTTTTTCGGGAGATTTACTCGTTGACCCTTGATTGCATAAACCATTAAAAGCCTTTAAAATTCAAATAACAACATTTGGCGGATTTCCGAATTGTCATTGCGTTGATTCTCATCGCGAGAAAAACAAAAGGTTAAATTTTTCTTAAAATTCAGGTAGAAGATTTTCCAGATAAATTTCAATCTTTTGTGTGATTATTATACCCGATAACGGTAAATTTAAATCCGGATCATTTTTAATTCTTTAATGAACGACACGCTCAAAGCGCAAAGCTTCTTTAACTTGTTTGTACGCATTTTCCTTTTGTTTTGGTTGATTAAAAAAGTTTTCGTTAAAAGACAATAATATTTCACGCCTTTATTAACCCTTCCCTTCCCCTCTTTGCACAAATGGCAATAGCAACCGAGTACATTTCCGTAAAATTCTGTTTCTTTGTCGCTATCCCGACCTTGCCTTGAATGTCTCAGCAATTTCACAGTGTTCGATAAAAATCGCGGTGTATTTATGCATGTTTTTTGACTTTAGCTAATTAACATTCGAATGGAAGAATCAAATAAATTTAAATTGCACCAATCTAAAAGGAGTCACATGGTTATTAGCGGCCTTTTTTATGGTAATTTAATTGGATTAGTTTTACAGGACGCAACTTGAGAGAAAAGAGTAAAATTGCTAAATGGAATTACTTCGATTAAATTCCAACGTAATTATAATAATTACGAGTTTCCGGGGTGGCATGAATTTCGTATACGAATAGTGGAATACACCATCCATTTCATATTTTACTTGAAGTGTTGCGAGCAAGGGTAACCCTTTGACAAAAAACATTGATCACTTGAAACTTTATTTTGCGATACCAAAAAAAAAATAAAAATTATGTCGATCACTCACAAACGTTTCATGTGAACATTTCACTTTGAAACCGATTTCATATCCTTTGCTATAAAAAGGGTTCAAGAGGTGTACACTACATGCAAACACTGTGAACAAAGTACTGGATTTACACAAAAATCAATTTCATAAAATATTTATTTTGAAATATTTCGCTATGGTATTTTTCTGCTGTAAAATGTCATATTGCGAATAAATGGCGGGAGCTGATGGATTTTGCGACACTGAACCAGTCTCGAATAAAACCGAATGTAATTTGTCAAAGCAAAGTAGTAATCCAACAATTGCTCTTCAACTTGTCGACAAAGTTAAAAGTAAATCAGAACTACATTCCAGCCAAATGAATTTAACATGAAAAGTTTACCAGCGCATTCACACACACACACACACACACACACACACACAGCCAAAGCGGTTTGTTGTTGAAATGGTTTCAGAGCATAAGAAACTAGGCATTTGGTTCAAACAAGAGAAACATAAATTGTATATTTCAATTTTTATTAGAGACAACAAACTAGTTCGTTGCAATAAACAATGTGGAATGTAATCGTGACGGTGAACGAGCAAACGAATGAGATGAAGAAGTAAGTTGAGTGAAGAAAAAATAAAACAGAGCGTTGATCATTAAAGTGTTGCCTGATCAATTAGCAGAACTCGTACTGTGAAGAAAAACGCAATGTAATGACATGAAATGATATTAATGCACTCATCAATCATCAGCTCGCGTGTAACATAAACTCAGAGCAATTTGTAATAAATTGATTTCGGAATGGAAAATTAGACGAAATATGTCAGCAAGTTCCGTGCCCTGTTTTTTCCCCTAACAATCCATGGTGTTTTGTTTATTTTTGAATTTTATTTTTTCAACGGAAAAGAGACAGCCTAACGTTCCTTTTAATGGTTACAGTTTATTTACTTTGCATTATTTACACTGCACTTGAATTGGATTGTGTGTCATTTATTTTTCACAAAATGCACGTTCACAATATGATCGGTGATTTTTTTTTCTCTCTGTCATCTTGATTGCCATAACATTTCATGCAGACAATCAACAAATAAAATGGCATTTTTTCAGCTAATAGAAATGGTCTTTGTCACCGTGCCATTTATGATGTAGTATTCCATTTTTCGTTGTAACGATGTATCTTTTTTTCATCGTAAAATGGGCCCTTACAATCACATTGAGTGGTGGTTTGGATGATGAAGCTCAGTTCAGCCTTCGTGGTGTTGAGCTTGAATGACGCACTTCAATCATCTCGTTCTCTATCTTTGTTTCCCTCTATCTCTCTCTCTCTCTCTCCATCCATCCATCTTACTAACTCCATCTCGTAAAAGCATTAATGATAAGAGTAAACGATAAACGGTATTTTCCAGTGTGAATGCGATGTCACCGAGTAAGTAGAACACAAAACAGTCCACTTACAAGCCGATGCGATAATTTGTTTTTGTATAACAACATAATCAATAAGCTCAAGTTAAATCGTTCATTTCATTTCGAGGATTTTGATTATATAAATTATGGCACTGTTGGCGTGCAATAAAGATAATCGATGTTTAGCAAACGAGCATAAATGAGAGCGCGGGCGCTCAACCTCACACACACGCACACGTTGGCATCGATAACCGGAGAGCAGTTCTTTTGCGACAATTTCAAACGCTACAAATGATACGATATCTCGTGGTACAAGTGGAAACAGTATGTGAGAAAGTGTGCGGCGATAAATGTCTTTCAGATACTTTAACACGTTGCTAAATGTTCAAATATTTTCCAACATTCAATTTTATTACACGTAATCCATAAACTATTTCTGTTTTCATGATGACTTTTTTTTTCTTCATTTTTGCACTTCTTTACCCCCCGGCGTCAATACACGCATAATACATAAATGGTTATCTATTAAAAGTTGTGAAAGAACAGATGTGTAATGAAATGATGAAAAGATTCAATAAACCGTCATTTGCCCTGGCACTTGGAATCTCATTTGTGCGCGTTGCGGTAAATTCTCTCGCTCTCTATATCTCTCAATGTGGAACTATATGTATCTGTGTATGTGTGTTTGTTTGTTTGTTTGAATGTCGACGATAGATTTGAATGGTGCATGTGACTTTTTCGAGGTAGCAAAAGACAAAAAGCATTATTAAACCAGAGTGCGACAACAAGCAGCTACGGTTAACGGCAACAATTCATTGTGTTAATTGTGCTCCTTTTTCCTTCACATCGATTCATTGCAGCTTCTTTGTTATCTTGTATGCGTGCTCACTTGGTTTCTTCGGTCTTGCCATTTTAATTACATTTTTTTTTATGGGTGGCCATAATGTACAGCAAAATGAACACGTAAATGATGATACTACCGTACATTGGCACGTATTTAGATGGCCAATGTGTGGCATATATTACAGCAATGAATTGCAGAATGATGAACAACAGCTCCAAACTCTGAGCTAACGATCGGTGTACCGCTGCCGTTACTGCTGCTGATGCTTCTCATGCTACTGTGATGCTTCTGATGCTGCTATTTCTCTTTCCATGCAACACGCACATTGTCATGCCATGGTGACAAAGCCAACACACAATAAATGGGCAATTGTTCGCAATCGCGCGAGCGCATAACTACAAATGTGTAATGAATTTACTCTAAATAAAAAGAGTCAACCGAATGATTAAATGATTGTGTGTGCAACATGAATACGAAATTGAGAGCGACGGTGGAGAAGAAAAAAAATTGAGCCCGCACACAGAAACCAGCCAGTCAGCTCGAACAATGATTGTGTGCGGTTTTTATGTTTCACTCAACACGTTGGCTAATACTCTTTGATTCTCCGTACGACGGTTGGTTGACTGCCTGCCTGCCTGCTTGCTTGCCACTTTTTTATTCGCCTCGATTCCACCGTTTGAGTGAAATGTGTCAATATGCATAAAGCGAAACGTGTGCACACGTCGCATTTTTGATTTGATGAGGCATTTTTCTATTGTTGCTTGTTTGGTTTTTTTAACATCGCTCACTATTTTGCATATGGCTGGAAATGGTAATGAGAGAGTGAGAGAGAGAGAGAGAGAGAGAGAGAGAGAGAGAGAGAGAGCAACAGAGAATGGGCAAATTCAAATAAAATAAAAATTGCAATTGCCATTTGCTCGGGAAATAAACCAGAGGCCTTCAATTTTGGTGGCATCCGCTTCATGGCCACACACACACACACAACACACATAACTGATCAGTGTCATCTCAACCTCCCAAACACTAAACTAGCCCATTTTATTCGCTCAGTTTTTTTCAGTGAGTTTTTGTCTGGTTTCATCTTTTTAAAAAACGATTTTTTTTTCTCCGTAAAATTTATTTATTCCGGTTCTTTTTATATAATATATTATTCTCTGGTGTATTCGCGACAAAACCGAAAAAAAACAACAAAATTCGCACGTTTTATATCGAATGTGCACAAATAATCTGAAATAAAATGAACGCAAACGGAAAAAGCAGCAACAGCAGCCGCATCGGCAGTGACAACAGCCATCCACAAACCTCGACAGTAACGCGTTTGTCAAGATTAAACACATTATTTGAATTAAAAATGGCCAAATTAATGAAAACGACAATTTCCATTGGTGAACATTGAACATACGAGAAAAAAAACTGCATCAACAAAATGCATGCAAAATGTTTGGTTTTATGTGTGAGTGTGCCGCCACTTCGTTTCGTTCATTAACTGCCATTTTATCGGTTTCGAATCACAAAAATAGTTTAGTAAAAACTGAATCCAACCCAAAAAAAACATACATGTTTAAATGCCGAATAAATGAATGTGCAACGAAAAAAGTGAGCCGCGTGGCGCGCGCACACACAAACAAACAAATTGAGTTGAAAAACCAAAATGTTTCGAGAGATAATATTTTCTCCATTTGCGGTTTCGACTTTTGTGTATACATACATATATATATGAATCTCTTGATAAAAGCAACAGCATAATTAACTCATACACTCTCTGATCGTATATCTGTTTTGTCATTTCATTTTCGTTGGATGAAAATAAAAATAAAGCACATATACACATTTTTATTTCATTTTTTTTGTCTGTTCATAAATATTTTTAGTCTGTCTCTTTCATTATGGCGTGACGAGTGGTGAAAAAAATAACACATGAATATATATATGAATAAAAAAGTGTAGCAAAAGAAAGTTTTTTTCTTAAATTCATTTCGTCGACTTCATGGCTGGAATTTGTGTATGGGCGTGCGTACAATTCATACGATTTCTCGCTTGATTACGGATACAATGAACATGAAAACCGGTAGTAAGCATTAAAATATCCGAGAAAAACGAAAGTAAATAAAATGTGTGTCTTTTTTTGCTTCTTCTTCTTCTTTACTTTGATATTTTTACAAATGATTTCAAAGCCACTTTACAGGCACACAAACTGTCGTCTGTCGTCTTGATGCCTTTTTTCTTCATCTTTTCAGCCCTGCCAACTTTTACATTCCACACAATTTTTCGTCAAATCAACATCGAAAAACTGCCAACGAGACAAACATCGCAAACACACATTCTCCACAGTTCTGAGAAATCAGTGCAAATCAAACACTAAATTAAGTGGTATCTCTTGCAAACGAGATGGATAAAGATAGACAACAACAACAACAACAACAACAAAAAGTGAAACAATTTTCCTGAAAAAAATTTACAAAATGCAAACATGCCAAGAGAAAATATGCAGGAAGAAAAGCGAAAATATTTACCATAAACTAAATTGCTAGTGAGTGTGACTGCACAAAATAGCGTCGCAATGAGCTGATATGGTTTACACATTTTGAAATAGTTTTTTTTCTTTTAAATCACCAAATGAGTGGAAACAAATATATAAATCCACTCCGTTCACTTTCTTTCAAGTCAAGACTGTTCAGTCTTTTTTTGGCGTTTTATGGCAAACGCCGTTTTAATAATTTAACTCAATATGCTTTTCTCTTAGTCTTTATTATGTTTGTTGCTAAGTTTAAATTTTGCTTCGATGAATTTGATTTGAGAAAAAAAAACTAATTACACAAATAATTTAACGTTTCGAAACGAAATTCGAAAAGTGTCCGTCTTTTCGATCGTATAAAATGGACAAAATGTGTACCGTATCGACCGTAGTGATTTCTGTCTTTTTGACGACTACGCGTATTCACTCACTGACTTAACTCCGTCGACTGAAATGCGACGTTAATCAGGTGGCCAAACGACATTAAGAAAAGACAAGAAAAACAACATGGTGATCGCGGCTTGTCGTTGATTGTTGCCTGGTTTCTTCTCTTAAGAAATAACACTTCGAAACGAAACTACACACAAATTCACACCAAGACAAATCGACAAACACCCAAAACTAATTGAAACTTCATATGCATAAAACACGTGCGATTCATAAATACATCAATTGAAATAAAAGGTCTCTTGGTTGATGTGTGGATGGCAATTTTTATACAGCTTTACTCCATCGATGTGTGCGTTGAATGTGTGATCAAAAGCGAGGAAGAAGAAGAAGAAGAAAAGCCATCAAGCAGCCAAGACGGTGAGGCAACAAAATCAATTCGATATTTGTTGTTCAGTGGCATTTTTTATGTGTGTCGTGTGTTGTGTGCTGTTTTTTGTTGTTGCTGTTGTTGTTGCTCTCTCGTAACTTGATTACCATAGTTATGAATCTGTGGTGGTTACACAGGTGTCAGTGATTGGTTTCTTTTCTCTTTTTCTCATTCTATCGTTGTGTTGAATTTGCTGTGTATGAATACTGCGCCCGGCTCAATGTGTTGAAGCATGTATGCGGTTAAAGCAGTTCGCTCGGTGAATGTACGCGTTTGCCCATTGATTACCGGTTCATGTTCACAGCAACATCACACAGTGTGTAGACGAACAGACTGAGAGAGAGAGAGAGAGAGAGATCATGGTTTGATTCAACTATTTCATGTTGTCGTATGATTTGTGATTGGTGATTACATTCATGATGAATAGTTGTTGCTGTTCAGCGCACTGGTTTTTCTCAATCGCCACACTTTACAATCGCTCTACGTCCTGAAAATAAATACAAATCACCTATTGAAAACTGCATAATCGGAATGCAACTCGCAACGATATGCTAAAAACAAAAATGAAACGAGGTGTTTGAAAAACACAAATGTGTCCACATAATTCACACACACACACACACACACACACACACACACACACGATGTAATCAGATGGCTATTGTATTCACATAATGACAATGATGTTCATTCGATGTGAAGTCCATCGTTGATGATTTCTCGTCTCATTATTATTTTCAAGAGACTTACATAAAACGATAGGATTCTTCATTTGGTTGCTAGTTGCCTGTTGCTGCTTCGGCTGCTGCTTTTTTTTTATTGTGTGTTATTTTTGAACGTTCAAGATCGAGAAATCCAACAGTTCCTTTCTAACGGTGTCGACCCATTGGTTTTGTATCAATAAAATATTCAAAATCAAAACATTTCCGACTCCACCATTTTGCCGCATGATCAACTAATGGCATGACATGTGTTTCACATATAATTTTTTTTTCTCTTCCGCCATGCAACTCGATTACTGGTTATGCTTTGCATTTGTATAATGAGCCGCTGTAAACTTGTTGGTATCTGATAAGAGTCCCAAGGTTGATTCGATGCAAACATTTTATCATACCAAATACGTTCACGACTGGTTTTCTAAAATCCGGTCTTGTGATGTGTTTAATATTCGCTCTTCACTCATATGCTATGACATCGTCAACATTGAGGCAACGTCAACAATAGATCTTTATTGGTAATTCGTTACCAGTGATTGTTGCCAACATTTGTTGGACGACAGAATTTCGCATATATATTCGAATTGGATCTTCGGCACATGATTGTGTGTTTTTTTTTTGGTGCGAAATTAGACTCATTGTTTTGTCGTATCGATTGACTGCCATTTAAATAAGAATTGGAAATATGTAACCAACATGTTAAAGTCATTTCTGATGAAGTTTTGATTCGAATCATGAAGCAAAATCGATACAACTTGCCGACAAATTATTTCCACAACTTTTCATTCTCCTTAATTATTCCAATCAAAATGAAAATTAATAATGGCTGTTTTTTTTTCGTCATTCGCTCCAAGCCCGCAGCATAATTCGTGTTTCATATTTCGTATGCATGTTTTGCATTTATTCGTGTGTCGTACACGCAATTTCCCATTCAAATGTTCGGATTGAGTTTTTGACAAAGTTGCTACTACCTTTTCAAGTGGAACCGGGCGACACATGTGTGGCACTTGGCAATGCTGGCTGTGTGCAACATTCAAATTGTTCTGCGTTATCCACGGGAATGTTCAGTTCTCAGTTTGGCAAGTGAATAATAAACTTTCCTGCTCGATGCTATTTTACTTTTAAATTCAATTCCAGTTTGTTTGCTCTCACTTATCTTATAAAGCCGTGACTTTTCATTCAATTTTCTCAACCGCTCTCAAGCGCAAATTTCTCTCTTTCGCACACAACGAGTTTATATGTAGAGAAATTAAAAAAAAACAGTACATTTTTCAAACATGATATGTGGGGTGTGTTATACATTGTGTTGAATTTTAATGTACAATGTATTGAGTTCGTTTGAAAGACACTGACGCTCGGCTTCAACCTCCAATACAATATTACATTATCATAAAATTTCAATTTTCTCATTTTGCCCAGTTTTTTTGTTTCCTTTGAATTCATTTCTTTTCTACATCCTCATGCATTTTTTTGGTTTTTGTTATGCGTGTGTGTGTGTGTGTGTGTAAATTTCATCTCGTTTTAATTTATCAAACAAACCGCAGTTAATTTGCTTCAATCCAATGAACTTTGCTTGAAAAGCTTATTTTAAATTTTATTTTCATATAAACTTTGAGCTGTTTCACACACCAATTTCCACATTTGTATTTTAATTTGTATATATAACTGAACTAGTTTACATCGACGCAACATCAATTTGTTTCGTCAATTCTAGAAAATATTGGACAAATAACTTAAATCGAGAATATGCATATCAACAATATTCACAAATCTATTCGTTGAGCCCCATGTCATCATTCAGGTAATTTGTGGAATAGCTTTAGTGTTGAACGTATACAGATATCAGAAGAAAAATCAGCTTGTATATAAAAAAAATAGCTTGTGGTTTCATGAAATGACAGGAATAGGTGAAAACTTTCGTGAGGTGAAATTTTTTTTTCACCTCGATTCAATATCTCTGAATTAAATTGTAACATTGACAACAATCATATCTACTATAACGCCCATGTTAAAAGTATTACAACAATGTTGTTGATGATGAGCATAAGATGGACTCCAGTGTCTAACATTTAATGCTATTAAATGAAAGCTAAACCGACACATGCACTGATTTGCTATTTAAATGTTAATATTTCTCTAAATTAATGGATTATAAATGCAAACTGGAAAAAAGTAGCACTTTTCCCAGTTTGTATTCTTACCGCAGAGACTAGGTTCGGGTTGATGTGAAAGTGTGGAACGAGTTGTGGTTAACATTTCCTCTGAAAACACTCAGTCCATTTATTTTAACGGAACTGTTTTTAATCAAGTTATAGCAAATTAACTTTACATACATTTCAGTTTGTTAAATTTGCATTGCATTCCAGTTTCATGTGGCTGCCGAATCAACATGGAGCAACAGCATCAAAATTACTCGAAAAGGTGTAACAAAGTAGTCGAATCATTTGGTTTAAATGTAAACAATGCCATGTTCAGCGGCGAACTGGTAAAAGGAGTCGAATAAGCAAAAACATTAAAATACTTGATTAATTTCAGTTGTTGTACACTTGTACAACCAAGCGTGGTGGTGTTTGACCTATATATTCATTTTCGCGAGCATCATCCATTGTTGAGCTTCGTTTAAAGACCCATTATAAAGCAAAATGAGCTTGATTACTTTGATACATTTTTTTTAAAATCAATACGGAAGCCGTGAACGACTCCGTCCGGTGAAAGAGAATCCGTTTGATAAGAGTATACTTGCTAACACAGCATAATATTCAGTAAATGCTTGAAGATTGAGCAAGCGGATTGAATTAAGTGAAAAATCTAATGAAGCAATCATCCATCTAGTTTTTGAATGTTTTTGCCCCGGTTAGCATCCAACTGAAAGCATCCAGTCTAGCATTTGGCCAATTTCTCAACATAACCTTATTTCCAGATGCTTATTTACATTAGGTTCAAAAATCATTTACATGACATAACTAACCATAGTTTATGCATGCAGTTTGTTGTAAAATATGTGTTGAATAATGTATGAACCTTTGATGCAAATGTTTGGAATTTCAGATTCCGAAGAAGTGAAAATGGTAAAATGAGATTTTGCTGAATGGGAAAGAAAGTGTAGTGTTTACTTTAGCCGAAACATGGTCAACTGATGTCAGCCATATTTCAACAATGTGTCAGTCAACGAGCAGTAATTTCCTCAACATCAGGCTGTTAATTTTCCCTTGAAACTTGCATTGATTCGTTGCGAAAAATTTGAATAACCTTCAAAATGTGGAGCAAAATAGATTAGCATTTTCTGAACTGCGTTACCAACTGGTAAACTTGCAAATGCTTTTAAACAAATTTCATCGTCTTTTTGTTTTGTTTTTATAAATATTTTCAAGACGAGAGTTTCGTCAATATCTCAATAAAATTAGCATTTTTATGAAATGTTCAGCAATAAACGAACACTAAATTAAGTTCTTTAATTAAATGAAGTTGAAAAAAAACAAAATTTTGAAAATGGAAAAAAAAATGTTCCAATTACAAAAGAAGCGAAGTACCTTTGGCCGATTGACCTTTGCTTGTGTAATTAAAAGGCGACACTGTCCATGTTCATATCCACTGAAGAAACTGTTCGTTGTGTTTTTTGTGTGTGCACTCAGATCGATCAGTGCAGAGTCCAAACATGCAACCGAACCGCATACAACATTCAAAAAATGAAAAAAAAAAAAATAAATAAACGAAACACATGTTAAAAAGCATCGCCCAGAATATTTCCGTGCCGTCGAGATGGAAATAAATCCAATTAAAAGTTTAATGTAACTTGGAGTAAACATGTCACGAGCATAGAGCGCACCGTGGCTCTCATTTTATGTCTTTCGTTTTTCGTGAATGAGCCAAAAATGTCATAAAAATAAAGCAAATAGACATGCTAGCTATTGGCACGCATGAGAATGTGTTGTGTGTTGAAGTGACAATCAAGAGTGCCGGAGAAAAAGAGAATGTAAGACGAGTGAGCGAGTGAGGCGATCGAACGAGTTGGATAAGAAAAAAAAAGAAAACAAACACCATGCAGGATGGAAAGACTTGATAGAGGCAAAATTACAGTTAAAAAGAAACTGTTCTCTCGATGTTCAATTTGTTGTATGTACTGCATCAACGTTTTTGTCATTAAACACTTTGTATCTTCGCCAGAGATCCTCACTCCTTTGCAGCCCCAGTGCTTATGTTGCTATTGCTGCTCAACGAAACTGCTGCAGCTGAAAAAGTATTGCGAAACTTTTCGCCTGCAACGCAAAAGTATTTTATGAACGAGTCTAGTACGAGTAACGAGTAACGAGCAACGAGTATGAGTGTAGGGTATAGACTCGAAGGAACGGAAGCGAATATTACCCATATTGAAACGATTATAAACACCAACGATTATTAGCTCTTAACAATGTTACACCGCACTGATACATGATATTTGTTGATACACTTGCTACGTGCCGCTAAACGTGTTTGCCAAAACTTACAAAATATAAGGTGTTTATTCAATAACAATGTTCTTTCGATGCACAAACACACACACACACGCACACAAACCACACACATGTATCTAAGTATGTTACTTTTTCAATGTTGTTTTAGATTTTCCATATCAGCAGGCTCGTTCGATACAGATTCAGTTTCTCTAGAAACCGTTTAGCTAGAAATAATTGTTTGTTATCGAATTACAATGGGGCAGTTTCCAGCATCTCATCTGATGAGACGGTCAACGATAAATAAAATTATCGGATGTCCTTTTTCAATGGCTGACAATATTTGTGCCTCATCTGGTCAGTCATTTCGTCTGCATTCATGAATGAAAACAACGCAAAAATGCGTCGGTTTTAGACTCGATGCTTCAATACACGAATGGATGAGCGATTTTCGTTGCTTGTCATTTTTGTCGCAAGAAAATATTTGTGATATTGATTTTTGTTTTTTCATTGGTGGCATTAAAAATTACAACCGTTGCTATTGTAGTAACAATTTTTACTATGCTCCAAGTATTACAATTTACTCGATACCAATCATGCATAACAATGAAAGCGTCAATTTGTATATGTTTGTAGTTGTTAGCCACTTCCTTAGCAACTTGACTCCGTAAATCAACAAATCATGTAACACCTGAATATTTTAACACATTTCCCAAACTGCGTCCTGTGTTCTATCGGCCCAGTCATGCCATCGGAATCGATTCGTTTCATATATATACGTTGCTTATCTCTGATAACTGTTTACCTTCACAACTTTCGATGCTGAACAATGTTCATCTTCGAAAACTCCATAGCACCAATTTGCAATTTTGCACCTCAAAATGCCTTTTATCTGTTACCTTTTTGCGAAAATCTAATGCTCCACACGACGTAAATATATTTCAGTTTTATTTGATTTTCCTATAAAACAGTGATTCAATAAAACACACCAAGGATTTTACAATGTTTACAGCGTTCATTTGTCCATTTACAATTCAAATTAGTATTCACAATACACTTCTAATTAACACCACATTTATATGCATTAAATATAGACGGAAGTGCCGTGGCTTTAATTGGAAAAACCCAAGACACCAAACAAAAAACAAAAAACAAAAAAAATAATCGGAGCGATACGAAGTGGCGTGAATGAAGCGATGAGCAAACTCGCTAAGTCAAAATAACCTGAAGCGCACGTAGAAAGCATCCATCTGGAACGAAGGTGGGTGACATCGGTATCAAATTACGAAGAAGGAGCATACACCTGCTAGGGGAGCTAGCTTTTCGAAATGGAACCAGAATGATCAGCGACGTGGCCGCTCGTCAACCAAAAATCATTTTCGTTTGAATCAACATTGGTTTCCCTAGCACTTGTTATGCCATGCCATGCCATGCCATGCCATGCCATACCGTACTGGGGCCTATGCGTTGCAATACATGTATATTGTACACGGTGCGTTATCATTCGGCTTTCACATTTAACACAAAAGCTTGTGATGATAAACAAATAAATAAATACAGAGGCGCAAACGAAACAAGCAGCCAACTTGGCCAACTTTCTCACTTTGCATCTTTGTGCTTGCAGTCATTTGAGATGAACTCATTTCATGATGTCGGCTAGCAGCTGTTATTCGGTTTTCTCAAGCGTGTCAGTTTTTGATGGGGATGGCATTAAAAGAGGCAAGAAGCAAAACAAAAAAAAAATGATGTGATAACACTCATTTTCCCATTTAGACGTGTAGTCACTTCAGTTCATCTTCATCCGCTTCGTATTGATAATCCCCAATCTAATTTTACCTGTGAGACTAGAAATGCACCGTTCACAAATGCTACAACTCCATGACATTATGTTGCGATTTAATATGGAATACGATTCACTATTGCTTACAACCGGATGATTGTGATGCGCATTCAGCCATATTCCATTTATGATGAGAAAGATTCATTGAAATATATGAATAAGCACAACTGAAATTAATGAAATTGCTCTCTTGTTAGGAACATATTGTTTTCTTTGGCATAGTAACTAACGTTATTTTATCGCTTATCATTTTTGACCAAATGAATACAATCTTGATTTTCGATTTCTGAATCATCTTTCACTTGTTAATTGCATTTACATCTTTCGAATTTTGTTGTAAGTATCTAACTGAATTTGTGCTCATTCATCGGAAATGCAATTGTGCTTTCAGAGTTTTGCTTATCTCATGTTCAGTAATCGAATTGAATTGTTGTCGTGTATTTTTATAAACATTTACTAAGGACTAAGGTTTTGCTAGATATCGTGAAAATAAAATAGAAATGTTTATTTCCAATGTTTGAGACTCTTTATTTGTTTCACTATGGAGTATACAACTTTAAAAAATTGAGTATGTAGTATGACAATCGGTTGTAAACATTTCAGAATCACAAAACCTAGACACTGAATAACAATTCATGATCACATCTCTACTGGGACTCAATCCTATTGGAGCAATATTTTATGAAGTACACGATTGAAACATTGAACATAAAAACATAAACGTGAAAGTGTGCCACCATTTCTTTTTCCGTTACAGAGGGTACAATTTATTATTCTGACTATTTTATCATCCATTTTAATGGATTCAATCGTCTTACGTTCGATATTAAAAAAAAATAACATAAAATCGTTTATAGCTCGATTCGATTAAGAATTACTTAATCTGAACTAACGCTGTCATGTTTGATTTTACTGTGACAAATTAATTCAATGTATTGATTAAGTATCTAGGGTTGGCCCTAGGGTTGGCCACTATTAACTAGATACTAATAAAATTGCCATTAACCCTACGCAATAGTGTGATGTATGTATGACAAACATTCAAGCCTGAAACATTCAATTGGCCGTTAATTTCAATCAAAATTGACTAGAGCTAAGAATGTCTCAAAAAAATACTCACGGTTTTAGCAGAAAATTTGACAATTGTGAGGAAAAATTGTACATTTATGAATATATGAGAATAACGATATACTGCTATGATAACAGTGCTATCATATTTTGGGATAAAGAAACTAAATTTCCTAAGCTATTGCTGCTGAAATACTGAATTATTAGCTTAAATGATATCTGAGAAAAAATCTCATAAATATCATATATTTAGATTGATTTCGTCTGTTGTTGATTGTTAAAAAGAAGCATAACAAAAGAGTCGAAAGCAATCCACCATAGCCTTGCCAAGCGTTCAAATTCAAAACAGCGGTATGAAAAACATCTGCAATGTTGTGGTTGTTCAAAGTGTAAAATATGCAAAATTCCGTCAAGATCGATTTATTTTGAATGCACCCAATTTACAATCGAAAAGTGAACAGAATAGAATCATTTACAGAAAGCCGTTTTGCCAGAAAATAGGTATTCGATTTCGCTTTGTACAGCACTTGTAAATATATATATAATATAAATGTGCGCAAAACATGAATAAAAAATTCCCACCAAAAGCTGAATCGAAAAAGTGTTCAATGCCAAAAACGACGCAAATAATGTGTAAGCACTTGGAGAGAGGAAGTGAGAGAGTGAGAGATACACATGCATACCGAAACTTGTTGTAATAGACGCATCGGTAGACGATATAACAATAGTACAATGGATGCGACAAACGGGATGATGGCACCGAAAATCATATGCAGAACAGACATTTTTCCGTCTCGTTAGCGGTAAATAGAAGATCCATTGAAACGAATGCAAGCGGAAAAATAATTGTTTGTTGTTTGGTTGACACTATTGCAACAATCAGCACGCGACGTGAGAAGGAGAAAAAGGGATTGGATGTTTTTATAAGTGTGTGTGTGTGTGTTTGAATGTGCTATGCAGTAAAAAGCTCAATAATCACAACACATTTTCGATTCGGATTGCACAATCGAACCACAAATCATAAGTTTCGATTCAGGAAACATGCTCTCAATGAAACGGAACACAGGAGACACTGTGAAACATAAATCAAACGATTTTTTTGCTCACTTTTTCTTAGCGAATGTTCAGGCGCGAAAAATCGAAAGACCGCTACAACGAAGTGAAATAAGACGGAGAAACTGAAGAGAAAAATCTATTATCGCATTGACATTGCACGCTTTCTACTGACAATTTGGCTAATTTCATGCATTTAAATCTTTTGAATATTTTTACAGTTTCATTTTCATGTCTACATTTTGCTGTGACATTTTTGCTGAAAAAATGATGTCAACGCGCCTAACTTGTGTTTTTATTTTCTCGGTTAAGTGAATATTTTTATACAAAACACTTTTTTCCGGAGATGTAAAGCAGCTAATGCTAAACAAATGACAAGCAAAATGGCCTTATCACTCGTTTTTGTTATCACACCAAAGGGAATGAAGATATGACTATGTAACATGTGTATGTGTGCTTGAATGTGCATGAATATTCAATGGTTTGTTCACCACACATTTTAACGCACTCGATTTGCTTCTCCTCGTCACACACGTTTTTTTCACCCTCTCTTTCTCTCTCTCTCTCTCTCTCTCTCTCTCTCTCTCTCTCTCTCTCTCTCTCTCTCTCTCTCTCTTTCTCTCTTTCGGTCTCTTGTTGTTGGCTGTCAAGAGCTGTCTTTTGTTATCAGTTGCCAACTCGCATGTCTTTTCTGCTGTCGCACTCTTCGTTCATTGTGACGATGCATATTCATACCGAGACAATTTTATCTATTTATATATTCGCATTATGATTTATCAATGTGATGTGCACAACAAAGCCTTTAACGAATTTGATTCTTTTCGGTATTCTAGATTTTGCTCTTCGTCATGCTGCACCGTTTTTTTGTGTGTGTCAGGGATTGTCAATGGATTTTGTAATCTCTAGACTTGCGTCTCAATGCATATTACAAGCTAGAATTTGTCGTGGTTTTTTTTCTCTGCTGTGAACACACATTTTCTTTTATTCTTGATTTGGTAATGATTATGTGTTTGCGTAAATAGTGTAATGTTGTGATGAGTTTGAGTTGGTAACACGCTCCAGACCTTAAAATGGTGAATACGAATTTGCAACAATGTAATGTGAATGAAATTTGAATTTGCATTTGAAATACAGCAAAAGAAAGAACGTCTGCAATGTTAAACATTGAGTGCTGTTTGGGTATTGCGTGAAAAAAAGAGTTTGAAAAAAAACGATGATTTCGGTCATGAATCGATTTCAACCCGCCAAACTGAATTTGTTCCAATCATCCACAATCTAAGATCCGAAATGCTTTTCTTTTCATAAACTGCACACATTTTCATCGATTCGAAAATTGCAGAACAAAAAAAAAGGTCAGAACTTCCACTTTTCCACAAACACCACACACACGCACACAATCAACAACATCTTCATGAAATGGTTTGTATATATTTTGAGATTGCCATTTATTTTTGTTTTCGTATTCATTTTGATAGATTCACTTATCGGATGATGATAAAGTAATGAATGTGCTTGAATAAACAACGTAAACATAGCACACGCGAGAAAAGAACAAAAAATGGAACAAACACGAAACACAAACCGACGGAAATCGGCGACAAACAAAAAACTCTTCGGTGACATCGTCGAGACTTTTCGGATAGAAAAGAATGAATCGAAAACTGAATATAGACGGATTTTTCGCTGAAAACTCTCAGCCGAAAGAGGTAGAGGTGGGGGGAGGGGAGGTGAGGTGGTAGCGTGAGAGAGCAAAAGACCGACAAAAGTTTATCTACTTTTTTCTAAGAAGCTTGACTTAATATTAAATTCTCTTGGAAATGCGACGTACATTTTTGAGCCATAAAAGAGCATATATTTTGCGAATTTTATACACTTATCATACTAAACGAGTGCTTTTTCTCGTTGCTTTTCATTTATGTGATTTCACTTGCGAATCACATTCCATCTGGATGTGCTGCTGCTGTGGCAATGATGTTGAGCACATTGACTTTGGAAATAGATAAAGTTGATGTGTATGTTTCGATGGTATTTGTCGCTTGCTGCACGCATATCATTTTATAAATTGGGAATTTCGGGCTTGATTTTCGGCGGTGGTGGGTGGTGTGTGTGTGTGTTGTTCCCTCTATCTCTTTCCATCAACTCTAATTCAAGTATGTTTTTCGTTTTTTTTGCTTCTTTTCGTGTGGTGCTGTCAATTTTATGCGTTTTGCTGTTGATTACAGACGATTATCTAATCTCGATACGAAATATGTAATCGAACTCAACGTACTCTTATTAGATACTCCAACACTAATCGACCAATATATTGGTAGATTCGAAGTGAGAGAAAGCACTTTCACGAATCTCATCGTTTCCACAAAACACACCACATTGCAGCCGTGTTGTTGCTTTTTATTATGCTTCGTTCATCCACTTTTTGGGTTTTCGGTATGCCAAAGGAAATCGCGCTCCAATGATGATACACCGACAGCGACAGCATGAACCATTCACATTCTCATACTCGCGCGTTCACGTTTACCTTTAAAGTTCTCAAAGTATCGTAAATTTCCCCATAAATATAATCAACCATAAAATGTTCGTTCATTCATTGCCACATTTTTTCTTCTTCTTTTTCTTTTTCTTCGTTTCCCTCACATTTTGTCGCTCATCAAACAAGCACATCGATAACAATTTGCATGTTGAATGAATGAATTTAACATAACACAATTTATGGTATTTACTGTGTTCCACTTCGTGCCACTTCTTAAAATACACTGAAATTGCATAGTCATTTGATATGGCCGAATCAAACAATTTTGTATGTCAACTAAACGCTGCGACTACACTATCAAAATGAATCTAGATCGCTATCACAATAACAACCAATGCCATTCGGGATGAAATTGCATGACAAGGCAAGATAAGTGCGATATTCACATTTCAACAAGTTGAATCGATTACATGAATTTCAATCGCAACAAAAAGGATATTTTCTCGGTTTTTTTTCATTCTTTTGAAAAACTTCAATCATGTTAAAGTAATCAAACGCTCAATTTTTCACATTTTTTTTTTTGAAGTGTAATACACAATCACCACAATTCACTCTCAAATATAACGAATAGCAGTCGAACATAAAAAAATGTAATGAATTCATTTCGTTGATATTCTACGAACGCATTTAATTGAGATTACATTTTACATATGAATTCATTGAACAATGAGATGATGCATTTTCGTAGAATATACTATTTTGAATGACATAATGTTCAACATTTTCAATACTAATTCAGTGCATATTGAACAGCAATCGAAATTAAAGCGCTTTGATTGAGTCGAATCAGTTTTTCGTTCACATTTTCAATTGCAATGGTTTTGATTTCTCACACAAAACGAAGCAGTAGCAGAGATGCATGTTGTCATCTTTATGTTGATTGTGCGCATAGAAACACACATAGGGCTCGAGCTCTCAATGTGAAAGAGAAGAGAAAAAAAAACGAGCAATAAATTAAATTGGAAATCAATAATATTGATTGAGCGTTGAGATTAACTTTACTTTGCGATGTATCTATTTCGGTATTGAGTGACTTCTTCATTATTGCATTAGTTGTGTGGATGGGGACTATTTATTTAGTCCGGGGGTCTAGTCTACATCAAAGATTCATTTTCCAAAGTTACATCTTAAAACTGAACATCAAATGATGTGTCTCGTTGAATAGGCAACCATATGTACGATTGAATGAGGGTGTCTCATCTTATGTGTGCATCGTTTTTGAACCAAATCGACAAACAATCAATGATCTTTAAGTACGTCTCAATACAAATATACAGATATGCTCAAGCAGCAGCTTCACAATAAATTGCATCGATGAGATTCTCGTTTGCGATGAAGGACTCTGTTAAAATGTTGGCGATGTTGTCGTCGTCATCGTCGTTCTCTCTCTCTCGCGTGTTCCAACGGCATATTTATGCAACTCAATTCAATTAAACCGAACCGAGTTTTGTTTATGTTTTATTCATATGACGACAAGCAAGTGACGGATTTTTCCAACGAATTCAAGCGAAATGTGTTTTTTTTATATTTGTTTTTTTTTTCGGCGTAAATTATACCATGTACATGTGTACGCCGTTCTTTGCATCATTTTTCGATTCTAAGCCCACCTCTCTCGCTCAATGAACGATTTTCAACACAATCTCAAATGGTGTTGCTTATCGAAACTGAATCAACATTTATCTATGTCAATTTTTCGTTTTTCAAACCGCTTGGCGATGGATAAAGTTGTAGTTGATGATGGGCGATATAAAAGCAGTTCACCAGTTTGCATATTATCATTGCCGCCTCAATTCGTATGCGTATTCACGAACTGTAGAAAAGTGGCTGTAATCGTTGAGTGTGGATTCAGTTTTTGAGCACACTCGTTCGTTCCTCGTTTCCCTTTCGCTATGGCTTCAGAAATGGAAAAACAATACACACTCGGTGGCTGCAAAAGCTTTGAATACAAAAATTTCACAGTCGTCACTCGTGTGATTAGGATGTCTATCATTATTTTAAATTATGGTGTATATGTTAGACAATCTACCATTGAATCAATCTACCATCCGAGCGATGATTTGATACTTCGTACATTGCTTTCAATTCCAGTATTACAGTATTAGAGCACTATAGCAAGAAAGATAAATTGGAATCATCCGCTTGTAGCTTGTAGCTTGCCTCGTTTTTTTTCCATAGCGCCATTGAAAGGGCGTTTCAGTTTCAGTTTCAATTGCATCACCTCGCTTCAATTTTTTTTTTCAGAAAGCCCTAATTCAAATGGTTTAGATGTATGTGAGGGATTTTTTTCCTGTCTGTTTCAACATTGCTTTAATTCCTTTTCAATTATATGCTCAAGCAGTCTGGCGATTGTTTTGTATTTACGTCAATTTGATTTTGAACTCATCATCAGCGCGCGATGCAAATCCTCGAATGTTATTACTTTGATTTGAAGGCTATACTGTAATTATAAAACATGATTCAAATTGATGCCTACAATGATACACATCAAATCTCTCAGCAGTGAGTTACATTTGCGCTGAGATAACAATGTCTGTTGTTAGAATTGCAAAATGGATTTGTGTAATTGGGTAGACTACCCAGCCCCGCTCAGCCCAGTGTAGTCAATAGCATTTGCCGCCGACCTACACACCTATGCATTCAAATATCGAAACCAGCTATAAAAATACTAATTTCAAAGCAAATACTTATAATTCGTGTCTCAATTGAAATATTCATGTATGCAATATTTTGTAATGGAATTATTATTATTTTTTTTTATTGGTAAACATTTATAACTGCACATTTTTCTCATATTTGTCAGAAGATCCATTTTTTCAGTTGAAGAATTGACAAAAAAACATATTTTTTTAAAGGATAATAACGTTACTAGATATACAACTTTAGCTGTATCTCTAAATGTTATATTCTGACGACTTCATCTAATTGCCCAAAATTGGATAGGCTCAACATGTTTGCTCAATAAGAAAAAACAGCGCCGTTTCAATTTCACTGAAAATATGATTTAGCTATATCAATTCATGTCATATGATGAATGAAATACTTCTTGTGTTGAAGCATCTGACAAATGTTTTTTGTCGCTCTAAAAATGGGCTCTTTTCATCGAAAGTAAAGAAGCGTTAAACGAGAGAGAAAAAAAACACAACGTCGACTGACAAGAGAGAGAGTGTATCAATGAAGCTAGAAAACTAATGGTGAATCATCAGACGGTTTCGAGTACATCAGAGTCGTGAGAGGAAGTTTGATAGCCGTAACTTATAACAATAAATGAAACAAAAATTAATACATGTCATTATTATCGCAATTTTTCTTTTTGTCGTATAGGAAATGGCATTTCCATGCGATTCCCCTCATTCAAAATCATTGAATTCCAACGGAAAAGTTGCTGTAGAAATCATCACAGCATCCGACACACTTTTAAACCAACGTCTCATGATGATGATGTTGGAAAACGACCATCACATTCGTGCGCATGATCAGCATCCATTTCCAGCGTCAAAGAATATCAACAAACTTCTCCTTGACATTCCAAGTAATCCGCCGAATCACCGTATAATAAATCGTATGAAATTCTCCATGAGTAATAACGCAACGACATCACACCACCACAGCACGAGCGAGAGTAAACAAACGCAAGACGTCAGCAGAAAAGAAAAAAACAAACCCATATTGATAGGAATCATCTTTTGGATGCGTACACAATCGAAAATGCATTGCACAATCCGTCAGATGAAAGTATGCGAAGAAATGTTTGTGCGTCGACGGGCCGCCAACAAACGACACCAACAACAATCGAATCCATTCGGGCGATTTTCCACAAGACTAAAAGAAAACGTGTGTATAATTGTGCCGGTAGCGCGTTTTGCTATTTTCCACATCCAGAGCCTCGCACATATCTGAACGTTGGAGTCGCATCACATGAGCATACGCAATCTGTTGTATGTCGTTACAACACATTGGGTGTCAGCGGCTCGACCAAAACCAGAATGATCACACTCATTTCGAATCAGTTTGCAACGGGCGAACATACCATTCAGACGCATCTTTATGTTCGCACATTTACCGGAGCAATAAAAAGAAATTTCAACTGTTTCGAACACTGTTTCATTTGAATAACAAAACAAAAAGTGGTGCTTCAAATAACTGAACAATTTCTCAAAGTGAAAAATGTGTGAAAAATGGAAAATATTAACATTTTGTGAAAAGGAAACTATGAACTTGAACTAAATTTTATTGATTTCACAGTGAACATTGACTCGGGTGAATCTTCTCATGGTGCGGAAGAATTTGGGATTAATTAATGGTTAGTTTTTCTAAACAGTTTTTTTGTGTGTGTCGGACATTAGGCCGGATGTGTTGGTGCCATAATTTATGATTTGTGTTCATTTACCATTAGTGTATTTGTCGGGGTGCGTGCGACAGACTTGGCGAGTATAAATCATGCGAATGCGTTAATGAATTGAGCTAAGATTTCTCTAATAATTGCCCACAGGCATTTTATTTGTCACACAGAGAATGGCGAATAGAGACTATTCAAGCTAAATTAAAAGAAAACTTCAAGTATTTGCAGACATTAGCCATGTCAAATAAATACGCTCAACGATAGGTTACCATCAGGGAAAACGAAACACTGTTCGGAAACACCAGAATCAAACAAGACACATACAAAAAAATTCCACAAACAATTATTGTATGCAAGTCGAAAAGTTTTGCCGATCGATTCTCGAGTTAAACTCGATCGAATTTTGTTAGTATTTTGCAGTTATTTATCCGTCTCGGTGTATTGGGCTTAATTGAAATGCTGGGCTTTGGATTTGGTTTGGTTTGGTTTTGTCTGTAAAGTTGACCAAAACAAAACAAAAAAAAAGTACCTTTATCATTTAACTGGCCTTTCTCATTTTGATGAATTGTGTCGCAACCAGTGTTATGCAATTTTACAAATTTTGCTATCTAGATGAATATGAGATTTGTGTCAGGTATTGACTCTCTCATCTAGATGAATAATAGATATTATCTACGTGAAGATATCTTCCAGATATCTTTAGATAAAGATATCTTTGCATAACACTGGTCGCAACATGGTGTCTTATTTTTTCTCTGCTTCGACAACAAAAATAAATCATTTCGGTTAAAATGAATTGTGTGCCACGCATGAATTTTTCGCACGAAAAATTTTTTATTCGTAATTGTTTCGATGGGATTAATTTTCCATATAGTAGATGTCGGCTGAATTCATCAAATATTTGGTATGACCAAAGCAAAAAAAAGTATTCCAAGATAAAACTTACCTGCTGCTTGCTTCGTTTGGACATCAACGCTGAGCAATTAATTAAGAAAATACTGTTGAAAATTGTTTGCATGCCACAAAATACAAACACACACACAAATTGATCGAATTCCGAAAAATCTCTCATCCACAGGATTTCATTAAGTCCAAATTAATTGAGAGAATGTTGAGAGAGTATAAAAACAAAAACCGAAATCAATTTGATCTATCTCACTTGGCAATTTAGCAAATTGTGAGTGAATGTGAATTTTGCATGTAAAATATGAACATATCGAGAAAAAAAAAATGCTTCGGTTGAACAAAAAAACAAAAAATTCTGTATGCAAAAAGTTAATCAATAAAATATATACACTCGAAAAAAATGAAGTATCTTTACTGTGGGAATTGAAACTGGTGCTGTACATGAAAAGCGCGTTATTTTCAGTTGAATTGATGAAAGTTCACAACTCGATGTGTAGTAGCCGGGGCGATTGAGATATCATCAGTCGAAAAAATTCAATATATTTATTTGGGAAAAGAGAATGCGCCACTCGGTTTTCATTTTTTTAAATATAATATTATTAATCATAAATATCATTCGTGAAATCACAAAATATTGTCGAATATTTATGCCCGATTTTTGCTGAGCTTATCACATTCAATGGAAAAAAAGACAGAATACATAAAGCCCGCGTTCAGGCATGAATGCGTAAGTGCCATTGAGAGAGACGCACGAAAATTTCCAAACGAAATGAAAAATACAAATGAAACTGACACAAAGGCTGAAAAGGGAGAAGGCTGAAGAGCCCAGAGACGAGGAAACACAGAGTGGGTGGGAGAGAGAGAGAAAATGAGAAACATAGTAAAAGGACAAAAACTGTTTGATCAATGTTGCGACCGCTTATTGAACCCAATAAAAAGTACAGTATTTAAATCCAAATTGGTTTCCATTTTATTTATGTACGCACGATATGAAAACAAAAAATAAATAAATAATAATCAAATAAAAAAAAAGCGCTTGCTTGCTGAACGATTGTATTGCAGCCACCAACCAATAAATTGGTAATAACTACGGAAATACACTTATTTGAATATATCGAGCGATAATTCGGGTTGTTATATCCTTCATATCCATATCTTCAATCGATTTTGGGGGTGCGAACTTCATAACACACCGGAGCAATAATCACGTCAATGCACGACACAAAATGTGTCTATCGAAATTTATACATTTTCGAATGCTGTTTTTTTCTCTCTGTGCACTGGAGCTTCTGATCCAAAGCAGCAACAACATAAAGCGCACGCACACACAGCGACCAAGATAATTCCCATTGAACCGAAGCCTTCATTGCGAATGGATCGGCAGGTTCGGGCGTGTGCACGCATACATCATTGACATTATTAATTCAACGAAATCGAAAGCAAATGATAGAAGTGGTAATAAAAAATATTATGCACATCGGCGAATCAGTAAAGACCTCTTTTGCTTGCTATCTCTCATTCTCTCTCTATCTGTCTCTCTGGGACCAGAGTGCCGAGCGCCAACCCAAATGTACTTGGGATTTTCGTGGTAAACCCGACTCTCGCTCGGCATGAACCGAATCATAATTTTCAATTTAAATTATTTAATTCGAAATGGGTAATAATATTGATAGCAGTTAAATTGTAAATAAACCAATATTTTATCCACTTAAGTAGCAATATACCGCATCATGCGGCTCTGTGCCACAGCACACTCTCATCTATTTTCTTACTTTTATTCACACTTAAAACTAAGCTGATCTTGACACACAATTTATATTAATCTCAATTATTCTTCTTTTTTTTAAAATTTCATTCCATCATCACTTGTTGTGCGTTGTCATTAGTTGTGATTCCAGTCGGCATTTGTGCAAGAAGAGAAAAAAGTAACCGCAAGACAACATCTCTGCCAACGGAACAAAACATTAACCATTGAAATCTATATGGAAAAACCGTGTATCAAACAAACACAAAAAAATACTTCTACGGAAAACGAGTCCGATGTGAATCAGCGTGATAGTATACATGTGAATGTTGAATAAGAAAACCAGGACAAAACCGCGATGGTGTGACGAACAATCAGAGCAAAAGTGAATAGAGTAGAGAAGAGAAAGAGTTGTGTCTCTTGCAGCTAAAGTGAAAAATAATTATACATAACTGAATTAAGTCTCGTCTCTAAGGATTTTCTATATCCCATATTCATTTCGTGGTGTGCGTGAGCGCTCAACATAAAACTTGTGCATGCATTTCAACATACTAATTTTGATCCAGTGCAGCACTGTTAAGGTATATATCGAACAAACAGCGAACAAACTAAAATTTAATGCATAAAACAAGACACTCAACGAACCAAGAAAAAAGAATGTACTGTCATGTCTTAACATAGAACAAGTAAAAAAACAAAAAAAAAAATAAACCAAGTGATAGAGATAGACATAGGCAACGACACAGAAAGAGACAACGAATAAAGAACAAAAAGTGAAGAGTTTGATGTTATGCTCTGGAATTGAAAGAGCACCGAAAGCACCGTGGATTTAAATATTATCATTAGTATTGTTATTAAAATAATTTTGGTGCTTGAATTTTGCTGAGTTGATGAGAAAACGTAGCACAAGTGGCACGGCAAAAAGCGCGCTCGCGTTTCATCGAAATAAATTTCAAGCGTTGCGAGGTTCATAGTGCCATGGTGTGTTGAATCTGTGTGATTTTGTGGGAACACACCGAGTGAGAGAGAGACAGAGAACGATAGAGACACTGATTATAGTTGAACATTGTGTTTTCATAACGTGAACAGACGAATAGCAAATACAATTCGAATACGAACAGCAATTTAAAATTTGAAATGCAAATGTTCGCAGTATAAATGGATGCCTAGCATATCATTGCAAGAGCACATACAAACGCACACACTCACTCACTCACTCACACATATATATATATATATATAACCAAATCCATATTCATCCGGAGAGATTATTATTTGTCATATGAAATAGCGTTGGTCGGTAAGTTTTTCCCTGGGAACATTCATAACAATAAAATTGCACAGTGGATGAGAATTAATTTGAATTGTGGCGTAGGTTGATGCTGTGAGTTTATTTATTCTGATTTTTCCTATTTTCTCTCTATTTTCCATTGCTTGCAAGTAAAATCCATGCGTTTTTGCAAGCTCTCAATTTCATTTTCTTTTATCTTTTATACTATATTTCGAATTTCTGACTCTTAACCGCATCATTTTTCACGGGCCTGTGAAATTTAATTATGCAACTCAAAAAACGGTAAGCCTCAATCTCTCGTTCGCTATCGTTGTCATGATGGACGCCGGTGCATCTTAAGGTGAAACAATTACGGCATAAGTCGGAAACTTGTTTTGTAGTTTAATCTCTTGTGTGATGATTTTTAGTTCTAATTAAAAACGAACAATTAACTGATGAAATGAATTTTCTGATGAAGATGCATATGAAGATACACCGGTGTGCTCTATTGCCCATATTTATTTGTGTTTATAGAGTTGTCTGCGTCGGCTTATGATCGTATTAAATATTAATTTTTAATTCTAATTCCCAGCTAAGTGCTCGTTTCCCGTTTGCCATGTCCCATTTCACTCTTGCCATCTCCATATGATTTTCAATGTGAAAGCCGAAATTTTGAAATGGATGTGGAATTTTTGGTTACTCACCGGAAGCATAAACCAAGAAAAATCTAATTGAAACAGAGTATATGATGTTACTTATGTTAGAGTAGCCACAGGTGACGATTTACTTTATCGTAACCACCGTCACCCCCGTCATCATTGCCATTGCTATTGTTGAGATGGTACAGAGGCATCAACTATTTAGGAGGCCAAATAAATATATATATATAAATGCTGACAATTACTGTACAACAATGCAGGTTACGTGTATTCAATGTGGCCTCTTAAAAAGCTTAGTTTAACACCTAAATACTCGATCGACATTACTGGCGAATGACAATACAATGCCATGAAAAGAGCCAATAGAACAAGAGCTCACAAATTTCCATCATCGTATATCTTTTCACAATCGTTCTTTAGTCTTTGGCAGCATAAAACCATTGTGGTATAATTCGCATTAGTAGTTTGGCAATGTGGGTTTTAGTTTATGTGAAAATGTGTGCAACACATAATCGAGGCGTTGTGTCGCTCGGGCTCGGGCTCGGGCTATGGCTATGGCTCTGGCTCCGACACTAGATCAGACTAACTCTGGATTTCTCTCAATGAAATTCATGGATAACGGATTAGCAGCATTAAGTACTGTATTTTTGCCCCATTGAGAGCAACCAATGAAAACCTACACTGACACAGTGCGAGTGCTTGAGATAAGAATTATGGTAAAGATACTTCATTTCCGTCATCTGCCCTCTCTGTCATCTCTTTCTCCTTGAATCCATGTGTTTATTCCAACATTTGGCTCGTTCTCGGAACGTATGTGTGCATTTTGCACATTATTTATTAATGGGACTTTGCATGCAAAACTTTAACCCAAATGTCTGTCTCTCTGGCAAAATTGTGACATTTAAATTAAAAATGTGTATTGGGTCATTGGACCCTTTATTTATACACATGAACACACACACACGCACACACACTTACATATTATACATTGCTATATTAAATTGTGCATGCAAAAACAATGAAATGTTTAGTTTTAGTGTAGAATCAAAGAATATATATACAGTTCCTTTAGCTATTTAAATAGGGAATTTTATATGTTTAAACATGCGAGGAAAATGACAATAGCATGGAGAGCAAGAGCAGCTCGATCTTTCAAAATATACCACACAACGAAAAGAAGAAAAAAAAAACAACTGAAATAAACGATGAAACATAGAGCGCGCACATTCCGCGACTGTCGTTTTCTTTCATTTCATGTGTATAAATTCTTCGTCATGTTAAGCGAAAGCAATAAAATTTCAGTTTTATGAAAAGGAATAACCGTTTTCTTGGAAAACATCACGACCGTTTATTTACAATCTAGTTGGGTTGCCACTGTCATGTTTGTTGTTTTGTCGCTCTATGTATCGTGCCGCTCATCCCATTTCCCTGCTACTGTTCACTCTGCACTGTGTGTATACGGACGGTACCCGCATCTTCAATTTCAAAGATGTAAAATATTGTCTCGTTGGCCGTTTATTCGGACGCGACATGAAAACGATTCCTATAGCGCGATAATTTGCGAACGTTGTGTGCATTTAACCAGAGTTAAAAGTCCCAAAACGTGGCCCAATTTGTGTGTGATGTTATTTTGCTTGTGAGCCTGGCATGAGCTGTTGATGCTGAGGACCACATATTTTCCGCATAAAAACGGGTTTTCCGTTTAACCAATAAATTCATTTAGCATTGAATTATAGCGATTGAAGTTCGTTTGCGAACACAATAAAAACTCCAACTAAATGACGCAAATGGTAATGATACGAATTACTTTAAAATGTGTATGCCCGTTTCGTTCGATGCGCTTCACGTTTTTTTTTATGCTTCCGAACAACGGTCGCACCCGTGCGCACACTATAAAGATGAAAGTGGAAATGCGGAAGAACTATAACAATTTCACATCATCAATTGCATTTTATGTGCGAAACGAGAAGAGAATTGTGTGCTCATAAGAATATGTGATTTATGTTGGTTGCACGAATCAAAGTGAAGAATCAAGGCATCATAATTTTGGTCTCTGTCACAGATGTCGGTTAGTTTTTCCATTACAACTACAGCTACTTTATTTCATTGGTTGGCCTCCTTAAATATCCATCAACAATGCGATTTTATGCTGGAAATCCTTTATTCAGATTTGAATCTTCTACTTGGTATCACATAATACGGCGGATGGCTTAACTAGTCACTCTTTTATTTCCTTCTCTTTGTTCATCCCTTGCCGTTGTGAAACGGCAATACTATGTGACGCTACTTTTTACTTTGACTCGTAAAGTAATCTCATTACATCGTAAATGAGATAAAATGTGACTGTATTTAACCGAGAACGAAAAAAGAACCCGTATTCAAAGCGCAGGCAATGATTTGATAAGATTTCCATTTTGTCCATAACGACAGTAAATACAGAAACCGATTGAGATGAGAGCGAGATAGAGAAAGAGAGAATAAGCTTACCAAACTGCTATTAAAACTACACTGAAAATGATCATTTCCATATGCACATATAAAATAAAATGCATCCTGTTTCATTGGATCCGGTGCATTGAGAGTCGGGCGTACAAACGATAATGTGCAGCAAGTTTTGATCGTTTTATTCATTTAATCGACATTTTCGATAAGTTTTGGGTTGTACGTTGATTCACCAGTTCCCACTTCACTAGTTCGCTTATTCGTTTGCTCAACGCTGAGCTGCAATCGGTTAATATGACTTTTTCTCTTTCTCTATTCCCATAACAACTGTACCAGTTTGGTAGAAATTTTCTTCTTTAATGCTGATAGATCGTAATATCAAAAAAAAAAAAAAAAAAAAATCACCAAAACTTTACCGAATAAACAGAGATATTTGGGGCATTTCTCAAACCGATTTCGTGCAGAATGTTTCAACTTCGGCCACGGTATTATTAGTGAGTTTGCAAGTAATGTGCACACAGCAGCCATATGCTATTTGATATTGTACTGTTTTTTTTCGGGTGTGTGGCTCTCATCGCTCGTCTATTTTCTTCTCTTGCTCGATTTTTCTTATTTTCGTCTTTTCGTTTGTTCGGGTGTGCTTTTTTTTTCATTTTCGATTTCTTTTATTTTCGATCATCGTCGCTTTTCTCTTGCCTTTGCACCAGATTACACTTCGACTGAAATCATCTCGTATTCGATAAACGAGAATTACATGGATACAGACAAAAGAGATGATGACACACACACCCACACACACAAACACATATACAAGAATGTACTATTCCATTCTTGGAGTTTGACTACACAGAGAAAATACATACGCTGAAGTAGTGAAGATGCGATGAACGATGAACGATGATATTCATTGTGACAGCTTGACTGCGCGTGGAGTGGGATTTTCTGGTTCTAACTATTATATGTGTAACTGAAATAATCTCGCGAACGGCAGAAAACTCTTTCTAAGTATCGTTGCTTCCGTGTTAAATTGAAGTCACTACCCATACCACATCATTCACGGATTTTATTTTTTATTCTCTCACTCGTTCCTTGATATCGATTTACTTTCATTGAGAAGAGATGCGTTTTTTTTTTGTCATTTGCGCATTTATGTGTAAAATAATGTCGCTGCTACTTTTTTTGTTGGTTTACGTGTTGAGATTTTGTAGACGATTATATCGATAACTTAAGTAAGTGGTTCTAATATACATGGAGAAACTCATACGCTCTGCGGATTATGATTTACTTGCCTTTGACACGTTTTTCGTTTACTGTTTGCATCATCGTCTTTCAGTTGATTCGATTCACCATTGTGAATATGATAGGTGTTTCAAACCGAACACAAAAGATTCTATGTTTTATCTGCTTTTTTCTTTGTCATGTCAATATCAAGTAAAGAATTTTATTCGGTACATAGTGTCACACACCTACGTACTTCCACAATGGTACTTTCACATTGTGCTTTTCCATTTGAGAGGAAAAATCCAGATTTTTGCCATTTTCCGACAGTTTTGGAATGCTACTGCTGTTTCTCACATTTTCCCATTTCGATTGTTTGTTCTTCAATTTTCATTCAATGGCTATTTTTTTCTAAGTTCAAACGGTAACCGGAGTTCAATGGACACAACTATAAACAGATGGAAAAAACAAAAATACAAATAGATTTTTGAAAAAAAAAAAAAATCCGACGCTAAATCGAAATAAATAAATTCGGTTATTTTATTTACAGTCAAACAAATAAGCCAAATTGAGTACGGAACGTTGGGTCTATGGCAAATGGAATGTAAGCAAAAGCAATGCTTTCAAAACATGAGCAAAGGCAAACGGTAACGAAAACCTATGTATACGAACAGAAAAACGAAAGAATTTCATTATTATTTCTATGAAAACAGTGGCTATTCGATTGTAGTATCCACATGATTTTTTACACCACATGAATTTTCACGATCAAAATCGTTTTGTTCCGACAGAAAATTATAGCACACACAAGAAAAAAAACGCCGAAATTGCTTTGCTTCGCATTCGGAAATGGAGAAATAATAACGATAACCGTTACGGTAACGGTAATGATATGATGGCACACACTGTGTGTGCCACACAGTGCACAGTGCACACAGATATGCACCTGCTGGATCATTCCACTTAAACAGATTATATAAACAATTCGGTTATTTGCCTTGTACTGATTAATTCGGGACTGAATCTAGTGCGCGACGTAACGAAAATAGACCAACACACAGACAAATGCTCACATACAGCGGATAGTGAGAGTATTGCATAGAATTGGTTAGATGATATGATATGGGCATGCGGACGGATAAATAAACATTCGAAGAATGCCATTGAAAAGCAGACGGTCGTTCAGAATGCATTAGAAAGTGGGTGTTAAGTGAAAAACAGCAAATGAACATTTGGATTTTTATTTTCCATTTTCTCGAGCTCTGCTGCCTTTTTTCACTTCACGCATTCACACTTTACACTTTTCCTTTGGAGAAATGGTATGTACATGTGCGTGTGTATTTTTAAACAACCAAAGCGAAATTGAGGTCTGAACGAATGTGTGCAGGTCGCAAAGGTTCATGGGCGCTATTTAACGAGCATGTTCACACGTTCGAATGTGATTATATTTCACTTGATGATAAATTAAACTGTAATTCCAACTGATTTAATGCAAACAATCACTGCCACACCAGGATTTTCTGTTGACATCATAATCAAATCTGTGCATTTTAAGACTTTAAATCAAACTCAATATTTATGTTTATGCATTTTCACTCACTTCGCACTTTGAGCTCACGCTTTCACACTCTCTCTCTTTCTCTTTTTCTCCATCCCACCTTAACACCAATCAAAATTTAATTAATGTGAGAGATGAAACTGTAAGTTGGATATGAAAATTACACAGATAATTTAGATGTTTGTTGAGAACACAGGAAACTAGGGAACCAGGGAATGCTGGGAAAATATAAATTTATATGTGCGATTGATGATGGGCCCTTGGCACTTGCCAGACCTTACATCCATAAATCACTATAAATGTGCCTGTTTTCTCCGCATTACGCTCAACAGAGGATTTGATGGATTCGATTCTATGGTTCGATTTATTTATTGGTGGAGCTATTTTCCAGCCAAACCCAGTAAACATCGATTTAAATGTTTGCATCTAAATATAAACAAATGCATTAATCCATAAAAGAAGCAGAGCATACGGATTTGATTCTAATCAATTCCAACATCACAAATAAAAGAAAGCAACAGAATTGAATGATTAAACGAATGAAAAATTAATCTTCTGGTGCGAAAATCTAAACTAAACGAATTAACGCAATCAAATAAAAGGTTTTGCTAGGTAAATAAACAGCAATTGAATTATCCAATCATGTGTCAACATTCATTTGCTTCGGTTTCTTTTCATCTTTTTCTTTTTCATTCATTTGGAATGAAAATTGCTGTTTAAAGAAACATCTTTATGAACATAGAATTCAATTTCTGCTTGATGTTTGAACGGAGCTAAATACATAAACTGTCTTCCGTTGGCTTTGTAAAAAGAAACATACGCACACAAATTCAGTTCGCATCATTTAAGTGTTTAGTGAAACATTACCGACAACAACAAATCGAAATGTAAAAGCAAATATAAGAAAAAATAAAAGAAAATTTACAAGAAAAAAAAGAGAGAAAATTCATGATTTTTTCCTTACTTTGGGGAGAAATATAAACACATAAATGCTGAAATGTGTTTACTTAGGCTGTGAAATTCGTTTGGTTTGGTGTGGATCGTGCTCAAAATACTTGGAATTGTGCACGCACCAATCTATGGGGAATCAGGTTGGTTCGCGAACATTCGACAGCGGAATAATAGATATCCGTATATGGTTTTGGTTTTTGCAACGAATTGTTTTCTCACTTATGGACTGAAACTGTAATGTGAGCACATTTTTTTGTGTGTGTATGTGTGTTTGACTCAGTACGCTTTCTATTTCTTTTTCTCATGTGTCATGTGCCAACACAATGGGCTCGAAGGTAGCCAAATGTTTCATGAAAATGGCATCGACAGGCCTTCGAAAAAATCAATGCGTTTTATTATGATGAAGTCAGAGAATGTATTAGCACATAAAAATTTCTTTAGTACGTTCCGAATAACAACACACCAGCCATGTTCGCATTTTCGGTGAAGTCGTTGACAATGGAATGTTATGCTGTGTTGATACATAACAATGCAAGTATGTTCGAAAAAGATTCGTGGTGTTCGCATTCACTTGGTGAATAGAACGGTGCGGTTCGGCTTTTTTGATGGATTTTGCCCACTTCTTTGGTTCTTTCTTTCTTTCTTTCTTTCTTTCTCTCTCTCTCGCTCTTCTCTCTTTTTTTTATTTTGTTCGATCTCCATTGTTATGGAGGCTTTTTCGATTCGAGCACTACATGCCCATGAGTTTCGTATGTCGTTTTTGTGAATGTGTGTAGGAGCGTGTACATGAAGAAGACGAAGTCGAACAGAAATGTGCAATCAGGTCATGGGATATATACATTTTTTATCTGACCATATTTATCATACATTCAAATAAATCGTGCGATTGAATCTCTTCGACATGTAATTCGCATATGAACGCCGTTTTTGGATTGCCTTTTTTTCCTTGTCTTGCTTTGTGTGCCGTTGAGTGTGTATGCGGCCTTTTTTTGGATGCTTTTATCCCCACGCGCATTCATCCCAATGGCTTCAACGCAAACACTCGCACACATAATCTTTTTTCGTGTTCTTCTTCTTTTTTGTTCGGAAACGCGCATTTCGCATCGATTATCATGGAAAATCTACACCACAACAATGGTTTCAGCATTCGATGAGTAATATTTTTATTATCATCGAAAGGGCAGCAAACCAACCAACTGACTCATGACTACTATATCACATACGAAATAGTATTCATGAAATGCATGAAAGAAGAAACTGCAAAAAAAATGGATCGCTTCGACTATCATTTCGTGTTTTGTGGTTTCCTTTTAAAAAGACGAAGGATTGCCGAGTCCTTTTTTTGTGCTCGCCTGAACTGAATTTGTATGCGATTGTCAGCCGGCTAATATTTTTTTTTCAAAAGCGATGATTTGTTTCCGGGAATTTTAGGTTTTTGCACTTAAGGAAACTTCATCTTTTTTTTATTGGAGTCAGCCAGTTTATGTTGTAAATTTTTTTACGATGTAATGCATCATAATATGGCTTTTTACCTGCTTTTTATGAAAGCCACCCCCAAAATGTGATAGATTGTGTTGAAATGAAATACTGCGCGATTCCAATGATAGAATAGAGAAACCTTGCGTTTATAACAAAAAAGATCCATCTATTGATCGTAAGCTATCAACACAAATGCGATTTTTGTACACTCTTGCACATAATCAATGTAGAAAAAGTGTTTTATTCAGCTAAATTGCACCTCCTTATGAGGAGAAGACTTATGAGACTCAGCGTGCCAATTAGTCACAATATTACATTCATTAAAAAGCCGTATGCCTTTTTTCGGTGCCATTTTTCTTCTCCAAATATTTTAGCCTGCTCAGAAGATGCTGGCAACATGCTTCGGAAAACATCAAAGACTAGAATATCTAATCGAAGATTTCATTCACATATGCACGTTTTTGCTTCTATATTGGTGAATTCAGTTATTTGCCATGTAATTTTGTCTGTGTTTTCAAAACCTGCATATTTTGTACAAAGCCAGAGTCAGCGCAATGTAATTGCAATAGAAAAAGAAAAGAATCGTATTTTGGCACCCAAAAAATGTTACACCACTTTTGCAATTGCGATAAAGAATATTCCGATGTATTATAGCTCCTTCGACAATATAGGGCACACATGACATCGCTTGAATCGCAATGAAGAAGAACAGCGAATTGTCCTCTTTTTTTTATTTTGTCGGTTGGCAGCTTCGTCTTAAACTCAAATGTGTCTGCACGGCATTGGCTTTAAAACAAGAAAATTTCCTCCACATGCAGGCACACACACACACACACGACGATGACAAAGATTGGGTGGAAAAACGTGGCAGAAACAAATTTTTCTTTTATATGTGCAAGGAAATAAACATGAAGAGAGAAACACGTGAGAGCAACGCTAGGCGAACGAAATACGAAGAAATGAAAGTGAAGAGAAAAAAACAACGTTTACAATCAAGCATTTTTATTTATGTTCCAAAAGATAAGAGAAATTGTTTTGCGGTTATTCCTATTTTATTTGGAATGAAAAAAAAATGAGTGCACACAAAAAAAAATTCGTACATTTCATTTTCTTTTTGCCATCAAATGTATGATAATATGGCGGCTGCTGCTGTTGCTTCTCTTGCCCTATGCACCGAAACCTTAACCTCCGAACCTCACTTCTCTCGCATCCCGCCATCCAAACGGCAGGCAATATAAAAATGCCATTTTCAATATTTCCATTGCTCGCGAAATGAATTCCATTTCTATCATATTAAATGCGGTATGCGCTAGCAATGACGACAGCAGCGATGGCGGTGAAGTACAAAGCCACGCATTTCATCGTATTCATGCATCCCCGCGAACAAACCCCAAAATATGTAATCATTTTTTAATATTATTATTACAAAATACACAAATTTATTGCATACTTTTTATACTAGATACCTAAATGTCTGTGCACGTGTACACGATTTGATTTGTTCATTCGTTCGTTCGTTTGGCTGGTCATCGCTCGTGTGTTGTTGCTTTTTTTCCCCCTGTTATTTCGCGGTGGTCGCTGATGGCATTCGCACAATGAACAAAGAAAATGGAGAGAAAACATTGCTTTTTGATGTTGCGCAATTTATTTATTGCATTCCATAATCGAAGAGAGCCACCCATGTAATTGCTATTTGCGGCAATAAAATACACGCATAAAATACAGTTTACTACGACGTGAGACAAAAGGTTTCTGTGTTGAGCATCGAAATCGAATCAGTTGAATCGTATCCCACAGAGTTACTGTAGCTAATGTTGGTACCGGTGTTGGTGTTGCTGTGCTCATGAGATACAACAAAAATATCCAATAATGATGGCCGCGTTCACAATGGATTGTAATTAATAATCTGGGAAATTTGCGGAAACTCATTGAAGCCACCGTTTTCTCCGTCATCAAATTGATTTCCCATCATCTAACACATCATTCAGCCCAAAAAAACCGCACGAATGAAGAAACTTTGGCAAATATGAAACGTGAAAAAATAGCGCACATGAAAGCATAAGCATACAGGTACATCCAGAATGAAACCCATACACACACACACACACACACACACTAAATTGATTTCCTGCAATTATTTCCACCGCAAAACATGACGCTAAAATGGAACCCGCGTCACGATAAATTAACTCACTTTTAATTCGCACTGTCGAGTGTAATTAATCTGCTCTAAAATATTGCAATAATCCTAATTGGTATCACGGGGAGTACGAGCATTAGTTGGCATCACTGGATTTGCACATTGCATCCAGATATGTTCTGACGTGAAAGTGGATGAGTGACGTTGTGCGACTCGTTTTTTTTTCTTCTGTCCCCATTCCATGCTGATTTCACACGGCGAAACGATCCAAATTTGATTGCTTTCATTGATGTAGTTGCATTCATTTGCCTGTTCTCGATCGCACGCAAAAGAAAAATCGCTCACAGCATGAGCATTAGTTTTATGTGAACATAAATATTGATTTCTTCCAGAAAATTATGGGAGAAATGAAGACAATTAATTTGCTGCGAGTGTGTTTATCTCTAACTCTTAATGCAACACCGAGAAAGGATAAACTAAATGAATGTCGGATGCTTTTAATTTGTGCGATCCAAATATTGCTACACAGTCGAGCTAGAGGGAGGAAGGCAGCGGGAGTGAGTGAGTGAGTGAGAGAGATGGAGCTACTGCGTGTGACTGCATGCGACGCATAAGCAAGTGCACACTTCAATTGCATACGATGTTAAAGTTGAAGCAGAGCGAAGTTTACTCTTGTGCAAGCTTAAGCAATTTGTCTGCTTAATTTATTTAGTATTTAGAACACGATTACCAAGGGTTTCACTTGAGAAACACATTTCTGATTAACTGCAGCGATGATAAATCATGGTGTTTCGTGAGCAAGACTCTGTCTCTATCTCTGTGTCTCTTTCTCACTCACTCTACTCTCATTCTCTGCCGATTGCTATAATTTGCCCGAGTGCCTTGAAAACTGATGAAGACGATGCGAAAATGCGGAAAATATGGATTCTGCCTTCGGGTTATTAGTTGATGCAAAGGCATTTGAAAATTTATTCAAGTCCTACGAACACTGTGCCAATAAAATCAACGGGCAAAAACATGCCAAGAATATGGCAAAGAGAACATTTCTATTTGAAGTTTGCTTTAAAGTAATTTCCAAACATGAACAGACACATAAACACACAAACTCACACGAGTGCGAGCGAGCGAGTGCATGCGCGCGCGTCATGATTCTCGAAAACCAAGTGGTAAGTTTTATTGAACAAATAACAATAACAAGATTCAATTAAAATTGTGCCAGTCATTGAATCAAAATGCTCAATTCTTAAGGGTGTGGAATATTTGGTGCCGAAAATGTATTCGCATGGAGGGGGGGGCTGTTGCGAATGGTGCTCGTTTCATGTCATTGACTTGAGCCCATTATTCATCGGAAAATCCATCCGAACGAAATAAATTTGTCAATAAAGTAAATAAATTGCATATTGTGTCTATTGCTTATTTTCATGCCATTGACACGCTGTGTGAATATTATTATTTGCCATTTAGCTATGATTGCCCGTGTTTGCTTCGCTGTGTACACTGTACACTGTACACTCTGTGAGAGTTATGCGGATGTAGTACATGGTGTAAGCGTCGCAATCAAGTGGCAGATTAGCTATAATCTTGTTATGTTTGCACGAATTGAAGCGCATCATAACGTGGAATCGATGGGGATGAGGCGGATTTGGAAGGAGGCGATGCAGGAGAATATCGTCCGTCTTTCACATCGAGAAGGCTCAAAGCGAAGCAAAGTAAAGGAAAAATTATCCTTTTGAATGATCAAATAAAATGTTTGCACATGACAGTAGCAACAAAAGCGAGTTAAAACGAACGAACAAGAAAAAAATAAAATATAAAAGCGACAGCAAATTCTTGTGTTTTTTGTTTCTCTTCTCCAGTGTATAAAAATGAGCGCGCTCAAATAAATAGATTCGGTTATAAAACAACGTTTACATAATAACATATAAACCAATAATCGTGAATGGCATGAATTCCTATTTAACGACTATTTTATGTGGTGCATGTTTGTTTGTCATCGTGCTCTCCATCTTTCGTCTTTGCTTCACTGCAAAATTGCCAGTCATCCCCTTTCTCGGTTTTTATTTTGTTGCACGACCACTCACTCACTCACTCACTCGTTTGGGTTTCAATCCTTTCTTCGTCCCTCCACTCATTTTTTTTCTGGGCTTTGCCGTCTTTGCCATTCAACATGCCATCGAGAGAGCTGAGCTTCAATCTGCTTCCCCAAAGAGAAACTTTTGGGCAAAGTGCCAACTCTGCACTTTAAATATTTATAGAATAGCAATTTATGTTATCGCTTGATTTTCAAATGCGCGCACGCTCACACACACACTCGCAAACATTCATGCGCTTGAGAATTGTCTTATTTCCGGGTTATTTTTCCTGTTCATTTTATGCATCATTCGCAGCCACTTTTCATCCATTTCCAAAAACTGATGATTTTGATCTTGTGTGTGCATTCACAATTTACTTTTGTACTGCATCAATCGGTGTTTGTTGTTGCTTTTTTTATTTTTTTTGGCTGCTACTGTGTTCAAATCAATTGATTGTTCGTTTTTGGCAAAAGATTCCGTGGAATTTTACAGCAGTCAAATTTTCATCGTTTTTTTTTTTCTTTCTTTTTGTTGCTGCCTAATTTCATCGCATTTTGAAGAGAGAGCCTCACTTGACATAAACCTCTACCGAAATAGAAGTAGTTTTTTTTCTAGTCGTTGTTGTTGGTTGTGGTGGTGGAAAGGGGTTTTTGTTTGAAGTACCATTGAGGAGCGAAAATCGACCGTTTCGGAAGCGTAAAACAACAAAATATATTTCCCCTCATACATTCAACAAACAAAAACCTATTTTCGTCAGCCAAAATGCTCATATATGCATTATGATTGGGCTGGATGAAAAAACATGGGTGTCAAGTCAATAGGAAACTGTGTGCATACGTGTGAGTTTTGGCTCCATCCATGAAGCTGTCACTTAAATTTAAACTTTGCCCGCACTCGATTTATACCCTCCACATCCGAGCAATGTTAATAATTCGTTTGCCAACCGGTTACTTCGAGCTTTGATACACCACATTTGCCGCACAGTAGCGATGTATATATGTATACATATAATTAATAACTAATGGCTGGTTACGTTTCATAGCCGAAATAATAATGGTTTCTTTGTTCGCAAAGCGCGGAGGATGAGAGGATGTGCTATTAATTGACATTTACTTGGCTTTTCAAAGCAGATGAAACATTTTACCAAATAAATCCATATTTACCAAACACATTATTTCTTGAAGACAGCAGTATTATTATTATTCCAAAAACCGTAGCCGTATTTCCACAATTGCAACAGTGCAATGTCACACCGTACCGAACATGCGTTTGCAAGTTGAACAAAACATTTCAGATTACAGCATAATTTAACAACGTCACGTTATTATTAGTTTCAAACAAATTAAGACTCTTCATCAGTAGTTTCATTAAACACACCATGGGGTGCATGTTTATTGTACTACATTGAGTTTTATCAAATGATTTTATTAAAACAATTTATAAGCTTTTGTTTCGAAAACACTTTGAAATGTTTGAAGCATTCAATATTAATCGGTTAAAATTTATAAAATTTAAATCACCAAGTTTCCGACAACATTCATGCATATCATGAAGAGCGTTGCTCTGTGTTTTTCAACTTCAATGAATAATGAACATATTTTATCAATGTGAGCATATTCGCTGTGATCAGATTGCAAACACAAACCTCATGATGCAACTTGCAATACAATTATATACTAATTTAACTGAATGAAATATGCAGTTACATAAGATTTAACATGTGTAGTTTCTAATGAAAATCCAATTTCAAATGTGATTTAATTTGGTTTTTCAATCAACGTACGAAGCCTATGCTATGTGCAAGAAACGAACGGAATACATGAAATGGAATGGTGGTATAATGACATTTCAAGAACTTGAAACCTATTAAATACAATCCATCGATGGACATTCAAACGAACTGAATTGAAATTATATTTGGATGATTACTTTCTGTTTGGTCTGACCACAGTTAAACAATTTGCCCATGTAAATTGATGTTTGGACACCTAAAACAAGGGGTTCGTACACATGGGAATTCGGTTGAAAAGGTTATTTCCAACGCTGTCCATGTACTTCTATCTGTTGATAGAGCACTAGTGCACTGACATAGACATGTCAAATTGTATTCTTACTAAATTTCCTGAATCCGCAAAGATAAGGACTCTTGTGGGTTAAATGAAAATTTCATGGTTCAGAATTTTGCGCTCCATTGAGTTTTTTTACAACAAAAAAAAGGCCTGGACACAAAAAAATGGAAACGTTCACATACTCAGGTTCATATCCTATTACCAATGTTTAAATATCACGTGAATTCTGGATATGAATAAAGCTCTCATCAAGTAAATATCAGTTATTTTGTCTAATTAAAAACATTTGGTTGAGGTTAGTTCAATTTTGCCAAAATCAAATTAAATTTACCAATTTGAATGCGTCTCATGATTTTCATTGATCACCCAAACAATACAGTAAACTATTGTAATGATGGTAGTATACAATTACTGCTCCGAATAAAACAAAAATAATTATAACGTATACTGTAACGTATACTGTGTTGGATATTTTTAGCTGAATCTGTACATAGGCAACGCATTTGTTCAAAAGCCGTTTTCTAATTGGATCACGATGCGTTTGTTGTGTATTTTAGCTTCACGTTCTATTCAAATCGAGAATATTTATTTGAAAATCGTACAGAAATGTGAATGCTAGAACAAAATACAATATTTGCTCTGAAATAAAAATGTTTCAGAACGGTTTCGAAATGTTTCAGAACAGTCAGTAAAAAAAGTGTTCGGCCAATTGTTTTTTTTTTTTGAACTAAAATTGATTTTTTTGACAAAATTATGACATGTAGCTCAAAAATTTCATCTCCATTGGAAGGATCAAGAAATTTTATTATAGAAATATGTGTATTCAACAAATTTCATAGAAGCATATTATTGTTATTTCCAAAAAAATAGGGTCAAAAAAGTATTCGGCCATCCATACAAAAGATCGTTTCTATCAAGCAATTACAATGAAATTTGTTGAATACACATATTTCGATAATAAAATTACTTGATCCATTCTCTTGTGTGAACTAAAGTGACCTAAAGTCTCTTAAAAAAAACTCCCTAGTTCAAGCGATTTAAGGTTCGGTGGAACTAAAAAAGGGGGAAAATGGAACAAATTCCAACATTTTCGGCCAATCTTGAGGCCATATGATTACTGGGCTGTAATTTTCAATATTGGAATTTTTTTTAATTTTTGGAATAGGCATTGTCAAGCATTGTATGTTTATAATGTTGTAATAATCATTGTACAAATCCAAAATGTTTCGTGTATTCAAAATATTAGGTACTAAATGAAGACCAATACCAACATCGAGTTGAATGTAGGTTTTTGGATTTGACAAAGAGGTGAAAAAAGGGATTCTTAAATAAATTACGTATACCATTAGACCGTTAGATAATGTTTCACCGTTAGATAATGCATTCAGGTATTTTCGGTGTTAAACAACAAATGACACATTTATTTGGACGTTTTTTTGACATCTTCAAAACAATCGTTTCACGTTGTCCATTGTCCCATTGTCAGTCATTAATTGAACTACTGTTCGATTAAACAAAAAAAGATACCGAAAGAGATACGTTGTCTAAGCCATTTTATCTCTTGTTGTTTTGTGAATTTATTACATTTTTCTTTTTATATTCGATTGAATGCGATAGCGTGTTTCATATTCATTGAATTTTGTTGTTCGCACCATTCTCTCTGGTGGATCGCTTTCATTTGCTTTTCACGTGTTCCATTGTGTTTTTGATATAAATTTATGTTAATGACTTATTTAATTAGTATACAGATAGAAATTAATCACACTGAAATGATGAAATAATATTTGCATTTCCTAACTACCCTATAGCCACTGATGTTGTGTCTTGTTCTTGACATAAAATGTCCCCATTATGTACATTATCGATCGAGTCGTGTGCTTCTCGTGCTGAAATTTATTGATGTGACACAAAGCTGACAAACCAGTTAAAATTCCAACAACACACACATTTTACAAACGCCTTTTCATAAAATATATAACAACTTGTTCCGCCACTTATTGGGTGCACGCTGACAAAATGTTGGAAAATCGCTTTTGAAAAGTTTTAATCTTTTATCAGGAAAAATCATAATTTATACTTCAAACAGTCTGAAGTGCGGCTTATGCTAAAAAAAGGCGATATTTAACGGGAAGAAAAAGAATGTAAAGCGATTATCAAAATCTTTTGTAGCGTTGACATCAAATAAACACAAGGATTAACATCAAGAAGAGAAGCATTGTAGCGGGCGTTGTGAATGGATGGTGTTTAACATCGCACGAACAACGGTCGCATGTGTTTGATTTGTATACGCTTTTGTTCGGTTTTAACATTTTATTATTGTAACTTTATTGGGCGTAGGCTCATCATCAAAAATTATATATAATGCGAAAGTGTAGTACAAGCAAATAGTCTATATATGTCATGTCATGCACACGTTTATTTTAAGCGACAAGCATGTCATTGGACATATTTTCACCATTTATACGTATCAATAATCGTAAATAATCAACTGTAATGAAGCGTCATGGAATAAAAAATGATATCTACAATAAAAAGAAGCAAATGATTTGCGAATGATTCGCAGAAGAATCAAAAGTATGTCGCAGTTTAAAAAAAAACCTATAGGTTTTGGCAATTTGTGAAAAAGAGAGGGAGAAAAAAAATGCTGTATCAAATCGAATTGATAACAGATTGTAGACGATTTATCAAATTCGATTCGAAAAAAAAAAACAGCAAAAACATGGTGTCGATTTGAAGGATGAAATCACTTTATAAAGCTGTGGATCATCCTTGAAATTGAGACTAAGCCATTGTTTGGAGGCAAAAAACCATTCAGCCTTCTTCACTTGAGAAGAGTGGACGAGATGCTCCAAGTCAGTTTAAATTGAGTATTTGAATAATCCCTTCAAAGATACCACTTCAAAGAAACCTACGCCTCTTACATCCATCGAAAAGTGCCGAATATTGTTGTAATCTACTCCCTCTATAAATACAAAATCATGAGAATCGAGAGCAACCCATGTGCAAATTCCAAGGCGATTCAACAATTGACCTGAGCCATCATTACTACAAGTAATGAGACAGTTCAAGCTCGTGCTGGTGTTGAGAAATGTATTCTAAATATAGCTAACAAGTACAGACTCCGTACAACAAAGTACATCTGAAGCATGATAAAACCAAACATTTGAAATGAGCACTGTTGTTCGTCACCATCATTGTTATGTTCCATAGTCATAACAATTTCACAAAGATTTCAGATTCTCTTTTTTCTCTCTGTTTTTGCCATAGAACAATCAAAACTATAGGATCTTTGGTAAAGTGAGGGAAATTGTGTGTGTGTGTGTGTGTGTATTTGAAAGTCCATGGTGTTTGTCCAACAGAATGTAAAATTGTGTGAGGTAAATACCCAAGTGAGTAAGGATAGACATTGTCTTAACGATTCACGTAAAACGGCAGAAGTAGCAAGAGAAAGGGATGGACAAGTGTGAATTATTCTCCAATGTGCATGTTTGACACATCGCCACCAAGCGCTTTCACACAAACACAAACACACACACACAGAGAGTGAGAGAGAAGATAGCACGACATTGAAATATTATATTATCCTCTGTTTTAATTCACTGAGGTTCTGAAGCTACAATGCCACAGCAACGAAAATTCAAACTGTCGGAATAATGTTATCTCAACAAAGCATCACACATTCAGAACAATGGTAACGTCTTCAAAGAGTCAGAATATTAACCAACAGTAGGGCCACTGACATTTTCCCAAGCAACGGCAAAAACTCACTGGCAAAACTAAAATGTGATGTCGCCTCATGTTGATATGCATCCGTATAAAATTCGTTTGCTATGATGTTGGATTTCATATCTTAAACCGGAGATCTCATTCCATTCTAATTCCGGTACATTTCATTTACAACTTTGATACATAAGCGATGATTTTCGAAATGTGGCAGTGATGTTGGTCTGTTGGTCTACGGAACATTTGAAACGATAACATATCTCGACCAACGCCAACTATTTATATTTTGGTGTGTAGTTTTGTGGTTGATTTTCAGCATTTTTTGTTTCTTGCTCCATTGGTTTGGCTTTTTATTTTTGGTTTCATCTATGCAGCCGAATTGACACCAGCAGCATTCTCTGCAGCAATCATTTACACAGTCGTCACTTCTTTTTATCAAGCAATATGAAAAGTATAACCGGAACTGCATTTTACATTTTATTTGGCCTATTAACACCGACCGTCATCGTCACTTCGAGTGAACTTCCTTTTGAAATGACCAAATATAAATTGAGCTCATCATTTGGACTGCGGCAATGTTTCGTTGCTCATTTTATGGTTTAAATTGTAAATTGAGCGAGGTTTTCGTTGTTCACTATAAAATTAGTTTCCAATCGATTGTGCTTGTTTTGCATGTGTATGTGTGTATGTGAACGATCGAAATCCTTTTGCTATCGCTGGCAAAAAATCTGTCGCCAAAAGTGGAATAAACTTTTATTTTCTGCCTGGTAAAATCGAAAACAAGTCACTGTACGAATAAATAATGATGCGTTGGATCTTCAATAGAATCTCAAACTACGAGCGAATGGTAAAATCGATGGGCAAACAATATACAGCGCACAAACGAAATATCGTTTCGAAACGGAGATGAGATGAGATGGAAAAATGGGGAGATCGCATTGTTAAATGGAATTTTCACTCGTCAACTTACATGCATACAATTTTGGGTATTGTGACAAAACCGTTGAATGTAATTGCATTTCTGTCTCATTTGCTATTCTCTGCCACTCATGTTCATGTGTTTTGTTGTTTATTTACATTTTTTTTTGGTGTTTTGGCACAAAAACCACGGCACCAGAGAAGTTCAACGTACATCACTTTTGCTCTTTTGCTCCTTTTTGCATTCACCATGACTTGTTGTTCTTGTGACATTTCCACGGAAAATGGCGACTACTTTTGTTTGGTATTCGGTTTAGAATTTCGCGAAATCGGGTCTCATTTGAACGGGTGATGTGAGCATGATATCACCATTTTCACTACACGAATGAACTCGATGCGCTCAATTACAACATTTTTGTCGCTTCGCAAGGAAGAGCAAGAAAAAAAACGTGCTCGTTTTTGTGTTTGTGTGTGAAACCTTTGGAATGTGAACGGAATTGGTGTATGTAAGTTAAGGGCAAAAAAAAACAATGCAAGCGAAGTAACAGCAGCGAGATAGAATGGGCGAGAAAAAAAATGACAAAGACATAACAACCGCACGATATTTTAACGACTACAATGAATCGGTGAACCAAACAAAATGCCAAAGTGCATGTGTTGCATGCACATGCACATGCTTGTAATTGCACCGAAAGCGATACCAACACGACAGCCGCCCCATTGAAAATAAGTCAAGCACTCGTAAGCGCAAAGTGTGTGACTAATGAAACATATTATTTCCTGTTGGAGCAACGACAAATTTCCCAAAGCAAATTCCATGTCGTAGTTGCATTTTCTTTTGGCATTTTTTGTTATTTCTCGTTTTGTTTGCTTTGCTGTGCTTGACGATGAGAAAACATTGGCATTTCACTGTGTTGTTGCTTCTTACTTTTGTCGGTTGGATGAAAAAAAGGCATTCTGTGTGTGTGTGTGTGTGCTGTGTTTTGTTTTGTGGTGAGTTTGTTCCCCTGCAGGTCATGATGATTGTGACGCGCTCGAATTTCAAATAAAAAGTTGTAAACTTTTCTTTTTTGAGTCCGAATGCGAAAAAACAACACAATGCGACAATTGACGGAGTAGAAAGTCCAATGAGCAAGAGAGTGGGAAAAAGGCAACAGCGGAAAAATTGACATGAGCAAAAGTTTTTCATTTTTTTTTTTGTGCTGTAGAGCTCGTTTACAATGTCACAAACAATTCCAAACGGGGCACTTTTCGCGTTTTTATTAATTCGATGGAATTTTCGCTTTCTTCGTCAGCACCTTGAGGAGTTCGCAAGAAGAAGAGAGAGAAAAGAAGTCACAAAGTGAAATTAATGGCATTTTAGTGGCAATGAGAAAAGAAGTAGAAAAAAAAACAGTTGCAATCGATAGTCTCGTGAAATCTTTGTAAAGTCCATTAAGGAAAAATGCTGGTTTCGTTTATGAATCCATTAGAATGATAAATGCGTCAAATGAAACCGAATCAATTGTCGTGGACGTGTATGTGTTTGCAAGCACGACAAGTGCGTCGATACCATCCAACAACAATACACAGTTGTGAAAGTAGAAAATGGCATTTGTGTGATAATTTAGTATCTTAATTGGTGTTTCACTTACATTTATTTCGTTGTTTTAATGGGACACAGTATTGCCTATGGCACTCATATTCCCATTGTTGTGCTATGAAAGCGCCTATCGAATGCTAGACGAGCGCGCGCGTCACATCTATTCACATTCCATTTAAATGGATAATAATAATGATGAACAATACGCCAGCCGCACTTCATTTGCACATATAGAACATTAATTTACGTTTTTTGAAGGCGCAAAAGAAGTGAGAAATGAAAAGAAGAGAAGAGTGAGAGAGAGAGAGAGAGAGAAAACCATGTTTAAGTCATACATTGAATAAAATTAGATCGAGCGATGTTCATTTCATGTGTTTGAATGAAATTTAGCGGTAACATTGATGTGTGATAATATGAGCTTTCTGCTCGTCGATGCCGGAAACTGAGCTGAATGAACGAGCGAATGAGTAAGAATGTAAACTGGATTCAAGCAACGGAATAAATGGAATAAGCTATTTTTCTATAGCTACGCACTCATATCGTGTGCAAACACGAGGGAAACATTCCTGCAAAACTGTCGACTAAATACAATTTCATTCGCGTCATCTCCACTGCTCCACAATACTAATAATAAGCGTATGGGGAGAAGGAGCAAGAGCAAAAGAAAAAAAAGAACGAACGATAGAAAACTTGATACTTTGTTATTATATCTTAATAATCCGCCTACTTAAGCTAATATTATCAACCGTCTTTCCATTATGTTGAGCATCTCAATTGAGTTTCATTCCCTCAATGCTGTTCGGCTTCTTTTTTTCTCTTTTGACTGTTGTTCGATAAAAAGAAACGTAGTTACGCATCTTTTTCGAGGGAGAGAGGAAAAAAAAGAAGCTTATTTCCAAAGTGGATGCGAAAACGTTACGAAAAATAATATTTACATATTTCGTTAATTTTCGTTGGTCTCACGCTTTAATGTCGTTGGCTACGTTTTGTACAAAATAGAACTTTTATTCAACATCTTCTTGCGGCTTTTTGCTTTTATTTCATTTCTCTGTATTCGTGTGTGTGTGTGTGTGTGTTTTCTAGTGTATTTTAATGGTTTTTGCACGAAATATAACGTGCTTGCTTCGTTCCATCGATAATAATACAGTCTTTCGTATTATCTTCATCCAAAAAGCTTTTTTTTCTGTTCTTTTCTGTTTTGCCATTGCCATCGCCATCGTCTTGAACCCCCCCTAGCTCGAGCCGTGCTCACTATTCATTTTCAACGTACAAATATTTTCCTTTTTTCATATTTTTTTTCTTTATTTGGCCCGTTTTATATTCGGTTTAACTTCAATTTAATATGACACATTATAATAGTCATAGCCATAACAATAACGACGAGAATAATCATCGTTGATAAAATGGAACCAAAGAAAATGAAACGAACGGTCGTCGAGAATTGAGTGGTTCCTTGAATATTATCACACCAGGCATGAGATCGAGCATTTGGAATTCAAATATTTGTGTCGAACTGTTGTCACGACATGCCTCGCGAATACATGATCTCGACTTTGTCTTTTGGCATCCAAGCGACGACAACGACGACGAAGGTGATGGCTACGACAACAACAAAAACGAACGGCAGACATGAAGAAAATATGGTGCACAAGCAAGGAGAGAAAAAAAATTGGTAATCATAGCTGAGTGTTGCCTGAAGAATTGACAGGGGCACAAACATAAAAAAATAGTCATAGGGACAGAGAGAGAGAGAGAGAGAGAGAAAGAGAGAGATAGAAAAAAGTGAGCACATTCCTATATCAAACAATCATAGAACAAAGGCCAACGAAGGCCAACAAAAGAAAGTTAAATTGACGGCACGCAAGCACAGCAACATTGTGTAAAAACTGCTAAAAACACTCACACACACAAGAGAAACGAGTGAAAGAGAGCAACAATGAAACCGACCGGGAAAAATATGAGAAATCATCGAAATATGTTACTGTATTGCTTGATCTCTATTGAACAAGAGTACAAAAAATGTGCGCACTCACTACTGTATACGCCCATTTTGTTGGCTTCGAGCGACGACAGAACAACGGAATGAAATTGACATTGCAACGGTAATAAGCTACGGTTACCGCTGATGTTGTCTCAGTTTTCATTGGACGATTTCAATGATTTGGAATACTGTTGAAATGTGAATGGACAGGAAAGAAAAAAAAATTGATACACAAATTGCGGAATTCAACTAAAAATATGAAATTTTCCGGAGATGTGACCAAAAGATATATAAAAAGTGACATCAAAAAGTTGTGGAATTGAAACATGAATCGATCGAGCAGAGAAACCAGTTGTTATTTCATTTCTCCCAATTTTGTTTTTGTCTCACTGTCAAATTCTTGAATCACAACAGTTTCTTTTTCAATTTTTTGTTCTCTCCTTCTGTAACAAAACACTTCCGGTATTTTCTTGGCAAGAATTTGATGCAGTGCAAAAGAAACTTTCGGAAAACGTATATCATAAATCAAAAATTGAATTAGAAATGGTGTCGAAATGACACGAATCCTAATTAAAACGATTGAAGTAAATCGCGCCCGAGCAATTTTCATTGGAATTTAATTTTGACCTCTTAAACTCACTTTCGCACCAATGTCACCAATGGTGACAACACATTTCATATCTTCAGCATTCTTTGTGAATCGAACATTTGGATTTTTGCTTTCGGCATAGTATTTGTTCTCTTATTTGGTGTCTGTTGGTGCGCTTGTTGCTGCTATGCTGTCTCTCATCAACTTGTAGATTGTTTGGGAGCGAAACGAACACCAAACGAACAGCTGGGAATAAAAAGTGCGCAGCAATCATTAAAATGTGAAGCGAAATGTTGATAAATTTGATATTTTAAATTAGATCCGAATGGAAATTGACAGTCGTTAACTTTTTTATGGTGCAAGTTGTGCTATCAATTTTATTGGAATTTAATTTCAATCGTTTTGTGATGGAATTGCTTTTGCCCTCATCATTATCCTTTATGATTATATTTTCTTTTTTCGTGATTGTTCGGAACGCTTCGGTAAATCGTCTCATCATCTTAACATCCATCAGCACATTTAATTCGTTGTTCCATGCAATTTTGTATGCTGAATGAAAAACGCTTCCATCGATTTCAATTTTAAATTAAATGAACAGAGAAGTGCAGACAATGTCTTTGAATGCATATGCCATATCTTATTGTTTTCCATCTCTTTCTATTGATGTCTTTTCTTTTGTGTTTCTCTCTGTCGCTTCCATTGCGATTGCTTTAACAATTCGCCTGTCAATTCATTCCTTTGTCAGATGAATTGTTTTGTGTGTGTGTGCATTACACGAGGATTTTGTGACACAAGCAAACAGAACAAGCAGTGTGCCCGCATTTTCTCATTTCACACAGTAAAACTTCTCAAGGAAGAGAATAATGCAGCCAAGTGCTGCATCCACAATGGATTAAAAACAGACAAACTGACTTTAACGAAGTATTTTCTCTACATGATATATTTAATTTACAAGATTGCCAGTGCACTCAAGCGAATGAAAAGCGCACCATTTCATATTGACTGGCTCAAAAAAGCTCCGATTCACCAACATCCAACAAGACACTACCAATTTAAACACAACCGGAAAGCGACTTTCTTTCTAGATTTATAACCTATATTATTTTAAAATCGTAATCCTTTGATGCCGAGTGCTTGGTTTATGCCCCTGGAAAATGGATGAAATATGAAATTAATATGGCATGCAATTGGAATACTATAGAAATTTCTATGGATTCCATTATTTTCTGTTCTATTTCCTCTCCTCTCTCTCGCTCTCTCGCTCTCACTCTGTTATCTTTTTTGTCCTCTTCTTTTTTGGTTGGCTCTTGTCTTCATCGCTCACCCAGGTCCTATTACACAGATGAACAATCAGAAACAAACGACAAAGACTGAAAGACAAATCATAAATTCCACAAATTGGAGAAAGAGAACAAGAGACACAAAAAAAACACCAGCGAACTTACAACCAAAGAGCTGATGGCAGTCTTTCTAAACTTAAAAACAGCACGCCAACTTTGCCGACACACAGAAAAACTTTTCTACTCAAGGTAGAATGCGAATATTGCACTTTTTTGTGAATGCACACACACACAAAAAAATGTACTTGCAATTCCACTATGGCTACGATGTTTACCAGTTTGATAACGAAGCAACCCATTACAATTATTACTTTGTATTTGTGGCTAGCAACAGAAAATGAAAACAATAAAATACTTCGGTGGAAACCAAAAAAAAAATGAAACCACATTTCTACATCTTATCAAATGAATTTATGGCAAAGAAAACTATTATTGCAAATAATTGCAAGGTTTGTTCATTTGAGCATAATAAAGTATCGTTAAGTTCAACCGCAGGCAATTGGCTTTTCTCGTGAATTTGTGCACCTCATCATAACGAAGCGAAAAGTCTATCATATTGCATTTTGAGGATTACGTTAATCAACTTATGATTCTTTTACGTAAATATCAATTTGAAGAGATGCCTTGTGTTCGTGCTTCAATGATTTCTTAAAATTCAATATTTTTCGACTAATATTTATTTAAATCAATTATATTCGTTGGCAACCAGATAAGCTGTATTACGATATCCAATTAGCATTGACCATCTCGAGACCATTTTCGTTGGCAAGACAACTGATTAAAGTACAACATAACCTATCTTGAGTGCTCTTCTGCTTATCTATTCAAAAATTGAAAACGGACTCAAAATCAATCGAGTGGCATTAGCTTTAGAAATCAATTTCGATGTGAAATAATGAATTTGTGTGGGATCAACTGGAAAATAAATTTTAATTGGACCTACATCATGTCATGTATTTATGTGCTAAGATACACTAACTACTTCCTACATTATTTTGAGAAAGAAATTATTATTATTTTTTGTTTTTTTTTGGGGTTTGTCGACATAATTTGAACGGCATGATAGCATGTAGTAAAATTTCATGAGTTCTTACTAACGACCGTAATTTTTCTTCTTTCATGCGGATATGTTTGGCTTTTTATTTTTCACCGGCAAAAGCTACACACGCAGAGCATTCAATGTGCTCCCCATTTGTGGGTCACAAGTAACCAGTTGGCTCTCTGTATGAAATCAACAAATTTCTTGAAGCGAACTTTTTGGCACAAAAAAATACACACACACACACACACACAAACAACATAAAAACAAGTAAAAAAAGACCATGGATGTTATTATTCCATTTGCCGAAATCCCATTTCCGTTTGACCGCTTTTAGACACATAAACACAAGCACACATACAAAGCGCTGACACCATTCTTGTCGCTTGATTCTTCGATTCGAAAACTTAATAAGCGCTGATACGCTATCACCATTTTGGCTTTGGTCCACTTCTTTGCCCCAAACCAAAGGCACCATACAATCACATGCAATCACATGGAAGGAGCTGTCCCTCTCGCTTATTATTGTATTAAGTAAGTTGTTCAGTTAAATATTTATTATGGCTTCATCCCTGTGTTCGCATCGTTGTATGTTCGATGTTCGCGTTATCTGACTCGTGGACCCGTTTTTCGTTTATGCTCTTTCAGCGGTTGTGACTTTTTCATTTTTCCACTTGATATCTTCATTTCGATCGCTTATGTATTCGCTTATTTTCGGTTGATGTTGTGAATAAATTTTCCCATTTTGGTTTGTTCAGCGCATACACACACACCGTGTGATTCGTTGCGTATTATTTGACACGAAAATGTTGTTTCGTTTCAACCGAAAAACCGGCATTCATACAGTCTTTTCTTTCACGGCACTGAACCGATTCTAAAAGCCAAACATTTACCGACTTTAAACATTTTTTGTTTTTTCATTCGAGTAATTCGTGACAGAGGAACGCAGAGAAAGAGATTGCTGTGGGAGTGCGCGCGTGGAAAAATGGTGCCAAGTGAAAAAGAGCAGCTGTAAAAGCGGAAGAAATGTAACAGACGTGCATAATTTTACCCGTTTGTCGGCTGCTGGCAATGGCATGCCGCCCTTACGCCGCATATATCATTCGGCAACAAAACGGCAAAATGGTAAAAGGCAAAAGAAACTGTGCGAAAAGATAAAAACTCACACAACATTCGCATTAAACGTGGCTATTTTGTTGCTACTAATTTTCACATCCGAGCCGACCGACTAACCAACCGACAGAATATCTTTCGCTGTGTGTGTGTATCTCCTCCCGCTCTCAAATACAACGACCTCAATGGAAAATTTATTTCATTTTCATTCGCTTTTGGCTTTGTGTCTTGTGCGCTTTGCGAGAGTGCTAAACATTATTGCTTTTGCCATTGAAATCGGGGATAAGAGATGCAAAATGGTGAATAACGGAGCAAGCCACATATTTTATCCTCTTAAAAATGTTAACGAGTGCGAAAGCCGTCTTTGTAAATTTAATATCAACATGATATCAATAAATTCATGCTTTGTACTGCTGGTCGAAACCCCAAAAATCGCCCGTTGGCGAATACAGCCACAATAAATTTTCTAAATTCCTTTGAACGCCTTGAATCTTTTTTTTCCCGCGGATTCTCATCTTCTTCTTCTTTTTGTATTTCAGTGCCTTGTTTTTGTTGTATATTTTAAGGTATTTGCTTTTCGTATCTTTTTATAGAGAATCCTAATTTTCATTTTCATTAATCCGATAATTGCAGGCAAATCTGGAGCGCGATTAAGTCAAACGCAGTTGTAACACAAACTGTAGCCGATTAATGCCATCGCCGAAGAATTCCAACGAATTCACTTCAATTATCTAGTTCATTTGAAAAGGTAAGTTATAAGAACCTTTTCTAATGACTTTGATTTTGTATCGAATTTTTTTTTTTTCGCTCGAAAAAATACCAATTCCATTGAGCGGAAATTTTCAAAGTTGCTAAAAGAGATTTGAAATTCTGCCATGAAAGTGGCGAAAAAGAAATTACGAACCGGTTTTATGCTTATTTCGCAAACTTTAAATATTGACATGAGATAATACGACAAATGTCGTCTACGAAGATGCCCGAAACGAGTTCAACACGTGCAAGAGCGGGATCGAAAACGATGGAGATTGTTTTCTGCTGCGTGCTATGTTAGTTTGTTGGTTGGTTGCATGCATGCGATGCGTTGCCGTAGGTAATCAGTAGCGATGATGACATAATATTGAATTAGGATGAGGATGCAAAAAATGCGACTCCAACAAAGGATTTGATAACATTGTACGGAAATAGTTTGGCTTTTGTGTGCCGAACAACAAAGTGCATGTGCATGCACCAATCTGGTGCACGGAAGTATCAAAGCGTCTGTCGTTCATTCTCAGTCTCTCACTCTGGGGTGTATTGCTCCGTGTGTCGTTTGTCTTGCTTCAACTTTCACAATTCAGTGTAACTAACGACAAAGTTAGCGTATGTAATGTGCACACGGATCCAAATGCAGTTTTGACTTCCTCTTTTCTTTACTTTTTCTCCAAAGAATGTGCAACGACGATAATTCGTGTGTTTGTGCTGCTTTTGCCTTTAATCGTATCGGCTGCTTGTTTGGCATCTCTAAGCATCTTAACGTGTACATGTGTGTGTGAGTGTGTGTGTTTGTGAGAGAATGCTAGCAAACATATTTCTTGTTAAAATAAATTCAATAAATTTTCCATTTTCTTTGAATGATCCGGGGACAAAAGAAGCGAAAATCGAAAAAGAATTGAACTTGAAGTGTATGGTGAGCGAGAGAGGGAGAGAGTGAGAGAGAGAGAGAGAGAGAAGGAGATATTGATATAGAAAGGGAATAGTGTGCACAAGCAGCAACAAACATGTTGCAAGCGAAGCGTGGCGAAACGGGGCAAAGTGGTTTTGCCATTTTTTCGAATAGAGAAAAAAAATGTCCCAAAATGAAATCCGAAATTGAGTTGAATCGCATGCAATCACTTTGAAGACTTGCTTCTGCTCATTCTTCTTTTTTCCTCTCCACTGGTGTTTATGTGTTCGAGGCGCTTCGTCTTTCACTCATACGAACGTGTTTATTTCAGATTGAAATTTACCTTTGTTAGCAGATTTTTGTGACTGCGCACAGCTGAGCCAATAAAGTGTCTCTTTATGTTCGGGGGTAAAATATCGTGATGCATTTGCTGGATACGTCAGCAGCACATAAAAGTAATCGAAATGAAATTAAATAAATAAAATAGATGACAACATATTGTTACTCATTCGATTGGGAAATTTGCGAAAAAAAGCTTATTTTCGGTCTACATTTTCAGTCATCATTTGGAATAGTTTATTTTCCCATTTGGACAAGCGATGTGCAACCAAAGCGAATAAAATTATATTCATTCGCTATTAAGGAAGAAAATTGTTTTGAATCATCATCAGCCAGAGATTTTTTTTCGCTCCGTCTCGCTTTCCCTTCAACTATCGCTGTTGCATTGTGCTGAATGCAAATGAACACACAAAACTTAGCTCATTTGCCAACGAATTCGAATGCGAAAATTTTCCATAATTTCAATTCCATTTGTACAAGGATTTTCAATAGTTAACTATGCATTAAATAAATATGCATACAGATAGGGAGCGCGAGCGCGTGTCTTCCACCTCACTGGCGGACGCGCATTCAATTATGAGTTGACAGCGAATTTACTCCTTTTGTCATTTAATATGCTTAAAATTTTCGTCTATTTTGTCTACTTGTCGTCAGCCACCGATGTTTCCTTCGTTTGAGTATTTTAAGCAAACGTTCTTGTCCGCCCGCCAGCATTCGGTGCGTCAGAGCCAACAAGCGTCACCAATGTGAATCCATTTTCCTTATTTACGTCATTTGCATTCTACAATAACTAATGATGAAAAAGCACTCGACAAAGATGCTGCCGAACATACACTAACAGCGACAAATACCAGGAAGAGGGAGAAGAAGAGAGCGGCTGCACACAGTTTTTAATGCATTTAATGCAAATACTCAAATAAATTTCTGCTCTGCAATTAATTAGAAAAGTTTTTCGTACAAAAATTATGAAAACACTTAAAAATACTTCCGCTTTTCGGTGTGTGTGTGTGTGAGTGAATGTTTTTTTTTCATTTGCTTTGCACCACACGGTGCATTGAAGTGCCGAATGCGCTTCTCGTATTGCATTATTGTTGGTGTACGCCTGCATGTACAAATTTGTTTTTGTCTCGTAGTTTCAATGACAATTCATTCTGGTTCATTTCGTGGATAGTTTTGAAAATGTGGCTGCTTTCTTAACGATTCATTCATTCGCATTCGCCAAACCGGATTGTATTTACTGTTGCATACAGATAAACCATTCTTTTTGTTGCATTGAATTGTTCGTTCTTTTTTTTCCTCTTTTTTCGCTTTATACGTTCCGTTGCGAGTGAATGTCGGTTGTCTTCTACTCATTTTTTTCACTTAATTTTTGTCCATTCAAATGAACACAAAAAATCACGCCTTTGTTACAGCTGCTTTTTTTTCTCTTTCTCTTTTCGTTTCATTTTATTTTAAAGTTCATTACGAAACTTTAGCATGAATTCCAAAGATGGAAAGAATTGAAAATAACTTCTTTTTTTTCGGTAAATTTTCTCGTAGCACGAAAATGGCATAAAACCAATGTGCAAAATTAACAAACACAAAAAAACGTACTTGTTCAACATGCCAAATTATTATTTGAAAAGAACTTTTTGATATTTGAAACGTTGGCAGCTCAAGCTGGGCTCGAACAAAAACCATTTTCACCTGATACCTGTTTTTGTTGTTGTTGAAACGATCAAGAACAAATTGACCTGGAAATGTCGATGCCAATGGAATGCGCCCTTTTAATTTCAGATTCCGATTTCATCTCGATTCCCATTCGCCGTTTGCAAGCTAGCTCATTTTATGTGCACAGCTGTTTAAAAAAAAAAATCCCACACAAAATGCATCACCGAGGGAAAAAAAACCCGAGCACACAGCCATCAATGGTGTAAAATCTGTGTTCATCTTTACAATGAATCATTTTCCATGCGATTGATTAAACATCGATTGAGTGCTTAGCCGATTATGTCATGCTGCGTCAAAATTAAAATAATAAATCTACAATTTATTTTATTTGATAGATTAAAACAAAAACATACATAAAATTGGATGATCATCAAAATTGTGTTACAAAATAAAATTATTGACTCGGAATCGCAAGGTTTGGGCACACACAAAAAAACACCGACAGAGTTTATGGGGCTGGGGTGATGTATGTACTCAAATTTGTTGAAATCCCTCAAATATTTTTCATTATACCGCATATTTCACCCGCGTTTCCGTGCTGGTATTTGCGGCATGAGGATAAAAATATAATCGCACCATTAAATGAAAAATGTTTTTAATCGAATTCAATTAGATGCACATGTGTTTTGTAGTGCAATCACGAGCCACAAAAAAAGAGTGTAGCGCTGGCAAAAAATGATAGAATTTTTGTTGATTGTGGTACAATGACTGCATAACTCGAGAGTTGAATGCTCATTTTGTTGTTCCAATTGAAAATGGTCGAAATGGCGAGGACACGATGTGGAGGGTAATGCATCGAATGGAATACATTTAATTGATTAATGGGGATTAATCGAATTCAAAATACTTTGATCGTGTATCGTGTTTTACCAACAAATTAAAGCTATCAAATTGCATAAAAAAAATCAAATAGATGGCAATTTTCAGAACAACAGAATCAAATTCAAAAGCAGATTACACAAAATATATGATGTTTACATATAGATTGTTATTTTTATTCCATTAAATGAACCTCGATGTAGATTGTGATTCGATGCCGATTTTTTTCGTTTTCCATTTGGGAGAAAATTCCAAATCGAATTGCCTATTCAAAATTCATTTTTGATAATGATGAAAATTCGCGTGATTTTCATTAAAATGATCAAATTTGAAACGATTCGGCAGCGTTCATATGTGTGAACTGAAAACGAGAGCACGAGAAAATTGACCCTATTACTGTTACACACTAGGAATAGTGCGAAAAACACCGAACCATTACAGCGAGGTTATAACAATTATTATGCTCATTTAACTATTTCAGTGTTAATGGTGCAAAGATAATATTCGACGACAGGCAGCCGCAGTATGCAAATTGCATTTTGGTTATGAGTTTTATGCTTTGGTGATTTCCATTTTCATGCTTGAAGTAGTATCGCTGTTATGGCTGCCTGTACCTTCTCGCATCGTCATCGTTCTCTATTTTGCTGCACAATCCAAAGATGATGATGATATTTGCAACGGAAAACCAAACCCATATGCTCGAATGCTCGAAGATGCATTTACATCATTCGTGAATATATGTGTGTCAGGGAGTTTTATGTAAAATTACATCACATATTGCAGACGGTGGCCTGCGTGTTTAGCGAGATATCATTTCGATGGATCCGAAAGTGTCAAGAACGAAAGCTCAAATGCGCTTGGCTTAATCACTGTTGACGTTTCGAGGTCCTTCTCTTTAGCACACCCACACACACACACTCTCTCTCTCCCCCCCGTCTGAGCCTTTATCTTATGTATTTATGTCTCTATTTCGCTGATAAACGATTATCAAGTAAATGTTCTTTCGTTGAAAATGCCATGTATTTAAACGCAATCGATAAATAACTTGTCGAAATGCCATGGATTGTAATTTAAACGTTGAGTGAGTGGTAGTTTTAATGAAAATGAAGTGGACTTGACTCGTACATAAATCACATGATTATGGTCTAAAATAATACGGATAGATTGTAATATTAATTGAATTTGTTTACAATAATCAGGTGACAAATGTAACCCCGGCAACGGGCAACGGTTTTGAAACTACCGTTATGGTATTTTACAGCGAATTAATTTTCAATATGGATTCAAAGCCGATTGTGATAGAGTGTTGATTAAGATGTGACTTTAGCCTCTTGATGCTGATTTAAATGGCAATAATTCCCAACTATTAAGAGATCATTGATGCTATTTACATCTCACTGAATTCATCTGGCTGGAATTCTTTACTCCAGGAAGCCCGAATTCAATCACAGGTCATGAACTCCAATTTTCCACACGCACAAATTTCTCGTCGATTTGAACCGAATCGAAAAGGTGCAATAGATTGTGATAGACAATGAGAACGCTTTCGATTAACAATCCAGTAAAAGATTGTTTCTGTTCAGACGAAATGGATTACCTGTCATTTGTTTGTTTTACGTTCGAATGCAAACGATAACATAGACACCAACAATCACATTGCGTCTGTTTCATGCAAACATCAGGCTGTCAGACTAATAAATCTGTTGTTTTTGCAGTGAAACGATGCTGAGCAAACTACAACACATTCAAACACAGCTTACGCATTGAACACACCCCCCAAAATAGCAATCGAATCAAACAAAACAAAACGTTGTGCAGGCTTTTATCCACTTGTTTATATGAAATTAATTCATTTCTTTGTTCATGATCAATATCAACTCGAGTGCCGTTTCTCTCGCTTTTTGTTTTGCTTTTTGTCTGCCAATTCGTGCCATGCGTCTCGAATGCAAAAGTTTCTATGATGTAAACGAAATGAACAACGCCAGATGGATGGAAAATCAGTTCACAGTTCACCAAAGCTAGGCTAAACATTCACACACACACACACACACACACACACACACACACACACACACACACACACACACACACACACATTACAAAACGAGAGAGCAAACAAATTGGCATTTTTTCGTTTTGTTTTCGTTTCGGAACGGGAAACAATCCATCGGAGGGCATACATTGCGTACACTAAACAAATGGATTTCGAAGAAGATCAGATTCAAATTTAGATTGAGCCGCCGAGATTGTGCATTTGGCTCATGCTCTTCATTCCGCCGATTGCTATAGGATAAAAAGAATAAATTGGTAATATTAAACGAAAGGATACGCAATAAAACTCAAAACGAAATTGCAATACAACGTTCGCTGAAACGGTTCGCTGTTCCAACGATTTCGAACGCAGAGAGAGAGAGAAAGAGCATTTTCATTTGTCAGTGTGACGCGTTTTGTTTTTGCCATAGCCCGAATAAAAAAACATGTGTGGATTTTGGTCGATTGCGTGTGTTGTTTTGTGTCTGTGTGTGTGTGTGGTTCAATTGCTATCTTTCTCACTTGCACACTCGTGTCGTTTTTGTGTTCCGTTTTCTATTCATCTTGTTCTTGTTTTCATGTTCGCTTCACTTTATCGCATCCATTTCACAAACAGATTCCTTCGTTGTGCAAAAATGACGCAACAAAATACGCGCGCCGCTATTTTATGTGCAAATTTTCATCCCGAAAATCGTAAAGTACCGCATATAATGCGTATTCATAAAGCTGATATACAAACACTGTCGAGAGCACACGCTCAATTCATTTGGCGGAAAAAATCGCTGTAAATAAAATGTTTAATGGCAACATGAAAAAAACACTTCATTTGGTTTTTAGTTTCAATTTTTGGGTATGGCAGGCTACGGCTGTTGTTGCTGCTGCTGCTGCTGCTGCTACTGCTACTGCTTACGGTCTGCTTAGCATGCAGCTGTTTGCTTAAGCTATAGCTCTATAGACATTTATGACATTCATTTGTCTTACATTCATTACGCTCGTATCTTTTTTTTTCAATTTTCTATTTTGCAGTGTTCAGAATTTAACGAGGGAGTTCAGTCAATACTCAGCTTCATAAAGTTTTTTTTTTGTTGTTGTCAAAAATCAATCATGTTGAAATAACAGACAAACAAATCGGATAATAAAGTCAAGTGTTCAATATTCAAACGATATTCATCGTATGGAAAGAATGGAACAAATATTTATTATGGATATATCTGGCTAATGAACATTTATCCCTTTGGCTATGCGAAAGCATCTTATCAAACTTTTGTATTCCATGCAAACTTCCTTGAGCAAATTTAAATATTCATTTAAATGAAAGTCATTTTCATCAGGTTTTCATGAAAAAGTTGCACATCCAACTTTTAACAAACGAATTTCTCGCCGCCATCTTCTGTTAGTGTGTTTGCCAAATGTTAAAATCAATGGAACTGCGTTTGAGAATGGCAAGTAAAAATGGCATGATATATTCCAAGTGCAAGTTAAAATAAACATTTGTAATTACAATTTATTGGAAAATGGCTGAAGCGACAAAAAGATGTCATGTCACTTTAATTAAATGATGCCAAACTACCGTTTCGAGTCTTGTCGAAAACTAGGTTTCAACTTTCAAGTTTACGCCAACTTTTCAGCAATCCATATTTTTCGTATGGTTTCTCACACGAACAAAATACTCTCAATTATACGTTTGTGCTAAAGTTAGATGCGTTTTTCGTCCTTTTCCCGTTCCGTTTGGCTATGGCTTGAGGCAGCCTGAAAAGCGAGTTAAACATTGTTGCACATGAGCGAAAAAAAAATTGGCCATGTGCTGTGGAGGAACAGGGGGAGCGAGAGAGGGGGGGAGGAGTAATGCTGTGAACATGAAGGCGTCCCAAAAAGCTCTGCACCGGAAATTGTACCATTATGAGGGAATGAGACTATGAAAACAAGTGCTTCGGCATCCAGAATAATAAGAAACAAAAAGATGCTCGTGATGAAGGGAGAAAAATAAAGGGAAAGGGAGAGAGAGAGAGAGAGAGAGAGAGAAAAAAGGCGAAGAGGTTGAAAAACAACAGCAATTGTACTTTTACAGAATCGTTGTTTTTGCGCGCACCAAGAACAATAGCACACATATGAGCAAACGATGAAGACAAAGAAACAATAAAAATAAGCAGCTGAAAATTCCCTACTCAATTATTAAAAGCCAACCTTAAACTTTTTCTTCCTTTCGTTCTCTCTCTCTCTCTCTCTCTATCTCTCTCTTTATCTTTCCGTTGAATTTAACGCGACGAAAGAACGGCTCAGAGATCTTGCTCGCTCGCACATACACGTTCAAGCACAAAGATCGTTTTGCACATAGAAAAAGAGCAGGTCAACAACAACAACAACAAAAAACAATGCCAACAAAAACTCAACAACGATAACGAATGAATGCTTGAAATTGAACGAAACAAGTAGTTTGCGGAGCACGAAGAAAAGTAGCAGTAAAACGAAACTGTCAAGAAAGGCAAACGGGAAAAGTTTCCAAATGAAAACGGTGGCCCGAGCAATTGATGAATCGTACATCAACTCAAGCAGAAGTAGTTGCACTTTAGCACATACACATAAACACACATACACACACAGCTAGAAATAGAGTGAAAAGTGGCGAATAAAAGAAAGAAAGAATGAAAATAAGAAAAGGAAAAAGAGAGTTGAGACGTTTTTTTGTTTTGTTTTTTGTGTGAACGTCTTCGTTGTCGTTTGTTTCGATTTTAAAAGAAAACAAACCAATTCGATTGGTTTTCGTTCGTTTGTTCATCTTTCAATTGCTTTCGATCGGCTTCTGTGTTCGGTTTCTGTTTTCTTATTGGCAATAAGTTGCGCGCAGCGCGTTTTAAACTTCAATAAATATGTTCACTTTGATTCGTACGCTTCCACAAGAATTGTTTGCTCTTTTGTGTCGTTCGCATTGTTTTTCATTTATTTCTTTGGTTATTTTATTTTTTCCTCTGTCTCTTTTTGGCTTTTCCTCCTCTCTGTGCCTCTCCTAAATTCTCTGCCCGTTTCATTCACTCATTGCAACAATCGAATTAAGCTCGTTCTCAGCGCATTGTGCACTAGGATAAAGAAACAATAACATTAAAAACCAACAAAGTTAAAGAAAATAGTTGCACAATCGACATTCGGTTGGGGATTGTAATTTTTGCGTGGATACAAAGACCCCCGGACTTAACTTGTTGTATAAATAGCCAGAATCCAGCACAAAACCCCTATAGAAAGCGTTGCTCTTTGGTAAACTACTGTGGTTAAAATGTATTTCATTTTGCGAGAATAATTTTGCATTTTGCTACAACCATAATCCAGTAGCTCATCTCTTAGCAGTTTATGCTGTCTAGATCCATGTTCCATGGGTGTGGGCTAATTAACCCGTTTACCGTATCGCTCGCATTTATTCTGTATGAACAAATGAAAAATGGCCATCGAAACAGTACAGCAATAAATTTGGAGTCAGTCGTTTGAGTTGGGGCTACATAAAAAAGGGCCCAATTTACGCACATGTGGCCTTTTAACGCATAAAACAACCGAAATATCATCTATTTAAAATCGAACCCCACCGGTTCACATGTGTGTCTGTGTATGCGTGGAAACAGTATCTCGCATTATAACCATTTCAAACGCAATTGATGCTTTTCATCAACGAATACAATGAGGGATTTTTTCGGTGTTTGTACCAAATTAGCAAAAACTGAGCCAGAAAAGAGTGCCCTTCGATTGCCTTATTTCGTTATCAATCCGATTCCATATTTTTTTTGTCCATGTATCGTTCATTTCAGCATGGAATTCTCACACGAATTATCACAGCCTTACCCTGCGGTACGATGCATATTCGCACAAAATTTCTCTCGTTTTTATTAAATACCCTTTTTCAACTTTTCTGACAATTCATTTGAGAATTGAATGCACAGTTAATCCAACTGAATTGAAACGATTCATACAAAATCAAAGGGTAAACGTCACCAGAAGTGTTTCATTCGATTTCAATTTACAAACGAAAGAAAAACGAATACAGATAAATTGCGGCAAAGAGTGGCATGTGTCGTCTCAACCCCAGTTCAACTGGATCGAGCAAAAATATTAAATTCAATTAAATTCACGAATTCACGCATACGTGATTCTCCAACAGCTATTTATTATCCTTTTCTCTGGTTAAAACATGCTCGTTTTAACGGCAAAACTAGACGCTGTTTAGCAACTTTAGTTTATTTCACAGACAACAGCCTATAATCATCCAAACACAGGGTATCAAAGCAGGCGGCAACAACCGTCGTTTAAAGACCTGCAACAGTGAAATAAGGACCTTTTCTACTTCCTTCAGCAATGGTGTTTTTGCAATTCGATGTTAAAGCCAAAGCTACTTATGGTTGTCCAAGTCTCTGGTCTTTGGTACATTTCTTCTATCATTTCGCTGAATTGTGCAGTCATCAATATAATGTGTCGCCGGTTGTTATTATTGCGATCGTTGCGCGAGGTTATTTGCGATTCAATTGGTGTACGTGCATTGCATATAACGCGTCGTTGGAGTTAGATGGTTCGAAAATCGACACACAGCTCAAAAATCTGTGCGCTCCCCGTCCTCCCTCTTCGCCCAAAAGAGCCAACGAAAATGCCATGAAAATAAAATCGAACATAAACGAACGATGTAAAAAAAATCTAACGACAATAGACAGAGCAGTAACCGAAGCTGTTCAAACTCAACCCAAAATCACGTCCGAATAAATTATAAATTTATGAGTAATGAATTGTTTTTTACTGCCAGTTGTGATTTCAATGTTTTTTCCATGGCATTCAAGTTTAATATGTTTTTACCTCCGTCGTATGCTCCTTTGCTCGCTCCCTCTCCTCATCTTTGCGATTCGCTGTGTTTATCTCTCACTTGTTCTCAACGCCAACGGTTTTTCAATTTTAAAGGGCGAACAGTTTACAAAGTCCTCTTCGCGCCATTCTAGCGGAAAATATTTACGCTTAAAATGAAAACCATTCAAAAAAAAAATAATGCCAGATACGTAGAGATTAACTTATGGCAAATGCCTTTTACATGGACTGTCCTGTGTGCCCGAAAGGCATTTGAATATTTTCAAAGATTTATCTTTTGCTCTCGTCGACTGTTCACTGGGCATTTACCGTTTGTTGAACATTTTAAATTTGCAGTCAGTAACAACAATTTAGGAAATATGTTTGAATATTTGTGTATATTTTACTGAAAAAACGGATACTCGTTCGCACCAAACATTCGTAATGACCGAAACTTGTGTGAACAGATTGCATGGTATTAATAAGAAGTCAAACCGTCAATTCTCCGGTCTTTTTTTGTTCGTTTTCTTTGGCCGTACGCATTTCGACGCAGCTTTCGAACGTATGGAAAATCATATTTCAATCTGAATCTCACTTCATTTCATTCCGTCTGTTTCGGTATTTTAATTGGATTTCACCATCAAGAAATGCCGTGCATTGTGAAATATCAAAATTGTACAAAAATATCCATCCCCAATTTTAATGAGATATCACGATAGCCATTGTGATTTCAAGCAATTTATCAAAAATCTGCTGTTTTATTTTGATCCATTCACGTGGAAAAAATATGTGTGCGTTTGCACGAAAGGTAGCAATGGGGCTGTATGCTCATTGAGCTCATGCTCAATATGGTGCAAACAGTTGTTCATAGGTCGTAAATTTGCTCGCTTTGATGGCAACAGACAACACACTCTCGCCATTCATCTGTGTCTCACCTATCAGTGTGGATAATAACTTTCTCTGGTTGTTATTCTCTTCGTATCAGTGCTCCGAAATGATGAAGAATTTGCTCAGGAACATAACTCTGCTAAATGGTTGCGCTGGCGGCACCACCAATGACGACGACGGCATCCAACACCAAATAAAGTATAATTTATTTAGAATTTCGCTTGAGCAACACAAAATTACTTGGTTTTTTTTTATTATTTTATTATTACAGTGAAATTTCTTGAGCCAAATATTTTATTTTTTTTGTTTTGTTTTGTTTTTGACATCATTAATTTGGCTCAAGCGCTCGTTAAGTTACTTGTTTTGCTTTACCTCTCTGCCTTAAAATAACTTCACATCAAACTGGTTCAAAAGCAGATTATAACAAGATAAAGTCCAAAATTGAATTGGTTCACGTTTCTTTTTTTTCTTCACTTGTAACATTTTTTCTCTGTTTCCTTTTTTGCTGTGAATTTTGCGACATTGAGACACTGAAGAAATAGCATCGTCTCCTGGAAATACTTGCTATATTAAATGGAATTAAAAGTATGCATTTAATTCAGATTTTTTTTTCTGATGCATTCACCAAATTATAAAGTTCTGGTTTTGTTTTGGATGCCAAATAGTAGCAAAAAAAAAAAACAATTATCTGCTCATCTTCAAAATTAATATTATCGAGTCGTCCTTTGTTATCTTGTAGCATGCTTTTGGGGATGCTTACATTTGTTTATTGTTGTCGAGGCGAAAAAGTCGGATTCAAACAAAAAAAAAGTAAGGTTTTTTTGGTTTACTACTTTTAATAACAACTTTCTATTTTTTGCACTGTTGTTTTTTTCCCTTGGATACTTTAAAAACTATTTGCGTTAAGAAAAAAAAAACACTACTGCTCTTCGATTCAAGAGAGTGTATCAGAGAAAAGTATGAATCGAGTCGATGGAACCAGAAGTAAAACTTTATTTATTTGGAAATGAGAAGAAAAAATAGATAAAAAGAGGATGAAAATGGTTTGCAAAAATTGTAACCATCGAAATGAGTTGAACAAAACTTATGCATTGGATTTCCTGTATTCGACAATGGAGAGAGGGAAAGTGAGCATGAGCATCATGAGTAAAAAAGCCAAAAGTATTGTGAGGTTCGTGCACAGAAAGTTAGCGTTAGATAATAATAAAAAGCGAGGAGGAGGAGAAGGAGGAGGAGAAGAAGGAGGGCAGGAATATCGACACATTTCCGAAAAAAGAAGGCCACAGTCCACAGTATTCCATTAAGAATGCGAGAATATTCCTTGACGTATCTGTGCATGTATCTTTCAGCATCATTTTTGCTTCGTAGAATCCAAATTGCCAAAGAAAAGTGCAAAAAAATATGCGCCAGCATACACTGGAAACAAGAATAACAGCTCTTACTGATAAGAGACCCAATGCACTCTAAAATAAATTATTTTTAAGTTGAAAAAGTAGTGTGCTTTTGGAGGCAGCAACGAGCACGAACTAAAAAAAAAGACGAACCACGCGCACACAATATTCGAAATTCGCCACAAATGAAATGTGCTGCGAGAAAAAGTGTGCGAAAAAAAATGGCCAAAAATGAAAGCTTCCGCTATCACAATGTATTTGATGGTGAATGTAAAGGCGAAATACTTTTAACAACGTAAACAAAAATTTCATAATAAATCATACGTCATTTACAGTATTTTCCTCATGCACACTGTTCCTCTTTGTCGCCCCTAACCCGCTATACCTCGCTCTGGGACTCACTCGATGGCTCTATGTCCGAATGATAACCGCCATTTAACCAATTCGTCTCGTCTCGTTTCGTGTGCACACAAACACATTGCAGTCACAACAGTAATAACTCTAAGTCGAACTGCTGTTCTACTTCTCTCCTGTCGTTCGTCTATTTTCAATGCTTTCAAATGGGGTGGCCATCATAATGCAATGGAAGATTCAGCCAGCCACCGACCAGAAGCGAAACACCAAAGAGGCAAAACTGCATTTCGAACATTTCTCAATGCACTCATATTTATTTGCCATATCGTTGAATTCCATTCCGGCCGTTTCGTTTCACTCTTCAATACCAAAATGAAAATAATGGAATGCGGTCTAACTCGTTCCATCTCACTCTCTCTCTCTCTCACTCTCTTTCGCTGTACAATCGAATGGTGACTGGGTAAGTGTGAGTGCGGCATGTGCCCGTTACCCGTCTATGTTTCGAACTTCACAGATTTTCGGATGAATACACAAAACTTGCATCTCAAAATGAAATATTTCTATGGGAAAAGTTTTCTATTTATCACCGCATTTTCGCGTCTCTCTGCCTCTCTCGTTTGTTTGTTCCTTTTTGCCATTTCTCATGGTTGGCCATTCTTTCCATCTCGCTTTGTCGGATTGTATCGAATCCGACCGGAAGATGAAATGCAGTTTATTTGGTGCGGCGCAATAAAGCGAAAACATTGAAAATCGACAATAATCCAAAACAATACATATAAATGTACACATTCACAATAAACAGTCAAAAGTTGGTGAAAAGAAAATGCAACACATTTTGCAATTCGGCTGATGGTATTGCACGAGCTGTGTAAAAGATCCCATCAAAAATCCCATGCTCTTTTCTATCATCCCTTGAAAAACTGAAAACCAAACAAAACTCCATGTGAATGTGAGTTTGTTGTCTATTGTCTAATGGATCTGCACTTGAACTATTTGAAAATTATACCTTGGAATTAAAGTTTGGATAACGATTTTATTATACTTTTACGTTTGGTTGGGATATTTTCAACTGGATAATAAAAGTCGATTTAATCAAATTGCACAATATCTATCTATGGATCCGTCTCAGCCGAATAACATTCGACAATTGAAAATGCAAGTTAATGATTGGATTGGTTATGTGAATTCCCCCAAAACAATCGGTTTTAATGCGTTAATGTGTGCGGCGAACAAAAAACAAAATAGGCAATTGAAAACCACTGTGGTCACAGCCGCATGAGAAAGGGAGAGGTAGCCTAGGTTATTTTGAAAATGAATTTACCTTGCAACAATTGCGGTAAATCCAATTCACCTCTTGGCTATGTATGCGGTAAACAACTCCAAAAGCCTCGTTTCGCAATATCAACCGCAATTTCGATAAATTGTTTTTTTTCTGGTGTTGTTCGTTCGGTTACTTTTTTTTTACAAAAATCGACAAGAAAATCATTGCACGTACATACGCCGCGCACACAGCCTGGCTAAACAATGTCATGTTTCAATGAAAACAACCCACATGACAAAATTGAATGACAAAAAAAACTCCAAAGTGTGTTCATAAATTTGTTGCTCGAGAATTGTTATCATTTTAAAGCCCACTGCGGATCCATTGGTAAGCTATATATACTCGCCCTCCTTTCCATTCGATTCATAGACAAATTCAATGAAAACACTACGCAAACAAATTTTTTTTTTTGAGTCTACAAAAAAAGTGCGCAACAACAATAAATGAATAACATAAAAAAAACGGTGTGACGATGATGGTGGCGGCAACGACGCGCAAACTTTTTCCGAAACAGTGTAAATTGTGTTCGTACTTGCATATAAAACAATAGAAAAATAAAAATGTTCGCAATCAATGCTTTAAAAAAAAAAACTTACTGTGTTTTTTGTATCTCTTATTTTATGCTTTCATTTTCGTGTCGCATTGGCTGGAACACAATAATTCGATCGTATTTCGTGTTTGATTGTTTTAATTTTTTTTGCAACTCATGAAAAACCAGAAAAAAACTCGCGGAAAATTGAAAATAAATTGCACAAAATGTGAAAACTAAAAATAATATGGGATTGGAATCACGATGGTTTTGGTGAAAGTTTGCGTTCAATGTGGATGGAAAAAAAAATCCATCAACAAATTGTGAGCAAAAAAAAATACCCTTGTACTCCTGCAGGAGTATGTAAAATTTATATCTTTGATATTCAAACATTGTTCTATCGTTTATATGAAAAATGAACAATTCTCTGCATAAAAATGGTGGTATTTGAATGGGCGCGAACTGTCATTGCAATTGATTGGTGGTATCAATTTATTTTTATTTTTGTTTTTGTTTGGATAAAAAATTGGCTTTGAATTCGTTCCTCTGATTTTCCAATTCATATATCGACTTAATCTCAAATCATGTGTCGACCCATTTTTGTGAGTTGTATTTTTTTTGTCCAATGAATTTGCTAGCATTTCAATAAATTCGTAAACTGTCAATTAAATATATATTTTCATGCAACCGCACACACTACCTGTTTGCTTATTCGTCAGTTCGTTCGCTTGACACATAACACACACACACACAAAAATTCATCGGAAACATTATTCAAATATGTGAAACAAAAATACTCCATCATTCACCATGAAAAAGTTATTCGTGTTGAATAATTGCCAATAATAATAGCAAAATTGGCGTTTTTTTCGGTTGGTTACGTAATTTGGTGAACTTGTTAAACTGGCTATTTATTATGCTGTTGTCCTCCATATCGTATATTTACATGTGATGCTCCGTTAATGCATCAATGACTTTTAATATTTTATTCATAGTTGTTCTTTTTTTTCTGCCAAGCGTTTTGGTCAATTTTTCATATACATAACTTTGAGTAGTAAGCCGTAATGAGTATGTATACATTTTGAGCTCATTGAAACCAACAATGTACCGAGCTGACTGACTATGGTATTATAATTTGAAAAAATTTGACTAGCGGGCACATGGACATAATTTTTAATATTCTTAATATATCAGGCATTCTCTTTGTGGGCATTTATTTTATTTAGTTGATGAGCAGCTCAACATCATTTATGCAGAAATCGTCCATCGAATATTTTTATCTATACTGACTGAACTGGAAGAGAGGAAAAAAAATGATCCATGCTCGCGCAAAAAAAATCCGATTACTTAATGCATTAAATTAAATTGATTCAGCTTGGGAACGTTTCCATCCTCCTTTTTTTCTCGCTCGATTATTATAAATTTCTCTGGCTAAAATGATATTGTTGACGTTAACAATTTGCAAAATGCGTATAAACATTGATTATTGAGTCTCATTATGAAAATGGCTATTGACATTTTGCGGAGGCGATTATCGATTTCAGAATGCAGTTTCTCCATGTGAAAAATTGCGTGCATTTAATTTTATTTTTATCAAAGTGATTTAAACATCACATCATGATTGAAAATTGAACATGTTGCATCATGCAAAAATTAAAAATCATTTCGTATCATCAAAGGGAAATGTATTTTATTAATTTCCTCCATACATATGAAGCGTTTTTTTTAATTTGACGATCATATGGAATGTTTAAGCCCATAAACAAATGATCTGAAGCACTCGAATGATTAATTTTTCAAAAGGTGATATAATTCTCGTAAATCAGATAAAGAGGCAAAAGAAAAATGTATATTATATTCATGTTTGGTGTGAGAGTGTGCATTACTTGAATAAAAATATTTGTGTTTTTTTTGTTGTTTGTTTGGTTAATCAAAGTGGATTGGAATTTGAGTATTTTGTTTTCGTTGCAATTGGAGAAAAGAGTCTAGACGGTGCGTTGTTCGTTCGCTCAATTCGCCAACTAAAAACCCATTTTTTAAGCTATTTATGTCATATTTTTTTCTATGTCATTGTACTCATTTTGTTCCCCCTTTGCTATTCTATTATTTGTGGTTCCACAATGGATTCATTTTGATGGATTTCACTCGTGAAATATATATTATATGCATACAACTTTTCTATTTCAACTCTCAGCTCTCGTCTTTCTGATTTGTGTGATTTTTTTTCCCCGTTCGTTCGGTAGCTGCTGATGCTGTGTGGCTTGGAAGCCCATAGACTCCATATATTTTCCCATGTCTCTTTCATGCATGATGATTCGTGCCATTGTTTCTGTAAAATCTCGTATTTCAATTTGCACATATTCCTTTTATGTGGCAAAATGAATGCGATTTCACTAGAGACTCGAAAGCGCATATATTTTTTTTTCTACATTATCATTGCCCATTTTGTGAGTACGAAAAATGAAATATTGTTGTGTAGACGAAGTAGTAAATGTTCGTCGGTCAGCATGACGCTTGTTTATTATTTCAGTTTTGTTGGTTTTTTTGCGTGTGTTTGTTTGTTTGTGTGTGTGTGTCTGTTGAATGCGTGTGTGCGTTCAGATTCTTTGGTTAGTTAATGTTAATGAAATATTAGTCAGACGCATGACGTGTTGTGCGAGCGGGAGTACTTGTACTACATTGTAAAAATGGCTTGGGCTTTTTGTTTACTTCCAACAAAAAAATCTTACAGAGCTTAATGCTCAGGCTTAAATTTTCTGCACCGCACTAGCCGCTGTCTCGAATTTTTTTTGTGTGCTGTTTTGTTTGCGGTGGTGGAATTTACTTCATAAAACGCAAAATGAGATCATCCAACTTTAGTGGCCCATACGAAGAATATACCAAATGGACCATACCGATTACACACTGACACTGCCTGAAAATTTAATAGCACAAGTTCTCTCTCTGTGTGTTTTTTTTTCTGTTGCGTGCATGTCTTATTTTAACACGATTACGAATTTTTGGCCAGTATAAAGCCTTATATTCGTTATATGAATGACTATGAATGCATAGCAAAGTGCTTGGAATGGTCCGAGAGGGTTTTGTGCGTCCAACTGACAAAAGTCTGAAATGTTGACTGTTGACTACGGACCACGTTTTCTATTAGTGGTAACATTTTACATGTATGAATGTGATTTATGACTTTATTCTAACCTGATTAATTTTGTAAACATTTATTTTTGCTATTTTACGTTTCTCGCGTGCTCTCTCTCTCTCTCTCTCTCTCGGTCCGGTGCTTTTTCTCGGATTGCATGACTGAGTTGTGTTTTCGGATCGTATGTTGCGTGTGTACTGTGTATCGTGTCTTTTTTTTCCCCACGTTAAACGGTCAGCAAACACAAATCGATGCAACGGTCATATCTCATGGAACCAAATGGAATATGCTATTCATGACCGTGTGTGGCCAAGACACAAACAAATGTTTGAAATGAAAAACATTTCAGCCGTACTTTTTTGGTTTATTCAATTTACAACGATTACTTTCTGGCTGATGGTCCCCGATGCCATTCAACCATTTTAAGTGTACGTGTTTTTTGTTCGCTACCTACCCCGCGGTTGTCATTGCCGCTCTCATTCGCTCGCATAAAGAGGTGGAGCAAAGAAAAAAAAAACAAAAAACAAAATGCGCACCAAGCAACCAAACAACACAAATATCTCATATTACTTTGAGAAAACATTATGTGCAAATGCCTGCATTAGCTCCGGCAAACGGAATGACCGAGTGATAGAGAGATAGAGAGTTAGAGATGAGCAGAGCGGTGCGAAGCGAAGGGTATGAAAAACGAGGTATCCATGATCAACACATGAGAGTGCCATGATGTAGCATTTAGCGTTTTGTTGCGCTGTTTGCCATTGCCTGATGTTGCTTTGTTGTTGGAAATGATGATGTACAATCGGGCACGTTCATTCCACCTTTTTGGAAATTGAAAAATGCCAACCTTTTATCCATGGCTTGTGCAAGCGTGCTGCATTCTTTTCTTTTGAATACCATAAGGGGTTGCCATGTGTTCAACTATTTGCGTCTGCATCTAGCGGATGATGATACATTTTGCATGTGCAATATTAAAGTTTAAATTTATTCAACAAAAATATAATTGAAAACAAGTGCAGATTTTTTTCATTCTCTCTCGCTCTCTCTCTCTACCGCACTCTCTCTGCCTGCGATGGCTCAATAGAATGGACGGTCGTAACGTCGACGACGACAATAACAAAAGACGACGGACAAGCAAATGGATGCACATTTTGCGTACAAAAAAGTGCCAAATTTTAAATAGAATTTTAGATTATTTCATTTTCCGTTGGCATTTATGCACGTCGTAAGTCACACGAGTTTTTGATAGTCCAGTATTTTAATCTGGTGTTGCTTCTTTTTTCCATCAATAATTCTTCTAACTCGCGTGCACTTTTCGACCGAACTCTCGTTGCTCTCATCCATTTTGCAGTGTCGTGTTTTTTAGCAAAAGCAGGAAAAACGGAAGAACATCCCTCTTATTTGGTAGTGAAGATGAAAGATGAGAGAAAGTTCTATGCCGAACAAAACACAGACACAAACATGAAGCTTAGATCAACCGGTCGGACGGTTGGTTGCTTGGTTGGTTGGTCGGTGCATATATGTGTGTGTGGCATGTACCGCGGATGCAAAGTTCAGCATCGCACATTTTAATATCATTTTATTAAGCAGCACACTTGCCGGAACAGGCAAACTGCATACGAATGAGATATTGTATGTGTTTGTGTGTGTGTGTTTTAAACAAACTGCACCAATCCCAAAACATTGCCAATAAAAAAAATCTTAATCCAGATGCTTGCAGTTGGAGTTAAATGAACTGCAGACTACTTTACTGATCGACTTTCTTCCTCGCCTGCAGCCGTCGCTCTCAGTTTATACAGTTACGTCGGCTCTCCACTTTATTTTCTTTCACGCTCGCTTTTTCCGTTTAATTTTGAATTTGCTGTTTATAATATCTATTTATTTTTGTTCGCTAAGCATTTTTTATGTGTTGGCAGCTTGTTTTCATTTTGATAGCGTGAGGAAATATGCTCTTGTTCGTTCAATATACGCCTCTCTCTCTCTCTTTCTCACACCCGATGCTTACGGATGCTGTAATGCTTTGGAACAACCGATGGCATCAATGAATTATGAGAGATTCGAAAGCCGTATGTGCTAACCAAGTCGACTTCTACTACTCGACGAAAAATGAACCAACGGCAAAAAGAATGAGACGGGGCTTGAATTGGTCGTACATTGTATTAAAATTGATATTGATTGCATCGTTGCAACAACATATGGTGTCGTTCAATCGATGTACCAACAACCCAACGAACATGAACCCGTTCGCATGCAAATGCATTGACAGGGCGAGAGAGAGAGAGAGAGAGAGAGAGCGAAGGACCGACACAGACACAACAATGCAAATGCGTTGTAAACGTATAGCTCAAGCTTAATAGTTTGTAACGATGCGCACGATTTCAAAAATATAAACACATTTAAAATAGATAATGATGATGACAAGCGTTTAAGGGATCGACAAACAAGAATGCACAAGTTTTGCAACAGCGCTAGAAAAGCTGTTGGAATGAAGATTGATGCTGTAACACACACATGATGCAAATGGCATAAACAACTTTGCGCTGCTCTCTCTCTCTCTCTCTCTCTCTGTGTGAGTGTGTGTGTCTCTTTCATGTTTGCGTCTCTATTTGCCGCTTTTGGTTAGACACAAACCGAACGATTTTTATCAATTCCCATTTTGGCAAAGCCACATACAAACAAGAAGTCCAGTGCGTTCAAATTTTTAATGAATGTTTCACATCCATTAACTCATTGAGAGAGAATGGCAACGAGAAATAGTGAAATTGCGCGAGCATTGTTTTGCAGCATCAGCTGCATTTTAAAGGCGATTGCGAGGAATTTACAGTTTCGAATTTCTGCCGAAATGAGCAAAATCGAATAAAAGTACTCCCATGTTATCGATCGCTCTGAGATTCGATTCGATTCGATTCGTTCCATATACACTATATATACAGTAGCTTAGTCACCATGAGGTAATGGGGTAAATGGTGATAGGCTTCGACAGCGGCTCAACTTATATCATGCATTATCCAATTCAAACACAAAGTAAATTACACAAAAACCTCGTCCTTTTTTTGTCATTTATGTATGGTGAATGGTGCTACATATAAACATTCCACACAAGCTCCCACAGCTCACATATGCGAAGAGCCCCAATAGTCTAACCAAGTCTAACGTATGCATTAGCAGCCGCTGAGGCGGAGTGCTGTTGGCGCAAACAAAAATTGAATTGCTCAGACTCTCTCTTTCTCTCTCTTTTTCTGTACCTCACAACACGCCAACCAAAGCATATGCACATCAAAATGGTATAGCGAACAGACAAACACATTAAGCATATACTCTGTGTTATATGGCTGGCGCATCGGGGAAAAGGCGAACGAACTAGAGATTTTTGTTCCATTGAATCGCATAATAAACAACGTGAAATGTAAAATGTGAAATGCTTATTTAATTATAAAGAGACATTGAAACGCGGCCACCGCTTCTCGCTGTTCATCTTTCAATTCGGGAATGGAAAAATTGAAAATACGTATCCAACAAGAATGAAACGGTATGAAATACCGTCTAATGCTAAGCCGCGTTTCATGAGCTCAACGCACATAAAACAATAATTCAGTTAAGTTTAATTGAAAAGGGAAAAAGATTGGATGAGAAAAAAAAACACACGATTTGGCACACAAAAAACAAAGAGAAAAAGAAATGAATGCGTACATTTTATAACAGCAAATGTTCGTACTTTGTGCCAATTCCTTTGACCACTTTTGATTGCATGTTTAATGTTTCTGTCTTCATTTCGAATGGAAAAATTTACGCTCCGTGAAAGTAATTTTCTATATTTGCTTGAATTAATGAAAACTGAAACAAATGTGCTTTCGTTTTGTATTGGTAATTGATTGGAAACAAAATCAATCATGGTTTTACGTAAATTGGTAAAAGGAAGAGTAATTTTTTTGTCTCATTTCAAATTACGAGCTTTCCTTTTCGTCAGCGAAAAGCATTTGGTGTAACGGGAAAATCGACAGCTTTTCATGAAATGAGCGAAAGAAAGAGAGCAAATGAACATAAACAACATTTAATCCCGTTGATGTACTGCAAAGCTAAACCGCTTCCATTTTCCTCAATATTTTTCAATTTCCTTCGACGGCACTTCACTTAAATCAAAGCATTTTCAGGAATGTTCCAAAACTGAAATGTTATTTCCGGCAATTGATGCTGTCTTGTATCTTATTATCCTTGCTGCCAGGGGTGTGTGTGTGTGCAGCGTATATATATGTTACTGTTATTACTTCTTTTTCACTCTCGCTCTCGCTCGATCTCTCACTATTCTTTTCGTCGAAGCAAAGCAAATGATTGCCTCACATAATATGATTACATGTAGCATCGTGTGGGAAATGCGAAGGAACTAACAGCGGATTCGAAAGAGTGGATGTAAAGTATTTTTGTTTATTCACATGAAAAAAAAAACAACAACAACAACGTAGTTTACTGTTTATTCACTACATTTTGTGTTTGAGCGAAGGAAATTTGTCCGGTTTGCCTATTGAAATGCGTGCATACGTCTCAATGATGATAAATTCATGTTCCACTAAATGGGGTTTTCCGGTCGAATTTTTGTTTTGGCGCCGGTGTCCCGAACAAAAAACGGAACCCTTAATTTTGAAACAGATTCTGTTTTTCTGAACCAGCCAAATCGAACAGTGAAAAAGTGCTCTAACTCCAACTGAATAAATAATACCAAGTCGGTGAAAAGTCAATGTGAAACATTTCATAAAGTCAATAAGCCAAATATAAATCAGCATCTTTTCCTTCACGTAATTTATCGAGACTAGCTCCGATTTATTTTTCTCGTTTCGCCCCCAACAAAAGCAGATATATAATACGGAGAGAGTGAAAAAAGATATGCGTTTGAACTGATGCTGGTCATCCGATAGCCAAACGAATCAGTACATTTTGGAGTGTTTGACGAAACCATTTTTTTCGGTTCGAAGGGACACACATCAAGACCAGAGGTTAATCTGTTTGGTTCCGCACCTCAAAAGCCCCTCAAATAACCGAACACGTTGAATCTTCAACGCTTTACAACCACTTCATACACATACACACTAACACATCATTTCAATGATACAAACAAACAATCGTAATAAATTGGAAATTATTTCGCAAAGGAATAGAAAAATAATTTCTTTGCAGTAGAGCCAAATAAAACTACAAAGATTTAACTTTTCAAATAATAAACAAAGAGAAACAAATCGACATTTATAACGCTTTATTCGAATTATAATGAATGTTTACGAACATCATATCAAACTTGTGCACGCAAACATTGAGATAAATCAAAAGATTTTCTCCATTCACATAGTGATTTGCACCGTTGCCCGTTGAGACTTTAACGCATCACTTTCTATCAAATTCATATTCGTTTGGTTAAACCATACAAATCATTCGAGAATCATGGTAAATCGATTCGTCTATAATATTCCCGCCGGTATCTCTGTCCCCTTCAATATAAATAATTTGTTATGTATGCGGACTTTTTGCGTACGCTTCTTTCAATATTTTTCTATTTTTTTTTTTGTTCTCTTTTCCACTCTCAACTCATTCCACAGTCTGTGTAGAACTCCTGGATATTAAATTATCGAAGAATGCTTCATTGCGTATTTTTGCTAGTTATTGCTTATTCAATAAAATATTTGTGTGCTGCATACATAGAATGCTGAATTCTCCAAAAATGAGAACGCATGGATGATGGGCAATGTATTTGTATAATAATAATGATGATGATGAGGTAGTAGAGATGGAAAACGTCTCGAGCTTAGAAAAAAAAAAATATGCACAAATATCTGAATAACTCAAATATTTACCCGTACACAAAATAAAGAGCATATACAACACACAATACACAGAGAGAAAGAGAAAGGGAGATATTCTATGTGCATGTTGAAAATTGTTCGATCGATCCAGTTTGGGGAGGGTGTGAGTTTGAAAATTGTTTGCTTCATTTGTATGTAAGTTTCGATCGCATACATTTCGCATACTGTGGGATTATGAAATATGCTTCGACTGAACGCATATGACCACGTATCGAATCGGAGTTGCGAGTTGAATTTCTTTTACCATTTGCCATTCCTGCATTCTTTCTTTTATATTCAATAGCTGTGTCCAAGAGATGATTGGGTATTCGATGTACGCATGTTTGTGTCACAAATATGCAGAGAAAAGAAGCCAAAGACAGATCGAAGAAGAAAAATATCATATGAAAGATATCCCAAACTCACACACACACAAACTCAATCAACGGGGATTCATTCTTTCCGGTTGACCTGAACACATCCAGCCAATACACAATAGTTTGACATTTTGCTGTGCTTGCTGGGTAGTGCGTGGTGCGTGGCACAAAGATTTCATCAGAGACATTGCTTTATTGAAAAGTCTAAATATTTGTGAATTTAAAAAAAATTGATTGGATGCCTTTAGACATTGTCATCTCGTCGCCGTTTCGATCACTGAAAAGGTGAACTATGGGAGGGTGAGGGTGGTCTTTGAAAGGAAACGAAGAATTCTCATGAAAGTAAAGGAGCGATTTTCTAATTCCATATCCAACAAACAAATTGGTCTGTTTCCAGAATCGACGGAAAACCACAATTACATTGTCAAAGTTCGCGCTTCATGGAAAACGAATCGAACACAAAACATGTGCTATTTTCATAAAATTTACTAGCTGTTGCCTGATGGCTGGCAAATTGTATCGTTTTCACGAAACATAGTGAATGTTAACTTGGATTTGAAGATTGCGTTGAGTTAATCAAATGTTATGTTTACGTTCGAAACGCCTACACAATCCAAAGCCATCACCACGCGTTGACGCGTTTTGAGCGCATGAAAAACGTTATGTGAATAAGAAGGTTTTTATATACATTTCGAGCGGAAAATGGGGAAAAAAGCAAACCCGTTTGAATCCATAATACATCGACGAAAAAAGAATCGATGGAAAGCCCCAACCGATATAATAAGTACATTAAGTGCTAAGAAAAAAAAGAAGATGTTTTCGTGTGAACCGAAAAAAGGCGAAAAAAAGAAAAGAAGTTTCTGCATAACCGAAGATAAAGACATGTCTTATTTGATGAAGGCCTGATGGATTAATTGCATGTATTCATGCATGACTATGATCTGAAATTGTGTTTGCTTGCCGCTACAAAAAGTCTACTATTGTTGCTGTTCGTGGTGAAATTCGTTTTAGAAACATTCGGGCCGTTCATGTCGTGAGCCCTGTGCAATCGTGCACGTGCAACTGTTTCACGTCACAAACGGAAACACCAAAATCATCATATTTTATAGGCACATTTTTCTACCATGCAAACTATTATTATTATTTTGCGATAGCAATGACATGCACGAGCACTTTTCGCCCAACCAAAAGCATCGACAAAGTGCTAAGCTTTTAATCAAATGTATGAAACGTGCAACAACCGACAACCGCCGCTCGAGCATCATTCGATTTCATAATCCAAAGCACGATTTTCCATCGTCATCATCGAAATGCGTAACATTCAAATCACATGATTGAGAATCGGTGCGCTCTTCTTTGCTTTTTTTATTCGCCAGACAGAATGGCAAAGAAACTGGAAACACACTTTCGATTGCAATTCATATCAAATCCATTTCTTTTTCAACTGCTTTTTTATTCATACAAAAAAGAAAAGCATCGTGAGATATTTATTGAACCAGATGAATCATCGGAAATGCATCTGGGAATAGAAAAAAAAGTGCAAATTCTTTTCTCTTGCTTCTTCATTCAAGCTCGAAATGGAATTTTAATGATGAAAAACAATTAGACTGACGATCGACGGAGAATTGAGAGTTCAAATGCACGGGTCTGTATTTTACAATTAGGTGTGAAACCACCATCGCATACATTTATCAGTCACGAAACACCAACGAAACACATTGTTTCTTTAAATAGAATCGATTGAATGTGCAGAGAAGAAAAAAAAACGAATCAATTTTATTTCTTCTTCTTCTTCTTTTTGATTCATTCGTTCGTTTCGAAACATTTTGCTTTAGCCCGTAATCATTGTAGATAGCGGTGTATCAAATACGTGAACATTTTGTTGGCTGCTTTGTTTGATCGCTGAAAACAAAACAAAAAAGAAACTACCGATATAATGGTTTCACATTTGCACATCTAAAGGGCTGGATTTAAAAGCGTCTTTTAAGCGAAAAAGAAATTGTTGCCGGGAATTGCTCATCGATGAACTTTTCGAATTGAATTGCGATGTTAAAATATCTCTACATCTTAAAATGTAGAAAAGCCATTTCAAGCGCATCGCAGATATTGAGATTAAAGTTTGTATAGTATGATGTTATGCCTCATTCATTCTTTTAACTTCGTGCCGGTGAGAGATTGAGAAGGAGTGTAAGTGTAAGTGTATGTGAGTGTGTGTGTGTGTGTGTTCAAACCTACAAGTAATGCGGCTAAATTCCACATGCCTTTCACTTGTCAAGTTAAAGAAATTGTTGGAGTTTCCGCGTAGAGCTGAGTCACGCTCATGTCAAGCTCAATACATCGGATCATTCAAAGTCGCGTGAAAAAGTATAGAAAAGAGCAATGGTAACACACACCCAGACACATTGAATTCAGTCATGGAGTGATAAGACTCGCAGTTGGCGTGTCTAAACAAATTAACTGTTAACGAGCATTCGCCAATTTAACGATGGAAATAGTGGATGTGGGATTTCTTAAGACTGGATCGGGATAAAACTGATAGATCGAATGTGGAAAGTTGAAATGGTTTTTTATCCCCTTTCAAAAATCGCAATGTTCCGATCAAAAGCAATTTCAGTAAACAAGCGAATGTTTTATCAAAAGCTTTTCAAAATACTTAACGATCATATTGTGCAGTCTGTAAGATATTCACTGTTGGGACGTCATGTTTTTTTATAGACTTTTTTGGGATCTTCTTATAGGATTAAATCTGTTCAACAGCTGCTACAAAATGAAATCCATTGAAATTCACTGTTACTTGCTGTTAAAATAGCACAGTAACACAACTGTAAACAGCATGCACAGACACCCAGTTCGTTCAATAGATTTTGTTCAAAAATTGATGCTCCGAAATAAAGCAACGAAAAAATTGGTCGAGAAATCTTTTCCCAATGCCAACTGCAAAACCAATTTTATAGTCGGTATCGCATCAAAAATACAAAATACCGTATCGAATGTTTAATGTTCATGCGCTGGATTGGTCGTCAGGTCGTCACAAATAAACACTGTTTTTGGTCGGTGAAAGCATACATTTCCACATGAATTCCGCAATCCATCACCTTCATTTAACGCATTATTCATGGGCTTGGTGTTGTTTGCCTTTTTTTATCACTCTCCTTACACTGTCCCACACTCTCCACATTTGCTCTCTATGGCGCAATGGTGTCAGTGTATCATGTGTTGTTTGGTTTTACCTCATGGCCAAAAATACCATGCCCTGAATCCATGGCGGCAATGATTAAAAGTGTAAATCGTAAACAATTATTTTAGAAATGTTTACAAGTTGGGAAAAATACTTAACATTTTCGAAATTTTGATAATATAAATTGTTTACGATTCCCACTAAATGGGCTCGTTCGTAAAACACACGCAACCGCATCTATGCCGCATCTTTTCACAAACAAATATTCACATGGTTTTAATTATATGTGTTGAGAATTGCGAGCAATTGTATTCAAATGTTCTTAATGAAATATTCTTTGTATTCGTACTTTTAATGTGTGCTCCAGCAAAATGAGAAGTACTTATAAATGCTGGAATTGATTGCGAAACACTTGGAAAAATGTATTTATCTTGAGTCAGAGTGTGTGTATCGACGAAACGTTTTATTACATGCTCGGCTCGAATAAAACATTGAACAAAGTTCAGTTTTCAGTATTGAAAGTGTAGAGTGCAGTTTACACTTCACCGATTTTCAACCAGAGTTCAGTTTAGAAATCTCGAACTTTGTATGTTGAACCATGAAAGAGAGCAAACAGTGAACCGTGAACGACGAACAGCGAACATCCAACCCACACACACATCCTCGCTTCATATGCATACAAATCTTTGTAAATTGTTTATAAATTTCCTATTTACGTATAATACGACTTTGTAAACAAGTTTATGTGCATTTACATTGGCCATTTCGCATTGAAATGTTCCATGCATTGAAACGAAATATTAATGAATTTTCTCCCATTTGGCCTGAGTTTTTATTTTCAACAAATTCTCAAAAACTTCTACAAAAAGTGTGCTTGATAATTTTTTTGAATGAGAAATAAAAACGTATATACAAATACTCCATCCATCGAAAATGCCAAGTGCAAAAAGCTACCGAAATTCAAAACTTTAAAATTCAAAACATTGCCTGAACCCTGATGCGGAAAATTGTTGAAATAAATTAAATAAATGCTTAAATGCTCACTAGGCTTAGATAGATGAATTTAACACGCTTTGTCTTTCTCACTATTAGATTCCTCTGGCAAAATACAGAAATACCAAGCAGTTGATTTGCATTCTCGATTTTCAGTTTCAACAAAAGAACACAATCATTGAGATTATATGCAATGCTTCCGATTCAATGGCACCTGTGCTTTAAGACCTATTGGCTTTGCATAATTATTACACCATTTGCCACATGAATTCCGTTCAGTATCAAAACGGAATCGTTTTATATACGTTTTAAATGAAAATTAGCACATTCATCGACAAATGTCCAATCAAATTATCATTAACAAAGGCACTTAGGCGTTATATTCTACCGATCTAAAGCTACTGAAAAATGGTTCAATTTAGTGCGCAGTTCATTTAAATGTCAAATCAAACTCGATTATTCGTAAAAGTTTTATTGGACAACCCAAAGAAAAGGCCAAAGAAAATCGTGTTCACATCGAATAAATACAACTTGGCCCGAGAATGATTTGCGATATTGTTCTTAGTTGGTGAAAAGAGTGTCGGAAACTTGTCGGTGAAATTTCTTGACGTGTTTGATATATTGGAATAGTTTTACCATTAAATGAGTAAAGAAAATGCCGTCGGAAGAAGGTTGAGCGTTGCGCTAGCAGCTGCCATGTGGAATGGAAATCACCTCAAATTTAATACATTTTGCATGCGAATGAGTAGTGAGCAGCCAAGCGAGTGTGAAATCGAATAGAGAAATGGACTTTTGGTAAATGACGATGAACCGAAGCATACGCACGTACAACACTTCTGCATTTCTGGTTAGGTGAAGAGTTGCTTTTAAATTAAAACTGATAAAATTGCCAAATGTTAAGATTCATTTTGAGTCTAATACATCATCACCAAGTTATGCTTTTATGCTCTTGTTGCCAGCAAGATGAGAGAAATAAAAAACAAAAGAAAAACAGATTCAACCAACCAACAGGTTCGAGCCACTTGTGCTACCATAAATAGCCCATTTTGCCGTCTAAATATTCGAATTTTCGGTCGAGAAGACAGAGAAAGGAGCTTATTTTGTGTTACGTTTTGTATGATAATTATTCAAATAGATTGTATCAATTTGATGAAACAAAAGAAGCTCCCGAAGAAAATGGTTCGTTGGATGGACGGATAGACGGATGGACGTTCAGTTGGTCGGTCGGTCGATCGAAGAGAATTTAGAATAAATGCACATATTTCGGGGTGCGACACTATGCATTCGAGCTGTTGCTTGGTTGATGCTTGGTGTTCGATGCACGTAAATGCTTCTCGTTGAGGCGTTCCAGCTTGGTCATATAGCTAGTAACAATAGTGTTGATAGTACATTAAATGGATGTGTTGAGCACATGTGTTTGCATCTATTTATACAGTTTGCGTGTAGCAACGAAAACCAAACACAATTTTGTGTGTGTGTGTGTTTGTGCGCTCATCCCGTTCACCTACACAAAATTCAACGGCAAATTATACGTGTTTTTGCCCATGTTTAACACATAAATAACTGCAATGAGTAAAAACAACATATTTTATTCCATTTTCATTTGGTGTGTATGTGTGTGTGTGTGTGCCAGACCCAGATCATACCACCGCATGCATTATGTACATATTTTGGTTCACAACTGACAAAGACTCAAGCAAGAGAACCACAAATTGAATTCTAAATGATTTCAATGCTCGACTCGAATTAATCCGATAAAATCCGCACTTTTTTGTTGTTGCTGTTGCTTGTGACCAATTGCTGGCAAAAACTAGCAGACAGAGAAAAGCTTTGTCACACATACATTCACAACCATTACGCATAAGAGCAAAAACATATTTGCTTTAATCATTTGTTTGTTTATGCCATGGAACAGAACATTCTGACAAAATATAAACAATTACGTTATCACAGCACCCGAATGAACAGCACATAATGACAAAGCTGAATATTGTTTGAAAAACGATAACGATATGCAATGATTACAGAGCAAAATGAACGGTAATATTTATTTTGTGAGAAGTAAACTTCAAAAGTATGCATTTATATTTGAATCATTTTGCCTCTTTTTTTTAAAATCATCGCTTTGCAGACACTGTACATTCATTCTTCAACTGTTGTTGTTTTGTATGGAGAAAGTTTCGGTATTGTTCTTTGGTTCAGTAAATTCACGATTTCAAACACATAAAAACAATATAATGTTTAGTGTCAAGAACGTATGGGAGGTTCTCTGCGAATGACGGTTGGTTTCAAGCCCTCTAGAATAAAATTGAACAGCCAAAAAAGGTCTCAACTCTGAAATCCATTTTGTCTATTGTATTCACTTGAAAAGGAATTGCGGTAAATGTCACACGAAATGTCAAATTCAAATATTGAATATCATTTCAGGAACGAAATAAATGGATACACCAATTTTCACAAGTCTTTTGTTCGGAATTAAAGGGCTGGGAGGATGCGGAGAGGTAATCCTCGCACCACACTGATCATGTTACGTTATCGATTTCATGTGCAACTATTTGCATGCCGATTTTACAGTTGTATTTAATTTTAAACATTGGGATTTTCATTTAAAAGGTGCTGGTGCATATTTGTGACCAGTCCACACTCATGCACTGTCATAAATGTGAATTTATATGCTGGATTTGATTGTGTTTGACAGAAAATGTGTGAGAAAAAAGGTAATATCAAATGTGTTCGTGAGTGAAACATTAAGTCAAATCTAGGAATATCGTGTGTTCAAAACGAAAAATATGGGCTACAAAAAATAAATGATTAGCAAAATTGACGATATTAAAATCATTATAGAAGTAACATTATCATGCGAAATGTATTTCATTCGTATCAGAACAATCGAAAATTGTCATTGTGCCCATCCCGTTGAATATGATTCATTTGATACCTACAGCATTTAAAACTATAGAATTCAAAGGCAAAGTTCGTGGCGCTACCGGTCAATTCTCACAACTGACATCACTTTGCGTCGGCTAAAAAAAATCTTTGAAATCTTACAGGTTCTTTGTGTCAGTTGCTATTTTGTTGTTGTTTTGAGCTTTTTTTAAAATAACTACCCATTGTTTACGTAACTATTTCAATTATCGTAAATGAAAATGGTTCTTAATACAGAAAAAATTATGTTTTTAAATCCATAGAATAGAAATCTTGCTTGTTTGTATCGATGGCTGATGTTATTTTGGAAGATTTTCTCAAGTCACCAAAGAATATTAGAGACGATTTTTGCGCCGTCTGAATGAGTTCACAGTTTTTTTGGTAATTCGAACAGAGTTTCAAAACTATAAAGGTCTTTTTACTAGATTGAATTGCTTGACGCATTAAAGTGTGTAGAAGTTAATGTGCTGGGTAATCAGCTAAAACAAACAGAATTGTCGTGTTTGTGGCGCTTTGTTAAGCTTACCATCTATGGTTACAAACCTAACAATTTAAACCATTAAAAAAACTTTAAAAAAATGTTTCCTTAAAACACTTAAAAGGGAGCTACTCTATTAAGTGATCAGAAACTTCATAAAATCTTCAATTCAAGTGTTTTTGCAAGAGCTGACCCCCTTCAAAAGATTTAACTTTATTTTGTAAAGGGGTGTTCTATTGGCCGATAGATTCGGATAGATTGAATAAAATAAGATATCGCATGGCATTTTCTATGTACTGATTCAGTACTACTGAATCAACTCTACTGAAACCATGAAATTGAAGAGCCACAGAAAACATAGGACATGTAGGACATCTTCAAAACATGACGATAGAGTACTTAAACCAATTTTGATCAAATACCAATCAAGTTTACAATGTCTTGAGGTTGTTCAAACAGTTAAGCACGGTAAGGCTGAATTTTCCAAGGGGGCGAACTGAAGAAATGTGATCGACAGCGCCATGTACCACTGGTGGCAGAATTTGCAAGCTGCAATGTTTTCAATAGATGGCACTGTAGGTAGTATCACATATGATATTTTAGCCAATCAACAGGTTATGTCGATCATAGGGCACACACCCCACCCAAGTAAAGGCATTGTGCAACAGAATTTTGTCGGCGATTTTTAAGAAGAACGACAACATTGCCAAAAATAAATATATCATCTATTATACTTATACAAGTGCAATAGAAATTCAACATTTTTACTATTGCTTTGGCAGCGTACATGTGCCCTATGTTCGACATACAGTACATGTTTCCATGTGCCTCATAATCGACATCTTCCACTGTGAACTAAAGAGACAAAAAACTTGGAAATTTAGCTAAGTTCCTAAATATATGTATGGTTCTTCCTTAGTGTACACGAATTGATACAAAATTTGACAATCTGTTAGCACTTTTTCCCCTTCACACGTTTACACAGACCAACAATTTGACAATCGCCATTCAAAATGCCGTCAGATTGGTATAGAATCCAGATTGACATTAGATAATAATTGAAATGTAAAATAAACGAAAATGTTCATTGAGGAAACGATATTTATTTTCCGATAAATGTTAGAAAAATACTCATTGTTAGTAGTAATTATATTTGAAAATGTCTTGATTTATTCGCGAGGACATTGGAAATAGCAAATATCAGATGCGATATATCAGATTGGATATTTATACTTATACATTTTGCCACCAGGTACATGGCGCTGGCAAGCAACAAGTTCATTCCTTCTGTCAGTTCGCGCCCATGGAATTTTCATGGTTAAAAATAATTATTTTTATCTGCAATATGAGTAAAATGTGAAAATGCTTTCACTTAAAATGAGAAAACTGTTTATTGTAAAATGAATTTGCATTTTTATAAGATGTTGTGCAATATATACAAATTGCCTTCAACTCATTCGATGGTAATCCGAAAGGCAATCTATAAGAAAACGCATTTTCAATCACATTCACTATCAACTGACTATTCGAAAAAAAAACTCTCCTCTGCGTCCACCAAACTTCAGAATATATGAAAGCAATTTCGCTATGATTAATACCATAAACGATAGTTTTTTATTACCCTTTTTGTTCAAACGTTATAAATGCGATTTAAAAATCGAATTTCAAAGCATAAATTCATTACTATAAACTATTTAAAAGCTTACGATATCGCATGCAAGCAAGTTAAGCATTTTTGGCGCCGGGTCAGAGCTATCTGTTTCAGATAGTTGGCTAAGCCAGATAAAACACTATTGAAATGGAGCGCCAATTTTTTCCCTTCGAATGCCAACAAATCGGTTTACATTCGATTTCGAATCCAATTTACTGGCTGCCAAAACTGAATATTGAACCGCCATCAAAGTTTTTAATTCAATTCGACTAATTAAACAATTTTTTTGCCGTTACTCACCACTGATGCCATTATTTTGTGAAAATGAGTGTTGCTCTTTCACGATTAGGATCACAACGTTTTTCCCCCACAACGAGTTCATCATAAAAATGCTGCACCAAATTGTTGTTTGTGTGTGTGTGTGTGTGTGTGTTAGAGTAATAAATGGACATGGTAATAATTTCGTTGCAGAAAACAGGCGCTTTGGCCGATATTTATGGGAATCATCATGTTATCTTCTATGGACGCCATATTTTCAAACTCGATAAAAAGCTTAAGCCCGAAAACGAACCATAGAAACCAAATCTACAAAAGTCTCTACAGATTCAAAACAACTGAAAAATGAAACAATTTTGAACATCACACCAAAAAAAAAGTGTCGGCGGTCACTTGAAACTAAATGAGTATTTTTCCTGCTCGTTCGCTATAGACACAGTGTTGTGAATGCAATTTTTATGTTGAGACCGCGCCAAAGTCAATTCAAAAAAACTGTTTATGCCAAGTGTTGTGCATGCAATCGTAAATAAAAGACTGCAACCGTAAAACATTGCCAGCGTATAGAGAAAGCGGCAAATATCCCGATGAAATCACAAACGAGATTGTTCTCGATTAATTACAAACTATCTGACCACTGAGAGATGGCGGAAAAATGACTGAACCGAGGCGAATTTGAGCGCGAACATGCACTTACGAGAGAAAAAAAAAATCATAAAACACAAAACAACGATCTGCACCAGCAGCAGCAGAGACAAAAAAAGATGAAAAGTTCGTTATTAAGTGTCGGCTTGAGCTGAAATGAAATGAGTCTATAACATGAACACTGAACAGTGCACACAGATAGGGGCTTTGTTGTCGTTGTCGCATTTCTCGATGCATCTCACCAAAGTTTTTGTTGTGAGTCATCATTTTTTGTGTGTTGCGCGCACATACCAACAACAACAACAAAAAACTCGATTTAGTTACAAAAGGCCAGAGATATAAGACTCGTCTGATTTTTTTTATTCATTCACAATTTCTCGTTTCTGGTGATGTTTTTTTCTCCCCTTTGTGTGTGTGTGTTTGTGTCGTGCAACAAATGTTGAACATGAATTCATGCTACAATTTCAGCTTACATATCGACAGCAACGAAATGAACTTTATGCAAGCTCGATGACTATAGAGCCATAGCTTGAATCAACTGCAGCTTTTACTCTTTCTCGCTCTCGTTTCCATTTGTACAATTCCTTTTATATACGTGAAATTCACTTTTTATGACCAGTTTTCGTGTGTATTTGCTTTCGCATGGCAGTTCGCTCCATTTTTTTCCCTGTCAGCTTGTGCACGGCAACAAATGCACTGAATAAAACTTTCAGCTTTTTTTCGTCTTTCAATAGATTTCCATTCAACGGTGATCCGTTTATTCTTTGCCGTTTTGTAACGTTGTGAGCGAGCGTTTTTTTTTGTGTGCTCGCTGCCTTTTTACACTCTGAATGAATATTTCTAAAATTTATACTCTAACGAACAATGACTGAATGAATTCAAACGTGAAAACGCCCCATTGTAGTCATCACTCATCACCGACAAAAAAAAACTATTCTAAAAACCAACGAAACTTTGACCATTTCTCTTTGTTGTAATTGCATGAGTCAGGTTGAACGAATTCATATTCAGTTGTTACATGCCATTTTTCGTCCTTGTCTCATCCTTCACCCCGATCTCTCTTCCACGTGAGAGACCATGCTGCTACATGTTACATGACTCACAATGCAATTGAACAAAGAACGAACAAAAAAAAATTTTTTTTTGGACAAATCAACTTGTCATATTTTTCGGGTTGTTGCATTTTTGTGCAATATTTGAAATTGAGCACAATTCGAGCAAAGACAATGTTTAGCACTCCCTTGGCCCGGTCGACATAATCTGACCCGCCGAAATCCTCACTCACCAATCCCCCGCATCGTGGTGCAGTTTCAACAATTCTCGGAAAACTTTTAAACATGTGTCGAATTGATTGGTTTCATTTATTTCCATTGTCGGTTTAGTTTAGAATTAATAGTTCTAATTTTAACATTTGAGTTTGCCACTCGTTCTTGGGCGGAGAGAGAGGATGTGGCATGTCAACACTATTTAACATCAAACAAATTCCGTATGCATACAAAAGTTTGTATAACTTAAGTGAAAAAGAAGTTGAACAATTTAGTTTGGGTTATCATTTGTTTCCTTTCTCGAAACGCCGTCTCGGTAGCATAATAAGTAAGAGAATGAAGAGTGCTCTTAAGAAATTCGAGTCGAAACAGTGCAAACGGAATACAGACTGTTACTGAAGGTGGCATTGTGTGTATGTGTGTGTGTGCGTTTGGAATTGCTGAAGGGTAAAAATGAAATGAGCAACAAGACGCATTCATGAATTTGACTTTTGATAACGCTCCATGTGCTGTATGATTGCATTGAATACACCATTCCCACTCTACTCACTATCTCGCTCTCTCTCTCTCTCTCTCTCTCTCTCTCTCTCTCTCTCTCTCTCTCTCTCTCTCTCTCTCTCTCTCTCTCTCTCTCTCTCTCTCTCTCTCTCTCTCTCTCTCTCTCTTGGTATTCCATTTCTTTCTCTTTTTGTCTGTCTCTCCAGCTACAATACTCGCATTGGTTCCTTTTGGTCAACGATTTGAATCGCGTGAATGAGCAAAGAAAATAGCAAGAAGGTTTAATTCTACTCCAAAATCCCGTGTTGCGATGCCAACACAAAAGTTATGTACAAGTTAAAATTTCGTTTTCAAAAAGACACAGAAAATAATACCCAACGCTGCAGAAGCCATCTTCAGAGTGTATTTGTGTTTGCAAATGCTTTTGGCTCTTGGCACTGTTTTTGAATTTATTTCGAAGAAATCGAGAGCTGCAAATGTTCAACCCCAGCAGCAATCTCGAAATGAGTTTTCCTATCGCCTCGTTTTTTTCGGGTTTTAATCAATTTATTCACATCTCGTGTTCAAATGTGTTCGCTGGGCAGTTTCGTGTGTCAAATTTGTGTGTATCGACACTGTACATTGTGTAAGTGATACTTTCAAAGCATTCATGCAACAGACGGCTATTTTCTTTTGCTGTGTTTTGTTTTCATCGAAAACAAATTGGCAAAGTTTTTGGGGGGCGAAAAAACTTTGAATGGAAAATTCGTTAGGAGCTTGTTTTCATTAGAAATCGTTATTTCGTATAAAGGCACCGACAATTTTTTGTTCCGTTTCGTTTGCGGCAAATTTTCCCCTTTTTTTATTTCCATAGGCCATAGCTATCAATGTTCAGTGAATTTTGAGGCATGCAAATTTCCATCTAGAGTTTACTGTTTTTCCATAAACAATGCTTTCAATTTGTTTTGCGCATTAAATGTAAACCCATTAGATTTCCGGTCGGATTTCAAACGAGAAAAGCAGATTGAGCGAGTTTATTTTCGAATTTGCTATCAAAACAATTCGCTGCACAGGATGGGGGAATGGATGGGGGCAGAGAGTAAAAGCAAAACAAGCGAATGAAATTTAGAAATGTTGCGATGACTTCTCAGTTTTCAATTGATAATTAGATGCCACAAACATACGCTCCAGCCTCACTGAAACGGCATTCGCTTGTATGCCGCATGAACCGAAACATGTTTTTATGTTGATATATGAAACGTGAGGCGTAATTCACTTCGCACGACGTCGACATCGCCAACGACATTAATTGAGCACATTTATAGCGATTAACATGATGACTGCCGTATCTTTTCGGTAACATTCAAGCTTCGACACCTTCAAAACGAACAATTCTTCAATTCGTTTAAATGCTTCCCAACAAATTTGAAAGCGTATTGCCTTGCGAGCACTTGTACAAAGTGGTTGCGATTTAATCGGCATTTATGCGTTTTAGTTGCGTTCTATTTATTGCGTTCCGTGTGAGAGCTCTAATGCTCCTTCACATTTCAAACAAGCGATTCATTTCGTAACAGAGCATTTATTATTTCTAAACCGTCTGCGTTTTTGGGGGCTGATCTCCTGCTGTTGTTTGTGCTCAGCTCAAGTGCAGAAGGCACAAGCTATGCAAGCGAACACAGAAAATGGAGTACAAACAAAACAAAACAAACATATCATTCAAGTTCACGTATTTCACATAAATAACCGGATTCCTTTGGATTGAAATGGCAATTTAGATCTTATTGTCACAATCAGAGATGAATAAAAAAGAAATGGTCGCGTACGTTGGAAAGTCACAGCATACCGCAAAAGTCATTCCTTACGTTTATATTTGTGTCAACCTTCCGAAGCTCTTGCTCTCTTTCGCTCTGAAGACGCTGGTTGGCTTCTTTATGTGCGCATTTCACTATTAAATTGTTATCTTAATGTGATTCATCTTTGGCTTTTGCACTGCGTACATCGTTCACCATCATTCACCACACATCACCTCCAGTGTACACGTGGAAGTCACAACAGCTTATGCTCTCCGTCTCTATCTCTTTCTCATCTATTCACATTTTTTTTCTGTCTCTCTCTCTCTCTCTTTCCTCTTTCACTCTTTTTCGCTCGGCGAACATTCACATTTTTCACATACGTTTAGTGAATATAATCTGCAAGTATTTGTAAAGCTGTTCGTATAATTTGTTCATTTTCATCGCAAGCAAAATGCACCTGTCTGAACCAAAACAACCACTAAACTTGTCTAAAAGCAGCTTGAACACGAAAAACCAACTGATGTTATGCATATTTCAACTATTACGATTCGTTTATGCTCATATATATTTTTCTTGGAAGAACATCAAGAAATTCTTAACATCTTCTTCACCCGTGTCACAGAATCTAGAGGAAGACAGAGAGTGAGATCACACACGCAAAAAAAAAATGTGACATTTTATGCGATGTCATGCATTTTTCAAACAACATCATCTCAAGCGTCATACATAGCAACGCGTTGACAACAATTTTGTGCCCAAGGTTCAAGAAGATAGTTGCGCATTTTACCACACAAAATACGAACGATTCCATGAACATTTTGCATCTCGATGCAAAGCATACGATAAAAATTGACGGAGTAAAAAATAAAGGGAGGCCGGAGAGCCCGAGAAGAGTAACAGTCAATGAATTTCTACGATTTTCCAAATCATTCAGGTAACCATTTTGGAATTGCATTGGAGCGTACAAACGAATCAGTCTGCATTTGACAGCTTAGATGCATATTACAAGTCAATGTGTGTATGTGTAGTGGTGTGTGCTCTTTATGTGCATATTTGTTCGTTTATTTTTGCAAAATGTTTTCCATATGGCTCACAACAAAATAAGTGAAATTATTCTCGTATGAACATAAACACAAGCACAATCAAGTTCCTTCATACTGGATTTTAGTAGAGAAAAACGCTTTCTTTGTTTTCAATACACACACACACACACACACACACGCCCACATGCAATCATATTATTTCCAACTGTATGCTGGTTAAGCTCATTCGTGTGGAAATTTAATTTTAAATGAGTACTTCAGTTTCATGATAATTCAATTTAGTAGATTGTGGCGATTCAACTCACAAACAATTCACATTTGAGCGTAAAATCAAGTTAAAACAAATGTATAGAGATTCTCCGAACTGTTACAATCAAACTTGCGTTAATAAGATCTTATCTTTCAACACAGATCAAACAATAGTTGAACAGTTGTATATTAATAAAATAAGAAGTTCACTTGTATGGATATTGGAAAGCATTAAATTGCAGTGACAAATTGTGCCATATTTGCTGAATATTTCATCGAATGATATACTCTGTATTAGGCTGTATTTGAAATTGTAATTTTCTCCCCGTGTACTTCATTGAAGCACAAAACACTATACATTTTCAACCGAACTTCATACAAAATTTTACAATATTTCTGAATTACTGAATTTTCAATTCGTTTATTTGAATTCCGTTATTTAAACTGGTTACAGATCAAATCATACATTCATTAGTTACTTGTACTGTTCTACACAGATCAAACACGTTCTATCTTCAAAGGGTTGTTACGGATTTTAATAACGCTATTTTTGCTTTAATATTGCTAACTATTCGAATATTTCCTAATATGCCCTTCATATTGCTATTTTGAATGTTAATGTTCTCACATACACACAAACCTTCCATAAGAAAGCATACCGTGCGTGCTGCTTACCCGACGTGCGCTCTCTTCTGAATGAGGCGCATGCGTACATTGAGATTGAACAACACACAGAAGTGGAGGTTTCAGTACAAACTTCATTTGAATTGATTTTATTTGCGCTATTTTCATTTTAATATTGCTAACATTTCAAATATTTCTTTGGTAATGCTACTAGCTAATTGTGTCTATCGCTATGTACTCTGTTCTATCTGCGTGCGAATTATTCGAATGCAAGAGCTTATTATTTGCTCTAAAAATGAAACAGGAAAATATAATTGCAAATAATCTAATTATGAAAATTAAATGAATTGAAAGAATCAAGTAGAAACCGAACGAAATGTTATTATAAAAGAGATATATGTAATGCCATTTGATAGAGGCAGAGATAAATTTAAAGTTCAAGTATTTGAAAAAAGACTCATTATACGTTAAATTGATCCTGGGAAATACACAAACTGGCCAAATTTCAACAAAAAATGGTCGATAATTTTTTGCAAGAATTTTATCTATATCTAAAATGCACACAAGCAATCTTTGACCTTTCAACAATAAACTCTCAATTATCGGATTTTAATCGAAAAAATGAAAAGACTTTTCCAAAGTGATGTCAATTATAAAAATTGACCGGTGGCGCCATGAACTTTGCCTTTGAATTGTATAGTAGTTCGACAGTTCGCTGTTTTTCACAATAACAATTTGTACAGGAACCACATCACCTTGAACTTTTTAAATATTACTACAAGAAATCTCCAGCGCAGCAAAGCGAGTGACAAACAAACAAATGACTCATCATTGATGCGTCTAGCAAAACTACTCTAAACTGGTAAAAATGTTTATTGTGCAAACTATAAACTTCGTAACTACATTTCAAAATGAGCTATCTTTTCCAGCAATAAATGCTAGAGGAGATTAGTGTATCCATTGGTAAAATTACATGGAAAACGGAAAACAATCTCAATGTGTGCCATAGAAACAGTAAACCAACAGCTATAAAATGAAAAACAAACATTAACTAGAGCTAAATTGTATTGAACAAATTAATTGCATGTATTAAAATAAAACTGAAGTTTATCTGACTTTACCAAAAGAAGTTATAGCCTCTGTCTTACAAGATTATCACTGAGCATTTCTCAATAATGCACGTTGGTGTTTTTTTTCTTGAGTCTTTATCAATTTACGTGATTTGTTTGCAAATGATATAAGATTAATTATAAATGTTTTCATCAAATCTTTCCATATGTATTATAATTTAAACATACGTTTAAGTGCGAAACCATATTCAATATGTATATCTAATTAAAATCACTGAAACTACACGTTCAGTACTGAAATATATATGCATATGAACTTTCAGTTCTGTACACACAGATAAATTTGGTATAGATATTTTGTAAATCAGATTTTCCCCTCAAAAAGAAAATCCAAATTTTAGGATATTTATACCATTTTTGTTACCATAAACAAACAAAAATGGAGAAAATATTTTTTTTTTGGTATGGCTTCCCTGTGTGTATTGAATAGAAATTAGACCGGCATTTGTTAATGCATGAAAATGCAAAGAGCATCGTAAATTATGAACTTCCAAAATTATTTTCAGTGCAATAAGAAATGATTTCATGAAAGTACACAAGCTTTTGAGTTTCCTTGTCATCATTAGTAACATTACTTTTCATTGCCAATGGCAACAAACAATGCGAATATTCAAAAGTAAGCTCACAATGCTTCCATGAATCTTGTTATTTGATTTCAATGGAAAAACAGAATTACTCACATAACAGCAGAAATGTGAATAGAAATCAGAATCAGAATCAGATGCATTTCGCTATTGTCGTTAGATCATTATATACAGAGAATATAAACAATACACGTATACAGTTGAGGCCTTTTAGGAATGGCTTTGTTGTTAGATACTGCTACTTTCTTCACACTACTGCACACTAATGTCTCTAAAGAAAATAAAAAAAAAATGTCGTTTTACCACAAAGACATTTCAATTTACGTCAATATAACAGTTCTCAATATGTTAAAACTATGAATAATACACAACCACTCATTAGAACCAAAATTGTACCAAAAATGCAATCTGTTCAACATTCCTGGCTGATCAATTCCAAAGCAGGTCCAATGATTACTATTCATCCATTTATTGGACATTTGAACATAATTATGTGCCATGGATTAAAGCCAATGAAATAGTTTCATCAATTGCCTTGAATGAAACAAGGAATGATTATATAATAAGGGATTTTCAATACTTTTTAATATTTTCAATGATTTCAGCATTTTTTAGTACACAACTTTGACATAAAATCGATTTGATTTGGAAAACTATGAAGATATTTAAGCGCATTGAAACTATTGAACATCATTGAAAACCATTGAAAACCATTGAAAAATATTGAAAAGCATTGAAAAATATTTAAAACCATTGAAGAGCACTGAAACAAATCTGGTATTGCAATCATTCTGTCAAACATAATTTGACAGAAGATACTGAAGAGTACAAATCAGTGTTTTTCAATACCTTTTAATACTTTTCAATATTTTCAATTCTTTGAATGTTTCAATGGTGATTCGCCCCTTGGAATGAAGTCACATTCGCACATTGCCAAAGGGCGTGTTATCCACATGGAACGGAAACATGAACAAATTTCAAGCTTGGCGCGCTGTTCAATTCCGAATTCAGTTGTTAAATTGCATTGATTTTGCTTATTGAATTGAGGGCGCTCGTGTCTGTTCAATTTACTTTTACAGCCATGCTTCCAGATGTCGTGTCTGCCCATAGGTTTGCTCACTAATTGTAACCCCCAAAATTTCTCCATACATTAAGATTAAAACAGATGAAATGTGTTCTACCCTCCTGCGATGTATTAGTTTGTGCTAAAAGCTAATTCACTCAATAGAATTAACTTTTACGATACTCCTCCACGACGAATTTATATGTTTGCTGCAATATGTTTTGCATTTTCAAAAGCATGTTCGAAAGTGCATGTAATAACTGTACGCATTGTGACAATTTGGTCTACACGTTTGATTAAATGCAGTGGCATAAATTCAATATTGTGAACAAATCGAACTGATTGAAAATGATTAAAATACGTCATCAAAATAATTTATAGCATTGTACAGAATGGCACTCTATTTGAAACCAATATCAGGTTTCAGAGTTCACCATCCGAATGAATGTGAGGCAAACCAGTCACATGAAGAGAATTCGAATCAATTGATTTATACAATGTACAAATGTTGAGCAATCCTTTGTAACATACATACATTACATGAATTACTTAAATTCATTTGGATGGTTTTGTTCGAAAATGAAACGATAGTCTCAATGTAATGCAAACAATTTCAGAAGAGGAACTCTTTATAATCGATTTTAGTCTGTATTTATCAATTCCAGACAGCACCTGTAAGTCTTTTAGAAAGTTTCGTTCAAGAAAAATACAATAAACTCATAGCAAAGCTAATTTCATGTTCACTTTAAACTTTGATGTGCAATTTCTTAGTCTACTTGAAAACACTACTTGAATGGTTTTTTTCCCAGAATAAGGGAAAAACGTAAATAATGAAATGAAATTTATGCGTTTGAAAGTCGAAAATGCTTTGATAGGTGAGTTAGCACATGAAAGTGGTAACAACTATTGCAATAACGGCACAAATGAATGTCAGTGAAAGAAAAATGTGTAGCAACGTATGTTCTTTTCATTCATCAGTTTGTCTTTATATTTTGAATAACGTTCAACAAAATTCCAAGAGCACCGAAGAGCTTCTTCTTCATTATTTTTCATTAAAAAAAGAGCACTTTGTGAAAATGAATATTTTATTGCAATTTTAATGGAAATTTACCTGTTCTTTTGCAAATATGAAAATTCAATTCAAGTATAAACATATACTTTCCATTTAATTTATGTTCAGTGTGATGCAATATTCTACTGACATGTGATTAAATTGTATGCTTTGACTTATTGCATGCCTGGAAAAATGCAAGTCAACTACATAATTGAATTTTATTACATGTCAAGAATGCTGTCATCTGCTGATGAAGTGGCATGATTCAAAAAAGGGCGAACTCATTTGTTTTGATTGCTTGTCTTCATTTGTTCGAAACGAATTTTAATTGGCTTATTTTATTACTTAGTACAATGCATTTTGGGATTTTTTTCTCACAATTTTTTGTTTTTAAGAGATAATTATAATTGTTAAAATCAAATAAAACCATGTTTTTTTTTGTTGTTTTCATTCGCAGAAGCTTGAATAAGAGATTTCCACTTCGGAGGGCTAGACACACGACCAATTAAAGAGCTAACGATAAAGGTAAATTTAAAAGTTATAAAAAAAAACCGAGCTCCATGCTCCATTTTATGCTTGTTCAATTGTTTTGACCATTATTTTTTGTTATAATGAATCGCATCATTCTCTGATAATTATTCGAGATATTTAAAAGAGGTGCAGAAATTCAACCGAAATTCCAAAGAATGTTGGTTAACGGAAACAAAAACAAGAATGTTTTTATAGCGTCATTTTTGTGGATCCCATTGCAACCGATACGAAAAAGGGGAAAAAATCGCCAATTATTTTCATGATTATGGTTATGTGTTTGCACTGATAAAATTAATATTTGTTTTTCAGTTGGAAAAAAATGGGCGGCTGTGTTTTTTTAGATGCCGCCAGAGCCTTATTTTTCAACTTTTCGTTCCGCCATTGAAACATTTTTTTTACATCGCATTTATACCACTAATTGGTTAATTGAGCGCGTCTTTTATTGTCTCAATCGCTGATAAAGTATAAAAACAGCAGTCGAAGTAAAAGCCATAAATTCTTTAACTACAAAGAAAAAAAAACAGGCAATTTACCCGCTTTAATTTATAAAAACAACGAACAACCAGAAAAAAATTATACAATTTCTTTGAACGACACAAACCCCCTTCCCCCACACACACACACACACACTCGCACAGATAAAAATGTTGAAGGCAAAGAGTGTATATTATATTGCACGTACGACATCAAGTTGCTGCTTAACTGAAACTCAATCGAGCGCCTCCACTTCTTCGCCGCCATAATTCTCTTTGCGACGGTAATTCGGTGTGTACTTTTTTTTTTCTTCTTGATATTTATGTATAATTTATTGCACATTAATATACAGATCAGAAGTTGCGGAATTTTCTTCATTTCAAAGCCGAGACATGGTTATGAATGGTCTTTGATATCTCACCCGGCCATAAAAAAAGAGCTAGCATTTAAAATGAGAGAGAGAGAGAGAGAACGGGAGAAATCAAAAGGGAAAATGAAAAAGAACGAGAGTGAGAACAACAACAGAGACATGATTTACAGTTTAAGTGGCAAATAATAATTCAACTTATTGCTTACTCGGTTGGTGGCCCGTTTTCGATTTGCTGTTGCTTTCCGTTGCGGTTTTTGCAACTACCTCCCCAATAAATCCTTGGTTAAATTTTGCCGAACGTTATCATTTCTGGCATTGGTTTTATGATGTTGTTCCAGAGTGTTTTGGTATAAGTGCTTTTTGTATTGAAGTGCCTTCGAATGACATGAAAATGAACACAAGTTTTACCATTCCATGTGTAATCTTAACATTAAATATTTGTTTTAATTGTCATTTGCAATCGAATTGGAACGCACCAAGTTTGGTGTAGTTTTGACATTAAACTTCATATTGATACGCAACCATGGCAACCATACGGTGCAAAGTAGAGAATCCTTTTTTATTCGAAATTTTATTAACTTTAGAATTTGGAGTTTTTCACACGAGCGACGTTTTCTTCTCTTCACTGAATTATTTGAAACTCATTGACCATTTTTTTTGCATCTCCAAATTTCACAGCAACGGACGCCTGCTTTTTATATTTGTTATCTTACTGACGAAATCCGAAAGACAAACTTCACTATATAATAGATTTAATAAGAAACAAGACATGAATCAAATTAACCTTAAAATCATATCACCAACCGTTAGCTGCACGCGGCGACCGTCACCACACCCTCACATAGCGCTCTCCGGTGCTGTATGCCAGCGCGAGTAAATGAAGTGTTGCACACTCTACAACACAATGTACATTCATTTCATTTGAATATAAGCGTGAGCATATTTTAAATTCGCGTTCAAGTTGAACGCAAACAATTTGCGTCTCGATTTGAATCGGATAGTCTGAATGGGGTGCTTTTTATTTTCCTTCTTTCTCTCTCTCTCTCTCTGCGTGACTATATTTTGGCATCCAAGAGTCGGCAGTCGGTGCCAATGGTTGGTCGAAGGTATAATGTACATTTTCCTATAAATGCGCATAATTAGAATAAAACAAAAAAGTGCTAGAGGAAAAAAACACTTTTACTTAATTGCGCCAATTTGTGTCTTCGCGAACAAACAGACAGGAATGAAAAATGGAAAAAATCGGCGTAAAATCAGTGGAAAAGTCACAATGAAAATGCGACCATCGGGCTATGTTTCTGTCGCTTCTACCAAATGGCATTATTGCTGCTGCTGCCTCGATCTTCTACCCGATGAAAAGACAGCCAAAAAGTACCAAACCAAGAAACGAAAACGAAAACAAAAGCGGAAAATTTAAGCGCACAACAAAAAAAGAGTAAAACCGTTAGCAAATGCCAAAATGAAACGAACGAAAATTACGTTATAGCCGATATTACATTAAAATTCCGTATGAATTCGCTTCATTTATTTTATAATTAAAGCTGAAACTTTGCTTACTTTTAATTTTCCAGCGTCAGTGCTGAAAGCCGAAAAATAGCCCGAAAAAAAACACACGCACACACCCAAAACCGCGTCAATTTTTTTCTTTCGTACCTCAGCCATTCATTTCACTTCATTCCGTCATACAGCGAACAGCATTCTGTTCCGTTTTATAAACTACTTTTCTGAGATTTGTTGGAATTTTCGACGAGGCGAACGAAGAATGGACAAAAAAAAAATTCAGCACTTTGATTGCTCTTAATATTCTTCTGTAGCGAATAGTTGATGGAAATTCCTCTGTAGAATGAACATGCAAAATTTCCAACCGGCAAAACATATATTTTTTTTATCCCGCATTCGATTCGTTTTTTTTGTTCTTTCTTTGAGACATGCATAAATACCAAAAAGTTTCAATACCTAATTGAGACTTTTTTCGTCGCTTTTTCTTCATAATATTTAAAACTTACGGTTTGTTGTGAACGAAAAAACTGAATCTGGAACGAATTTCAAATTGAAGGCTTTGCAACATAGCACAGATGCACTAATTACCCGGTTCGTGATGAACTTGAGCAGAATTGCTGCATTGTGCTTTACGTGTTAAGCGATTTGTATCTTTGATGTGAATTTCGTAGCACTACATCTGTTCAATCGCTGACTGCCACTCACGAGAATGTGACCATTTTGTTAAGACATAGTCCAGTGTTAAAAATTTCTTCGATGGAATGATGATAATTTGAATGCAGCCGTATTCATTGATATATCCAAACAACCGTTCACAATCGGCCATTTTTCTCTATCTTCTGACAAATCGAAAGGCGTGCAGCTGTTTTTGTCTTCGAATCCATCCAAAATGGAGATTGAAGACAATGATTTTTCAGCATACATTATCATATATGATTTCTCTTTAAGATAAGGAAATTGAATTAAACTGTTGGAAACAGTGGACAGCTGTCGACTTGAAAGAAACCAAAACCCTCCGGTGAAAAACTTTTTTTTAATATTTTAGCTCTCGTTAAAACTTACGGGCGCATACAAAAACGTAGCATTTGTACCATCAAGAGAAACGAAACAAAAAAATACAGAAGCAATTTATCCAATTGTATTAAAACGAAAATCTGAAGGCAAATTCAAAGTCAAGTTGAAAAGTTTAGTTCACCATTTTGAGCTCCAACAAGACCGAGGGAGAAAAACTCAAATATTTTCATGTGACATTGCTGCACTTGAGTCTGTTGCATTCAGTGAAGCATCCACTAATTGAACAATATATTTACTGTTGTGCTTGTTACCATAGTGTTTTGCCGGCAGTTGTCCAACTCAATGTCCAAAAGAAATCTATGACAGATTGTGAACTATAGCAACAAGAGAGCCAGAGAATTTTAAAGATGACAACCTCAGAATAAAATTTAAATAACAAAAAAAAATGTGTCAACAAAATTCTGAACAATGCAGCAAGCAAACACGTGGATGCAAACCGTGCAGAATGACAACCATACAAATAATATTTTAATTCGTTTTGCTGTGTTAGATGCTGGCAGGCACACCAGGTCAAAAATAAAATAAGTTGTCGGTATCAAGTGGATTTATTTTGTTTTTGTCTAAAAAAAACAAACAAACAAAAACGTTGGCCTGCTTCTGATCTCGGCAAATTCTCTATCTTTCGAGCTCATCAGCATGACATAAGTATTGTAATGCTCAATGCAAATTTCACCTTTTATCAAACATGGAATGTGTTTGCGCTTTTTGCCTTCGGCTCAAACATTTCTGTGTACATGATTGTTAAGTACACATCTTTTGCGGTTATTACACGTCATATGACAAGATCTATCAAAAGCGCTCTTTTTGTGGTTACTTAACCGATATACATTATACACACACAGTGCACACAGTGCACACAGTAAAAATAAGTTCAACTTCAGATGTGAGAATAAGTGTTGATACAAGCAAACACTTTGCCTTTAATTCATGCAATATGTACAAATGTATACGTATGTACAGTGTATTGCACATTGTGTACCCACTCTCATTGGCAATGGAAGTGGATGTGAATCTGGGTGCAGCAAAGTGGAAAACAATAGATTGCAACCATTCTCCGTCTTCTCTAGTCACACCAACACCCACACCACACCACACATAAAATAGATCTGTTGAAGCGTTTGCTTTTCATTCGACAAAAAATCTGCCATTTTCACAAAAATATAAACACACTTAAGTATTGCTGATGTAATAATGCACATACTAGAAAATATCAGTTGAATTGTGTGATTCGTACGAAGGGCTTACGTTGTACTGTTGTTGTTTCTTTTTTTTCGCAAGAATCAACACATTTGCTGTGAGTAGTCAATACTCATTCACTGCCATTTTCACGAATGATGCAAGTATATTGGTAAATGTTTATAAAAAAATGTTCCGTTGATGTATTTCAATCATGTATTTAGAGAAATTCCAGTAAATATTTTCGTACACTCGTAATGTTTGCAAAAAAATGATGTTGCAGTATTTGTAAAGAAATTGATCTTATTCGACAATAAATAAACAACGAGCCTGTCAAATGTACGAATAAGAATGAAAGTGTTACGAATGTACTAAAATATTTGCGTACGATATAAGCCCTTCGTTTGTGTGGTAACCATGGTAGTAGGAATGCCAGTTTCAGAAAAATTCCTAAGCACACGCCAGCAAGAGAAAACTGGAAACGACAATGAAATCAAAACAGGCTCAGACAAGTGGAAAAATGATTTCCACACTTCTAATGCTCGGTTGTGAACAGTGAACACTCTTTTTTTTGTTCGCCTCATTCCAATCGTACTTGAAAGTCATATGAATATATCTGGTGAGCAGCAAATTCACTGGCACAACAACAGCAATGACGACAATAATAACGCCAACAACATAACCGACGCGCACTCAACACATAATAATTTTTTTGTGCTATCTCTCCATTGTTTATTCTTTGCTGTTGTTGTTTTGTTCTCGGTGGCGTCACCATCGCTTTTTCACCTTCTTTTTTCATGTTCACGTTTTTTTTTGTGCCAAGCCATTTCTGGTTGCTGCTTTGTTGATCGAAATACACTTTAGTTTGTAGAAAGTTTACGATGTGATGGTATCTCTAAGCATGTAACTGCATCTTCCGGTTTTGTACTTCATATCTCTTCTTTTTTCGTCTCTCTCTTTTCTCTCTTGTCCTTCTCTCCTTGCAATTTATCTGGTGGCCAGTATTTATGAGATCGATGGAAAACAGTTTAAGCGATTCTTTCACCACCACCACCAGGCGATTGTGGGATGTGTTGTCGTTTTTATTGCAAAAATATTTATCCTCTTTCGAATGGTGTTGAGTAAATTTTTTTTCTTGTTTTTTTTCTCTCTTTCTTTTGCCTCTGTAGAAATCGTTTTATCGCTTTGAAAGGCTATTATCACAATTAGGGCCACCAATTGTGTGGATTGCCAACCGTGACCGTTTACTTCTTATAAACCGATACCAAATCCCATTATTATTCAACAGCATCTTCTTGAATAACGGCATTAAGAATCGCCTTTTAACTGATGAATCGCAAATTTTCTTTCTCTTCCCACACAATTAGTTATTTGTGTGTGTTTGTATTGTAAAATCACATTCCGAAATAGGTTTTTGAATAAAACGCGGAGACTATTCAATTCAAAATCTCTTATGTCCAATGCAAAATATTTTTCGAGATAATATCAAATCAACTTTATAGAACGGAAAATCGAGAAGAGAGAGGGGAGAGAAGTCGTCATTTCTGCATGCATTTGATTGCTTCGTCTCAATCAAATCATTGGAAAGTAATTTCCAGAGCCAATGAAGTTGTAAAAACAGCACATCTGTTGAAGATAAAAATCGCATCGAATGGTAAAGCATACAAGCAATCGAATTTTATGTATGCAAGTCGTAAAATTAAATCCGGTAGCCGAAGAAACATTCTTGAATTCACTCGAAATTACCTCGAAGTATTTTGAAATGTTATTTACGAGGGGTTCCAACGATGCAAAAAGAGAAGACAAATGAAACGAGAAACCAGACGATGAACCAGAAAAACAAGCCAATGTGTATTGTGTACACAGAACGCGCTGTGTGTTGCGCGTGTTCGAAATTCAGCAATTTTCGATCATTGAATCCTCGTTAAATTAAAGAAAACAACAATCTTTCAACTGTCTTCTTATCGAAGTTCGATCGTTTTGCCCACTTTTTTTTTCGCCCATTGTCAATGCAGACTTGTTTCGCTCGTTTTTTTTCGACTCTCGATTGGTGAATGTTTATTGTATATTTGCTTGGCTCAATGACGAAGATGGTGTATTCCATTTTGTTGAGACTTTTAGATTGCCGCCAGATCAAATCTTGATACACAAGCATATATAAATACAACATACACAAAAACTTGCCCCGACTAGTACTATGGACTTACTTGAATAGTGCGACTAACGAAGCACCGCACTTACTGTTCAAAATAACAATAGCAATACAGCAACAGCGGCAGCAGCAGCAACAAACAATTTCACTAACTAACAACACATTTTTTTTTCACTGTTATTTTGTTATTGGTATCGTTTTTGTGAGACCTGGCTCTGCTGTTCGCAGTGATCCAGGCATCAGTCCTCGGTGCTTTTTGTCTTGTTCCGCATTTCGATATGCATTCTCATTTCATTTTAGACTTGTTTTATTTTTCGTTTTTTTTTTGTCCTTTTTCTTCTTCTTCTTTTGTGTGCAACGCGTTTTTGATTTGTCTTTTCCGTTTAGCCTTCTTCTAGAATTGTACACTCTATTCAACTGTACATGCAACTCACGTATGCGGGCATTTTGCCAAACAAAGCGTAAAAGAAGCGCACCGCTTCCCTCTCCCCCGTCCCATTATATAGCTTGTTCTGTTATTTATTCGGCTGCGATTCTTAAGTTTTCCAACAAATAACCCAGGCGATTTCTGATGATGGTACAGCACCAATTTTTTCCTTCTTCAATCGTTCGTTCGTTTGGTTGACTCTGCTTAACTTGCAGCTTTTTCGTTAGCATCATTATCAAATACAGATTTTCGTATGTGTATGTCAGTTGAGTATGTGAGGGGGTTTGCCGGCTCTTCACATGCACATGTTGAACTAGACTTTATGTTTCGTGTATTTAGTATGAACTGTGTTCGGTTTTTTTTTATTCGTAAATGGTTTCATTCTCGTAAAAATACAAGAACCAATTGCATTTGGTTGATGCTTTGAAAAACGGAAGCATCGCAACCACTTCGAGATGTAGCAAGCACAGGGTTGAAAGAAGAAGAAGAAAAAAAATGTAGAAAAGATGCTTTTAAGGCGAACTATGTGAAGTCAATCTAATATTCACGGTGGCTGCATTCAAGGCTCTTTATTTTTCATCAACCAAACACGATAACACCACACTGAACAAAGCGCATGCTAGGCATAACATTCATTTGTTGATGGGTTTCAACTGGAGAGCAACAGTAACAATAACAACAACAAATATATTCCATAGTAAAAATGACGGCACCAGTTATCAACTTCTATCGCCATTAGATGAAATGAAATAAATGATAAGCAAAAGACAAAAATGGTCATTGCAAAAAGAATGGGAAAAAATTACTTTTTATTGTGGCTGCGGTTGTGTGCGATCTCAAAATCCTTTTAGTGTTCAGCTGAACACAGTATAGCCAACACAGCGACACACAAACGGTATGAATATGAACATTAAGATTGCCCAGTTCACACTATATACGTCGAGATAAAGGTCTAAAAGCCGAGCGCATGACACACAATGGCCAACGTCAGGCCATTGAAATCGAGATTGTGAGCAAAAATTGGGTAAAATATTAAAACGAAATACGAACAACAAAAACAACGAAATGCGAACAACAAACGCCTGAAATTGTTACAGTTTCACAGCAGACATTATGCTTATAAAAATGAACGCAACCGAGAAGCTCAACCACAAATAGTGGTCGCAACCAACTCTCCAAAAATACAATGCAGATTTTTTTTTCTCTCTTTTGTGTGAAACGATACATTCAACGGTCGCTCGCTCGCTCGCTTGCTTGCTTGCTTCATCATTTCTATGGGTTTTTCTTCTTGCATTAATTCGTTTGCTTGGGCGCGCTTCGTGCGCTTCATATGCTATGTGCCCTTTCATACCATTTATACATGCAATTTCCACTTCAGTCCATCGACTTTCATTTCATATTTTTGCCCGGTTCTTTTTTCACATCCATTCCATTCTGTTTATAATCTCCCCCACACACACACACACACACACACACACACACACACACACACACACACACACACACACACACACACACACACACACACACACACACACACACACACACACACAAAACGAGAACCATTGTTATTTTAACTTTTATTCCGAGATCAAGATATTCTTTTTGCAACGAACGGCAACGAGTGAAACGACACAGAATTATTGTTGTGATGACTGTTATTATTTTTATTACAATTTTAAAATCATTTTGTGTTCACGGACATTTTCCGTTTTTCATTCCCGTCAACGGCGAATCACTGCAATTGCATTTGCGCTTGGCACCGCATTCTGTCAAATATGCACTATGAAATCAGTGATATTGCAATAGCTCTCTTCAACGAGGTCAAACATAAAACTAAACTCAACAATGACAAAATAAAAAAAAAACTGAATGATGTGCATCTTGATCATCATTACACGAGAGAAAGAGAGAATGAAATGAATCAAAAAATTGTCGATATTCATTTCGTGTATTTATTTTCAATGACCTCGAATAAATGGTCGCGCAATGGTTGTTGATGATGGTTTTTTTTTGCAAGCATTCTTTTGTACGGTATCAAACATCAGAAATGTTTTGATAGCTTATTTTATGGTTACGTTAAAGGTTTACCTTTCAATACATCCATCCATTTTGTTGAATGTTTGACTTTTAAAAACCTTTTTTCTATGAATTCTCATTTGATATTTTCAAATATAATTGATTGAAATGAAGTCACCTCGTATTCCCAGAAATTTAAAAACATAATTATATGAAACATTCATTTCATGCGATATGATATAGTGGAAATTGAGAATCAAACGACTGCATAAAACAACCAAAAACCTCTAAATGAAGTTTGTAAATTGAATTGAACATCAAAATGAAAGCGAACCATTGCTTCCATAGCCAAACTTCTCTAAGTGCATAATTGAACACACCTTGCGTTACAAATTATAATTAAAGTTGTTTAAACATGGCGTTTGAGTAGATTAAATATTTACTCGAAAAATTGCATCAACAATCAAGGGGTGATCTACTGCTGTCGAAGATGAATTTTGTTATGAAAATCTTTGGTATGTCCGACAATGGCCGAAATGGAAATGAATTTTCTGCACTTTTCTATCTATCTTTTCACGATCAAAGGGACATTATACCTCTCTAGGCAGAATATAGTATGTTCTCATACTCTTAGTCAGCATATGTCCCCCTGAATAAAAAAAATGATTTTATTTGCACAGCGAATATATCTGATATGGGATACTTTAAACCCAAATTAATTACATGTGATATATTATAAAACATTAGATTACTACCGATTTACTGATTTTCGATTCTACTAAGCGTATGTCACATCGCGATTGAGTGAACATAAATAAAATAAATTACCATAAAATATAAAAAAAATTTCCACCCCTTAAACAATGCAAATTGGAGTAATTCAAATGTTTATTTCAATCTCGAAAATTGGTAGTGCAACGGGATGCTTTGTGCATCTTTTGAATCAATAAAATTCTGTATTAGATTTTAGATTTTATATTAAACATGTAGTCCAACCGCTTATTAGCGCACGTTTCATTGCATGGAATATATATATATTTGAATTGAATTGTGCACCATTTGAAATTAAATTAATATTTAGTTTGAAAATCTCATTAAAATCAAATTTTTGAGGAAACTCCAACCAATATTCATTTGCATAACACCGTTATGCAGGGGTATGATGCGATGTAATTATATTTGGATACTAAATGTTGACTTAATTTCAATATTAACTTCACTTGTATTCTGTGTTCACTTTGATCACTTTGTTAGGTACTCTCATGAGTACACAGTACACGAATCACTGAGCGCTTATTTAATTATTATTATCATCCATGTGAATATAATCAAAATCAAAATACTCTAAATGGTGATGGCATCGCTTCGAAGAATCTGTGCACAACAAATACAACTAAATGCCGATGTAACCTCAATCAGACTATCCTCTTGATGGGTTAAATGTCTATATCTGGAAAACCACAATTCCCAAAAGCACTCAAAAGATATCGTCTTCGTAAAGAAATGTTCTTAAGACAATTTATGCCATATTTGAATGGTTGAATTGGAGTGAGGTTTTTGAAAAACTGCTATGCATAAATAGCATATTCATTTATTTGTTGAGAAGCGAATTTTCTCCCATCTTGCATATTGGTATTTTAGCCCCATAAAAAGAGCATTTTGTTTGTATGCATGACGGTGCGTGTCATCCATTTTGTGCTCACAAACTGTGGTCGGTCTGCAATCAACACAATCTCACAATTTCCCTCTGCCACACAAATTTCCAATGTGAAAATGTTCCAAAAATGTTTACATTAGCTGCTCGGTTGAAATCCGTTTGACGTTCTCGTTCACTTGAAAGTGTTGCTGTTCCCGTTCGAATGTCTTATTTGCTGGAATCACTTTCAACGACGTTTGCTTTCTTCGATTTCCAATTCACTTTGTCGTGATGATTGAGTGCGGAGAAAATTGCCAAAAACTAAAACCGAAAGCATTGAAAGCGATCCAAAATATCATCATCATAACCAATCGATGTAGAAGTTTTATTATATGTTTGCATTTAAAAGAGCCAAAATATGAATGTACAATATACATTGGGGTCGAAGACGAAACAACATACAGACACACAGAAATGCAGCAACGTTTTATGTTTTGTTGTTGTTCATGCTTTTCTTACCTTGTTTCTCGGTATCAAAACAGACGCTTACTTGGGAAAACTTGGCACGTATCTAACATATTGATAAATTCAACGCAAACCCCATATCCACACAGGGGCTACGGCTTCCATATTTTGTGAAATGGAATGAGCTTGGCATTGGCACATCGGCATCGACATTGCCGAAGCATTGTGGCTTTGGGTTATCAAGTACTTTAAGTTCATTAGTAATGTATTTCATGTACTCAACTAAAGGTTGTTGCGTTTTTGTTTTTTCTCTCTCTCTCTCTTTCTTCTTGAGGAGCAGCAGCCCTTCCTTGCCCTCCGTCAGACATGTATTGGAAAGCCAGAGATGGATAGTCGAATAGGGGCATAGAACTAGAAAGAAAGAAATAAAGATAGATGAAACACTGCAGTTTGGTTTCAGAGTCAGTCGCCGCACTCATCATGTTCATTAATGCATGAATTCGTATGGGGTGTTTCATTTGATAGTTAGTGTTTGAGCACGCCAAACCGTTTTCAATGCACACACACAAACACACTTACACTCACAATTCACAATCACATACTTCACTCAATTGACTATTATGTGCGGATAACTCTCAGCGCTGCTGTTCCCATTTCTCTCTCTCACTCTCTCTCTCTCTCTCTCTCTCTCTCTCTGGCTCCACACTAACGCTCCAGCTCAAAACACATTTACCCGAATGCTTCGAAATGAATAATATATTATTTTAAAATGATGACGACGATGAGATGTCGAAAAACGAAATAAAACGAACGTTCAAGTTGATGATGATGATGACTGAATTTTCATCTATTCAATGTGTTTTACATTCTCTCATTTTCTGTCTCATGAGCATGTGGTTGAAGAGAGAACATTGTGTGGTGATTTGGAACAACAAAGATAAAGTCCTCGTTCCATTGGTAGCATGTTTTGACAAGAATCAGTTAATGATTCTCATTTGAATGGAAATAAATTCCAACCGAACGGAACCGTTCACCAGATTCTGGCATCGAATATACAATGGAACAACAACAAGTATCCCGATCGGTGGATTGATGCAGCGGATGATTCAACGGCATGAAATTGTATTAGGGAAATGGTTATCTGACGCATTTCCGAGGGAAAAGACGAAAGGCATTCCAATGCCAGTGTAGCTCTGGTGCAATTGCATGTGTGTGTGTGTGAATTTGGTCGCATCAGTGAAAACCTCGTTAGTCTGAATTTCAGTTAGCAAGAAAGATTTCGAAGTCGAGCATCTTTAGCGAGCCGAATGATGTAATTCGAATCCAATTTGATCGATTTCGAAGCATTCCACGAACAGAAATTTCTCATTATTCGCTTCAAATAACGAGCTAAATGAACACTTCATCAATTCGTCAAGCCGTTCGATTGCACTGACAAACGAGCAAAAATAAAAACACGATTCGAAATGAATTCAATTTGTTTCAGCTGCACAGCAAATGATTATCGAATGGGTATTTTCATATCGATTGACATAAATCCGTTCGAATCTTTGATAATTCTTACTAAGCTTCCGCTTTCGAGTGCAATAGCACGCATTAATTTTCAAGTGATAATATTTACCCATGCGACAGGCTCTACGCTTATCGGATAAATAATTTGCTAATGCCTTTATTAACAATGCATATTACAAATGAGATGGTTGACAAATTGAGATAAACAAACCACCGTTATATTGTGCTGCCATCACCTCTGGCGCTCGCTGTCACACAAGAAACCGTAATTACAAACTGAAACTGAATCATGGAAAAAGTGTTGAGATGCTCTCCGGGATGCTCATTTTACCACATTAAGTTCATTTCATGTACAAACACGTTTGATTTCATTGAACCCACATTCAAAAATTCCATGCGAACTGTTTACACAAAGCAGATAATCCATTTGATATGCACGTCATCAGATAAGAGCCGATACAACACATGAAATTTATGGACTTTCGATAAAATGCCTCTTTGTTGATACACACTCGTTTAAACGCTTTTAATTGCTCAATCGATTAAAGACCATTATTTAATCAGTTGCGAGTGATTTATGATTTCTAAAATGACAAATTGCCCACAACGAACCGAATTTAAACAAACCAAATGTGAGATTTTTATTCACATTTTAATTGTTTCCTCGTGGCTTGGGACAAGAGTTAAGGTTGGTGCATTACTTGTGCTCACTCTCTCCCTCTTAATGGCATCATTTGTGTGTTTCTTCTAATCTTATGTTCAACACTGGTGATAATTCACGTCGAACAAACTAGAAAAGCTTTTCATTAACATCGAACGTTTTCCACATGCTTTGCAGCCATTCAATCGCTTAGCTGATTAAGCTGAGTGACTAAATAAACCACAAATCGGCACGGAACATTAATAAATCTTATTCTTATTGTTCACTTTGTGTTCTTCAGCAATATCTTCTGGTGCAGAGGCAGAGCCATGCCAACACATTTTCATGGTGTTATCACAATCAATATTCAATACTTCTTCGCACTTTAACGTTTAACGACGTTGCGGTTGAATGGCTATTGAAAATAACACAATTAATTTATGTAACACGTTAAAATCAGTAATCAAAGTCAATAAATATCAACCGCTTGCTGCTTTGCATCGATTCGTACAAATCAAAGGCACCGCATTTTTTTTTTTTTTTTTTTTTTTGCTCGTACACCATACCGACGTAACGTGGATGGCAAACGTCTGAATGATTTATGAATGTTCAATAAAGACCGACAGTGGCAACAGTCATCGCCGAAAATCTAATAAAAATGTTCATGGAGCAATCCAATTGCAAGCATCGATCTCCCTTTCAAGTGTAAGTGTGTAGAAGTGTGTGTGTGTGTGTGTTCCTCCCATTTTGGCACAATAAATTGTCTCAAAGGCATTTTGACGTCTGTTTTACGATCAATAACCATTTTTCATTCTTCTCCTTTTTCTGCCTGATTATTTTCAGTTTAAGAAAGAAGTCCCTCTCTCGCTTTCTTTCTGTTCTCTCATTCTCTCGTTTCGATATGAATTTGCTTTAAATTCCAATCACAGTATAATATTGTGCACACCAATGACCGGTTTTTATTAAGTCCATTCTTCTACCTAAATCCTCAATTGTCTGTAAAATATCATATTCAAAATGCAAATGAGAAATAACCAGCTAAATATTCGGTATAAACACGTTCCCATTTACACACAATACAAAATTGTGGTGAACAAAGCCAAAACTTTTGGTTGTTTTACAAGGTGCCATTGCAAATTTATTCAATTAAAAGCATGTTCGGTGTCTCGATTACAGTTAAGTACATTCGCAACACACTGGCAAATGGCTCACGAACATTTTACACAATTCGCACACTTCCGCTCTCTTTTGCTGTGCGTATTCAGTGCAGAACAGAGTAACAGTTTATTCGTTTTACCGGCAAATGAAGGTAAGACACACATAAAAACCATCTTGACATTTTTGCCGTAGATATTTTTACACGAAGTGAAATTATTTGCGGAAAGTGTGTAATTAAATGCAACGATAAATGGCTAAAAATCAGATAACGTGAACTTCACATCATCATTATGTATGGTTCTTTAAATAGTTTCTTACTCCTTTGGTTGTGCCACATGCATTTAGCATTGATGGTTGCGATTGCATTGTTTTTACTATTGTTCATTTACATGTGTTAGTTCAAAGTTTGTTTTTTTTGTCTATTTATACAAGTGGTAAAGTTTGTGCTGTAAGTTAAATGAGAAAAAGAGTGTGCAAAAGCTTTCGCATGGAATCCGAGCCGGATAGAGATGGAGAAGTTGAATGAGAATGCGAACGACCGAGCAGACAGGATACATTTGGCTATTGTGCAAAATGAAATGAATTGCAAATGCAAACACCAAACGAGAATTTATGCGTGAAATTACAACAATAGCGATGGCAATACCAATTTTATTGCTGTTTCGATGGTAGTTTAAAGGAGCGACACAAAACAAAACATAATGCAATTATCGTGCATAATGACATTGGACTTGAAGCAATTATACTGAACATCTCGTGAAGATTTACGAAAAGCCCGAGATGCAAGATATTCGCCATGTGTGTGAGAGTTTGGATACATGTGCATGTGCATGTGTGTGTGCGTGTGTGTGTGGAGGGGAGGGGGAGATCGGCGCCGCTCTGTTGCATCGTGTTTTATTCATAATAATTTGTGCTATTGTGTTAGGCCACCACTTTGTGTATATTGTTTTGGTTTGGTTTTGTTCGTGGTATCGATGTGGTGAACAGATGAGTCTCTCCTTTGAAATGGTTGCGTTCGTATTTGTTTTTGTAGCACCAGCAGCTGTTTCGTTTCGCAAATGTATGCATGTCTTTTGATACCGATTGGTCTTTGAAAATGTTGCTTCCATCATTTGGCAATTGCAATGCTAACGCTGGCTGTGGTCTGCTCCATCCCCAGTCCTCTCGCTTCGTCTCATCTCGGCTGTATTTGTGTGTACGCATTTTTCGTTGCTCGTTCGGTGTACGATGCAAAATACTTTACTTCGACCACACATAAATTCGTAATGTAAAACTGTATTAATAACCACAAGAGAATTAAGTACAGACACATACTCTCTCGTACAAGCCGAGTGTAATTTCAAAGGGCACTTAAGCGGATTTTACGTTGAAATTCCATTGTAAATGCTGGACTTGATCATCGTTTTGAAAACACTTAACCAAAGCTACCGAGAATGAGAGAGCGAGAGAAAAATGGGATGGAGAGATAGAGATAGAGGGAGTGGGAGCTTACGAAAAATATGCTAAGCCAATGCTGTTGTGGATGCAACAAATTACGGAATTCCATGCACGCGTTTCGTAAACACATTCAGTGCACTCCTGAATATTTTGTCTTGAGCTTTCTATTTTTTTCCTTCATTCTTTTTTGCATTCGATCATCGCCACTGCCACTGCTTCTTTTGCTCGTTGCATTTCTTTTCAGTTTGGGTCGTTTGTATTCGGTGGTCATTTCGTGTTGCGTGCACTTATTGAACGTGTTCAGACATTTAATAATGAAATTGAGTGCAATCAAGCAAAAGATATTGCAAATGTGCCTCAGAGAGATAGAGCGAGAGCGAGAGCGAGAGCGAGAGAGCGAGAGAGAGAAGGAGGGCGAGAGAGGGCGAGTCAACAGCAGCCACCACTTTGTGCAATAACTCATTAGACTCAACCTGATTCCAAAGCCGAAATGGCAATAATCTTTCTGAATTATTCATTCGTTGATATTCAGATATGCAAAGCATTTAGAGATCGTTCAATGATTAACAGCAGTTCGATTTTGGTGTTAGCAAAATGTACGTTCTATACACACGGAATTTTCAATTGGAACATCAACTTCGTCATTTGCACAGCGTGTGCGCGCATACAAACAAACCAACGTGAACAGTTTTGACATTTTTCTGATGGAAAATGACAAGAGCCCGAACATTCGAACATTCGAACATTCAAACAAGTCAAGTTTGGTTTTACAATTGCATTTTGATTGAATAAACGCCAATAAATTCATGTCAGCAATTGAATTTATTTTCTCGCATCGACATCGTTACACATTTCCCAATTCAAGTCAATTTAAAGAATATTTGCCGTGGTCGGAATTACAAACTACACGGAGTTGATATTCAATGCGAGCGCCCAGAGGAAGAAGGAGGCGCACACACAAATCTCGGTGTGCAATCGTAATTTGTGAAATCAATAAACTTGCAATTAAATATTGAAATGCCGAACAACAAGCAACAACACTTCAACAAATCTTAATTAACTTACGAAATTGAATTTCGTTCACCCAAAACATTGTTCAGCGCTGTGGCAGCGTATACTTTGTCTTCAATGCCATTGCAATTGGGCTCACTGTGTGTGTGTGTGTGTGTGTGCACTCTGTGCACACTATACAGTACACACGCTGTGCCTGTGCCTGTACCGAGCTCCAAGAATCAGTCTTCGATTTGAATCTATCGATTATGCGGAATGGATTTTGTGCAACGCATAAATAGAATTTGCGATGCACGAAATTCGCTGGGGCTTGACTCTCATTAATAACACAGTGCATAATTGAAACTTCCACTTCTTTCAGTATGCGTTGCGTACAATGAACATCGAATAACACGCTCATTCGGTCACCAGCACGTTGTGTGGCATCGGATCATTCGTGCTCTTGCTCCTCAACTCTCATCAGATATGTTACTAAGTTACACGAGCGAATGGCAAAGCACGTTTGAAAATGTAATTCCTGAATAGCGCTCATATTTTCAACGCGTAATGAAAACCATCGCAACCAACAACGAGCTAGTGCAATGTGTGCGTGCGTGTGTGTGTGTGTGTGAGTGAGTGTTGTTTGTTTGTTTGCATGCATGCATGTGCTAAAAAATTTGTGTGTTCACACCCGCCAATGTATCGTTGCAATGGAAAAAGCGAACAAACAAAAACTTTGTTTTCAGCGATTTCCCAACAAAAGAGCGTTACACGTACCCCACTGCACCCAAGAAAAGCGCAAAAGATTTCAATCGAGAACTGTAGCCCAAATATTTGAGCGAAATGTACTCGAGCAAAACTAGCTGCACTTCGAAATGAATGCGAGTTAGTAAATGGATCTTCATTCGTTCGGCATCACTTTTAAATGTAATAAGACCTTAATGACTCTGAAGCTAGCTTCTGCTTCATTGGAACCATTCACCATGCTCTCGAGTTTCGACTTCGAATTCGACACATTTATTGCATTGCCATTTGCTAACAGCAGCAGCAGCAAAGTGTATGCTTTCACTTGCATTATGTATTTGAATAAAATTAGAAAATTTATTCGGTTTTAGCTGCCACGATGTGATCAAATCGATATGCACTGTTGCTGCTGTTGTTACAACTGTTGTTGATTCGCAAATTACAAATGTGGTGGAAAACTTTTGTTTCATTTATTCTTTCCATTTGCATTTTGTACACACACACACACACACACACACACACACACACACACACAAATCTAATTGCATTAGACGAATGTAATATCGAAACGTTGAATGGGGCACGCGGCAATGTGTTGTTTTGTGCGGGATGAGAAACATTTGCTTGTGAAATGTAAATTTGTAAACAAAAACCCAAACTGAAAATTTTCTCGCAGGCAACATTCAAATGAATGCTAAACATGCTAAGCACATCTAATACTCACAAATGTACCCGAAATCGATTTCACAGTGTACACACTGAATGTATGCAGCGAACAGATAAATGCACATTGCTGGCACAGGCACATGCACATGCACACACGTGAACACCAACACCAACACCAACACCGCCACTAATACACATATTCTCACAAATACCCGAAATAAACGTAGACACATGCAAACACCACTGACTATACATTTCTACACCCACACGGGCGCCTCACTCACCATACTCGCACCGACGAATCAACGAACGCTGATCTTTGCTAACAAGCGTGTATTTGTTCTTCTGTGTGTTCGACAGCATGTTGTGACCTTTTGTGATGCACTTTAGCTACAATTTCCATTTTGCCAGAATTTCGAAACGCAAAATGAATAAAACCGAACGCAAAACGCATATTTCCAAGTGTTTTGACTCACATTCGACTTTGTAATCATGATTGTGGAATTTGGATCGGGATTATGTTTGCCATTCGTTTAGGTGCATTTTTTTGTTGTTGTTGTTGTTGTTGTTGTTGTTGTTGCACAGAGTCACTAAAAAGGTATAGAGATGGTCCTTTGCTCAGCTTCTATTGGATACATTTATGTTGCATCCGGTTTCATTGTCTGTTCGTGCCACGGCATGATGATTGCATTTTGTTAACGAAAGTACTGGTGAGCCCACCATTCATAAGCTCAATGAAAATTGTACAATAAGCATAACATTGACAAATGTATGCTTTTATGTTCGTGTCATATGATCGAATGCTCATAGAATTAAACGAACATTCCCACCCATTGCATTTACTATTAAGTTTAGTCTCCCTCTGTTTTTCGTGCATGCTCACTTTGGCGACACATTAAACGGTCATTCATCGAAGTCAAATGCTGCTGAATTTGTTCGTTCGTTTCGATGAATGTCAATTGGGTTTCACTGCACCGATAATAGATTGTTTTATTATTCCATTGTATTCGGAATTGGTTTGGCATGGCATGGCATGGCTTGGCTTGGCTTGGCTTGACTTGGTTTGGCTACTGTCGCCTGTATTGTCGCTTGTTCTGCTTCGGCTCCAGCAACCGCTCAATTACTGTTTATTTATATCAGTTTTAGGGCTTCAATGGGTCGGCGCCTCAGGGTTATCATTCGAAATAGAAAATCGAAATACAAATAAAAAAAAGAAAAACTACATAACTATTTTGACAACGTCGAAAAACTTGCCATCGTTTCGAATAACACATTTGCATGCCCATAAAATGCAACAACTGTGCCAACAACGACCATAACAACTTAACAAAAAAACAAAACATACATTTTCCAATGTTCGCTTATCGTCAAGGGGGCAATTTTCGAATTCCGATCGAAACTGTTTCGGTGCATGTATTCTCCCATTTTTATGATTTGGTTTCAATTACTTTGCACATATCATTGCATATTTGCAACTATAAATCGTACAAAATATGGAATATTGTGAATGAAATCGAAATGAATTGAAATGAAATGATGTTTTAACAAGTTTGTCAGCGTTGCAAATTTTGACCGACAGTCATTGATTTGATATACCCTGTTTTCATTTCACATGAAACTCTAATTGAAAATCAATCCGAACAATTTCTATCAAACATTATTTATGATGCATACATTCGATTGGTGTTCATATTTCATACCCAATAACTGTTGCCCAAAGCACCGTAAAATTACGCTAAGATGAAAATTCATTTTTCATTGAGGAAAATGATCCACTTGCATGACATAACACATGATGGATCGGTTACACTCAACGAAATCGTGTGATGAAACCAAAATTTGGCCTCTTCCAATCTGTTCCGTTGTGGTCACATCATTATTAAACATGCGAAAGCAGCAAGTTGAAACATGATAATTGCCAAAATTAAAATCCTCTCTCAATTGTACAAGTCCCCAGACACAAACACAGTGCACCGCACAGTATCATTCCAAGCGAATCAGAAGAATAGGGGGAAAAAGCGACACAGAAAAATGGTGCAGGCATAAAAAAAAGAAGCTGTTAGTGGAAAAGAAATATTCGTTGCGACAAATACATAATAATCACATTCAAAACCAGTACATTATTTTATTTAAATTTGTGCGTTCTATTGTTTTATTGGTGGGGCACCAAAGGGGATTGTGACACACAACTTGTGAGACGGGATGGCACAAAAAAAATGGTGGTGACAGATATGAAAGTGAAAGAGACAAAGAAACGAAGAGGCAGCAAACAAATGTTTGAGCGCCATAGAGCTGGAAAATCTTAATAATTCATCTACTACAATGAGATTGATTGTTCTCTGCCTTTTTCCATAAATTTCCGGCTAATGAAAATTAATGACTTCGTTCGCTCTCCAACAAAGCAAATAGTTATACACATCATTATACTTTTTAAGCGACGATACTGTCGCTAACATAATATTTCCCTCTTCTTGTCTGTCTGCCTGCCTGCTTCTTTTTCGCTTTCCATACTGCTCAATGCCCACTTGCTTCTCATCGCATCGGACGTAATGGGGCGGTGCGGTGCGACGTACGATGATTGTTTTATGTTTATGTATCGTTTAAACGGAGGGAGAGAAAATATTAAAAAAAAACTGTGAGAAAATCCGAAAATATAAGACAAAAGCGGCGACAACATTGCTGAGGCATCCAATACAACAACACATGCGTATGCTTCAAGACGATTTCAACGTACTTTAACTGGATGCGGATGCTTGCATTTACAATGCAAACGCCGACACTGTGAGGAGCCGTTTGTAATCATGTAATGTGTGTGCGCCAACTCCTGTACCCCTAATGCTGTTTATCCGACAAATTCGAATTCACAAAAGCGTATGCCATGATAAATATGTGTCAAGCTGAAATATTAATTTTGCCATAAATTTCCGCATGAATTGCATACACTTTTATCAATCTTTTGCTTGTATTTGTTTTTTTTTTTGCCATTGAAGCCAATGTTCATTCATTCATTCATACACAGACTGATATATTCAGTGACAACGCAGAACCGTGAGATGATGACAAACTTGATACTCACTTCGAGTGAGTCGCTCGCATATTCTCATCAGTACTATTGTATGTGTCCCAATCCAGACTACTTCATCTTGGATCAGTTTTGAAATATGATGCTGAAACATGGATGCAGCCGAAACATGTTTCTCTGGTTTTGTTTGTGCACACACAAACACAAACACAAACACACTCCCACTCACACCGAGCACACGAAGCGTGCAAAACTCAATCTTTTTTCCATTATTCTGTCGATATTTTTAAATTGACATCGATTTCCATCGCGAGATGTTTTGTTGATTTCCGCTGTCATTCAGAGCTTTCTCGCTTGGATTTTCAGCGAAAGACACTGACACACGCAACGATGAAAATCTTATGTCAATAAAGGGGATTCCGATTCGAATTTCAATAATTTCACAATCAATCTAATTTGTTTATATTTTCCCGAGTATTTTGAGAAAATTGATTTCGATTCAATGCGCAGCGTTTTTTTGCATTTCCATAAACAATAAATCGGGATTCGATTCCAGTGCACTCGTACATAATCAATTTTGGTTGATGTTGAACTCAAAGCCACGATACATATGATTTTTGAAATTCGTTGAAGATTATTTTTATTTTCCGATTGCTGCCAAATCATTTTTGTGAACCGCAGCAGTAGATCGTTGAAGCCATATGAGTGAGATAAAAATTCAACCACCATTTAGAATCGTATCAGATCATCATTTTGCCAATGGCATGAATTGCATAATGCCATACGAAATATTTACGGTGAAAGTGTCCGTTCACGTTGAATAGTTTGGTTTGTATGTTCGTTTGTTCGTTTGTTCGTTTCAATGTAATGAGATTCGTCACAAGTTAGCCATCGCATTTCATATGCCGTATAATTAAATGAAGATAATGCCGCATTCAGAATACATATTCATTATCTGGTTTGTCGTTTCAAGACGACAGTATCGCATTTCTGGTGAAGGCGATAGATTGCATTAGAGTCGATGGCAGCGATGGAGAATTGGTTCAATTCGCACTTTATACACCATCCATTTAGGTGATAATGAAGCGTCGCATGACTGAACACCAAATCAAATTCAAAACGTGTTTCTTAGCCTCTTCTATTCGTACTTCTTTTGAAATGTCTCGGATCTGTGAATTAGATTTACTGTTTACTTTTTGTACTCGCTTCATGTGATAATAAAAATGCTCGTTTGAATAAAATATTCGAGTGAGAGCGCAAGTGTTAGTATGAGAAAGCCAAGTGAAAGCAAATCAAATGTATTTTAATGCGATGGCATTACATTCGATTCGTCAGTGTGTAATAAAAGTGGACATTTATTGACTTTGGAACAAATAACGGTGGAGTTTTTATCTGTACCGAATTATCTAAATGGGATCGAAACGGTGTGTTTGTGTGAAATAAAAGCAAAAAAAAACAAGCATCACCACTGTACACTCTATTACAATGCATCAAGTAAAAGGTTTAGCTTTCGCTCATCACTCGTCACCTGCCGAGTTGAGAGTGGCAATTTTACAAAGCGGATCCAATGTTTATCACAAAGGCACCCGTCCACATCAATTCTCACATCAATTCGATGGGTTCCACTTCATATCAACTACAAATAGGCCACACAGATTTGATTTTCATACGCTTTTTTTTGCCGCCGCCCCCCGAAACCGTTTCAATGTTCATTGTGTGTATCGTCACGAATGATGGACATCGGTATTGTGTGCGCCGATATGCTTGCTATTTATCATGAACACCTCATGAATAAAAGGTAAAAATTTATTTCGATAACGTCACGCCATTTGTAATTACTAGTGACACAGTAAAATGTCCATCGACAAGTCGGTACCAATGGTGGAATGTGTGTATTCAGGGTGCTCAAGGTATTCAAGCGGCCACGGGAAACCAATGAAGTAAAACGAGACGCAGACGAGAGCAAAGAAGAGAGAGAAAAAAAAACATTCTTGGAGAAGATATCCTTTTCTAAAATGATATTTACTTATGTAAATTGACATAAAAAACGGGCCTTTGTGTGTGTGCTGAGGATCTGATTCAATCGGTAGGCAATGCATTTAATTATTTTCAAAGAGAAGTGGTTGAGTTAGCGTGTACACGTGCGATCGTCCAGTTCATCAATGTGATGTGCTGATAACATAGTATCGCTCATGGCCGTATGTTTATTCCTTATTTGCCTAATCGTCATCCATCCGCTGCCTGCTTACCCAATTCCGATCATTTATTCAGGAAAATTGACATCTTGTGTGGAAAAATATCACCCGTAATGACGTATACATTACCTTTCGATAGCGCAATCTGTGTTTATGCCCAATGCCCATACCTCAAAACGTGTGTTTTTTCTTGTTTGTGATGCTGATTCTCGTTTGTCCAATTCAGTGCCCTAACGAGAACGACCAAATGGAAAAGAGATTTTACATCGTTGCAGATATTCCCAAATGATATTCATTTTTATTTCGAACACTTCAATTGATATTTTTTTTTTACTACTGCTTCCGTCTTCGTTTTTGTCGACGTTTTTTTTCTCTCTTGGCTCTCTTGTTATTTTTATGCTTTTGCGATTTTGGGCTCTTTGCTTGCGGTTTATTTTATTCCAAATAAAATGCGACGAATGAGAATCGACACAAATGTACAAACCGTACAAAACGTTATACACACAATACACAAAGATACTTGAGAAATTTTGCTTTTTTTCGCTCCAGATCTCGTTTCTTTTCTCTCTGCTAGTGTCTCTGTCAATTTTGCCTGGTTTCCGTAGTCTCTTGGTCGCCGATGTGTTTCATTCTCTAGTGGCATTCCCAACGAAGCACGCGCTCTGACGAATATGCAACACAAAGTGAGAAAAAAATGACCCCGAACCAAATGATATAAAATAAACGAAGACGACAAGGTCTAAAAAAAATGTTTAATTCATGTGAACAGTTCAGGTGGCCCGTAATGGTATTTTTTTCTGTTCCGTTTGCCATATTGGTGAGGTGGTGAGCTCTCATTTTCATCCCCCTCACACACACACACACAAAAAAACAAGACACACACTCTCACTCATACACTCATTCACATGCACACAATTTCATTTCATTTTCAAATGTGAACGTTTGCGTCAATGTGCAAATTTGATTTATCGAAATCGTATGCATTGAACACGTTTGGGGATTTCAAGATATGTTTTGTGCGGATTTACGAGTGAGAGTGTTTTTGTTGCTGCTGCTGCTGCTGTTGTTGTTGTTTTGTGTGTATGTGTACTGTGCTCGCTTCATTCATCTCTCTGCTTCGATTTATTCATCCTCTGGCTCGCTGCAGTACAGGTATGGATGAGTCCGTAAATGTATGCACGCAATATTGAAATGAGAGAGGGAAAAAAACCGTATCAATATAATCCGAATCGAAATTGAATGACAGAACCTTTTTGTGCCGATATTTCATTTGGATACGGATATTTTGCATAATTTTCAATGCGGTCACCTTACCGCTTTTCGACTTTTTTTTCTGTCTCTCATTCTCTCGCTCTCTCTATCTCTATCTCTCTCTCTCTCTATGTGCGCCCCTCCTCGTCGCCTTTCTTTTATTTGGCTGTCATTATACAGAAGATAACTCACGAATTTTAATCAATTTTATCTACCGCTCACAATCCAAAAATTTCATGTTCGACCATGCGATAAGCAAATGGATATGGATATGGATACACCACAATAAGAAATGAATCAACTTGGGAAAATGGACACCACAAATTTGAATTTACGAAATGTTTCAAGTGGTTTTATTGTGCACGAACTTATTTATTTCTTCAGACACTTAATTTATTTGGAAACTTTAGTAAAATTTAATCATTCTTTCCGTCGTCATTGTCGTCGTCGTCGTCGTTGATGTGTTCTCTCCATTGCCAGCCATTTCAAATGGAACACCTCAGATCGGCCACTTTTGTGGCGAACGGCCTCTTTCCATTTTTCAATTCCTTTTTAGCATTCAAATACATTTTCAGTCTAGATAAACATCTACCGAAACCATTTCAGGGGCGAGCGTTTGAATGATACCTGAACTAATACAATTACGGTTCTTTCATGTGATTGAAAGTAAATCTCAAGCGCAGATTTTGTCGCATGATATATATCTTCACATTCGTTTTACCAATCCATTTTTGTGAACTGCATGCACATGAGAAAGCAGTTGAATGTCGATGTTGTTGTTTTCGGTTTCATAAAGAAAAAAATGTCTCAATTTATGTGCTAGATTGAAAACTCGCTTAATAAAAAGAGAGAACTAACGTGAGCGAGATGCGAAGAGGCGGTAAGATAAAGAGAATGAATAAGCGAGATAGCTAAAAGAAGGAAAGCTGTTCAATACGTCAGAATAGATGTTACGTGTGATAAATTTTAAGTTTGATATAGGTCAATTTATTTCGTAGTTGAGTGAAGACGATCACTTGAGCGTGTGTGTGTTTGTGTATGCATGCGTTCCACAAACGGCAACAACGAAACGAATAAAATGGAATTGAATGGTAGCATGATATGTAAAGCGTGAAGGGTGAAATTGAGAGCACAAGATGCGAATTGAACGGCACACATGAAAATATTGTCGTTTGCACTCATGCCAAAGCTGTCATTCAGCCAAAACGGCGCAAATGGTGGCGCAATGAAGAGGGAAACCCGATTGTTCGATTGACTTATATTTATGCGCCCAGGCCATGTTCAGTTATTCAGTCCCATTATTTGTTTATTATTGGGAATATACCATGATAATCCAATAATATATCACACAATCACACAGCACCAATCATTATGAGAATATGGGATGGAAAAAGATTGGGGGGAAACGAAAAGAAGCAGATTTCAGATGACTGGGCCAAATGTGTAGCATGTTTTATTTTGTCTGTTCGCATATAATTTATGCATAAATGCGTCTACAGCCGCACACATAAGTCCAGTGACAAGGCCAAGTATCCGCCCGCTAGAACTCTTTTTCATGCATCGGAATTCAATATGCGAAAACTGTTCGCTACGACTATGCCACATTGCACCACACGATTTTAATGTGTGCCAAATAAATATGGCATCGGAATTCATAATGTCTCGCAAGCGCAAATACTTTTCAACATAGTTTCACTTTGATAATTTTTCGAAGTCGCACTCAAATCAATGTGAACGGAACGATTCGTTCGAACCGAAAATTGAGGGGGTTAGTTTTGCGCATCGTCTATCGAATATTGTCTGGAAAAATTCAAACGGGTTTCTATATTATTATATCGTGGTTTTGTTTGGGTCCACTATGTCCTCATGCATACCAATGTTATACACATTCTAATCGTAAATATTATTAGATTTTAATAAAAAACAAAAACCATGAAAGCGTCATCTAATCAAAACAAATCACATAAATCAAAATTTGGACATTTTAGGCTTTGGTCTCGATTCTTTTTTTATGGACACATTCACTCGATTCGACGCTTCTATTGCCTATTAATCGCACAACTTTTAATTTTGGTTGCACGATTCTGCCCTATCCTTTGTTGTCTCTTTTTGCACTGTCTGTATTCCCTTGAAAATGCTCAAAACGATAACGACGACCCATCGAACCGAAAGACAAAAACATGTTTTTTTATACACATTTTTAGCCATTTTTTCTGAATTTGTTTTCTGATTTCTTGAAATCGGTTGCTATGTGCTGTCATAAGAATCGAACTAAGCAAAACTTATGCGACATTTTCCATCGTAAGCGTTGGAATGTGGCTTGCCCTAGTATTTATGATCATTTTGCTGTATTTTTTTTTATTTTGTGTACGCCAATCGAAAAAAAAACAACATCAAACAAAACATTTGTATATATTACATTCACGTAAAGATGTTTTAAGTGTTTTGATTTTTCGTTCAAATGGTTTCCTGTTTTCGACCGCAAAAAAAATCGCACAAAAGAACATCAAATGAATTAACCATAATGATGGAATTGCGAATTGATGGCAAAGCACCAAAAATAAGATCAAAACACTTTGTTCTCTTATTCTCTGTAACACACAAAAACACACACGCAGACACTTCTAAAAGAATGATTCCCCTAAAAATATTTATGTAATCGGTATTTGTATTGCGTGAAGAATGATTTATGCTCGATAAAGAAAATTGGTCGAAAATGGCTGATTTTGTAGCAGCTTTCATCTGATTTGTGGCGGCATTGGAAGCAAAAATATATTCAATGTTTCGCTTTGTTTGGCATTCATGAACGGAATATACGAATGAGTGCTTTCAAATTAGAAAAAAAATGTCGCTATGAAAAAAAAATCAAAGCTGGAAAAAAAAGTTCTTTCAAATTGAAGAGCAAAAACAGGAAAATAGGATAGAAATGAAAGAAAAATTTCGAATACAAATAAGTCAAAATCGCAACAGCTTTTCGGGGAAACGGTTTTGTTGTTCTCCGTATTTATTTTGCCACTCGTTTTTTTCCTCACTTAACATCAAATTTCTTCAATTCGGAGCGGAAATAACTGATCTAAACAAGACATTGAGCATAAAAAGGGAAGCGAGAGTTGAGTGCTGGGAACTGGTAAAAACAAGTGAATTCGTCATTGAAAATCGAGTGGCTTATTGATTGACAACTAGACACAAATCTGCAACAAAGCTACTAAATCCAGTTGCCTTGCCATTGAACGTGTGTCCAGATGTAGCTTTTTAATAAATAATAAAATACACGAAAAATTGGCGGCATTTTATTCGTTGATGTAGCATTTACGATCAATAAAATCACATCTGCCAGCATTTAATCTTCATTGAAAATGAATCAATGGCAGAAAAGATTTTGATTTGATTGAACTCAACACAAGCTCAACACGCGATACCAATCCAACAAGAGAAAATGTGTGCGAGGGAAATGTACACGGTCGACTTAACGAAATGAATGCCAAATGTATTTTATTTCACTAAGTTTTTATATCGTTAATCTTCTGGCACGTTTTTATTACCAATTCTATTCAAATCATCTGCACCTTCTCACCATTTTGTGCGTATGTTTTTAGTACATTGGAAGTACTTAAAAATCATAAATTTCCGCAGCAAAAACAGCGGCAGCGAGGAGGGAAAAAAAAGTAATCAAATCAAGTAGGGACTGTTTAGCGCGCTAAATTATAGGCTCTTTTTGACAAATTTTCGGAGAACTAGATGGAACGTATTTAGATTATGTGTGCCACGATGAAAGATACTTTTTCGAATCGCTCGGCTGTCACGGTGCAGCAGTTTGAATGAACGAAATTGCGAACAACAACAACAACAACAACAACAACAACAACAACAAAAAGAACAAAAATTATGAAAACACAAAATGAAAAACGTTTTATTTTTATGATGGTTGAAAATTCCAAAAGATGAAGAAAAATCGGCCCACGAAAACACATCCATCGCATTCGCATGCAATCAATGTTCGAAAAAGCATATAAAAAACAAAAATCATTTTAAATATATGAAATGAAAGCACATTGTTTTGTTTGGTGGGGTATTATCTGGGCCAAAAGCAGTCTATTCGTTCATCATGCTCGTTGAAAGATTCGGTGAGCCTTGATTTCGGCACGTTTTTAACATGGATTTGTCAAAATGTTCTACGAACAACACGATTTGTCTATAAATTTTCATATTTAAATTATTTGCGGATACAGTTTTTTTTAGTTCCAGCACAGTGCGCTCGCTTGGGTTGTCAGGAGAGCATGTTTCGTTTGTGTTTGAGAGTGCGTTTTGTGTTCGTCAGATTTTCCTTTTTTTTATTCTCGATTGTATGTTTTTGGCTTCCGTTATCCGGAAAAATTGCTTTTCTGCCTGGAGAAAAGCCTTGGAATTTTACATAAAAACGCACCAAAAAGATACATGGTCTTGTGTGTTGTCTTTTTTTTTTGGTTGTTGCGGGGGGAATTTGTTGCTGATGCTGCTAATGCTGATGCTGTTGTCTGTTGTATTCTCGTTTTCGTTGTACCAAAAGCAGCCAATGGAAAGCGGGCTGCGGGAAAGAGCCGACAACGAAACAACAAAACAACAATAAGCAATATGGAATGCCAATAGTAGAAATGTTGAAGCATGGAAATTGTCTTTCTCGTACCGAACACATAAATATAAATTTGCATTGCCCCGAGATTTACAACCGCATCGCATTTAGGAACCCATAAATAGATCTCATTCACTCTGGTGACTCGCTTTCTTTCTTTCTTTAAATGCTCGCCCGTTTCGTTTGCATGCCATTTCACAATTTTTCGTTCATCTTTATATTTGGTGTTCGATATATTGAGAACACGGGACGCGCTTACATTCAAATCAAGCTCACTAGCAATACATCTGACGAATACTTTTTATGGATTTTATTTGAAATATTATGCTTTATTTTTACATCGAAAAAGCTTTGGATAAAAACGGAAATTGGTGTGAAAAAAATATGGAAATATCAACAAATTATTTAGTTCAATACGTGGTAAATAAAATTGGAGTTATTGTCAATGATGCTTATGTGGGTGCGTGTGCGTGAGTGTGTTTGGCATGAGAAAAGAAGCGAAACAAGCCGATAATCGGATGAAAATGTTGTTACGATTTGGAACATGATACAAAGACATCGAATAAAATGACGGAGAAAAAAGAAATTTAGATGATTGTTGAAATGTTTGATTTCGAGACACGTTCCGGGTATGCTAATGGTACTATACCTTTGCCATGATACCAAAAATATGATACATTTATTTCGATTTCTTTCAACAGATTGTCGTCATTCCATCCTGAACTAAGCACAGTTCGAATACGGTATTCAGGGCCTTTGCCGCAATTTTATTGAGACATTTATTGCCAGTATTTTCCCATAGTTGTTTACAAAATTAGCATTTGGCGTATGCTCATTTATTGGTTAATTTTTGGCATCATTAATTTTGTTGGGTTATGTCGACTATTAATATGTGATTTTGGAAAGCGGTTGTGTTTTTTGGGAGCACTTCGTATGCCATTTTCAATTAAATTTTCGAAATGAATAGGAAAATGTGGTGGCAGAGAAGGGAAGCGCTAGAAAGCCTGTGCACCATTTGAAAGTAACAAAAATGCGTTCATAATCACTGAATTCCATTTGAAATAAACTTTATCTATTTGTTGAACAATTTCACTCTCCCGCTCTCCTCTCTCTCTTTCATTCCCCACATCAGCATCTGGTACAATAGTTGGCCCTAATGACATGTGTGCCAGTAATACCATAATATGCATATAATATTCAAAGTATTCAATATAATCGCATCACATATGCATTTGAACGGAGGTAGTTTAGTCAACGATGTTTTGATAATTATTCATTGGCAACAACACGATACGGATGTTAAGTGGAGGCCATCGTGTGTGTGTGTGTGTGCAATGCCAACTAAGCGTCAATTTAGAGAAAAATTTTTAATGACGCCCATCAAATCGGTTCAGTGATTCCATAAATGATGGCGAGCACGGTGTGGTGCTGTATGGTGTACAAAAATCTATCTAAAATTTATATATTTGCATACAGAATGTGAAAGCCTTAATCCACCAATAACACAAACATACATATAGAAGTGGGAAAGATTGTGGGCTGTGAAGAGAAGAAGAAAAAAAACGGTTTTTGAGCATCGCTTTTTAATGATGTCAATGAAAATTAAACGTGCAATCAATTAGCCAGTGTGCTTCTGGGTTTGTCAATGGCATCGGCTGTGCATAACTAATGCGTTAAAAACACAGCATGCATCGTGTACCATCAACGAAACGATATTTTATCGCTCTGCCAACGAAAAATATTTGCCAATTTTGCCAACGTAAATGTATGGCTCGGCACTCTCAAAATTGTACGCATTCAGCGTAATTATAATTCATTCAAGTTAAATCTATTTTGATTTTTAATTAACGGCTAATTAGATTCATTACGCGCAATCCGTTTTGCTGTGGCGATTTATAGCTTCACTTTTTAGTGCACAAAACTTCAAAATCATTTTCTCATCAAGAGCAAACGCGATTTGTGCATTCAACCGTAAATAATGAGGCGCAGCGGAAATGGCGAGAAAGAGGAAAAAACAAAAAATAGACGGAAAAGACGAACATGAATCGATAAAATTGAACATGCTCCACCGTTCAATTAGGCCATAATTTTTTTGCTTGTTTGTTCACTCGCTCTTGCTCGAGCATTTTTTGAGCAAAAAAATTTACTACGTTACAGGATATCATAGTGATCTAACTGTGCCTAACCAATTACAAGTCCAAACTCGCTTATCGCAGGTCGAAGTATTAGCCACAGTCAAATAAAGCATGAGGATGTCATTTGCGTAAATCCTGGCAGCCACCACTTCGCCATGTAAGAACAAATCCTTCCAATTAACATAAATAAAATTTATATTCAAAATGATCATATCTGGAGGTTGTGTGCTGTGCACTCTTTGTCAGCTATTGCCACCATTACCGCTGAAGCTCCGGCCATTTTCTCTAGATCGGCAAATTATTTTTCAACTATAATTTGATTCTCATGAGTGCTTGCGCCTGCACATATTCACCGTATCCGTTTGGCCCATACCAAAAATTCCACATGCAGGCTTTCCGTGCTATGCTCGAGCACATAGTTCATGCTTTTATATCTATATTTTTGCATGAAATTCGCATAACTCGTTTCTGCTTACGCAAAATTTTCATTTTATTACGGTAATTTTTTTTTGTTCGTCGTCGGATTTTAAATTCGTGGACACATGAAATAATGCTTAAATTAAAATCGCTGCTTTTGTTCGCAAAGACGACAACCGTTTTAACACCATACAAGTCGACTTTTTCACATGGCAAAAGCTATCTCCACTTGGTTTTTGTTATTTTTTTTTCTTTTCTCTCATCTCAGCTGGTGTCGAGGTTTCATCGTTTGTGTTGAAAATTTATTGGCCAAAATTTTTACATAAATTTCGAATTGTTGAACAAAGTATACAGTGATCAGACCACCATCAAATGGATAGAAAGAGAGAAAAATGCATTAGCTAATAGAAATGCGTTGAAATGCAGAATAAATGTGAAAGAGGGTTAAATACATTCAGCACGCCACTAAAAAGTGAAATACACAATAAATGTGCAGCACCATGAATAGCAACACGAAGTTGAAAGCAATTGCAAAAAGTCCAATATAGTTTGTTTCCCTCGTTCAATAGAGACCGAGAAGTAGATAGAGTGAAAGAGAAAGAGAAAGAGAATAAATAGCGGAAATTCTTTTGGTTGTTGCTGTGTTGTGTGTTCGAATCAAACCTAATGAATTCATCTCGTGAAAATTGTATAATTTTTATTTCTCTTTTTCGATTTTGTATTAAATAAAATACTCAGAGCTTTTTCACTGAGCTGGAACAATGGGCCAGATGCTTGTGTGTTTGTGTGTTAGTGTGCGGTTCGCTTGAGTATTTCGAGCCAACCGAAAGAATGTGAAATGGCTTTTTGCATAGTTCTGAGTGTCCCGTGCGATATTTTATTTCATATTCTCTTTTTCTCTATCTCAAAAATGGTGTTTTGTTGGTAGTTTTTGAGCTGTTTCATGTTTCACACAACATTCTTTGAATTGAAACGCACGACCAGAGCGAACGCAAAGCATCATGCATGGCGGGCATGCAATACAATGCGATTGCGGTTTTTTATTTGCGGCCAACAAAACACATTATTCGCACATTTTATGTGTCATATTCATTGAATGTGTCTGGGCACCGCAACTTCTGTCGTTTAATTTCCAACCGAACCCAAAAATGAGCATTCTCACACAGAGCGTAACGAAATGAAATTAAACTTTTATAGTAATTTAATTTCTTCAGCGTTCCTTTTCTTAGTGGGTTGTTGCCACTCGTTTTGGCATTCGAAACCCGTCACTTTTTCGGCTCTCGATCCCAAAAGAAAATGTGTTCGGTTTGTTCAATTTTTTTGTTGTTTGGATTTTCTGTTCGACTTTCAACTTCAACACAGATTCATATCTATGGGCCGAAGTGTATTATAAACTATGACGCTCTCTTTTTAGTTTGCTTGAACTATACAGCTACACACTCACCCAAATACACACCATTTAAACGGTTGTTCGACAAGATTCTTTGTAAACTATTTGGAATATGCATGTGTGTCTGTATGCATTGAGGGCAAAAAAGCCTAACACTGTGAAACTGAAAGAAAAACAAATTTCCCGTTTTTGATTGTGTAAGTTTTGTAAGATTGTGCTATTTATGTGTCTTCGGCACAGTGGCTGCGTGTGCCTCTCTGTGTGTGTGTCTGCAAGCCGTTCATTGAGTTGCAGATTTGTACCATTGTATCGCATGGCTGTTTTGGCGAAACGCCGACATATTTATTATCGGATATCAAACAGCAGCAGCAGTGTGCCGCTTGTCTGTGAGTGCGTATGGCAATTGTTTAAACTTTTCTGATTTATTATTGCAATATGTGCTCTGGCGAAGAGACGCGCGTGCTCGCACACATTCCGGCCACTTTCATACCCAGAATACACATGCTGCAAACATGCCTTAATTACAATTTCACTCATTTGGTTTTCTCGGCCATGGGCTCGCTATCTTATTTAACACATGCACTGAGCTTCAAGCGAAAAAAAACTATCTTTGCTTGCTATGGTGAAATAGCCTTTGCTCTTTATCTTCCGCTCGCCCATTTTTCTCATTGCCATCGTCGACACACATACACACATACACACTCCTCTATTTAAAAAAAAAGGGCAGAGGAAGAAATACGAAAGTCATTGTCACAGCCATTGCATACTTCTACATCCGTTAATGTGATTCGCTGGACTAAAAATTGATTGTGTGTCGACGATTGCAACTGACTATCCATTACAATGTTTACGTAATTTTGTTCGGCGTTCATTATTGTCCTTTGGCAAATACACCCGAAGGAAGAATGGCAAGCGAGCAAGAGTCACACACACATACAAAGAAAATGAATGAGAGATAGAAACAGAGACAGGGATAGACAGAGAGAGACGTGAAAAGAGTGAGGCAAAAAGAAAAAGAACGGAACACAAAAGAAGGAAAAACAAAAATTTGGTGCAGCTCGTTTACAATGTTTAAACTAAGTGTACTTGCACTTTTGGGACTTTAATTAAAAATTTCGGCTCGACGGCAATGTTTGTGAGTGTGTGCGAGTCCTTGCATGAGGAAGAACAAAATTGAAAAGCCACTTCACAAATCAGCAAATAATTTGCTGCTGGACCATTTTCGTCCATTTTTCGCTGCAGCAACCAAACGACGAAACATTCGCCGACATTGCAATAATAAGAGTAAACTTTTATTTTGGTGCTGGTGGAATGAAGAAAAAAAAATATATCAAGAAAAAAAGAGGGGGCATAATAAACATATGCGCCATGTTCTGGATTTTAGTCGGTTATTTTGTTGTTTCTGGGTTGGTGGTTGACTAGAAGTGCTTCAGTGTGCCGTTAACTTCAGCATGACCATGCTCACTTGCTCACTGTGGAAAGCTTGTGGCAAAACAGGAACAATATCATTAATAGAATTTATTATGTATATGTTTCTTATGTTGATGTGTGTACTCTCTGAAAAAAATCAGTCAACGGGTCCGCATTGAGTATATGAGGGCTAAACACCAAAATCAACATAAACACATTACATACGAACAGAGTGAACAACATGAAGTTTTCGTCAAAATTCAATCTAACAATTCACTGTCAGCTCAAATTTTACATATTGTCGCTTCAAGGCCACAAAAACGAATCCTTATTACATCCATAATACCGATTAAATGACTGGTATTGTTCATTTCCATTGTGCATGTGTGTGTGTGTGTGTGTACTGATTCCCAACCGAATGCATGATGTTGTGGAGGCATTTCGAGATCGGCAGCTCGTAAACGGGCGCTAAAGCTATACTATTCGGTTGCTCTAGTTTTTCGGCATGCCAAATAATTGAATTGCTGTAATAGAACAGCCGTTCCGTTTTTTTTCAAAGCATATGCTTCGTAAATTCAAAGCGTTCGCTCGTAAAACAAAAAGCTTCTGAAACAATAATACGATTCGGTTGAGTTCGGTTGACAAAAGAGAAAAAAATATCTATAGATTTTATTGCATTTGGAAATGGCGTGTGTCATTGTACGCATATGTAAAATGCTGTCATCCTTATTGATTGTGTGTTTGCGACTATGTGTGTGTAAGTGTACATGTACATTGTACGGGAGGGGGGCGAGGGGGCGAGGAGGGGTGAAGTGCCAAAAGAAGCATGAAACGGACTATAAACAAAGATAAATACTTCGAATGTGTTGCCGAATGGTAAAATGCGTAAAACACCAACATTCCTTCGTTCAGATTTCAGTTCTCAATGAGACGAGAATTTCAACAGCAGAGAATAAAAAAACATTCCAATGCATTAAATGCAGAATGTGGTTTCGAAAATTCGAATGCTTTTAAAAAGTTAAGTTTGAAACGAAGACAAAGCCATCTAGTACATTGGATTTTTGGATTTTTACAGTTGAGTTTTCTAAATTGCAAAACTGTTTTGAAATGGCTTTTCTGCTACAGCTACTAAATTTGTACTGTTGCTGCTGCTGCTCTTCTCTGGGGATATCCATTTTTACCCGCAAAACGAATTCGACATTTAGCGAAAGTGAGAATGGAATGCGAGAAAAGTCATTGCGATTGGTGTGATGTACGGACAACGAGCACGAAAACGATCGAAAGAAGCAAAATACGACGAGAGGAGCGAGAGCAAGGAGCAAGTGACATCTAAACATTTTCTTACTGTACATTGGTATCGAAGCTTTACTTGGCTTTGTGTTAATTCCACAGAGACTATACTAGCTGTTTGTTGGACGTTTGAATGTTTTTGCACAATGTTTACTGTGCAGACCGAAAGCGGTACCAAATTATTATTTTTAGAGGTAAAGGGCTGAAAACTGTTAAGCCATTTATTTTTGTAACATTGTTTATGCCTCTTTCAGCCGTCATTGCGATTCTCTCAACTCCGCACTGCCACGGTCCCAAATCGGGTTCGGTGTTGTTTCATCGAGAAAAAAAAAGTTCTCGTATTCTCATTGAAATTGAATTGAAAACCAAGTGAATGATGTCGCATTCAGAGCAATCGAATTGGCCAATGCGTATGAGTGAACTACATCAGCATGGCCAAAGTGACTGAGGCATTGCTATTTATAGCTTTTTACATTGAGCGACTTTCATTTTATTTGCACCGACAATAAGCAAAACCAACTGATGTCGCAGTGTTGCTGTTGTATATTTTCTCCTTCTCCTCGCCAAATCGATCTACTTTCGACGATATGCCCACCCGTGTGTATTTTTTTTTCTCTCTCTCAATTTCAACAGCCTTCCAACGCATTCAGAGAATCCAACAGTAACATACGACTTAATAGATTTTCCTTTTTCCTCCACATTTCATTTTTTTGTACTTTTTCCGTATTCTCTCGCCTTTTCTCCCTCGATAATAAATATATAAAACGTAACATTTTAAGTGGTGGATGTTTTTGCGTGTGCTCGAGATTTTCATTTCATTTTACTGTACTTTTTTTGTTTGCGTCCGTTGCGTTCCAGTACAGTGTTGTATTCATGTTTCTTCGCATTCATTAGTCAGTATGTATCCATTTCAATCGTTTTTCTTTCGAATAACGCGCTTTTTACCCTTGGCTCACCCTTCTGTAGTCAGTTGGTGCTACGATTCCATTATCTTATTCACTTTATTCGTTTTACTTCTTCGTTATTCTTGGTTTTTTTTTCTCGCTTCGTTATCCTGAAAAGCCGTCCAAATGGCATCTGGACGGCTGTTGTGCGTATTTCATGCGAGAATAAATTGTAGTTAGCGCCAAAACTATTCAATTCATGAAATGCGGCAAATAATAGTCCAGTAGTTCAACTATACAAATGGCAAACACATAAATAAACGCTTTCATAAAACAAAATGCGATGAGAGAGAGAGAGAGAGATTGCGGAAACGAGCAAAAAAAAGCATTAAATACGAAGATACACACTCGAAAAAATTTATTACTTTATCGTTTCGGTTTTTTTTTCATTCTATTTGGTCAATTTTTTTGTGGTCCAGCTTATTTCTCGACAGGCCAACCAAAAAAAAAACACATTCGAGCAAATTTCATACACACGGGAAGAGGAGCCAAACCACGCAATAATCCTGTTTGTGAAAGTTTGCTGTCGAAACAAGTATCAAGAGCACATGCACGCAACATAGAATAGAAAAAAAACTTTAACGCTTATAAACAGGTGTGGATTTGGTGCGTCAAATGAATGTGAGAAATTGATTCGTGTCAAGTGCAATTGATGCCATTAAAAGTTTTTCTCATTTGGCCATAAAAAAAGACGAACGTCGGAAGCTAACCAATTTTTCCGGTTCCGGGCCGGTCAACACGTTTGCCTCACTAAATGCTCACCATTTTCGAATTTAATTTAGATATTTGTTTGCATTTGGTGCCTCTGGTTCGTTGCGCATCACTCTCAAACCCCCGGTGCGGTTTCTATTTTAGTGAAGTTTCTCTAATTGTGTTATTCCGTTTATTTTGTTTATCGGTTTAATGACTACTCTCGTTTGGGGCGTGATGAAAAAACAACCTGGCCAAATGTACACACACACACACACACACACTTTTTGTGAGGCACTCCAGCCGCCACTCTATCCTCGTCAAAAGTTTGCATGCTGGGAAAAATGCTTTTCGAAAATGTTTAGTGATTTTTAGTGCGACGTTATTGCCGATCTGTCGCCTATTCCCCATTTTCTACCGCTCGCTCTTCCTCTCCCCCTTCATTTGCTCTCATTGCTCAAAAATACTGTGTAAACTTTCACCTGTGAACCATGTTTATGCTCTATTACGTTGGTCGTTGGTCTCAATCTGTCCACTTTGAATGTGTAATTGAGCATTTTAGTCCCGGAATGAGTTTTTCCAGAATTTTGATTTATGTGTTATGTCATTCGCTTTTTTCAACTACCGCATTTATCATCTCTTTTCGTTCATTTCGAAAATTGTCTCAAAACCAGTTTCATTATTCATACTTTACTTTAACACAATTATGCATTGGCTATTCACATAAATAACGGGCAGGTGACCGAATGGTGGCAGTCTCTAAAATGGCCCTGGCTTGTCGTCCCATTCATTTTCATTACGGCGGCCGTAAAATTTTCAATGGATTAGAATTGTTGATGTCATTTTAAATTGTTTATTACATTTTACTTTCGCTCTTTTTCTCCAGCTCAAAATTTATCACATATTTTATTTCAGTACATTTAGATGCACATGAACTTTGTGCATTTTGTGCAAATAAAAACGTTGCAAATTGAAGATACGTGAAAAAAAATTGCTCTGAATGAGTGCATTAGTTTTGTTCCATTTTTTTTTTTACTATTGTGTTTGCCACGTATGAAACCAACATCACAAACGGCCGTGCTGTTTTGCTAGCTGCACTTACATGCACCTAACCCAATTGATTTATTTATCACAATGTACACGCGGCTAAAGCTATAAACGTAGTGAAGCGAAGCATTTTATGCGACCATTTGCCGGTTTGGGTTCGAAACGCAGCACTTTTCCAATTGAAAATTGCATGTAAATTTAAAATTTAAAATTAATTTTCGTAATGGATTTTCGGAAAACTGCACCGAACTGTATCGTGCACAGTGCAATAGCGGCATTACCATGAGCTTGAACATTGTCGAGGGTATTGTAAAACCGACCGATGGGCAGATTTCTAGTCACTTGTGTTTAATTCACATTCAATGGTGTAAGTTTTTCCATATAAAACAACAAAATGAATGAGAATGGCCGAGGCCATATAATTCATCAATCGAAGTTACTTTCAATGGGCTCACACTGTAATAACTCTTTCATGCGGCCACATTCACATTTTGTAGGCTGGCAGACAGCATACATACCACATCGATTCGCTTCGAATTGGGGGAACTTTCAATTTCATAGTAATAACCAATTTTTAATCGACTTTTTTTCGGATCCATTCAAAACTTGAAAAGTGTCAAATTGCAGAAATCATCGATTCGTTTTAGCTTTTGAATTGTATGTGGATAAAATTGCTAGAATGCATACTGAGAGTTTGGCAGAATAGTAAATTTGTTACTGTGAGAATGAGCTGCATATTTTTCGAATAAAATATTTCTGTATCACGATAAATCTAATGGTGCGACGTAAAAGAGATTAAAGTTACTTTAACTGATAGTGTAGCATAAACCGAATATATATATTATCCAAACAGTTTACGGTTTATATGGGGAAGTGATACGAATTGTATGTGCTTGAGTTCAAGTAAATGCTTTAAATTTCGACTTTTAAAGTCAACGGAGCGAAAGTGCTCACTTCTTTAAACATCTTCAACTTCATACATGAGAGAATTTGAAGAGCCAACGTTTGATGATGGGATTTGAGGAGAACATGGCGTGGAGAATAAACTGGTTTTGGTGCAAAGGAAGTGCTAGGAATCACTTAAAAATAAATGTTAAGTGTTCATTTATCCCCAATTTGTGTAATTAAATATAATTTGAGTGTAGAATTAAGCCAAAATTGATACCACACGATTCATGTAACATGAATTAGCAAAGACAACACATCGGTGAGGTGTTCACTTGACACCATCGGGGAATGCTCTCCGGTGGCGCTGCAACAACAACAAAAACCTCATCGCCGACATACGTTGCAAATAAATCAATATTCGCGACCAAATAAATCACCACCGCCCTTTTTTTCTGTTCTATTGAAATTGATTTATGCGTTTTTGAATTATGAATAAATCAATGATAACTAAATTACTGATATTCACATCTACATGTAACATTGAATATGTAACTAAAAACTTTTTATTTCATAATTTCAAACTGAACAAACGCCTGAACAAATGTGAATTAACTTGGCTACATTGTCAGTTGACACTTCTCTATTCATTTCGAAGTGTCACTTTTGTTACAGTCCCCCATCAAAAGTCTTGCACCATATTTCATTCATAAAGGAATTTTCACTTAGTCGCATCAATAAAGCAGAAAATTGCTCGTTTTCATTCTATCGATCCAATCCTCTAACTCGTCTAGTTCGTAAATGTTCAGTGTCATTACATTGATTACCTTCGGCAAACTGGCGAACAAACCGCAATTTGACGTTTTTCTTTTTTGAAGAGCCAATAACACGAACATCAACATTCAACATCAACAGTAAAATTGAATATATGTTCGAGCACATCGCACACACATAAACATAATGAATCGTTTGAAATACATTGGATTCATACTGTGCGAATGGTTCATAATTAAATGTAGGGGTGAACGAGAGAGTCGACGGAGAGCGTTGGCAACAAAATGTAGTATTCATGTGAAAATGGGCAAATAAAACTTTTTCATATGGATCGTTGTACTTCGATAGGGAAATTATGGCCTCTTTCAAACTAAATGTTGATTGATTGCAGTTTTCCTCGAGCAAAATTCGATTATAACTTGTTATGGTAGCAGCCGCATCACTTCACAATTCCGGTCTTCAAAAAGTTGAATGATGCCACTTTTGATGCTGCTGCTGCTGCTGCTGCTGCGCTTGAAGAGTACGACATATAAATTTCCACAGGAATTGATCAAGAGTAATGAAATCAGAAACCGTTTCGTTTTTTTTTCAAGAGATTGTAGAGCAAAATAAAAACTCGATGAAAATAATCACAATGGCTTTTCTTGAATAGCCTGCGGTTCGATTGATTCGTTGAAAGAGTATTACTCATATGGTCGTTCTGCAAGCAATAGAAAAAAAAATAACGAAGAAAAATAAAACGAAAATGAAAAATCATGGTCTGAACGATACAGGAAGAGCGAGAAAAGTTCTGGGCACAGTGGAAAAAAAAGTTTGACGATCAAATGGCTAACTTTTTCATTCACCTCAATCAAAAATTATCCGCATTGAACGTTGCAGTAACTAGTCGCTATGGGCAATCATATCGGAGCGATGACAGAGCGACTGTATTTCGATTTAATCGCTGTCAAATCGATTATTCAAAGACTTTTCTTTTCTTTTCTGAACTGAGCCTGCCACAAGAAAACCCGACGAAAAACTGAATCGCCGAATTTGCATTTGGACTCTTTAGATTTACCAGTTCGATGAAAGAGTGAAGCAACGGTGGCACAAATGGCAGCAAAAAAATATGCAAATAATGTTCAAATATTCAATGTTTGGTTATTCGTAGTTTTGCCTTGTCCATTTGTTCAATTTCAAAAAATTCTCAACTTCGATATTTCAATCTCATTCGATGAATTTTCGCGAGAATTCAAACTTATTGATAGGAAGTGCTCACATATCTCATGCAGTGTCACAATTCACATTCACAATTCGAAACTTTGTTCAAAAAAAAAAAAATAAGTATCCGAACGAAACCTTTCGTTCGAACACAAAAAGTGAACATTTTTTCCGAATGATTTGCGGGTGAGGGAGGTTGCCGTCTATTTCAAATGACGGATACAAAGTGAATTCAATAATTTTTCGTAAGTCGAGGAAGCGTATCAATCGTGTCTATGCACTGTACATAACACCATTTACATCGAAACGACGCCTAACTTCGAATACGTTCGGATATTGATGAAATATGTTCATATGGAGAGAATATTCGCACCCAAATGATGTTCAAACGAATTTGCATAGTGTTTTTAGTATTGGAACGCTATTGCCATATATATTCAGTGGTGCGGCTGTTCGAGACACTGCAAAATATATCGTTAAATACCATCGAGTAGAAGGAGAGAGAGACAAAAAAAATGGGCGAGCCAGTCCAATTTAAAAATGAGTATGGCAAAGCGTTGGGCGGATTTGATGCTGTCGTTTATTTATGATTTTTCACTTTTTTGCTCACAGGCTCTCACCCAATATTTAGTTTGTTCGTTCGTTCGTTCGTTTGTTTTCAATATCATTATTGAACGTGTGCCATAAACTGGTTTCGAATATTTACAAAAGATCCCAGTGTTGAAAATGCAAACACAAAAACATATAAAGTTTTCTCTCTCCGTTATGTTTGTTGTCAAAAATATTTTTCTCGCATTCGATTCAAATCGATTCGAATGCAGTTTCTTTTTATATTTGAGTCTATTTTGGGTTCATTGAACATAATCTCCTGAATGCATGAAAAAAACAACGATGCAACGTTATTTTTTTATTCGTCGCACATTTTTCACTGGATACCCGAAACGCCCTTGAAATCGATATTAATCGCAGTGAATAAAAAAAAAAATAAAAAAATAAATGAGTCTGCACCAGATCAATTCCATCGAATCGTTTTGACTCGTATCGTTTGTACCGTTACGATATTGTCCAAACGTTTTTGGATCGTATTTAAATGCTAAAACGTCATGACGACCGGGGGAAATGCAGTATTCCGATTGCAATTTAAAAATTAATCCGCAATGAAAGACAGAGAGAAAGAGGAATTTTAATAAATTATTCACTCTGAATGGAACATGCAATTTTTGCTTGTATTATGTCTGCATTTAAAAAGTTGCAATTCAAATGCATTTTACCTTAAAATTTATTGCGCTTGGCTCGAGCCATTGGCCTATATTTGGGAATATTAAAAAAAAAATCTTGTTACGGAATTGTTATTTTATATGCGAGAGAAAAATGATCGATGGCATAGAGATGCACTTTTTTATAAAACAGCATGCATTCAGGGAATTTGAATGGTGAGGACACACAAAGCTCGATATGTTTCACCAAAGTATAAACTCCCGCATATAAAAAAAAATATGTGTGATGCAGAAGTTTGGAGTGTTTTGAAGCACAGTAGGGTGCGAGTATCAATCACATTCAGTCGCTTAACCGTCACGGCAGCATCAAAATGTTCTAAAATGCTTTAAAAGGCTCTAAAGTTCTACATTATCCATCTTATTCATAAAAAAAAGAAAACAAACTTCTTCGAAAGCAAAATGACAAGAATTTCAATTGCTGGCACACTTTTTTCACAAGGGGTTTTCTCTCTCTCTTTGTCGGCCACGTCACAATTGGGTGAATTTGTGAGTAAATTTTTAACTTTAACTGCAATAATTTTTTCTTCACGTTTCAACAAGATCAAAATATACTGCATGAAATCCTATTAAAATGGCATGTTTTTGACGACCATTTTTTGTGGGTCTCTACAAAAACATAGCATAACTAATTAAATTTTCGCTATGATTCATATAATCCACCGTAAAACACACAACCATTTCATAAATATTATATTTCTGGCAAAAGATTTTTGTTGTTAAATTAAATGCTTTCAAAAAGTGGAATTTGATGCATTTGTTTCAGACTTTGTTTGAATTGTCGATTTTGCCATTTTACAGGATTGTATTTATTTTTTTTTTCGTTTTTTGTTAAAAGCAGTACAAATTTGGTCGTCCGACGAAACGAGGGAGGACGAAAGCTGCGTACAGATGAAACAAATCGCTAACAACTAAGAAGTCATAATAAATTTACGGATTATTCGAGCTGTGTTTTTGTTGTGTTCAGTAAAAATCATATATGTTTTTTGTATATTGTGTCCGCGTGCATGTGGGGGACGTATCGAAAGCGAGATAGGAAGAGGGAAAGAGGGACAGAGAGAAAGAGAGAGAGAGAGAGTTAAAGTAAAGCACAATTTGACAAATAGCAAGGAAAAGGAAAGGATTTGAACATTTTTCATCTAAATCCATGCATCTTCTGGAAGAATTTTCGTGGGTTTATTCGCTCGTTGCATTGCATTCATTCCCAGCAACAGTATACATATTTTGTGAACGAGTATTTTCTGTATTTTTTTCTTTCGTTGTTTCCCATTCGAGAGCGAGGAAAAAGAGCAAAAGAAAAATGTGACTTCTCCCGTGTGTATTGCACACATACATACACATTGTTTGCATGATGCGGATGTGTACTGCACTTTACAAAATCAACCGAAAAAAGTTGCGAGCAAGGGAAGAAAGAAAGAACGAAAGAATGAAAGATGAAAAGAAAGCAAACGCAATATTTTTGCGTGTTTGAATTTATGAATATGTTATGTAATGGATGTATGAATGACAAAGCACACCAGCCAAATTCATGTAATAATAAATTTATGACGAACTTAGACGACAAACGATGATGATGATGTGAATGCGTCAGATGGAAATCAAAACGCAAGTGGATTGAATGTTTGATGGGTTGGTTGGTTGGTTGGTAGTGTTACGCATATCTTGCCTTATGGAAAGGCGATTGCAGTATTAATAACAGAAAAAAACCAGTGATGTGAGAGATCGCAACATCGGGTATCGAACAAACACAGAGAAATCACGGCATTCATCTGCAATGTGTGTTCGTTCGTTCGTTCGTTGGTTTGATGGTTCGCGAAAGGCAGGCACCAAAGATTTATTGATATTGGGCTGTGTATAAGTTTAGACGTGATTCTTGTACACGATGCGAGTCAGTGTGTATGCTTGTGTGTGTGTGAGAGAGAGAGAGAGAGAAAGCGAAAGAGAGATAGAAATTGCTGGAATGAAACAGTCAGTGATAATAATTATCATTTACTTAATTATACCTTCAGGGAGCTCGTGGTGTAATTACAATCTATTTATTTCCTTCTCGCTGCGCCACACAGCATAAACACATTCATTCGGCCCCCCCAAAAATGATGCTAAACAAATTTATGTGTAAACCTGTGTCATAATCATAAAATAACAAACCAATTGCACGTTTATATGTTAGCAATACGATGGATATGAACATGTGAACAGTCCCGTGCATAGCACATTTGAGAATTGCGCCAACGGACCAAGCAGCTTCTGCACACATGAATTGCTTTCATTTTGTGCAAAGATTTGATTCCAAAGCTGGTTTAATTGACTGATACATATCCTTGCTGATTGTGTTGTATGCAGTAAAAGGCCCTTGAACCGTTGCCATTTACCTCACTGAGGGTAACGGGTATCATGGGTTGCGCATAGCAATCGACCCACCAGCCAAGTGGTTCCATTGGGTGCGATGCACTGATTTTGAACGTTTTCCAGCACAATTTGCCCAGAAGGAGTAAATCATCATAAGCACCGCATATTTAATGTGAAACACTAGAAATGCTCACATACACAACGCACACACACACACACACACAGCCAACACAATTCGCCAAAACATGCAACACATGAATTATGAAACAAATACCATAAAAGGCATTTAGCCGAACCACTGAAATGGCAAAACACACACAAATGCACACAAAAAGTATGGCAAAAAACGAAATAGAACAAATTCTGATGAATATGTTGGCATTTTAAAAATGTTTTGAAATGTTTACCTCAATTTTATTGCGCACATTTCGTGACCGTTTGTTGCCAACCAGTGCTAACCGAGTGCCAGTGAATGGGCCATCATGTTGTAGAACAAGCCTAGCGGCACACAAAAGTGTTATGTTGATGTGTTTCAATTGTAAAATGATCATTTTTGTTTAGAAAGCGCCCTCTATTCGTAAGCGTGTCCACTATATTGTTCTATAGAACACCGGAAATCATCTGTATGGAAACATTAAGTTTTAAATGAGCAATCGTTGCAATCTTATTTGCGATGTCTTCCCCACTATACCATTTTCATTCAGCAGTCATTAGACTGTGCACTTTACGCACTCTTTCACCCGGTCTTAAGATGATGGCGCTGTGTGCTAGTTTCTGTGCCCAAAATAAAGACGAAAAGGTATGACATCAACATATCGCTGTTTATGCTTTAACATCAGATATGTACGTCGTTTGAATGATTTCGAGTCATAGGGCTCCGCAGATATCATGTAAAACATGCACATTACAGACCTTTATCCTTTACATCGTTTGGCAGTAATTCCGCACATAAACAACGCAAAGTGTTTAATACATAAATTTCCAGTTCTTGCCATTGCTTCTAAAGACTTAAGCACTAAGAAATATGTCTTATTTTGAATTGGCCGTATGCCACTGCCAACGCACATTTCTTGTATTTGTGATCCCCTCCAGTCGCCAGCCTAAATGTTGCAGCTCACAGCCAAACAACATTTTGAGAACTGTCTATGAACTCTGCATACCGAATTTCATGAGAGTGGCATTATATCATCTCTACTTTTTGAATGATGCCAAAATATATAATTTCACATGGCAGAATGTGTGTGTGCCATTTATTTAAGTCGATTTTGTATGCTGATGTCGATGTCGATGGTGTGTTGTTGCTGTTGCTGCAATCGAGTCCATGCCATTCTCTTATCGTAACCAATTCCATGTGATAGATGGCATAAGATTAATTCAACTATAATTGGTTTGTATGCGTCTCCATATTTGTATATTGTAAACAAAAGTATCCTCGAGTATGTTTTGTTGCCATCAATCGTCTTATGGAAGAAATGAATAGACGCACTCTGCTCGGTATTTGTGTGTGAGTGTGTGAGTGTTTGTGTTCGTATGTTTTTGTACGTGTGTGCAAATAGTTCATCAGAGGCAATGCAATTGATATCGCTTACGATAACAAGACCATGTTACTTGTACACATGCTCGCAATTAGTGTCAATATCGTTATGGCCACATTTCAATGTTTCAAAGTGAATATCAAATGATGTTGCATACATAAACGACATTTTCATGGTCTTTAATATTTACCGAAAACCCAAACCCGGCAATTCAATATAGATTATGATCGGTCAATGAATTTTATGTGAATATACAGTGCAATCTGATATGGATTTATTTACATAATATCACAGTCATGACTTGATTACTCTGATGATTGTGTTTTGGTCTGCAACAAATTTTCCACATAAATATTTATGGTTAAATTTCTTTGGAAAAATTTCATCAAAACTCAAACATATTTGAGATTTCCAGCTTAAAACTCAAATCGACAATATTAAAGTGATTTCCGAACATGTTTGAATAAGTAAGACATAAGTTGTACAATTTCCGAGATCTCACTGTAGTACATGAAAATTAATTTTGAAATCACTTCCTTTCAATTTTCGCATCTGATTTTGTGTTGTGTTTTTGACAAATTCTCTTTAAGCCAAGTGTCCATAAGAACAAATAGCAGCTTATCTATAGAAAATGTGCTATGAGTATCAGGAAATGTTGAATGGATTCAAATGTTTTCTATCGGAACCAGTAGACCGATTTATAAATACCTTGGCTCAATAATTCAAACACAAGAGCTTTGGGTAACTTAGAAGCAAGTATAAAATAAATGGAAGTAATACCAAAGTAACTGACATTACTCTGTGTGTGTGTGTGTGCATGAGTGCCAAAATCACAGCAACGCATCTTAAAACAATCTATTTGAAGGAGATTTATTTATTGTTTTTCAATATTAAAAACAAACATTTGTCTTAGCAATTAAAATTGCGTTATATTTTGTACCTCATGAACTTCAATTGCATAAGTTATGAATGCTCTTCATTTTCACGTCTAAAATGAATGTTTAACCTTGATGATTTCTGAAGGTATCATTTAATTAGGCTTGCAAACTTATTCCCTATGTTGATTTTCCATCTCAGATGAATAAGCAAGCCTTTGCTTACCACAGAAATAACCATGAGGTGCCATTATTGTGCAATTCATTGGATGTAACATATCAAATAGTTCAATTAATTAATCGCTAACGAGTAGTCAGGAACGAAGCTACACCGAAGAGTTTATAGAAATGTTCTAAGCTTCGGAAATGTTGCCACTAAATGGTAATAATGAATTTTAATCGAACTAAAAAGGCACATTTCATTCAAGGATTCTTGCCATTAAAGTTTATGTTTTGGTTTTGGTCTAGACCGAAAGAGTTTTTTTTCTCTTTGAAATGATATCCTGATTTTAATTTGCAATTTGATTAAACTATTCAAATGATGAAGCATTTATTGAGACCAACTTAATTACCAAAATGATGTAGGCGAATTTTTGAATGAGCCATTTGAATTGTGTGAATTTATCTTCATCGCAAACGCACCATTCGAAATTCATTGTATTCGCATGAATATATAACGAAACAAAAGATTTGTTTTATGAATTAACAGCCACAACAGCAGAACCGATTCATTTCATTCACATTGAAAACTGTGTATGGGTATGTGAATGATATTTTTGTTTAAATTTTTCGAAAATTTATGTGTATAAATTTGGAATGGTGCAATTGAGCGGGTGGGAGAGAAGGGTACATGTGGCGGAATACAAAGTGTATTCCATCAACCGCACCGTCAATTATGCGCACGATAAAATGTTTATATAATTTGTCATTCTCGTTATTTGATTATCTTCGTTTTGTGGTTTTGCTTCTGTGGTAGTGTGAACAGACGTCGATGGCGTCAGCCGAACAAAAAACCAAATCGTGTAATTTTGGCCACCTCGTCCACATTTTCGGTCCCGTTCTTCATCTCAATTCAATTTCATTGTATGAATAGTTTACGTTGAAAATTAAATAAATTTTATACGCACGCATATCGATATTTGAAGGGCCTAATATAATGAAAAGAGCTGGTTGAATTGTTTGGGTTTATTTATATCAAAAATTACCGAATTTCGCCTTGAGGAAGGAGCGTGTGTGTGTGTGTGGATGTGCGGTACGGCACGGCACGGTGTGATATGGACGAAAAATCTGAAATGCCGACAATACAATGATGTTCGTTTAAATGAATGGAATTATTGTTTTGACAAATAAGGGTTTGCTCTATAATCCATGGGCATCGAGGCCAATGTTCTTCTTTGCGTGCTCCGTATGTCGCAGTCATCCAATATTCCTCATCACTCACTGTTAAGTACACACACACACACATTCCCACACAAAGCAAAACAATAAAGATTTTGCCAATCAAAAGCGGTTGTGCGGTCGAATGTGCGTTCTAACTGTTGAAATGTAGTGAAAATGCTAAAACTATGTTTACTTTATGGCAACAACGCTCTGGTTGAGCGCTCATTTATTACAATAGTAAATATCATTTCAGTCATATCGCATTATATTTGATGAAAATGAAGTTTTCCAACGCTTTCACTATGTTTCTCCCACTAAAATGTGTGTAGCTATTGTCTATGCGTGGCTTTTTCGAATCCTCACCCACTCCTCTCCCTCGTATGAGCTGATGAAGTCCTTCGCTTTCGATGTATGTGTATGAGCGCTGAAAATTTATGGCGTAATTCTATTTTCTGTCATTTTCGGTTATTTTGAATGCGACGATTGGATTTATGGAAATGAGTGTGGGTCGTTACTTAAACTCGCTGAATTTGCAATTGAAAGCCGCTAGCTAGTCCATTATTATTCGTATACTAACATACATTCCAAAAATATTTTTCATTTTCTTCATTTCGATTTGGGTTTCGTATTCAACGAAACGGGCAGAGAGAACAAACAGGCCTCGTTTAAACAAAGCACACATCTCATCAAATGATTTTCAAAAAAAAAAAATGTTTGTGCGTTTATTCAAATCATCTTTCTTCCAGATTGATGCACTTAGATCACAAAAGTTTAAGAAACATTTCTCCAACTCAACAATATCTAGTAATAAAATATTTTCACTTGCAAATCGTCCTTTTATACTAATCGTATCATATTTTCTTCGTTTTGTTTGCAGATAGAAAACTTCACTGATGGATGGGATCATCTAATAAACTCCAGAACAGTCAATTTATTTGCCTCGATGCGTCTTGGAGGTGGAGGCAAATTCATTTGTCGTAATAAAAATCAATGCTAAAATGAAATATTCATCAAACCAAATGACTATATCGCTGTCGAGAACACAATCCATGCCATTGACGAGATTTTCAATTGCCATTGCTGCTGCTGTTGTTGCTGTTACTGCACCAAAATTCGACATCGTATTTGCATTTTGAGAGTGCACACGAGAACAAAATCGTATGATAATTTTAAGTGAAATGTTAACACAAACATGACGATTTGGTGTGTCCGCAATCGGCTCGATCAGCCAAACGCAACAATAGCAAATCAAAAACGGAACAAATCGTTACCATTGTCATTTACCATCGAATCATTCACAAGGCACAGCATCGCTGTACATCCATTGAATGTCAAATGGTTGCCTCGTATGCATGTGATTGCATTAAAGTTATCACATTGTTGGCGCTTAATTTTATATGCAATAATCATCAGTATAATTAGCCGAGCACCGCCTCCTGTGAATGCCAACAACAATGGCCACGCCGCTGGTATGCCAGCCGCAAAAATCCTACCAACGCCAGCCGCATCAACGTGGTCGTCCAATTTTTTTGATGCCGATCGAATACAGTGTCCCAGTTTTGTCGACAATTCCGCTTGCCCGTGCTATAAATTTGAAGATGGTAAGTAAAATTTTGCCTCATTTTTCGCACACCATTTTCATATCATCATCACCATACACACACTCACTTGCGCGCTCACACGCATTGGTACTGGACCCAGTACCAGTGCCCTAACACTTTACACTATGTATGCACAGCACATACACCGCGGCCAAATTGTATGACATTTTTGCCCACACTCACTGCCTTACCACATTCGCTCATTTGAGTTGTGTGTGTCAAAATGTACATAGATTAGATCCAAGGATGCTTATCTAAATTGCAATAGTTTATGTTTTATGGGTCTGCTCATATGTAACACAGTAGACTATGAATCACACACCACAAACAAATTCTCGAAAAATAGATGGAAAACAGTAAGAGATAGAGAGAGGGAGAGAGGTAGAAGGATGGGTCAGAGTGTGTGTGAGAACTTTTCCAAGGGACTGTCGACGAGTTTTTAAAGTAAATCTCAACATCATTTGGAATGTACATAATTTGATGTTAGATTATTTGGGTGTCTGCCTATCAGCGTTAGCATCTGATGTATGAGAACGTAAACATAAGTTTGTTTTTTGATGCGCGTCTAGCTTCTGAGGCTAAAATGTGCATGGTTATAAAAGCATTTTAATATTCAATTTTATGCATTTAAATGTGTCCAGATCGTCCACGAACCACGAAAGCTATTTTCACCAAAATCTTTCACCATAAATCTGTCGCAAATGTTGACCAGGACATAGAAAACTTTCAGAAAATTATCATAGAGAATCATTAGCATCATTTGAACGCATGTTCATGTTGCTTGACAAGTGTAATGCTCTCTTCTCTAAGCTCTGGCTCAATTTTAGTTGATATTTGTCCGCTCATGATTTCTTGTGAATTTTTCCATGTTTTTGGCCAATTGTGGATCATGTGACAAATTAAATCTGCTCGTTACAAGTATTTGAAGCAATGCGAAGAGCCGTTCTCCGTGAGTGCATCGTGATGTTGATTTTTCGTGTTTCATTACATTATGCCGGGAGCTTGAGGATCAAAACTCAGCACAGCACAGCAATAGCAAGAGTGAAAACGAGATAGAGCAAGTGCGATGTATGTAATATTTGATTACGACGTGCACACATAAGTGTAATTGCACAGCAAAAGCCGCATCAAGTACATGGTTTGGTGTTATGTGTGCTCTGGCATATGGTAATGCATCAAGGGGCAGATCACTAAAAAGTAATTCATTTTTGGTCGGTAATTTCCAGAAAACAGAAGTAATTCCAGTAATTCTAATAATTCAAATAATTCACTCATAATTCAAAGTAATTCCTATAAACTGAAGTAATGCCATTATCCAAAACTGACGAAAACGTCAAAATTTGGCAGGTCAGTGCTTGACATTTGTCTCAGTTTTGGATATGGAATTACTTCAGATTATAGGAATTACTTTGAATTATGGGAGAATTACTTGAATTACTAAAAGTATTGGAATTACTTCTGTTTTCTGGGGAATTACCGACAAAAATGAATAACTTCCAGTTAACTAAAAGAGTTATTTTACAATGCGATGACATCATAATTCCTCGAAATGTAATTCGTACAAATAGTGTAATTCCGAGTAATTCCGTGGAATTCAATTTAATTCTTATGCCCGAAAAAGTAATTCCTTGAGTTATTTACCCCTTGTAATGCATACATATTTAATCAAACATGCGAAGAACACTAATGGCCAACGCGTGCACATATAACACATACCATAGCCACCGCCATCGTCATCGACAGGAGACACATCTCACCGCATCAACCATAGAGTAGCACACATGGGTTTTTTTCTACTCTCTATCCTTTCGTTGTTTTTTGTTCCCGATGCATTATTTTTCATTGAATGTGTGTGTGTGTGTCTTTGTCGTTCAATCGCTTTGTTTTCAATGCGCCAGCATTGTGCATCCTTTCATGCTCGTTATGAGGCATCCATCGTTGCATCCACATATTTTCGTTATATATGTATTTGGTTTTAACCTCTTCATATATCTATTACGATGCGATATTTTACCATTCAGTTCATTGCTTTGGAATTTACTGGAAACAAAAACAAAAACAAAAAAGAGAAAACAATGCCGTGAGAAAATGGCAAACGAAGAGAGCATCGCAACAGCAATGGAATTGCATGAATAAAACACACATGAGCACGTACAGATAAAATCATTGGTGTTTCTATACTGTCTTTGGGTTACTAGCTTTGAAAAACACTACAAATGAGGCTAAACGAATAGAACAGAATGTGTTCGAAAGGTAAAGGGAAAAAGTGAAATAGCGCACTATACTCAAACGTTATTACGGTGCACCGAAAACACGTCGCATCGTCAAACATCCACAAACACACACACACACACACACACACACACAGCTTCAAAAGAAAGTAAAAAACAAACCCTTGCCATCATTTGGTGGGCGCTCGAAATACCATCTTTCCCCTCATCGTTCCGCCTTTTTATCTGCTGACTTGTTGCGGTTGTTTCATTCCTTTCTTTTTCGATAATATACGATTATGGCAAAGTACAAAAGTCAAGAGACAAATCTTTTCACCGTTTACTGCGACACCGGTTCAATCTGCCATATTTATGTTGCAGATCTTGTGCATAAAACCGAATCGAATGAGAGAAACCGAGACACAAACGAAATCAAGAAACAACAAGCCCAGAAAGGTGGTTGAGAGAGAGAGGGGGGTAGAGAAAAACCCGACTGGTGAACGAACCATGACTTTGTGGAAAGCACCAAAAACACAACTCAAAGAAAACCGTTCTCACTCGAATGCGAAAATAGTTGACACATGGAAACATACAGCTTCATTTCAGTTGGGGTCAAACGCAGTTCAAATGCGTGTTTGTGTGTGTGTGTGTGTGTGGTGTATTTACGTTTGTTTGCGAATAGGCAAAAAGTGAAAAATACACGAATGGAATGACCACAAAATCCCTTTTCATGAATTTACTATAAGTTTTTTATATTCGGGTGTCGTGCGAGAAATAAAAATTACCCCATAAGAGATAGTTGTCGTGGCGGATGGTGAAGTGGAATCGGAGCGTCCGGTAATAATATCGAGTCGGTAGTCGCTAAATCGTTGGTTTGCGATTCGTAACAACCGATCCATCGCCCATTCACATTCATTCTCATCAGCAATCATCCATGTCCTTGCACTGGCCATTTCGATTGTCAGTAAAGGTATTAGCTTTTATATTGTAAGCAGCCCAAAACACAATTACACTAATAGAATTGACTTACGCAAAAGTTAAGCTAATGCTTTCCAAACAACACTCCATCAGGGCGATTAGAGGCAGAGCGAATGAACGCGCGAGCGCACGCACGTATCCCAACCAACCGACATCCAGCTCAATGAAAATGATATCCAATGTGAAATAAAGAACAAAAAGAAAACCACCATTAACCGTAATTTACTTATCGCTGTGCTGTTATTTAATAGCACTTGAAGCAAAGTGTTAAAGAAGCGAGAAGCGGATAATTAATCGTTTATGTTCTAGACCATTGCACGTTTTATATTCGCGCGCGCATACACACACACACACACCCAGAAAACACAAGCGAACACTCACGTTTTGCTAATGGCCAGTCTTTTACGTGGAGTGCGCTGTTCATTCGACAGTTATGCTAATGTGACTTTGACACCGCATTCTTAATAGATTTCGATTGATGTTTTCGCACAGTGAATCAGGAATTTGGTTAATTAATCGTTCCGATCCACTGTTACAATGCGCGCCCAATTCAACAAATGGGCGACCGAACGCCACCGTGTGCGTACTCCACACCGAATACCGTTCGAATTAATTTATTCCATTTCGGCTAAACTGCTGCAATCAACGAGAAGAATTTATGTAGTACTGCAACCGCTTGGACCCCATTCAAAATCATCAAACCGAACCAATGAGAGAAATGTTACTTTTGGTCATTTATTCGATGAAATGAGAAATCGATCGATTTGTTATGCATTAGTCAAATTGTACGGCAAACGATGCGTTTAACATTCGACAAACTGGTATTTATTCTGCATTATTTTGGTGGCAGCAAACCGGCCCATTTGTTTACGCCAAATAATTACAAATTCACAACATTTTTCATTCGGGAATTTTATTGCGCGAAGTCTCTGCGGATGGGCAAATAGTATTCTAAAAACCCTGTACAAATACAATTTCGATATAATAATTTTCGATTTTGGGTTTGACTAAATGGTGCAAAACTAAATTAAAATTGTCGAAATATTCACATTGGTGTGGAGGGATCGTTATGCCAAATCGATTCAAATACATTTTTATCTCTAGTTTCGTACACATGCAAATATTTTAATATAAAATGCAAACTAAATTCATCATTGGCTGGCCGGCCAAGTACCATGGATCGATTGTTGCATTTGTGGATCGACATTTTTGCGCAGCATTTTTCGCATCGATTTCGTCGCTAATATTTGTGTTTTACCTTGATAAATAGCTGTCTATTTACCGCGTAAAATTGATTAAAAATGAACAGCCGCGAAAATCGATTTCGACATTCTCACACACTCGCAAACACATTCACGGAACCAATGGCAAAATTGGAACAATAAACATTCGATGCTTTTGTAAAGGTTCAATGACTCTGTACAAAGATTATTACTGACAGATTTCGAGGAATTGCTCATTTTCGTGTTGAATTACGGTGCGGGCGAAAAAACAATAAACACATTGTATGCGCACATAATCTCAATGGAGATGTGCACAATGAACGAGTGCGAGAGATGGACTCTTTATCCCTCTCGCTAGAGAGATGGACTCTCTCTTACACACACACACACTCCTTCAATCATTAATGTTCATCACTATTCGCTCCCATTTTCTCATTGGGTTTTCATTTTCATTTAATGTGCTAATCATTTAATAGGTCTTCAGCTTGAATGCCCCCGAACAACGGAAACTGCATTACGTTCAACTCTTCAAATCGTTAAATCGCCTATTCAAACGCTATCGCTGTATGATTTTGATCGAACAGCCACATCAATATCAACGGATATGTTCGTGAATGGCATCCATATTCGCAATTTAAAATTCTCCAATACTCAACTAAGCATGCTGAAGGACAATAGTTTACAGTATTTACGTACAATGCTGGAAACGCTCGCCATTTCCAACAGTAAATTGAATCAGGTGAGTTAAATGCTAAACAAACAAATAAATAGATATAAAAAATATAAAAAATACACGAAGCTGGCAAGTTAACCAGCCAAATTACGTGTTAGTTGGAGGGCACGAGATCCAACGATGAAAAGCATAGCTTTTCAATATTATTCAATAAACAATTTAGTTGAGTAATTCAACCATTTTTCTATACGAATTTCGATTATTATTATAATATAACAATATTTTCAATCAATTGTTTCTATAAATGTGAACTTTGCTCTTTCCGAAAATATGCTATGTGATGATAGCATAATTCGTTATCAATAGATTTCTTGGTGAACGGACATTGTGCTCAATCATTCTCATTTTTCTCTTTTCTTTTTTTTGTCTTTGTTTTCCTTTCTTTTTGAATTTTATTGCTATGCATTCATCGGGAAAAAAAACCCTCCCAAAAATTGAATCGATACAATCGTATTTCGTTCTGGATTTCAACCGTATCTGATGTTGCCTTACGTTTGTGGATGGTGATGGTGATGGTGATGGTGATGGTGATGGTGATGGTGATGGCGATGGCGATGATGATGGTGATGGTGGATGATGTTCAGATACCGAGGAATGCGCTGTCTGGAATGGAAAAATTAATGGAGCTTGATTTCGAGTCGAATCGAATAACCAGCATTCATGACTACAATTTTTATGGGCTTCGCCTGGTCAAATTAAATATGAAAGCTAATGTGCTGGAAAACATACCGGAATATGCATTTGCTGGTCTTGAAGACTCACTGACGGAAATCGATTTATCAGAGAATAAAATCAAAGCATTTCCGTTGTTGGCACTTCGCAAATTGAATCGTTTGCGTTCGTTGCGTCTCACATCCAATGAAATGTCGACCATGTTCAAAGGTAATCGGTCAATTCGGATGCCATCATTGATGTACCTATTTCTCGATCTCAATCGTTTTACCGAAATTGAATCGGACGCATTCAGCATGTTCCCGAACATTTCAACGCTGTCACTGTTCAACAATGGCATTATGCAAATCGCCAACAATGCATTTGATTCATTGGTGGCATTGAAATCGCTCGATTTGAGCCGCAATAATATCAGACATTTGGATAAAAACCTGTTTAAATCGAACGCCGCGCTTCAGTCATGCGATTTAAGCAATAACCATTTGCATTCGATTGGCGGTCTATTTGTGGGATTGCCAGAGCTGCGCGATATTTTCATTTCTGATAATAATATACTGGACCTGCCGGTCGATACATTTACCAATTCGACGAATATTAAAATGATCTATTTGGAAAACAATGCGATTCGGCGTGTGGACGAGCATGTATTCAGCACGCTAACCAATTTAGAGCAATTGTATTTGGGATCAAATTTCATTACACACATACCGCAATCGCTGTTCAACCACACGGAAAAGCTAATTTCATTGAGCCTCGATCGAAATGCCATACGCGATCTTAAGCCGGGCCTATTCGATGTAACAAAGGGCTTACGTGAAATTCATTTGCGTTACAACAAAATTCGCACCATACGCAAAATGGTTTTCCATCCGTTGCCCGAGCTGATTGAATTGCAGCTGCAAAATAATTCCATTTCAACGATTGAGGAGGATGCATTTGGCAGCCTGAAAAAGCTACAGCACATAAGTTTACAGCAAAATCAATTAACCGCCCTGCCACGGATATTTCCGCCCGACGCCACATCGTTGCTGTCTCTGGAAATTGATAAAAATTACATTGTTGACATTCACAACGAAACATTTCAGGCGATGTCGAATGTGTACGTTTTGTGGTTGAATCATAATCAACTCGATAAACTGGACCGTAGCATGTTCAAAGATATGCCACAATTGGAGCGACTACATTTGTATAACAATGGGATCGCCAACATTGCGGTAAACACATTTCAATCGTTGGACAATCTACGTTACATCGATATGCATGCGAACCGGTTGCAGAGCGTCAAACGCCAATTCACCAATTTAAAATCGCTAGAGGAATTGAATCTCGCATCCAACGAAATTACCGAGCTGCAGGCCAAAGCGTTTGTTCAATTAAAAAAATTAAATCGCTTAGATCTGTCGAATAATGCGATTGGTGCGTTGACACGCAACACATTCGCCGCCGACATCGCCTACTTGAATCTACAGAATTGCTCGTTGACACAAATCAATGCGGGCACTTTTCATGGTTTGCATAATTTGATCGAATTGAATTTGGAAAATAATAATTTAACGCTCGACATCATTCGGCAATTGGATGTGCCCAGTGTGCGTACGCTTCGGTTGTCGCACAACAACTTTAGCGCGAGCACGGAAAATGTATTCGATAAAATGCCAATGCTTGAAACGATTTTAATGGAGCGATGCCATTTTCAACACCTGCCCGAAATGATTTTCCGGCACAATTTGAATTTAGTGCGAATCGATGTTAGCGGCAATATGCTCAAGACATTCGAACCGACCACTTTCTATGGCCTGATCAATTTGAAGGAATTACATTTCAGGCAAAATCTATTTAGTGATTTACCGTACGCTGCCTTACAAAACATATCCACACTGGAAACGCTATCGCTGTCGAATAACATTTTAACGACGCTCGACTTTCTTAAGCTCAACGGTTTGCCAAATTTACGGCATTTGCTGGCGGACGATAACGTTTTATCGTCGGTGGGTGGTTTTGGTGCTGTTAATTTGAGCCGACTCGTATCGGTCGATCTGAGTGGCAACATTCTAATGGATTTACCGAAAAACTTTTTACAAAATTCAATTGCACTTGAGCGCATTGATTTAGCATCGAATCGATTTCCGCACATGCCGTTCATCGGAAGCACAAGTGCCAGCAGCATCAGTGGCGGCGGTTCCATGGAGGATGCATTATCACAATTGAATTGGCTAAACTTAACAGGTAAGAGTTGGCATATTTTCCAACATTTTCAAACATTTTCAAACATTTTCAAAACATTTGCGGGAGAAATTTACGAAAATGACGAGAAAATTTGGAGATTCGCATTTCGCATTTCGCATTTAGCATTTCGCATTTAGCATTTTGTGCAAATGACAATCGTCAATATGTGCGATGCGCGTGCTTGTGCGTTCGGAAAAACACACAAAAGTTTCTTCGGTGCGGTTTGGTCGAGATTGGCTGCTATTGGAATGACATGCCAGAGTTTTGCTTGAAGTTGATGAGACGTGATTATAGTGAAAATTCATTTCTGTGCCAAACTTCATTAGCGCCACTCTTTCCGGCTAATTTTCAGCATGTGCATAATTTACTCATACAGTTTTATCACACGACATTTGTGCGCCAGCCGTTCCGTGTGTGCACTCACTCCGTCAGGCCTCGTTCATTTGTTTGCTTGTGCCCAGCTTTCATTTGCAAACGTTCATGAGAGCATTTATTATTTCGCATAATACATACTTGAGTTGAAATATATTCAAACTGTTCCACCAATCTTAAACCACAAATATCATACTCATTTATATACATACATCGTACATACATATATAGATATATAAATATATAATGTTGAAGTGTAGGCGCTTTTTCATTCACAATTTCAATCTTTCGTCCGCCATTCTCATTAGGCGTGTATGTGTGTGTGCGTTCGCCTATGTCAAGCACGCCGCCATTCATTAAATGTGCATTTGAATACACTCGGCACGAAACATACAAACTGAATTACAAAACAAATGTGTGCTCTCGAAAGTTTGTTCATTCGCTACTTTTAACACAATAAAAACATCGTGTTATCGTTGTTATTCTAACATCATCGATAGTTGTGTGTTTCCAGTTTGCACGTTTCCTCTTTTATATTCATGCGATCAACCATAAATTCAAGCAAAACTCGCTTATTTCGTTCAGTTATTGATTTAAACAACTCGATTTCATTTTTTGTTGCATTTTTTCTCAATCTCTCCTTTTTGCTGTTTTTTCTCTCTCTCTTTCTTCCTCACACTCTTTTGGCTGTCCTTCTTTTTATTTCTCTCTTTTTAATCCGGTCTTTTATCTCCATTTGAATTTCACTAACTCGTTGCGATTGAAACGAACCCATCATCGCACCCCGGACGATGCACACTTACGCTCGCGCTCGCGCTCAACAACAGGTAATCCATTCGCCAGCGGTATTCATGATGCAGAAAATCTGGAAACACCATCGACAACAACACGTTACATAATTCCGCATCTCAATGAGCTGCACATCACCCATACCAATTTGACGGCTATCAGTAGTTCGGATTTCGATGGCTACTTTGCTTTACAGCATCTCCATCTTATGGAAAATCGGTTGCAGCGCATCGCATCGTATGCATTCAAAAAATTGCATAATCTTTTAACATTAGACATTAGCGTAAACGAATTGGAGCGCTTGCCAAGGGAATGTTTGCATGGCCTGGTTCAGTTGAGGCGCTTGAATCTATCATCGAATCGTCTTCGTGTATTGGACGAGTTCACCATTGAATTAGGTGAGTTGGGTAGCACCTTCAATGGTTTATGCACAAATCACATCACCTAAATGGTGACTGCATTCAAATTACTTGTTTTCTATACGGCTTTCATTTAGTGTGTGAACGCCTTTAGTTATCCACAAATAATAAGCAAATGGCAAAGATTCTCATGTGTGTAATGTGTTTCGATTTTAGCATATTTAGAATCATTAGATATTTCATACAATCAATTGGAGCGCATCGATCGGAATACACTTCAAAACTTACATGAGCTACGTGAGCTGAGGATGGCTGGCAATCGTATTGCCACTGTCAATGTTGACAGCTTTCGCTTTTTGAATAGTTTGACCACATTGGATTTACGTGAAAATCAATTCCAACAAATACCATTGGATGTGCTCAATTTCCTGGAGACTCATTTGCAAACATTGCAATTGGAACGTAAGTCACATTCATCGTTTTTATTTTCTCGTGCTTTTTTGTGTTTGATTCTTTGCTCAAAGCATGTTAAATTGCACACATGTGGACATACAGTTCGATTTTAATGGTCGTATTCCATTTCCAGATAATCCGTATAATTGCTCCTGTGAATCGCAACCACACTGGCAATGGATTAAAGATCATCAGAAAATTATGCATTCGACAGAGCGATTTATCAAGTGTGAAACACCATTATCGTTGCGCAGTCGACCATTTGCCACAGTCACAGCCGAAGAATTTTGCCCGTTAATCACTGAAGTGACAATCGATGACATTCAACGGTATTCGGTTGTTGTGTCGTGGCAACATCGAGAGCATACCGGTCTTAATGGTTTTGAAATATTTTATCAAGCCATTGATGGAGGCGTCGATGATGTGAGTGTCCAATTTTCCAAGTACCATTGCCTAATCGGTTTAAAATCTTTAATTCAATTCAATTTGATTGTTAACGTCTCATTCATTCGATCCATTTCTCGTTTTGTCTGTTTTGTCTGTTTTGTTCTGTGTGTTTTCGTTTCAGGCCGAACTATTGCCGATGCATGTGAACGCATTCGAACATTCGGCCAAACTGAATGTTCTGTCTTCGGGCACTCAATACCGTATCTGTGTGATTGGTTTAGGAAGTCGTCTATCGTCAGCAATGACAATGTATTACATCTCGAATATGGCTGCCGATAATAATTTGGTAAATCAATTTAGTGATAAACTTGTATCGAGCATAGGCGATGATGCGCTCAACGATGTATTCGATGGCGAAGACACCGACATGCTGCACACCATTGAAAATAAAACGGACACAATTTACTGGGAATTTAGACACGGGCTAATGAAATCGAAAATTGATACACCGATTTCACGGTGTATTGAAGCTCGAACATTGGTTGCCGAATCCGTTCAAATCACCGAACAAAATCGATTAACCGATGGCGGTTTGTTACATTCGCTGCTAACGCGTCGTCTTGGTCTTATCGTTGGATGTTGTCTTGGCATCTTTGTGTTCATTATCATTGTATCGATACTCGGCTGGTTAAAATTGAAAAAGCGTCGCCTGGAAAATGTAAAACGTCGCGAACAGCAACTGAATCAAGCCGAACAACTAAATTATCAGCATCTCAATCATCCCGAACTCAATCAAACTCAATTGCTACCGCCTCCGCCCGATTACAATAACACATCGTATCGTCAATTTACAACGTTACCGTACACTGAGTGTGATGTTCGCGACACTTGCAATCAACACCTTATGCATCCAGCGCCGCCCAACTGTATATCGGGCACCGTAATTGGCACTACAAACATCGCCTGCTAACGTGTGTCTCAAGCGAGATTCACCCAAGCCATTGCTATGCTGTAGTTAGGTATGTTTTATAGTTTAACACTAAAACACTCCCAGCTAAGCCTGGGCCAGCTTCCACTCAACGAGTGGGGGAAATAATGTAAATCTTTAATTGAAATGATCTGCATATTATAATTGATGCGGACACATTCAAAGAAACAACAAATATCGAGCAAATGAAATGCGTAAAAATGTATACTAAACAAACATGTCCTTACTTTTTTTTTATTTCGATTTATTATTCAATTCGAAAACAAACCCAACGTTTGCTTTTCAGTCGCAAAGGCAAGTTTATAATCACTTTATGTAAACATTCAATGTGAGTTCCATGACACCGAAACACATTCAACTCACCTTAAGCCCAAAATGTCGTAGAAGTTTGGCGAAGAGAAAAAAAAATTAGACGAAAAATCCGAGGGGAGCACAAAGTATGGCGAAACAGTAACAACCGAAACACAAAAGAAAGAAGATGTTCTGATAAACAAGTTCAAAAACAAGACAATATTGTTTAAAGAGCTTTCGGGATTTTTTGTTTCGGGTGTCGAAAAGTTTTTAACGCGTTCGCTCGTTCTGCCAAACATGATGGCTATCGAGAGACGTTTCCATTCAAAGCCTACAATATTGTTAACCAGTGGTTGATCGAAAATCCCTCCACCAACATTTACAAAGACATTCACCGAAAGGCACATGGTGACACAAGATAAAATCAAAATTGATGATGATTAGCGCGTCACAGCTGTCACCCCAAATGCATGCGCCTGGTATTGAATCAAAATCTTTATGGTGAAGCTGATAAAGCCAAAATAGACGCAAAAAAAACACGGTAAAAACCGGAATAATGATTATAATCTTCTAACCAACGTCAACCTACCTGATTTACAACTGCTATAAAATCCAAATATCATTATTTTTTTTTAAAGTCAACATCATACTTAAACGAATTTTTTATTTCATTTCCAGTACATTGATATTTGGGCGGCACATACAAGTGTTCAACTCTGTTTATGTTATTTTCACCCACAAATTTTTCGCAAATTTAATCGTAAATTCCACATGAAAATTCACAAATCAAATACTATTTTGATTCGGTTGGTTAGCATTTGTGTGGTTCGCACTCACAAATTATGAGTTCAAATGAGTGTGTGTGCGTACATGCGTTGCATGTGTCTGTGTGTGTGTGTGTGTGTGTGTGTACATGTATATGTATGAGGACGATAGTGGCACAGATGTGCAAGTGGCAAAAATAATTGATTGAAATTGAATTTTTAATGTTTACATCTATTACGAATATTTGCCAATTCCCCAAAATCCAAACAACAATGCAGCCCTCCGCATCCAACAGCTAGCAATCGCTATTAAATTGGTGAACAATTTTGCCAATTAAAATAGTCACAAAAAATTGCACGAATATTCAATGAACATAATAATATTTCGATTATGATGCGCGAGCGAACGAGCAAGCGAAAAGCCGCCACATTCAACAACACATAGTCATAAATAATTAAAATCAACTTTACTACATTTTACTTGAATAAAACACACAAAAACCGAGTTAAATATAAACAATATGCAGAAAAAAGCTAATGATAACGAATGGGAAAACAGTTTTTCCACCAGGTTTTAACCAATCGGTTAATGAAAAACATTAATTTACATGTACAATAACGATATTATTAATGTAGAGGGATGAAATGAGTGTTGCGATGATGCTGCACTACACACACAAACACACACACACACTCACACAAACACACATACCAATTGAAAATCCGCTGAACGGAATTCGAGAGCTGAAAGTTTTGAAAATTGTTGCGTGCATCTGACCTCTCAGCACATTGTGAGTGGCCGCGATATTTCTGGTGATAGCTCTTTTTTTTCCACAAACAAATGTATAAAAACCATAAATATTCGAGCCCTGGCAAATCGGTTAGCTGTATGCACACATTTATAGACCATGGGCTATGGGACATGGTGTACACACCGGCAATAGCCCAATATAAACAATATGATGCAAATCAAAACAAAAATGAAGCTAATTTACCAAATAATTGAAATTAGAGAAATAAAATCAAAGAGAGAGAAAACCAACTTGAACCAACACACAATGATTGTACACACTAACAATTTATTGCAAGTAATTTACTGCTAATAGTTAAATGAATAAAATAAAAACAAAAAAAAAACACACACATTGATATATAGCAAAGAATTTTATTGATAAAATTGATAGAGGGTAGCCATTTAAAATGGTCAAACATTCATATCGAATTGAAGATTTTTTTTTTGTATTGTACACCGAACCAAGTGAATGAATTTGGAGAGAAAGTGGAAATTCGGGCATTATAAACATCGATTATTATTAACGAGATATATAGAATTTTAAGTATGTTCAAAGGCGAGTTGCAGAGAATTCGCAAAAGAGATTCCAAATCTGGATTCCATTTGTGTTGAACGATTGAATTCGAGTCAAATATTCTGGTGTGAAATTCACATGGTGAATATTTGGCAAATTTCACCTTTGGCCATTTGCAATGTTTTACATCAAATGTCACGAATTCACAAACATACACAAATGGAATAGCATACATTTTCCGGGAACAATTTTCCCATACATTTGTACACTTGCTAATTCTCGTATAATGTACATTTCGATTGAAACTAAATAGATCCTCGCACTATAGAGGAGCACACAGCAATACACAAATCAATTCAGTGAGAACTATTACAGGGATGGATTCTCTTTGGAAGTCGCATTCACAGGAATTTTGCTGTAGAAACTGTTGTCAAACTATTGACAAAACCGTGTCACAGCTATGCGTCAGTTAGGGTTTTCTATTCATTTGAACTATAACTTCAGCGGATTCCGATGAATGCGAATACCAAACAAAATCCCTATACAAGTTCTAGCTGAATTCATTTGTGTAAAACAATTTAATTTTGTGTAGTTTAAATTAAAATGACTCAAAAATTGTTATTAACTCAAATATATGAATCACCAATTATAAACCAATTTAATTAACAATTAAGACAATTTTCTAATGGACTCATAATGGTTTATTATCTTGTTTTCCTTTGTCGTTTAAGCAAAAAACACAAACAAATATTTAAAAAAAAAACACACACACAACATTTATTTAAAGTTCGTATAGTAAATTAAAGATTTTTTTTAAAAATAAAATAAACTCAAAGTTTTAAATATAAACTAAAATCGTATTCAAGGTATTAAGATGAATGAACATGAACAGTTTAAATCAAAGGAAATCAAAATTGTACATAGTTAAGCAAAAAGGGAAGATTGCAAAAAAAACAAAAAACAAAAAGAAACGCAGCAGAGAAACCAAATGGAAAAATTATATTGTAGGTATTTGTAAAATTACTAACGTAGATTGTTTCACAAGTGGAATACAGAGTAAAAATAAATTGATGCGAAATATCCAATGGAATCAGTTAAATGCCAGACAATGAATGAAACAAATTGATGAACGAATACGAATTGCAAATACACTTATCAGAACAATGTAAAAATACAAACCCAGAATAAAAACAATAACAACAACAACATGCAAATAAAACAAATGATAAATGTACATATTTTCAAAGTGTACTTCGCACGCAGTGGTTTTATTTAGTCATTTTAATTATGTTACTGAAGCGAATCGAAGCAATTCGCATCTCTCAAATCGATTTTTTTTTATCAAATTAAACATCATTCGCATACACACAATGCACGAATATCTCTTTTAACTGGTTTATGTGTGATTGGTGAAGGAGAGAAAGAGATGAAGAGAAATTCGGCTCCAATTATTCGAGGCAGAGTACAGTATGCATGCAGTTGAGTTTTTTTTTAGTACTTTACTGTGTCCATCGCAATTGCTATTGATAGATTTTATTCATTCAGAGATCTGAATTTGATTTTTGTTGCAACTGACCTTTCGCCGTGTATCACATTGTTTTTCTCATCATTCAGTTGATGGCATCAATTTCAGTTGCGAGATCGTATCTTTCAGACTCGATAAATCCCGTGAAAAAAATGGCATTTCGGAAATAATATAAACATTTCTCTTTAAAACTCAAATTGATCAATTTGGATCTTTTTTTTATCCCGCAGGAAGATTTTTTAATTTTTGGACAAATTAGTTTCTTTATAAATAAATATGAAGTACTATATGTATATCCGTGATAAATACAACATTTTTTCGGCGAACAGTGCTTGTGAAATGGTTTCTCCAGTGACCACCAAATGGATTTGATTTAAATCGATTTCACTTCATTTACTACCATTTTAATTGCCATTTAATACTGCTACCGATCCAATTACAGTTTTTGCGGACAATTGATTGTTTTTTTTTTGAGTGTTTGTATTCAATAAGCGCAGTGAGAGATGAGATTCGGCTAAAAATTGGTAATTGGCATTGTCGAAATTTCGATTTTTCTTTTACTTTTTCCAGGAAATTCGCTATAAAATACTCATCAATAAACACTTGTGTGCCTCAATAAAGCATATGTGCTTGTTACATAGCCTTTCATTTAGTCCCCTCATAGCTCAGCATCATATACTACCGAGATTCAGATGGTGCTTATCTGGACATTAGGATCATTAAAAATATTCATTGAATTCACGCAATTTCTTTTAATTATTTGTATGTTTCCATAACGAATAAGGTGTTCGTTAACGAATAAACTGTAAAATGTGACGAATGTGCACTTTTTACTAGTTATTTAAACGACTCAAGTAAAATACACCAAACGAAATATATGTGATTTGCTCCATGCCAAAGTATTTGGAAAAATAAATAGCAAATGGGTAAGTAAGGGTAAGTACTATTTCGAAACTATTCTCTCGAATGCATATGAAAAGTCTCATTGCAAGTTATTCACGTGAAAAAGAATCGTCTTAAAGTTTTTACATTTTGGAAATCTGCGTCTTTTATGGCAACGTAAGCACTGTTGGTAAGTGTGCACAAATGCGTTCGTTTGATGTGCATTTAACTGGTCCAAATTTTGAATACATCAAATTGAGGTTGCGAAAGCATATGAACAGGTAGGCAAAAAATGAATGAAATAAGCACCACCGAACAAAAAAAAAAAAAAAAAAAACAAGTCAAAGTAGAAAACAGTCGTCGTGAGCAGATGACAACGTTCATTTTTGACATCCGAATTGAGTTGTACGGTTCGTATGGCATGAAGAAAATGCTTGTTCTTTTTGTGCTAATGCAACCGTTATCATCATCAGCAACATTAATTTGATTCTTCTTCACCGGAAAAATTCTTACGTGTTTACAAGACACACACACTCGTTCACTCATAATACACAGAGCATTGAAGCGGTTTGTAAAAAGTTAACATGTGCCAAGAATATATAAATTCCTTTACGACGGTAGACAATTTTTCGTGGAGTTATTCGTCATGCGGTAAAGTGGAGTGGCGTAAAATGGAGGGCCAGGCAGAGCAAAGGGGAAAGAGATCGAGACCAAAACGTAAGCTGTCTTAGGACACCAACTCAACTGCTTACTCTTTTTCTTTTTCTCTCATTCATACACAACAAAAATATAAATTTATCTGCCACTTCGAAAGGCATACGTTTCTTGAAATTGGTACATCACAATGTCGTAACGAAACATTGTCGTTAGGTATTCAATGCTTATGCTACGTGAATGCTACTAAATGGTCGTTTATGGGCAAACTTGAGCGAAAACTTTTGTGTGCTCCTTTCTTCGTCATCTTCTTCTTCTTTTTTCTGCTCGGTATTTTTCTATCGCATGTAATGTGCTCGTATGTCGATGTCGATGTCGACGTCGACGTCAATGTTTAGAAGAGAACAAAACTTTACTCTTGCTTATTTATCGGTACTTTTTCCAGTCCTCTCTGTCTCTTACTTTCGACCTTTATTTTACCTGACATTCAGTAAAATGTAATCGTTTTTTCGGTTGTTCGTATCAAGTTGTCGATTCAAAAACACAGTGTAGCGATGTGCTTGGAACCGAAAATTTAAAATAGACCAGAAAATGTGCCTAACTTGTGTCGTGAAGGAAGAAAAAAAAATGGTAAAATGAGCCGAGAACAAAAACAACAACCATCATTATTCAGTCGAAAAATAGCCCGTAATCATAATTATTTAGAATTCTATGTTTTCCCTTAGCCGCAGACAAAAAAAAAAGAATCGGGCACATCGATGCCAATGCAAACATTTTGATCTGGTGTTCCGTAACTTGATAAATTTAGTGTAACTGTTGGGCGCCACACCACAACTTTTGTAAAACATAATCACTTTGAATTTGTCTTTTTATTTGGACGAGCACGTGCAACATGATGTCTTCAGGCATATGCTCCATTTATTTTGAAGATTATCACTTGCGACTACTGCCTTAATGTGAACACATCACGAGCTGGCCATTTCTCTGGTCCAATTTATATATCTTGATGTTATTCCTTCTGAACATTCTGCGATACGCAAATAACTATTTTGTTTTGGCTAAAAATGAACCATCAGCTTTACATTTGCAGGGCGATGATCTCCGTTTGCCAATTAAAAATTCAATTGAATCAATTTCCCGTTTTGATCGTATTCAAAAAAGCAATTCAATCTTTTGAGCTTAAATGTCTTCTTTCTTTTCATTTATGTGATCTTCGACCGTTCTTTGACTTTTTTTATCAACCCAATGATTATACATCAGGAATAATTTCTTGTTCAACAGAATTATGTAAATTCGTTAATTCTCAAAGACGCCCAAAAGAACCAGAATACAACCAGGGCCCTACTGATAGAAATATCTTAAAATATTGTGAAACATTTTGAACTTCCTTTCGGAACAAACCAATAATTTTTCTGTGAATTCATAAGTTGTCCATAAGATTCAAAGCCAAAGGTTAAATGTCACTGTTGAATGTACTTTTTGAACATTAGGACCCTGAATATCCATTCTAACATGAAAATTTAATATATCGAGCATAAAAAAGCATGTTTTGAAGATTATTTCTAAAGAAAACTTGCCGATAAAAATAATACATTTTGAAATGTGCGAGCACTTAAATCTAGAGATGAACAGCCTAATGTAGTAACATTACAGCAGCAATAATAAAGTCTGAATAATAGTGACATTTTTCAAAATAGAATCATTGCCTTTGGGTCACCGGAAATAAACAACAAAAAGACATTAAAAGTATTTGAATAACCACAAAACTTCTTAAACTTCTATTTGAAAATTCGTTCATTCATCATATTCCTATACCGAGTTGAAGGGATAGAGAAATAAAACACAAACGAAAAGAACGCGTAATCAACTCCATATATCCGACTATCTATTAAGAATGAAATAATCTTCCAAGTATGCAATAGCTTTGCTAGCATGTCATTATAAGGCATCGGTGATTACCAATTTAAAGAGCTGAATATCATAATCATATGCCATTTGTTTGATTACTTCAGCATGAAATTTGTATTGTTATACGAAATTGGCGATCTCTCTTTGTTAGATTTGACAAACAATTCACATAACCTTCATGCGTATAAAAATTATTTCAGCAAGCTCATGAATAAATTAAACTCAAAGCCTTCACAGTCGATTTATTTGCACGGACATATTTAAATCTATTACAAATTCATTAGAACATCTATTTGAAGTACAATTAAAATATTGTTCGAGTTTGATTTATAAAACATCGATAAATGTTGAGTGAAATTTAAAATGACTTGGATATAGTTCAATCAAGCTTACTAGATATCAAGCAAAATTATTTTGGCATCGATTTAGTTAGATCCATCGACCACTTTGTAATATATTTTGATCTTCGGTATTTTACACCCTGTTTGTTGGCATCACTTAGGCTTAGATTGGACCAAAATTAGATATTCAAATGCTCCAATATTGCCAATTGTCTTGTTCAAAATGAAAATAACAGCAATCTCTCAATTTGGAGAAATCCTCAAACCGATGAATTGGATGGTAGAATCGATTGGACATGAGAGTTATATAACATCCTATCCTTTGAACGATTTTATTTTGAGTAACGCTAATATAATTGTCTTTTCCATATTTTCAAGATATTTTTTTTATTATCTTTTTATGTAAATAACTTTAAAATCGTCGTTATTTGATTAGTCGTAAACACTGAGCAAAGCCAAAATCTCATACCATTCTCATTGAACGACCGACGAAACGAATTTTCTCTCCGGCATATTTAAATGCTCATATCTTTTATCATGCACGTATTTTCTGCTGATCTCTTTTGCATCATCTTCTAAAATGTGTGATTGCATTCAGTCAAAATTGAACGCAATTAAATTGAAAAAGACGGAAGAAGAAACAATAACAAAAGCGAAGCATACACAAAAAATATTACCCAAAACTGACACCGTCAGCAGGAACATTTGTGTGCTTTCGATAGCAAAAAAAAATGTGAACTACTTGAGCCCTGAGTGAGCAATCTTCTTGTGTCTTCTTTACTCTATTTTGTAAGTTTGTTGAGTTTGATTTTCTGATGTCTGCGAAAAACAAAATCAAAGAAAATCAAAGGGAGAGAGAATAAATTTTATGCTTTTAAATCTCATCTTGTGGATTTTTGCTGAATAAAAATGACGTTGGTTGATTTCATGAATTCGACCATTGTTTTTTAGTCAATGAAGATAGAGTGTTCTCAGTTGTGAACGAGCAATTTAATGCATACGATTCACATTCACACGAATACAACTAATATATTTGTTAGCTGACACATAATACTATTTATTAAAGGAAACTACTGAGATGACCGTGATAGCAGTAGCATTCAGTGGTGGACGGATTTTTTTTTGTCCTGTGAAAATAAACACACAAAATACGCAAAATATCAATGCGATAGAGAAACGACCAACAAAAACACGGAGAAAATCGAAACGAAAGAGAGAATCGGAGTGTGGAAAAATGGAAAAATGCTATTGTTGTACGTGCTCGTTTTCAAATTGGACTTTTGCATCATAAAACTTGATTTCGTTGCTGTGATAAAATTGTTATTTTTGCATTCGTCGGCATTGCCAATGTGATTGTGTGCTACTGCTGCTGCTGCTGCTGCTGCTGCTGCTGCTTTGTGTGGCGCGTTTCTATCACAAATTTTCTGTGAAGTTGCGACTGTTTGAACACTTACAATATTGCATCGTCTACACCGAACTGCAAGGAAGTCGGCGAGCGTGGCCAAAAGAAATAGTGACAACGACATAGTTAAAAACTGAAAAATAGACACCAATGAATGTTATCACGTGCTGCGAAAACGAAGCCAATGCGCACAGAGCGATGAGAAGAAATGAAAAAAATCCGTCCCACACCCAACGCCGAACAACATTCGAGCTAAGTTAAGCAAAGTGAAATTAAACAAAATGACTACGAATGCAGAAGCGACGACAACGGCAACGGCCACGATCAAATGGCAACGAATAACACAATTTACAGATGCATCATCTTCATTTGTTGGCTGGAAAATTATGTGGCGCACGATGCATGCGGGTTTGATGATATCATCTGTAAATAAATTTAATTTCATTTTGGATATGCATGCATTGTTGGCACATGACACAGTGCTCTTACACGGCCCCCGAAACATACACACACAATGACATCCAGCACACTGTGCAGGGTGCAGTTTACACATCACGCGCACCACCACGATAATGAGCAATTCGTTAATCAGGTTTTCAAACATTGTTACACACACACACACACACACACTCACACTCGTCCACCGTTAAACGTCCAATGAGCAATGACAATTTTTTTCAACACCAAACCAAAAATAAAAAATTAATAAATAATAAATGTCAGACATTTTTTGTTGTGTTAAAAAGTGACACTATTGAATACAGAGGAAGTGAAACCCGCAAAAATAATTGCATACATTCGGTACAGTAGACGCATAGTCCACACTGACGAACATTCGCACAGGCAACAGCGGCAGCGACAGGGAATGAACAAAAACGAGCATTTATTGCCATATTATGATTAAATTACTACGAAATCGGAATATTCAATCAGATGACAACCGGAACGTGGAATTGCATAAGCGACCGAATATGAATTAAATTGAATTTGCTCAAATCGAAAAATAATTCGCGTGAAAAATGCTCATTTCATTAACCCGTGTGTAGCTCAACCGATTTTGATTCCATTAGCTCATCCATTGTCGATTTTATTCGCCAATTTAATGTTACAACGAGGATAAAAAAAACCTTAACAACAGCATCGATTATTCTGATTTAAATGCTAATTTGGTTGGTGTTGAAGAAAAAAAATCGTCGAATGAAAAAAAAACAATATCGGCACATTGTGAATAAAATTAACTTATTGCAATCTCTGCAATTCGGTTGTAACGGTCGATTTATGCTTAAAACCACAATGTTGACAGCTATTATGTTATTTTCTTACAATAATTCATTACATGGACTCGGTATGACCTCGGTGGGTCATCTGCAGATAGTCAATGAAAATTTAACTCTGTGGCAGCTTGATACAAAAATCGAACTTTTGGTCAAGTCCACTTCACTTAGTTTGTAGTTTGATCGTGTCAAATTTATCATGTCATTCATCGAACGCTTTGACCAGCACTTGATATAAATACAACACCCAAAGAACTTCAATGATGTAAACAATTTACGAGTTCAATGTATCAGTAAACATTTATTGATTGTATTTTAAGAGTATTAAAAAACTTACTTTAACAACTTACTACTTTTTACAATAATCCGCTTATTCATATAAATATCAACTGTATTTAAAAAAAAAATACAAAATCAAGGTTGTGGAAATCTACGGAAAGATTTTTTCGGGAACTGTTGATGCATTCTCCTTGGGAATGGTCTGAACGGCGGTGGGCCCATTGGTCTGCACATTGGTCCACCCATTGGTGGCATGTGCAATGGATGCCTCGGTGGAAATGGTCTGTAATAATCGTTTTGCATTGGCATGTGCATATGCATGTGATGTGGTGGTGGAATTGGTGGTCGATATCCAGACGGGGGTGGCATATAATGCATTGGCGGCATTCCATATTCCATTGGATATGCCATTTGTGGCACCTGAAATAATAATTCGTCATTAGTTTCAATGCCATGAAATAATTGAACTTTATTCTAATTTGTCGCAATACTAGTTCAATGCTCCAATTTAGAAAATGATGCTTTATATACGTGAATTGAATATCAATTGAATAATTTCAATTTTTTTCAGTTTGATGTCTAAAAATGTTTTCAACGTCATTTTTCTAGAGTGCCAAAGTAAAATGCATAGTTTCTAATTTTGAATAAATGATGTGTTTACCTGTACAACAATGATATTTGGCTGTTCTCTCCTTTCAGTTGGTTCTGCTTGGCCATTTTGGTCAACTGGTGCGTTGCGTTGCTTAGGTGGATTGCGTTTTTGAGGCGGATTACGTTGCTGAGGTCTCGCTTGTACCTGCTCTCGTTGAATCCTCCTTTCACGGAGATAGTTTTCAAAACGCGCTCTACGTCTAATTTGACGACGTGATCCTTCCTTATTTTTTACACACTCCTTCTTCCTTTGTACACGCTCCTTCTCTCGTTTTGTGTCAATAAAGTATGGCTTCTCATCATCCTGAAATTAAAGAAATAAAATTCAAAAATAAAATATTTGTATCAAAAGGATTGCGAGTTTACGACATTCGCTTTCACTACTTTAACTTGTGCATTTTTAACAAAATCTTTCGTTGGAATAGGAAATGTCATGTCTGAGCTTAATCTCTCTAAAATCGGGTTTGCTCAACAACAAATCTATTTCATTTTAGCTAGAATGTGGTCAATTTAGCGCCAAATGTTTAGAAAAAAAATTACTTACCGATGATGACGATGATGATGATGACGAAGAGGAGGAAGAGGATGAAGAAGACGATGACGATGAATCATTTCGCTTACGATATCGCCGGGGAAATTCGCTGTGTCCATGAGCTCTATTCTTACGTTCATTTGAATTCGAGTCAGAAGTCGATGTTGAGGCTACCACTTTTGAAGTTGATCCATATCGCGAAGCTGTCGATGGTGAATCATCGAAAAGTCGAGCGTTTTCTGTAAAATACGGAAAAATTAAAATGCAGCGTTAAAATTAATTTTGATCAAACGTTTTTCATATTAGTGAATTTGAGCCATCCATATTCTCTAAAATTTAATAAATCTTTAGACGAAAGTAAGTTTGAAATAAATATAAGTGCTTACCCATTGATAACTCCAATTCAATTTGAGACCCATCAGATTGAGCGACCACTTCATCTCCTACCGATCGATCCGAACCGGAATTCTGGCGAAGGTAGGGTTTCGACGGTCTGTGGAAAATAAAAAAACAATCAAATTATTAGATTATTTCAAGCAATGTGAAAAGTTCACTCAACAAATAGTTGTGCTTTTATTCAAATACTCAGGATGCACAAATTCTACGGGTTTCATTTTGAAACTGAGATATGACTTTAGAATTGTGTGATGATCTTACTTTTGTTTGTTAAATGTTGAATTTGATTTCGACATGTTAAACTAAAAATTAATTTTTTTATTTGGCACTGCTAAACAAATTGTTGTTTTAGTTTGGACAAATTATTTTGAACTGACTAACAAGTGGCGGTCACAGTGAATTTATAACAGTAAATCAACAATGAAAGTGCAACGTGGTCATCTGCAATTTTCACTTCCATCATTCTCTATCTCTCTCTCTCACACACACATCGCATATTTTATTTTGATCGTTCGTAGTTAGGTTCTTAACGGACACTTAACAAACTCTTTTACTCCTCCCCTTTTGAGAGCGTCGAGTAATATACTGACATTCAAAGACTCTTCATTGATTTTTCATGATATAATTATTTCAAGCATCCTTAACTTAGGTAAAAACCTCTTTCAAGCTCAACTAATCTTCTGTTGGATAAGCGATTGTAATTTTCCCAACATTTTCCGTAATTTTTTCAAAAAATGAAACATTCTCTCGTAATGAAACATTCTGGAAATCTACCTTTTAGATGTTTTTGGCTACATTGAAGGAATGAACTAAATTCATGAAACATTTTCCAGAAATCTATTAAAGAATGTATAGAAAATTTCATTCGAATTTATTTTGAGAATTCATATTAGTGAACCGTTCAAGTTGACAGTGAACTTTTGGTGTATTGAAATGTGATCGCTGTCAAAGAATTCTGAATATTTCAATACATGCCCACATTCATTACAATTGCAATAGCCAATGTCGCATCTAAATTGGCTCAAAACAAGTACATAAAGTCCAAGCGATCGTATTTTTAGGGGTTGGACTTTTTATGTAAATGAATGTAATGTGAGTGCACAAGTTGAAATTCCAGGTAGTTGAGCATGCATTGCTCATTTTTGTTCGAAAATCAAAAGCAATATATTATGCAAATTTCCCATGTTTATTGTGACCATTTATTACTCTTAACTAACGGAACCTCTCTTATGCCATTACATTCGTTCTATTCAAATCCACATTCGTTTTCTATGCCAAATTTGACTACAACTGCAAACTGCACATCGCCAGTCATAAGGCATGCAAAAAGAAAATAAATTTGCATATTTTCAAATGACCAGTATTTTTCGAGCACTTTTGTGGATTAATTTTTATGATACTTTTAATCCTCCTTTCTTGCTTCATTTGGATGAGCATACTCAAGTACATGTTCAATGAGTGGTACACATTTCAACAGTAAAGCACAGGTAGCTGGGCTCGTTACAGTGTTTATTTAAGATGCTTGTACTGTAATGGACCCAACGAACATCTTAATGAACCGTGACTAATTTTTTTTTGACTCACCATATATTTGTTTAAGGATCGGTATATTACTTGAGAAAGATTAACGAAAGAAACATGACGAAAAAAAATGTTAGTAGCAAAATGGCCATATTTTTGTGTCAGTAAAAAAATGCGTATCTGTTCAAAAAAAACGTTTTGGATATTTATGAGCAATGCAAAGCAACTACGTTTTCATATGAGTGTTCTTTGTTTGTGGATTAGGTTTATGATTGGCGTTGGTAAAGAAATGGCAAAAATTTACCATCGTTTGAGCCTTTGTGGTTTAAATTTTGTGTAAACAAATCGTAAAATGTTGTACGGATTAGTAAAGCGTTTTTCCTAATCTGTCGTTTGTTACAATTTTTTTAACGGTCACTACAGAAAAAAAAATCGTCACGTATCATCAAATGGTGAAATGTTTTCGCACAGCAAAAATTGCTCGTTTTTTTCAACAGAACTTTAGACCGTCACATCCAGAACAGCTCGAATTTAAAAGGTTCAGACGTCGTTTAGAAATGTTTTTACAGCTAACGATTTTTGAGCGCAATGATGTTGGCGGTCACAGGAATGTATATAGTATTTGTGAAATATGGTTGAACAGCGTTATTACTGAGTGTAAGATTTCATCAAGCACGGTTGATGCATCGACAGTGATATCATCATTGTGTCGAGCCGATTTCCAGGAATGTTATTTATTTTTACAATCGCAATGCAAACTGAATATCTTGATTTCAATTTACGAAATGAAACCAAATATGCTTATAAACAGTGTTACAACACTGACGTAAGCGTATGAATCAAAACTAACAAAAAATGTTTGTTGTTCCCAATAGAAAGAAAAAAATCGTAAAGAATTTGAATTTGCTCTGAAGTTGAAGTGGAACGGCTCATTTTGTTAACTTGTTTTCGTGTGCAGTGTGCATTTTTATTTCCATCATAAAATTGCTTTCAAATGAATTTATCCATTTAATCATTGATTGAAACAAGTGTCTCTTGCGCATTTGGCAAACAAAAAGTAGAAAAATACCAGTTAATACCGTTGCAAGTCCAAGGAAATCCTTTAGTTCACCAATATAAGTACAAGCATGATTAAAATTCCACAATTCCGTTCATTAAAGTGTGTTCTTTTTCAACTATTTGCCTCTCTGGATTTAAAAAAAAAAATACCATTCGGTATTTGTGCGTGCAAAGTGGACATGAAAATGTCGTTTACATATGCAAATGAGAGCTGAAAGGATTTGCAAAAACGTGCTATTCGTTAATTCAGTGGTTCAGCATACATTGTTTGCAATGAAGCTACTACAAAGGATCAGCATATAAGATGCGGAAAAAACCAATAGACGACCGACGGAACAGTGCTCTATGTACTTGTAATGAAAGTTCTTTGAATTGCAACCTTTCATTCAATACGAAACGAATTCATATTGTTCAACTTTAAAATTTCAAGCAAAAAAAAATGCCGTTGAATCTTTGCAGAGCCGCCATTTCGATTGATTGAAAAAATTTCGTCTAGTTCGTTGTTACATACGTACAGCAACGCAAAAAACATCGCACAAACATAGAATGGTAAAATCTATGCAAGTCGCTACAAGATTACTGTTTGTGCGCATGCTTGTGTAAGTCCTTCGCTGTTGCTCACCGCATCGTCACAACGAAAACATGTCTGTTCACCCAACATACGATGTTACACATTGGTGAGATTTATTTTCTTAATCGTCACTGTTTATATAAAATATATCCGAAGTTAGGTTGGTGTTTCAGTTTTTGCATTCGTGTCAATTATAGATTGGCGCATTGGTTAGCTTCGCTCATTCGATGCTTTTATCGAAATGTCATCTTTCATTCCGCGTTGATCATTCATTGAACGAGGTTCACATCACGTCGCTCAATTCGTGTATATAAATTAGTATATTTGAATTGATTTAAATTGAAATTCGCCTTCAAAATTTTACTTGAAAAAATGCGATCCAATAAAAATAAACGTAGTGTTAACGCTAAGCGGCACGCACAAAAAGCAAAACATGAGCTAGCAAGCTCAATAGATAGAAAGATTCGATTTACATTTATCAATCACCGTCAAATGAGAAGGCGAAACGAAAATCTCAGTTCGACAGAAAATGACCATTTGACTGAAGAGTCAATTTTACGTGGAATTTTGAATATTCATAATTTGCTAAAAAATGAAGAATGGGTTCGTGAATTTCGCTCAAATTCGATCAAATTCGATCGGTTCCATCGCAATCAAACATTTGAAATACTCGTCCGAAACAACATGTGGAGAAATGTGACCTTGAAAACGGTATCGATTGGCCTGCCTTCCGTCAAATTGTGTAATTATTTTAATGAAAAAACGGTCATCGAGCCAAGTGGCAAACTAAAACTCAGTTTTGAAGCACGATTTGTGTCCAATAAATGTAGCGATCAAGCATTAATTCATTTCGTTTTTGGAAAAAGAACCGTTGTGAAGCGAACAATTCACATTGTCTATCAAAAGAAAGGACCGATCATTCCAAGACAGCTTTATGAGAATCCAGATGAGCTGATCAAGTTAATTGACTCACAATTTCGAATTTCAAGTGTACAACTCAAAGATTCGCTCGATCAGTGGGTGCCCACATTGAACGAAAATTATCTTAAACATTTTCACAATTTAGTTCATCTGGAAGAAATTGGGCTGCGCAAAGAAATACGAGACAAATATTCCCAAAGAGAAGCTTATTTTGGAGTACAGGAGTATTCGAAAGAGAATGGGCATGATATCAGGAAGAAATACAAACCTGGCGTCTACGATCTGACCGTCAATGGTCTGTTCGAATCACGGCCATCATTACAACTTGGTAAATGTTATTGAAATTATCATTTTGCCATTTCAGATATTTTACTTTTCCAAAACATCAACAAAAACAATTTTCTTGCGAATATTTCAATATATATTTACAAATTCAACCGAAAATGATTCATATTTGCTAATTTACAGGTGATAAAATAATTGCACGAAAACATTCTGCCCCAGAAAGACTATACGAAGGTTATTTGATTGACATCAAAGAGAATGATTTGATTGTGGTGGAGTTCAAAGACGATTTCATCAGCACATTTGACCATACAGCATATATGATCAATTTTGATTTTTCTCGTGTACCTTGGAAACGAATGCACTACGCCATTGACGTCGCATACGATTCATTTGGAACGGAGCTCTTGATTCCAGGGAAAGTTGTCGAACGTGAAAAGTGCTTGGTCGATGTTCGTTTGAATGAAAACGAACAAATGGTGGTGAACGAGACAAATGTGATAAATTGGTTCAATACATCACATCGTTGAACGAACATCAAAAACAGACCGTAGCAAATGTTTTGAAAGGTGATTTACTGAATCCTTATTTGATCAACGGACCACCAGGTAATAAGAACACACACCACTTATTAATCTAAATATTTTCACATCGTTTTTGTGATTGTTTAATTTTTTTTTTTAAATTGTGATGTAAAATAAATATTTGGTATTTTTAATCAAGGAACTGGAAAAACAACAACTTTGACTGAAATCGTACTTCAAATTTTGATGAATATTAACCAGAGCAAAATTGTGATCGCAACACAAAGCAACAGCGCTGCCAATCTTATCGTACAACGTCTAATTAAGTTCCGTGAAGTGAATTCAGACAATTTGTTGCGCATCATATCGTTCACATACGCAAACCGCTCAAATGTGATACCCGAAGAAATAGAGGACTTTGTTAGTACTATCGATGATCTATCGCCAGACAAAGATGCGAAAATGTTTCAGCGACTGCAAATGGTGAAGCGATACAGAATTGTCGTTGGAACATCCTCAACGATTTCAAATTTCTTAGAAATAAATAGTCTACGGGAGCACTTCACGCATGCTGTAATCGATGAAGCTGGCCAATCGTCCGAAGTGGGTGCACTGATTCCGATGGCTTTGGTTGGAAAAGAGGGCCAGACAATTATGGCGGGCGATCCAATGCAAATGGCACCGTTGGTCATCAATTTCCATGCAAATACACGTGGACTCAGTATTTCGATGCTTAGCCGTTTGCTTGAGTGCTATTCAAACATAGACAATTCGGTAAATAACAATTTACTTCAATAAAACCTATCAATTGATTTGTAATTTTCTTTGTTGCCCTATAATAGGTTGATGATTCTCGCCTAGTATCGAAACTCTTTCGAAACTATCGCTCTCTTCCATCAATCTTGGATTTCTATAATACTCAATTCTACGGTTCGGCGCTCATTCCAATGATCAGTGCCAGTGGAAGCCGTGAAGCAAAGCTACTTGAACATCTCAATACAATTTTTGATTTGAATTACGGTAACGATTACGGCATTCATTTCGTGAATGTGGAAGGTCAAGATGAGAAACGAAAACACTCTTGGTGGAACTTTGCTGAAGTTCATGTGGTCAGTATTTTTTTTTCAAGTGTTAAAGTTAAATGTTGCTAGGTTATTGAATTCTAGTAAAAGTAAACAGTTTTATAATTCAATATTTTTCGAGACAGATTAAAGCTCTGGTGGAGAAAATCATGAAATTGGGCATGAACAGCGACTATGTAGGTATTATTACACCATATGCTCTTCAAGCTCGAGCCATTGAAAGTGTCCTGAAAAAATATCCAGACATCAAAGTTGGTACGGTTGAGGATTTTCAAGGATTGGAACGAAAGGTTGTGCTGTTGTCGACCGTTCGAACATGTCGTGGTCGAATGACTGTTGACATCCACAGACGATTGGGTTTCGTCAAATGCCCAAAACGAATGAATGTGGCCTTATCACGGGCACGGTAAAACACATTTTCAATTTACGTCCCTTTTTCATAGCAATAACAATTTGCGAACATTTATGTAATACATTACTTCTTCTTTCAGTGCGATGGTCATTGTAGTGGGCAAAGCAAAACTGCTATCAAATGACGAAAATTGGAATGCATTAATTGAAAGATGCAAAGAGAATAAAACGTTCAAATATGCAAGCGTACCGGAAGAATAACAGCTCGTTCAGCACACAAGCGTGCTCATGACGAATTAATTCCAAATTTAGTTCGAAAATTACAACATCTCCAATTTATTTTGATATTCCAAGAATTAAAACAAATGTACATGTAATTTGTAACAATTAAAAATGTTGCAAATTTTAACCAAGCCAACAATAAAATCAGAATTTTAAACATTTTCCCACTAATCAATTAAAGTAAAAGTGGGTTGCGTTTATTTCCAAGAATTGAATACTTGAGAATGAATTTGCGCATTTGCCATTCTTAAAACTGTTTCTTTGAAATTGTATATTGGAACATTTGCAATGCATTAGTCCAAAGTCCTCCCTTCTTTTAGCATCAAACCTCCCATCGTACGTGTGGAACAATTCAAAAGCCGCCTAACGGTATCGTCGATTAGCATTCGATATGTTTGACAGTGTGCAGTGATTGAAAACACTTTCAACAAGCGGAGCGCGAGATTTTCACACAACCAAATGTCACATCGACACATTGTCATTTCATGTTCAAGTCCTCGCGTGTTCAGTCGCAATTTCTCTGATTCGTTGCGAAATCACTTTCATATTTTTTTTCTTTGTTGTTTTTGTTAAGTTTTTATTTGTTGTATATAAAATGGCGGACCCAAACGAGGTAAATCAGAATTTTGTTGTTGATTGTTAGTTATTTTTGCCATTTGCATCGGAGATGCTAATGTTTTGAGTATAATTTTAACGGAACATTTCGTGTTGATTATTCTTTCTTTTTGGGGGGAAAAGGCGAAGTTATTCAAACAATACCTGATTGAAACAAACGCATTTCAAGTGTTGGCTGAAATATTTGCATTGGTGTGTTTAAAAATCATGTCACATTCACTATTATATATATCTAAAGCAATTGTCATGTAATTTATTTTCTTTGCAGTTGCGTAAATGCAATCCAAAACCGGCCGATCCGATTCAGTTTATTCGTGAACGTTTGTTAGAGCCAACCATTGATCCGGACGAATATCGGTGTTTGCGACAAAATTTGATTCAACTGAATGAAGATGTCAGCCAAATGAAAGGTGATGTAGCCAAAATGGCAAACATGCTGTCAAAAATTGTTCCAGAGGAGCCGGTTCCAGTTGATGCCAGTGAATCGATAGAAAATAATGTTGGCGACGAAAGTCACATTTCGATGCTGAACGACAGCTCATTGATTTTTGATGACACAATGAATCAAACTATCATTAGCTCCGTGGATCTGAATGCAACCATGCAAACCGATGGTTCCTTGACCGATAGTTCGTTGACAGATACACCAAATGCATCACAACAAAGAGCTAACGGTTCACTTGATGGTTTCACAATGGAAATTGTCGAAGTTGATGTCGTTCAACAAAGCCAAAATTCGCAAGAATTCACATCAATTGTTCACGATGAAAAGACGGTCGAAGGCATACAAATTGATTATTCGAATTTGAATGCAACAACTCCAATTGCTTCAAAGGTGAATACATTGGCTGCATCGGAACCAGTCGATAGCTTCATTGGTAAGGATTCAGCGAAATGTGAATCGAACCAACTTGAAACCGCAAAAATGGACGTTGCTGAGAATGTGACACAAGATGAAAGCCCGTACGATGAATCGACATTAACGGCCGACGGTGAGTTCCCAACTGAAGATATGCAAACTGATGTCACACCAACATGTTCATCTACTGGTGTTGGTTTAGTGTCGAGCACACCAAATACATCATTGACTGGAAAAGAATCGAAGGCTGACATCAATATCGAAGATTTACCTATCTTTATGAAGGGAGACGATTCTCAAGATCTGTAAGTCAATTAATTGTGATAAAATCAATTAGGTAACTTTTCAGTAAACTACATTTCATCACAATTTTTATACATTTCAGGCAAAAATTGCCACCATTCTGCGGATTTGAGGCTCATGATGTTCAACAGTCTGAAAATGTACTGTCAAATGTACAAATTATACGATTGGATACAAGATTGCTGGCCTGCAACGATTCAACGATGGACAGCATCCAATTGCAAGTGCCCAACAATTCAGAGATCTTTGGAATTGACAATAAAGACAAAACTGCTGAAGATGATGCACTCAGTGCAAAATCTAGCAATGAGAAACGAGCAATGGTCAGAGAAATTCTGAATGAGGTCGTTGACAATTTAGTCAAAGACCACAATCAAAACCATTTGATGTTGGTCGATGGGAATTCGGTTGGTGAACGGCATGATGTAGCACTGAACGTAGATGATCAACGTGAAAAATGTGCTGACAAATGCATTCATATGCCCAAAGATGACCCAGAGACAGAACTGTTCTTATCTTACTGCTAGATGGTGGTCATCGAATTCATACTAGCTTTTATTGATTTTTTTTTTCATGAAATTTTATTAGAATTTTGTTTAACTATTTATTAAGAAAAAGAATGACAATAGTATCTTAATTTGAACTTTGAATTAAGTTCTCAAATTCAAAAAGACATAACAGCATTCAATGCTTTCAAATTATAACAAATCCAATGAATGGATTTTATTAGTATTAAAACTAAATTAAACGTGTCAATATATACGGCCTGAATCAACTAAACAATGATAAAATATTTTTGAAATTCCAATCCATGATCACCATATTTTCTTTTAAAGTGTTCTGTAGATGTTTGTTCAGCTTGTGATGGAGCTTGTCAATGGACAATGATAACCACCAGTGAGAATCACTCAATTTCATAAACGATTTGCCACCTCATGTCATTTATACGCCATTAATGTAGCGATGTAATGTTTATTCAATTTATAAAATATAAGCCAATCATGAAGTTCGAGGAATACTTTATTGATCGACATTCGAATTTGATATTAATCATAAAACCCAACATCTAGCAATCCGCTCATCATCAGTGTTGTTCCAAGATAATTTATCTAGATAAGATAACAAGATAGGATAAGATATCATCTTCTATCTCATATGATAACAGATTTTTTTGGTCCATTTATCTTAATCTTTTCTAGATAACTGCATTTTTCGACTTAACTCATCTGCAATTCTCAGATAATTTTGAGATAATACATGGGTTCAAAATGTTCGAAAAGTCATTGAGAATGGAAAATTGTGAAAATGTGAATTCGATTGTTTATAAACAAGCCTAAAAAATCTTCATTGTTGATTGGTATTGCGTTCTCTCTCGACTTCTAATTCAAAAGTTTATTTTGCATTTTTGTTTTGATAAAATGTTTGACGTAGTCAGTAAAAAAATATTCGGCCACCTGTTTTTACTTTTCTTCAAACCCAAAGGGGGAAATAGTATTGCAATCGGTCAAAATTTTGAAATCGCTTAAAATACTAACTATTGAATCGTGAAAAAAATGTTTTTTGAGATATGTCAATGTTAGTGTGTAATGTATGTGTTGTGCATTGTAAACACAACAACTTTCAAACGCGAGCTTGGATTTGATTCAAAGAGTCTCTTAGATTTTCGTATCATTTGACAGATTTACTTGACTTATGTATCTACAGCGATACTTAAATGACCATCTATTGGTTGGTGTTGGCGATATTGTACTTTGCTACAAATTAAGTGCATTCGTCACACGTCAAGTACATCTGTCAAATGATACGAATGTTTGTTCCTTAACTGAAGAGATTCTTTAGGGATTGTAAATAAACATAAAACTCAAGTTTAGTTCAAATTTGAACAAAATCGGTCTAGCCGTTCCAGAGATATGGCCACTTAAGTGGATTTTTTCACATATTTTACTAAAGTCATAGTGACCATTGCAAATGACGGGCTTGGCGGAATAATGTAACACCGAAAAAGTCCGCGGAAAAATGTTGTTTGGTATACACCAAATACACTGAATAACAACATTTTCCCGCGGACTTTATCTGTGTCATTATTCCGCCAGGCCCGTCAAATTTGGTTTCATACTTATCAGTAATGTTTTGGTTGTAGTTTTCGAAGATGGAATTTTCGAACACCAGTAATGTCGAACATTAAATTTTCGAAGATGTAGTTTTTGAATCGTGGCAGACTATTCTGGACCATGATGGCAGTCTTTGAAGATAAAATTTTATAGAGATAAAAAATAAACTTCAAAGAACTATACGGTGTCCAAAATAATTATAGCCGAATTTCTTTTTTGGGCATTTAAATCACATGAATCATCAAAAGTTATATTAGATATGACTAATATTTAGTTTCTTTGTCTTTTTTTATATTTTTATATTTAGTATACTAAAATAAATTTGGGTGCTTTTTTTATTCCCCATGTTTTCCGGCCAACTTTATGTGGATTTAAGGGGTATTGTGAAAAATATTCATGAATATACAAATTCGGCTATAATTATTTCGGGCAATGTAATTGATGCGGAAAAGTATGGCAAGCTTATGCGTGCTTTTTATCTTGTAATAAAATTATGTAGCTCAAAAATTCCATCTTTATTTTATATGGAAAAACCTTATTTTTTTCTCGCGGTTGATGGCTGGGTGGGAAAACCAGTCATCAGCAATATTATTTCGAAAAATCAACTTGTAGATTGTATAAGAAGAAAAACCTCTGAACGAGGTATAAACAGAAAATTACACCAAAGTAAATAAGAATCGTAGTCCAATTTTGTTATTATTCAAATCAGTAAATTTTCAATCCTCAGCCTAATCAACGACCAACTCAATTCAGTTCAAATACAAGCTAGAGCTTGTATTTAAAAAAAAAACTTACTACTTTTTAGTTTTGTTCAATCTTTTGAAATGAAAAAGATAAAATAATTATCTGAAATTTATCTAGATACTTCTCAATATTTAGATAATTATCTCATCTTTATCTAGATAATGAAAAAATCAAGGAGGAACAACACTGCTCATCATAGTATGAATGCGAAAAACTATGTGTGTGCGTTTCAAAAAAACATCGATTAAATGTATGCTCTTAAATCCGATGAAATCCAGTACCGGAATTATATGAAAAAAAAATCAGTTAAGAAAAGATGCTGATGTTCTGGTTTGTTTAAGCTTGCAAGTACTTTATTTAAGAGGGAACTTTATTTTCCTATTTGAATTAAGTACTTAACATTCAACATCTTCATAAATCATCATGAAATCTAGTATGAGTGATACGTTGAAATGGATTTGTATAATAATCGTCAGTTTAAATGTTTGCATATTTTCAAACGAATTCAAAAATGATAAACAAATGAATAGAATAACATCCGTAAGAAGTGTAGTTCATTTGATGACGAAATCAAACAAAACTTTTATTGGACAATAAAATCAAATTCGAAACCATTCAGTTAATTCAAAATGTTGAATAATATTTTATATGGTCAAAGTATTTACTGCTTTTTTGTATTTGGAAAAACAATACAAAAACATAATTTGGAACCAAATATGTTTTTTAGATGTTTGAATTAAAAACAATATCATTGTAACGAAAAATTGGCTCATATTTCTAATGAAGTCTGAAGTTGATTTCGATGAGTGAAAAAAAACCATCGCAAGATTTGACATTTGGTGGCTTTGAGCGCTCCAAGAGTGTGTATTCATACTTCAAAAATACACAACGACAAATCCTATCACTCAGTTAATAGAACACTTGATGCACGCACACACATCGACACATGTTTACATGCCACAACATATTTCCATATCTCGCCGTTAGAATGGCAATACCGCAAGACAACGGGAGAGCATGAGACAGGAGACAGTCGACAATGGTTTGCATACACACATGCAAAATACATACAAACGAAACGCATACTCGTGCACTCACACGCACATAGACACAAACAAACCCATACACATGCAAACACTCACGTCACTCGGCTATTGCGAAGCAGAAAAAAATAAAAACATCAACTTCAGGCGAATAAATGAGCGAATTTTTCGAGCATGCGTACAGCATTGAACGCCATTATAATTAGAGAAATTTTATGGTATTGAAAACAAGTTTCACATCGTTCCACGTACATTTTTTGTAAATATACCAAACAAATTTTGACGATTTGTTTTTTTAGTTTGTTATTTGTGAAATTGTAGACCCGAAAATTGTGCACACAAATCACCGATTTTCGGTCGCTAACCATCAATTATATCCTGTGTAATTGTGTGTTCTGTTTTCGAAAATCAAAAGTTTCTTATATTGTTTTTTTTTGTGCGGAGTAATTTTTAAGTGCTGTGTAAACCATACAGTGTATGAATTAGGTGCATATTGATGTTTGTTGAGTGCAAATAGAACGTAAATACCGAATTATAAAATGTGTCATTAAATAATTCGATTTGTTTGAGTCGGATTAAAAACGTAAACCATTTCAAACAATCACCACCAATTCAATAAAATAGCGACCATCATATCGTGTATTGTGATTGTGTGTGGACATTTTTTTCATTCGAAAAAGTAAGTTTGTGCTCATGTTTTGCGAATCAACAATATGAGAGAAAAAAAAAATTATTTTAATCGTAATCGATGTGCTTTGGTATGCGTGAGATGCAAGAGAATCGTGTAGTTGTTCATTGAGGTGTGATGTTTCCCATGCCACTTTGTGTGCGTGTTTGTCTATCCGAACACCATAAGAAATAAAAATGGTGGTTTTTTTTTCATGTATTAAAAAGCCTATTTGTTCCACTTTTTTATGTTTGATCCTGATTTTGGAATTTTTCCAACATTTCAAATGAGTTTTTCGCATAATTTAAATTAAATTAATATTCTGCAATGATTTGTACGCATTTATAAAATATTTTTTGACATAATCAAATCGAATGAATGACTTGTTTCTGATAGAATTTTTGATAACTTCATGAAAACAGTTTTTTTTGGACAGGAAATGAAGTCGTTGAATTGAATCCTTTCAAATAAAATGGTATTTTTATCCCAAAAGGTGAATAAAAGATATGAGCTACACAGCAAGACCTCCATTCACGGGTGGCATGTCGAACCAAAATCAGCAACAACAGCAAGGAGGTCAACAAAATAATGCAAACATTGGAGCCAGTGGAATACCAAACATGCCAATGATTAACAATGCGGCGTCAAGTAAGAACCAAAAACATTTAAAAACATGTCTTGCAAATAAAATTGCACAACACGTGAAAATCTGACTCGCGTCCAGTCCATAGTAAAATATTTTGAATGCAAATCGATTTTAAAAAAAAAATGACAATTGTTTAAATTCATATTTTCCATATTTCCATCCGGTACTTCTGTAAAAAGAAAATCCAATCAATTCTTGTGTCCGGGTTTTATTCTAATTTTGTAATAATTTCAGTTCCTGGAAATCATCTGGGCAATCCAAGTGGTTCTACGGGCATGTCTGTGATAGATCAAAAAATCTTTCAACAACAATTGTTGTTGCAACGCCAGCTCTTGCTACAAGGTCAACAGTTTCAACAACAACAACAAACGCAACAGAATCAACAAGCAAAATTTCAACAGCAACCGAATCAAACTTGTAAGTGTACTGAAATGTTCAATCACGCGAATCATTTGTTCAATATTTATTATGGTTTTTTTTTAATTTAACAGCATTAAATCGAATAATGAGCGAAATGTTGAATGTGAATGAGAAGAATGGCAGTAATGTGGCACAGCAAACGCAATTGCAGCAATTTGTACAACTGCAGGCACTATCAAGTATGATGCAACTTCAGGCTGCCCAGCAAAAGTCATTCCAACAGCAATCGGTTCCATTGCCAACAAACACAACGATCACACCAGTGGCACGCCAAAATATGCAATCGATGCAAAAGCAACCGGTTAATTATCCACGGACCAATGTGCAGAACAAAAATTCACCATCAAATGTCATTTCGAGCCCAATGCAGTCGCGCAAAAGTTTTCCAAATGCACCAAAGTCGACTGTGCCACCGATGCAATCTGGAATGGTTGCCACACCGTTGAATATATCAAGCGGCTCGTCAAAATCGACTTTACCTCAAATGCCATCAGCGATGACAAGTGTTTCGGCCACCAATACACCCAAAGGCTATGCCGATATTTTGGCAGCCAGTTTATCGAATTCACAAGCCAGCATGAACATTACACCAAGTTTGACAATTACAAAAACCAGCTCACCATCGAGCTCAACCGCATCGGCCAAAGGTGGTGTTGGTTTATCGAACAAATCCCAATCGTCGAATGCATCATCGCAGAAATCATTTTTATCGGAAGCAATACAGATGTCTCTTGGGAATGTACCTATGCCAGTGGGCAAAGCATCACAACCACCGTCCGTCACTGTTACACCGACCAATAAACCAACCGTCTCTCCGACCAATAAAGCGATTCCAATTACTCCACAAAAGGTAATTCAATTCATTTTCCAAATATTCATTGAAATAAAACATTCATCCAATTGCATTTAAATCCATAGATGAATGCACCACAACAAGTTCCTGGCTTACAGAAACTCTCCCCAACATCACCAAGAACCAAGCAAACGCCACGAAAGAATACGAATCCAATTCGAACGACGTCATTGTCTCCAGCTACACAGACATCATTACAATCAGCGGTGCCTCAAACTGACACAAAAGTTACCAATCCATCTGTATCGGTAAGCCCTTCATCGGTGAAGCCGCCGGTTTCATTGACAGTTGCGGCCAACGCAACGCCAGTTAAGCCACCAAGTGTTAGTGTGGTGCCAGCAACACCTCCGAAGGCAAGTGTTGCCGCTTCAGTGGCTCATGTGTCACAGGCTTCAACAAAGCCAATTCAATCAACACCAGCCAACAGTGTGACTTCGGTTTCGGTTAACATTAAACCAAATACTGGAATATCAAAAGCTGAAACGGCGCCCATTCCAAGTGGAACTACTTCAAAATTGTTGGTCAAACATGAGGAGCCAAAGAGCAATGTGGTAAAAGTTGAGAAGCCAGACAAAATCGAAAGTGTTAAGGTTGAAAAGACAGTAGATGTTACAAAATCTGAGAAAACTACAATTAATGCAAGTCCATCAGCACCGAAGACACCAGTGAATAAACAAACGGAATCAAAAAGCAAACAAAATACATTAACACCAAATCAAAGCACATCCCAAGAAAAGGATATTAAGGGATCAAATGCTTCTTGTGCGGTAAAATCGCAAACAGATCATATGACTAAAACGCCAGTTACAAAGGTAACAAAAGCACCACAACCATCGACACCGGCTTCAAATTCCATCGAAGCTCGGGTGAAGAGGAATCGCTTTAAAACCATTCCTTATCAAAGTCCAACGCCTGAAATCGAGTTGGTTAGCAAAATAAGCGCCAATGAAGCGATAAACGCGCATAAAAAGAAGGTCGAAGAGGATAAGTTGACATTGTTTTACAAGTAAGTAAAAATTGGCTTCCAAAGCATCACTTAGAGCAACGTGAATATAAAAATTAAACAAATACATTTATTTTTCTTTTAGGAATGAATTTTTGGCTGTGCGAAATGCTGACGGTGGCTTTTTTCTCTGCCAAGCAATGTACAATGTGTACAAATCATCACCAAAAATTCGCATTCGTTGGCTGTCTGAAGAAGCGACCAATAAAAACATTTATGGCTTGGACTTTTATGATTCCACCGATATTGAATGTGTGTTGACGAGCGTTTCGCTGAATAAAATAGCAAAGGGTAAATTTGAATTGACTCAAACCGAATCGGATCGCATTCAAAATATTTTGAAAAAAGCGCTTGATGTTGAAAAAGGAATTGTTGATCGTCAAGATGTTACTGAGGAGAACCCAGACGGATGTGAGTGTGCAACAAAACCATTTTATATATAAAATACGATATATTTTCCACACAATTAATCATCGACATTATGATTTTATTTCTAGTGGATCTTTCTTTGTATAAGGATGAATCTCAAATTGAGAAGAAAACGTCGGGCAAACGTAAGGCGGGCGAAAAAGCTGACAGTGCAAAGAAATCATCACCGGCAGCAAAGAAACGAAAATTTGAGACGGCAAAAACACCAGTCGCAAAGGTGAAATCAAATGCTAAGGCTAGCAAATCCGCATCTAAATCGGCTAAAGTAAATTGAATTACATTTTTATTGAAAGAGAAAAAAAACGCTTATTTCGCAGCTTATTTAATTCGTTTATTTGATTGCATTACAGAAAACGCCAGCAAAAAATACACCAACATCAGAAAAGAAAAAGAGCGAAACACAAAACAGCGATGCTATGGACACAGATGTTCAATCGACACCAACCACCAAACGAGTAGCAACAAAGCGCAAATTAGTCAACGAGACTACTGAAGTGCAAAATGAAGAGACCGATTTAAAGAAAGGTAAATCTAATTGAAATGGAACTCCGTTTGAACGACAAGCCAAATCAATCAAATGCAATCGACTGATTGTAATGCAATTCTCATTAATTAAAGATTTAGAGGCATCCAAAGACGGTGAACCAGAGACAAAAGTTTCAAAAGTCGAAGACGATTCACCAAAGCAGTCGAGTGATAAGGCGACAGAATCATCAGCAACCTCAACTGACGATGCAGCCGAACAATCAAGTCGGCCCACTAGACGAAGCAAGAATTAAATTTCAAACCAATGAGTTTTTGTAGTGGTGTCAGTAGAATTAACAAAACGGAAAATCCATGTTTCAATTACCGATTCCGGAATTTGAAAAGTAAAAAAAAAAACAAAAATAATAACACAAAGTATCAAAACTAGGTGGAATAATATCAAACGCATGTTTTCAAGCTCAAAATGCATTCAATACAATGGTTTAACATACGGCAGTTCTTCGATAATAGGACAAAAAGAACGGATTTAAAATGACATTTGGATAATTGTTTTACAAAAAAAAAAATCTGGTTTTTATGGATTTAAAAAGCAAATGAAATCAACAAATTGTTTAGGAAATATTAAGGACAAAAAGAAGCGAAGAGAGAAAAAAATAAGCAGGAAAATTTAGACATTTACAAGTGAATTAATCAATGGAACAGAGCTCTATAGGTATAGAACGAAATGACAAAAAGAAGAAAAAAAAAACAAAGAACAAAGAAAATGAAGAAAAAATTATTATAATTATTAATGATAATGTAATAGAGAGTTTGGAATTTAACTTCAAAATGGAACAAATTGAAAATTACCTATGCACACGTTTATTGAGAATTTACATCAGAGTAAATAAAAAAAAACCGAGACAACAATTTTCATCACTTGCATAAATATATATATATATTAGAGAGAATAGGCTAGGTTTTACGATGACATATTTGATTTGTATCCCCACCCTCCCGATCAGGCTCGATAGACAAAAACCAAAACACAAAATTTGCGATATCTCATAGTAACTAACATTTTACAGATTTTGTTTTCCCTTTCGTTTTGAAACACAAAGAATGTACAACAAATTAGTTAGAATTGTACTTTTAATTTGTAGCATTTTTTTTTACAGTAAATTTATAACATCACAATTTGTGCCGGGTGAAAGAAGTCCATGGAATTTTACTGTAGCATTTGTTGACCAAATTTCCATTCATTATTCTTTTGTTTTTAACATTTTAATTTTAATTCTTATTTTTGTTTGTTGCTTGCATTTCGCAAAATTTGTATTTTACTTTTTAAAACATATCCGGCAAAATTTATTTCAACAAAAATGAATTTGTCATTTGAAATTATATTAAAATGCGCATTTTCTAATGAAATAATAACACAAATGCTTATGCGAAGTCAATGACTCGAAGTCATTCGATTCGTTTATCGAATGTGTAGGGAAATGCAACGTTTGAGATTATTTTTGTGCAAAATCTCATGGCATTAGTTAAAGAGGTTTCAAAAAAACAAGTAAATCCCTTATTTTCATAGACCAAACTTTCGATTTAAACAAAACAAATGAAAATATGAACAAAATGAATGGTAAAGCATTTCAAAGTCTTAAGTTGTTTTCTATTTTATATTTAAAGCTTATGGCAAATTGAATTTGTGTTTGAGTTTTAACCTATGTTACACATGATAGCCACACACAGTAATCACCAAATAATGGAAAGCGAAATAAATGTTTTATGATTTTTATCAACCGAAACAGCAACAAATTGCAACAAAAACAACAACAACAAATAAAATAAAGAAAATAGGCATTAGCGCGAGCCTTTTCTATAACAATAAAATTCAATTCTCACATTCATAAGCATATAAAATGATATATTATACACACACACACAACCCCCACACACAGCTCAGTCTTGATCCCCCAATGTTTATGTACTTTTAATTTTTCATTCAAATTATTCAATAAACAGAAAATTCTTTGACGAAAAAAAAACATGTTTTACATTATTTAAATATAGTGATTAGCTAGTACTCATGGTCACGCATTCAATGTGTGCCTTTCTGTCCAAGGGCTGTACAAATGCAGGACTACGTGTACTTGAGTGCGCGTAGTACATAGCACTAACACGTTCGCACTCATAGCTCACTGTATTTCAGTACACGTAGTTAGGCGGCGCATCAAACTAAGTGATTTCTCTATGCAGGGCTTTACTAAGATGCAACGGTGGAGCCATCTACATTAAGGAGCAGAACTCTTCAAAAATAAAAAAGGGTAGATTTCAGCTATTAAAAATGGAATGAAGTCCATAAACTAAAACGAAATAAGTCCATATCTAATAGCAGTTAAATTATTCGACAGAAAGACGCTTCACATCCAAAAGACGGTAATATCAAGTAAAGCCATCACGAGCGCCCTCAAATCAATGGGAAATATCAATGCAATTCAACGTTTCATTTCGGAACTAACGTAATAAAGTTGATAATGTTGCCGGCCTTTGCTCAAGCCTGTAAACACTCTTTCTGTAAAAAAAAAATATGGTTACAATTTCGAGGGGTTGGTGCGTGAGTCGAAATAAATGGAAATATTTCATAAAATCTTGTTTCGACTCAATTGGGAGACAAAACAACCATACAAATGTTTGTACTCATGATTACCATGCTGTATCAATATAACAAATCTGTCAAGTGTTTAAAAACTCCATCTGTTGGCCTTAGTCCGAGAGTCAGCCGGATCAGTACGCCCCCTGCCCATACAACCCTTGTGTGTGCACCTGTATTCCAATGATAGTTTTCTTTCACTCACGTGAGATTAATTTTCATTCAGATTGTATCAATTTTCCCTTTCGGCAAAAACTCGTCTGTATCGATCTGTTTCGTAAATGTCAACTGATATTATTAATATTACTCTGGGTATCGCATAACGATGTGCGTAGGTCGCAACCTAAAGCGCGCTTGAATGGAGGTTTCAAAACAAAAAGATCATTTGCTTGGAATAAATAAAACTGCATTTTTTCATTTAGACTGTTTGTACTCTAATTAGTAGGAATTACAATTTGATTGATTGTAGATAGAAGCTCTTATATATTTTTTTGTTGTTATTGATAAATGTTGATAGTTTGTAATGATGTGTTTGAATTTTCAAGTGGAAAATATCAGTTGTCGAGTTGGATATCTGCATTTATTGGTGCTTTTGTTCAATATAATTTGTTTTATACATATATATCGTCATTTATAATTCAGAAAAATAAATTCTTCTAATTTTTTGTATGTTTAAAACTCATATGGATATGTGAATTTTATCGTTATTTAATATTTATGAAAGAAAAAAATTATTAGAATTTATGCGATGTTAAGAGTCTTATGGAATGCGAACATCTTTAGCATGCATTGGGGTCGGATCTTCAGGGCTTGGTGAATCGTCATTGGCGTGTGGTCGTATTCGGACGATTGCCCGTATCTCTTCATCACGTTGCGGCATATAGAGTCCAGTTGGGCCGGAATAGCATGGATTATGTGTTGAACGCAATTTCTCCGATTCTCCGAAATTGGCCGTTCTTTCGGTGAAAAGTTGGCCCAAATTCAATTGTGGAATCTCATAGAATACGTTAAGTGTTAACATGACACCGATAAGACCTGTTTATTTTAAATTTTTTGAAATCGTTGCAATACTTTGAGATAAAGCCTCAATATTTGAGGGACTTTGAATTTCATTTCAAATTCGAATGAAAAAAATTTGAATTTACATACCGAAAATCAAGTAGCAAGAAGTTCCGACTTTGTATATTGAACGATATTCAATATCTGGATCATCACCCGGAATATAATCACCTAGTCCAATTGTCGTCAATGATATGAAACAATAATATAGAGCATCCAATGGTGTCCATGATTCTTCCATGTAAGTAAAAACGGTCGTTGGTATGCCAAATAATAAAATCAACATGATCAAAATGATAATTGTTAAATGCAATATGCGAATGTTGAATGGTTGATAGAGATGTCCAAGACGTGAGTTCAATTTGCCAAGCAACCAATTCGCTGGTGTCATAAGTCTTTCAACCGCAGCCGAGACAAGAACAAGTGTCAATGGTATTCCAATCATGGCATACAGCAAACAAAACAGTTTACCAGTTTGACTGAGCGGAGTAACGTGCCCATAGCCTATTTCAATAAAAAAAAAATTATAAATTAACATTGAGAAACAAATATGTTACAACACAAAGCAAAGCTCATTAAATCTCCACCTATGGTTGTAACGATTGTTACGCTTGTAAGTAGCGCTTGACCAAATGTCCAGTTTGGTTCGCTGGTAGCATTTCGCAGTGCCGATATTCCACGTGTACTGGCTCTCAACACATCAGCAATAAAATCTTCCAGTTCATCATCTGCAAATAAAATTGAACACATATTTAAATGTTAACAAACTGAAAATTGAATCACAGTTCAAATCAAACGAAATGACAGCGGAAACAATGTCGAAAAGTGAAAATTTAAGCAACAATTAACCTTTGACACTTGGATTGTCCTCTAAAAATTTGCGTCGAACATCTTGGAATTCTTTGCGAATGTTTTGTTCAACGCCAACTTCTAGCTTTTGAAAGCAAATGCTTCCAATAATGAGATAGCTGACATAGAATACGATATAAAAGAATAGAAATATTTGTGAACGTCGATAACGTGAAACTGGTTCGCCATACAAATAGCCCGAATATTGAAAGCCCCTATTGAGTAGCGGTTCACTTTCGGATATGTATGGTTTGCTCGGATAAATACTTCCATACGTTGGTTTGATGGTCGATAGATTTGGCAGATTTGGTAGACTTTTTTGTGAATATTTTTCCGTTTGAAATGGACGTCGATCGTAAACACTTGATGCACGTTTTATTTGGCCAACATTGCTGTCAGTTGTTGTCAATTCTTTTGCTTTTGTGCTCTTACTAATTACATTTTCAGGCCGTAGATTTCGATGATCTTTTGGGTATACAAAAAAACTATCGTAGTCCGGAAACTCTTCGGCCATTGAACAATGAACAAAAATGTGATTTTTTTTTGTCTTTTGTCTGCTGCAAATACGCTACTAATCTTGGATTTCAAAGGGCACAAAGCTGCTTTTTGTACGTCGTTGTGTAATTGAATTGCGTTTTCTCTCGTTCTGTCGGCTTTAATACGTTTTGTCAATGTGTCAAGTTCACAATATTTCTTCTCCCTCTCTTTCGGTCGCTATCACTTTCTCTCGGATTTTAGGTGCGTTTCGATACGAAAAATACTTAATTGAATTTTTGCTTACGGTTCACTGGGCCAAAGCTCCTCACACGAAAGACAGTAATTGTCAACTGATTTTATTATGTTTTTTATGTAATGGAATCGCTATCATATTGAATTCAGTTTAGATTTCGTGCCATTTCAAATGAGTCGATTGAATATTGTCAATAAACAATTTTTTTCTCCGTTGAAGAAAATCTCTCGTGTTAACCTCTTTCGTTGATAACGATGACCTCACAGAGAGCCTTTCTCACAGAGTTCGTCGCGTATGTTGTGTTGCTGACGGAAATATCGAGATGTTATTTATTTTCTTTGCTAAATAAACTGAACTCCGTTTATTGCTTTCTGATGTAAACTGCAACGAAGGTTGAAATAACTTTTTCCAAACGAATCGCTTTGTATTGAGTCACCCACTTCGCTGGTGTGCTCTAAAACAATCTGTTGATTAAGTATTTTTGTCGATTGATTTTAACACGTTTTCATTGCGTCAAAAGAAATACCGTTGCTGCTTTTAATTAGTCTAGTGTCAATAAACAGCAGTGTAACAAATGTCACGAAATATTGGCTTCAATTTTTGTGATTGGTTTGTGTATGCACACAAAAACCGTCTATTGTTGTGAGCAATGTCTTTGTGCGTTGTACGTTTTTTTTTATCACAAAATATTTATCGGCTAAGTTACAAATATGGTCAGTTTGTTAAGATATCGAACAAAAACACTCGATGAGACTTTTGCAGCACTTTTTTTTGGCAATCACTCAATTTTTCTCGTCCGACTTTTCGTTTTTGGATAAATGTTTTTTCTGAGAAATTGCTAGATTCAAACGATAGGTTTAAGTGAACTACCTACGGAGTTGAACTGTCAAAATATTCGAGACAGCGTAAAAGTTGTTTGTAACGATATTCAGTCCAAAGATATTCAGACCAAAAATAAATGTGATGTGATCGAAACTGCGCCGTCTGATAAATTCAATGAACACAATGAAAATCAATCGACATTCGAATTTTCTTATTTATACGAGAGACAAACTTGGAGATTTGTTTGTGATATCTTTCAATTCAATAATTTTGATAAGACAAGTAATGTACAAACCAAACAGATAATGATGATAAGCTGAAATCGAAATATTAAAATTTGTAAATGGTTTCATAGAGTGGGCAACAGTTAGTTTCTATCAGTTTAAATAGACTGTTGGAGTTGAACAGATAAGAAAACTAATTGAGTAAATACCAAAACGGTCACTTGTAAATAAAACCTTTAAAAAAAAGGTTCTCTCGTTTAAATGCATGTAAATATTTTGTTTGATGCGTTGAATGACTTGTGTTTGTCCCCAAAACTAGAATTTCAAACATATTTCGAGCATGTGATGTTATCACATGCAAAATAACAGCGACATTGACTAATGTGAATTTCTCAGGGAATGTGATTTCAGTTACATTTACATTCTATACAATAATTATACAAGCTACTGGGCTAGTTATCAAGGTGATTAGTCATTTTATGAAACAAACGCACGGGCGACTCGCTTGAAGCACCTAAACGTGATGATCAATTTACATCGATTGCTCGAAGCACGAATACGTAATAACATAATTGTGATATTGATCTGTTTGATTGGCCCTATAATTTCAAATAATCCCTTTGTGTATCTCTGTTTCTCAATGTATACTTGTGTTTATTGAACTTAAGTTTGGTGTGTTTGTCTCAACATCTATTCTATGTCGTGTCCTGTCCAAAATTATATTTATTTTCGATTATTTATTTTTGGTGGAGTCTTTCAAAATTGAGACTTTGATCGATATGGAATCGGTCAAAATCGGTCGAAACCGGCCAAAACTAGTTCAGCCAATTAAATTATTCTCTTGTTCCGTTTATTCCGACATTTCATATTCGTGTAGACTGTTCTACGAACATTTATATGCGTAGTTTAGCTACCTTACTTATCGCCCTGATTAATATCACTTCCATTCACCTGGAAGTCTAATGAATTTTAATGAAAGCCTAATTTAAACAGCAATAATACGATGCGGCATTACATTTCCAGTTAAACTTACTCTTCAGACATGGATTGCGTTGTGCAAATTTTTCCTTTACTTCAATTAGCTCATGTTGATATTTATCGAGCTGAGGAGTTTCAATGACGGTGAAAATAGCAGCCCCAATGATAAGAAATAGTGTATAGCATCCGCAGAGAATGATGAAACGGCATTTTCCACTCTTTTCGCCCGGATTCTGAAGACTGCTGTGCTTAATGCCGCCAATAGGCCATGCGCCCAACAGCATGTTGAATGTTCAATTTCAATTAGAGAAAGACTGTCTGCAAAGATTAAAATCCAGTTTAATTGAAATTTTTACGAAATTGTGCGTGTCAATGCTTATTGCTCATTCAACGTAATTTAGAATATTGCTGACAGTGAGCAGCAAGTCACTAAGAAATGGATTTCATTATAATGAAAATCTTTGTATACAAAGTTTTAAATGTATGTTTATCTGTGTCGCCTTAAATGTTAATAGCGAATGTGCTAATGAAGACAACCCAAATAAAAAAAAGGTCAACATTTCTATGCAAACAATCCGAGTGTTTTGTGTGGTTTACATTAGATATAATATTGTTTATATTGACGAAGGACCTAAATGTCATAGCTTTATAAATAATTTTATTGAATCAATTTTGGAAAAATGATATCAATGATTGCATTCATAAATTATGCAAAAGCAACAAAAACATAAAACACACAAATAAAAATACAAACACAAACTCGATGAAAAATTAATGTTATTCCGTATAATGGGAGGATAAATTTCTGTCATGAAATGAACACGGTTAAGCCAGTAAACATTGTTGTTTAACCATTTCGTTTTTTCTGTGATTGTTTTCATTCAATTGGCACTTGTTCAGTGTTTGTGTTAAGAGAATTATTTTCCCATCCATTGCTTCGAACAACAAAGATGACGTAACTCCAGCACCTCATTCCATTTATATAGCAACAGTATATATAGACTATCTATAGAGAGAAGAAGCGAAGCATCAACACCGAAATGTTATGAGCCAAACGTAAAAAATGGTACAAAAATCACGGAATCACGTACCCGGTTGAATCGGTGCAATGAACATAAAAAGTGTTTCCGTGGGTGTGCTATTTATGGTAGAATGTATGTGCAAGCACCTCATACGGATTCAACTAAATAATGTCATTTGATTTTGCGCCCGTAAACATATTATTATTATTTCTTGCGGTATACACGAGCCCAAAGCTATTGTTTGCTTCCATTTCCATTCTCCCACATTTTTGGATATGTAGTATGTTTTTCGGTAGTTTGATGTTTGGTGTGCGTTGATGACGACAATACCGCCACCGAAATAAAAGCATTGAAGTGCTTTTGTTTAAAGGAATAATTTGTGTATACGTTTGGGCGAAAACACGAACAGACGACTAAATTTAGATGATTTATTTGCATTTTGGAGCATGTTAAAACATAACGAACGCATAATTTATATTCCGGAACATTTCAGTTTGGATCCACGCATACGAGCACACGTTTGGTTAAAACGTTACGTACACTTGAAATCCAACAGATAATTGAATAGTCTTTAGGCTTAACCAAACAATACAGTAGCAGAGTGAATAAAATAAATATCACACGTTTTGATCAAGAATCAATTTCAAGAAAATTGAAAAAGCGATTGTGTGATTTGTGCTCAGGCATTCAAATGAATAAATTATCTGAAAATCGGATAAATCCCATCGACCTAAACATGAAAAGTTCATTTCACATTTTCCTTGGTTGATTGAAATATTTCAAATATATAACCATACCATTGGTGTCTTTTTTTCTACCCGTGTCACACACACACTGAGTGCCATAGTTTGAGAGAAAGAGGAAAAAGAGTAACGTTCCGGTACCAATTTTCATTTTCTAAATCGTTTCGAATACGTGAATGGAGTTTTCTTGTTAGAAAAAATAAAAACCAAAAACCCGAACATGGCATGTTGAACGTGTATGAATTTCATGCCAACCGACGCAATGTCACTAGAGACACACACATTCGATTACAAACGAACTAAGCTATTGTTTCAAATTGCGTCATCGTTCTAAATTGTCCACTTGAAGTATTTTTGCTTGCAGGCACATCGCAATGGTCATTGTGTACTGCAGTTTTCATCATTGTTCTAAGGTGGATTTTATAACATGGATGTTGAACATGGTCTTCTTCTCTTGAGTATCACAAAAAGGGCCACCTGAAAAGGTTTTCTTTTTTTTTTGCTGTTGGTAGTTGTTTTACTATAGAGGATGTATTTAATTACCTTTCAGCAGTTACTGAATTGTGTATTCCTCTTGAGTGTCGCGCCAAACCAACACACCACACAATGCTTTTGTTTTTACTTTTGTTTATATTCTCTAATAATGAGTTGTTTAACATTTGGAGCAATGAGCGTGGGAACACCCCATTGCTTTTACGAGCACATTATATATCATAGAAAAACTTTCCACAAGAGCACGAAAACTTGTCACTCAACACACACTCCCTCTTCATGTAGAAAATATGGTTTGAATCAACACACAAAGTGAGAAACGTAAATAATTTATTGAGATGTTGTATGCAAAAACAAAACAAAACAAAAAAAAATCACCCTCCACGCAAAAATACCAAAAAGCTTGAAGTATCAACACACGGGAATCATCCACAGCACTGAAATGCCCAGCACCAGCAGAATGCAAAGCAATCAAATTTTTGCTGCTCTCGTTCACAAAATTCACGGTGCGTTGAACAGAAAAATAAATTGCAGAAAATGTGTTTGCACTCGCCGAATTATGGCAAGCGATTAAAATCGGTATATGAATTGGATGTGTTCGTTGGTTCGGTGGTTGGTTAGAACCGATTCAAACAACTGCAAGTAATGGAAAGCAAACGGCCATCCATCCAAAGGAATCCACTCTCTTGCATTCTCTCTCTCTCTCTCTTTCTTTTCCCATTTTGTCGCATATTTTTCATTTCATTTCTCTCTCTGAGCCATTTGTTCAGCCAGCAATTTTTCATGCGCTACTATATCATCGATAGATATTGTACTATACATATGTTTAGATACGGTCGGCCTCATGTTTACGGAGAAAAGAAATTGACATGGATCGAGTCGAGAACAATTGCACGGATTTTGTGTGTGCTTCGAATGTTTTCTATGTTTCGCATTAATGCGCGCAGCTGCGTGTGAATACTTCAACTTCATACATTGACACACACACAAAAAATCGGTCTTTCCACACCGATTTCCACACTTTCCTCGCATTCACCTCATTCCAATGATTTATATGCACCGAGAGTGTGAGCAAGTGTGTGTGTGTGTGTGCGGTGTTGTTTACTTTACGTTTCGTTGCTTTGCTCATTCATTCTCCGGAATTTTAGCAATTTGCACACCAGAACAAGTATCCGCGGGGCTAATTTCGAATTAGCGAGCAAAAATTCAAAACCGCTTCAAATGGATGAGTGTCTGCATTTCATCACTAATTTATCGCTTCATTTGAGGCGATCGAGCACCTGATTTATCGTATTAAACGTTGGATTATCATATCACAATACGTTTCGTTCGTTGTTTGATGTTTCTAACCAGATTGCGTGATTCCGGTGATAAGGGTTTTAAGCTCCCCCTTTCGATTCGAAATTTATATACATATATCTGTGGATCGCATAAATTCTTAAAGACAATCACTCTCTTGCTAGCAACAAGTCTTTGTGATAAATCGAGCCGTTTAGATTCAAAATCGGTTTTTGAAACCATTTCGTTGTTCCACGCCAGCAAAATCATCAATTTTTAACGAAATTGGACGGGAAAAAGAATGACATCAACCAGGTAGAATGGGCTGAATGGTGAATTGTATATGTTTCGATAAAATGCCGCATCTTTATAGAGACATTGTTGAAGCAAGACATCAAACGGCTTTCCAAGAAAACCGTACACTTTGATGCCAACATCGCATACATATTAAATGACACAAAATAATTTGATGTACTCAGGGTTTTTTTTTGCAGTGCGGAAGGGAAAATAAAGATGTTCAGAGAAAAGAAACAAAAAATGTCCAAAAATTGTTATACATTATTCATGCAATACAAATTTAATTTTGATTTTGATTTGATTTAAGACTTTTCCATATTCAATGCAACAACGAAGAGAAATGTGATTTATTCCAGACGATGAATGAGTTTGTAAACATCGCACCAATCCAACGATAATCACAGATATGGTGCCATACAAAGGCATTCAATATTCATACACACATCGCCATCGAGTCTCCGTCTAACCAAACCAAACACACAATACAATCACAAGAATTTGCCTAAAAAACAATCGATAAAATTACCCCTAATAAATTCGTATACACGGCGGTGCTCGGTGTGAGTGTGTGAGTGTGTGCGTGTATACGAACACATACCATCACAGCCATCGAAACCGAATGGCGAGTGAAGAGTGCTACTCTGTTTGTGCGAAGTGCGATAGTATTTTTTTTTGTGCTTGTTTGTTTGTTTCGGGGGAAAATTTCAAGTATTGTCATTTCACATAACATTCACTTGATACCATTTGATACAGCCGATACATATGTGTAGAGCTGTACAGCAAGCGTACGGTTGCGCATGCCTCACAATTCTTGTGCTTGTATTGCCAATTGATAGTAGTGGCCCCCCTATTTGGCTATTTTTCCACACAACAAACATCAAACACGGTGAATCAGTAGTCGAACGTACGCACGCACCACCATCACCAACAAAACGAAAATACCAAGAGATTTTCCCATTTTAAAAACGAATCCCTTTGTCTCTGGTGATTTCTATATGAAAATAATAACACAATATCGTTTGTTACCTTGACAATTTGTTCGAAAATTTGTCGAATAATCTGTGATCAACCGACTCAATTTTAGTGTTTTAAGAAAGGTAAATGCAAGTGATGTGTAATTTATTTTTGTTTGAAATTTAAAATCACTTCGATCGAATGAAACAAGTGCAATTTGTATAACAGCAAGCGTAAACTCATTCAGTGGAAACAGGTCATTTTAATGAAAAATCGATAACTCGCTTCCCTCTGTTTCATTTTAATTTAATTGCCAATTTTCTACAGATTTTTTTGTTTCGTGTTTGTGTGTGTCGGTTAAAACAAAAGAAGCGAAAGAAAATTCTGCACAAATTTCAAAAGAAAAACCATGGAATTCATTTTGTGGTGGTTTTTTATTTTCTAAATTCAATTAATTTTTGGCTTGTGGTTTTCAGTGTGCGAGTGGAATTGAAAGCGATCCAACATGTGTGTTCAGTGCATTGAAATTGGTCCACCACCAGACACTATACTGGTAAATAGCAATCTCATACAAATAAACCGTATTGTGTTTGTTTTGTTTGTGTCTGTGTGCTCTGTTCACTCTTTTGCATTGAGTTAATTAAAACTTTTTGTTTTATATTGTGCAGACAATGCCACCACCTCCATTACCAGCGTTTTTAGTACCAAAACATCCGTTAATTCATTTCGCTCAAAATGATTCGAAACTGTGTTATGCTGCGTATATGTGTGAATCATTGCCGGGACCTCGTATACAGACTGGAATTGAATTCATCGAATTGCCTGGACAAAGTCTGAACGATGCATGGCTATTCGTGGTCATCGCAGCGATAGTTGGTGTCATTTTGCTCATTACCGTAGTCACATTCACATTTATTAAATGTCGAGAGTATGTGTGCCCCGTTTTTGTATTTTCTATCAACTTCCTTTCCTATCAAATCAATCAGGAAATTGTATATTTGGGTTTCCTCTTTTCGTTTTGTTTTTCGATTTGTAATACAAAAAGGAGTAAACGACGGAAACATTTACCACCGAAAAGTATGTGCCACGAACCACACGTTTCAATGGACAAATCACAGTCATATATGTCCGGTAATATGCTGTATCCGTGTCCGTCCAACGAACAAAATCTACAGCAAGACATCAACAAAGAAGGACGATTACTATGGGCCACACTAACACCGCACGGAACTAGACATTTTGTGACGAGGGGAGCTGAACGGTATCCACATTTTGACGATCATTACGAAGTGATCGATTATCATAATAGACCGGTTGTGAGAACACGCGAAGGAACGCCACGTAAAGTTCCAGTTAAGGTAATTTTCGTTGGAAAAATGACAAAATGACAAAATGACAAAAATCCAATGTCATTTACATATTTATCTATTTTTAGAAGAAACAGAAAATTTGATTTCGATTCGATTTGTAATTTCCGTTTTCGATTTCTGAATTTCATTTTTACAGGCCTTTGAAAACAATGGCTATAGTGATTTTGATTACGAAGATATGCATACGACAAATGTTGAATTGTATCATGATGAAAATGATTCCGGTTACCAGGAACCGCATGAGGTAATTAGCACTTTAAATCGGCACCATAATACACGTTTAATGGTGTCATCGCCAACGCGTATTGAACATCCGAATATCCCACCACTGAATGTTCACGTTCATCCCCATCGAAGTGGTACGCTGACTGTGAATCGAAAAGCGACATTATCACGTCGCACAACTGAAACATTAAATTATTATGGCCAAGGAAGTAATATGTAAAACAAGATGAAGAAATAAAAAAAAAACTATGGAATTAGAAAAGCATTATTAGGTGAGGACTGCTCAAATAAACACACACACAACACCGATGAAGAAAGAAAATTGTGAAAAACTCAGTTATTTTTAAGTCTATGTCCGTGTCTATTTTTTGTATTTCTGTACATACAACGCTTTAGTACTATCGCTTCTTTTATAACAATTAATTTGAAGAAAAAAAAAAAACAAAAAATTATTGTGAAATGGATAGATTTTTAGACAGATTTTTGATTATTTTTTAAACTTTCAAGCAAATGTATTTTAATCGAACGAAAAGAAGAAAGTCCAAAGTGTGGAGAGTTCCAAACAACAACAAAAAAGAAGAAAATGTTCGTAAATGTTATTCATCGAAACAAAAATGATACGATAAAGAAAACAACAGAAAAAAAAACACAAAAGATCCATCAGTTTAATAAACGACAACGTCCGCATTGTGTTATACGCGAGCAATATAAAAGTATAGATAAACAATTAAAAAAAAAACAGACAAATTTAGTCCATTCTGCAGTTACTAAACGATTTTTAAACAAACAACAAAACATCCAATAACAATGCATATACATTTTTTCTCATATTCCATCAAATCACACCGTATTTTTCGAACACACTCACACACAACATATATTTACAAGTTAAAATGGTTCAATACAGTGGCTAAAATGTGAGGCGGTTGCCTTGGCGAAGAGGCAAGGGAGTGCCGTAGCGCGTCAATCCAAATGGGTTCCACCAAAAATACACCATATATTCTGATTTGATTAACGTAGAACAATAAGAAATCAATGAACCGCAATCGATTCACAAGGTACACTTGACTCACTTTTAGCCATTGATTGAAAATATATCAGATTATATTCAATATGCAAACGCTTAGAATGGGAAAGAGTCATTTTACTTCCCGTACCAAATCGAAAACAACATCATCACCCCGCAACGTGTCAGGCGAGGCAATAATTTCGATTTGACACAGGTGAACACAAAACCAATGTACTGTTCCAATAAAAAAAAAACATTTATTCAACGTCCACAGCCAAATATAGAATGTTATAGACAATTCGAACACAAACATACGATTTATGGAAGAAAGAGAGAAATTTTCAAAAGCAATAGCGTTCTAACTAGCATTCATTTAATTATAGGCTTTTAAAAAAAAACAATGAAAATTTTGCAAAAACAGTTCCATTTAATGTATTTTAGACTTTTAAAGTGCAATAATAGTCACTAACAACCAAAACTAATTGAACTGCTAACGGCCCAAGCAGAATGAAAAACAGTTTGGCTGTCGCTTTATTCTGTGAAAGAGAAAAAAAAAATTAAATTCAAAGAAATGAAGAACAAATAACAAATTGTATGTATTAAGAAAAAAAAAACCACTAGAGATTTCGACTCCAAAGTACGCAAATAATACTTAAGATTTTAACTTTAGCGCCATTGTAAGTACGAACAAGAAAATAACACTCATCAAATGCAAGAACAAAACAAACACGTTATAAAATTGTAAACATATTTGAGAGGTACCAATATTTGTACGATTTACAATTTAGAATAAGAGCATCACAATTTACCACCTCTGAAATACCAAAAAAAAAAAACCCAAACACAAAATATGCGATGATGTGAGAAATAATTTGGGCTAATATTTATCGGTTCCTCGAATTTTATCGAATCATTTTAGTCGCGGCCAGTTATGGATCATCCGCTCTTGTAAGATTGTGAATTGAGAAACGAACTCTCGTGATTTTTTTTGCATAAATAAAAACATCAAAGCAAATTATACAACATTTCAATTGGTTTTTATTTTCCCAGTGATGGTAACTGTTCAGTTTTAATGTGTGACAACAAGGATCGAGTTGCAACTTACTTGGTAATCTTAAACAAAATGATACGAGTTCATAAAACACTAACACGCATTTGTTTAAAACTCTCATAAGAAGTTTTTTTTAGGAATTTAATCTTTAATGTGAAGAGACCTAGATACCTTCTTGAAATATCTTTTCATGTACAATCTTAAAATGTTTGCCAGGTTTATATGCATCCGCTGAGACAATTTTCCATTCCGTTTTCTTTCTTTGACTTGTTAATCCAAAGTTTTACATCTGCAAAACTACAAACCCCATTCCATATTGCCATACCTTTTATCATTTGCAACGGATTTCGTTAGCTAATTTGAAATTCACATGCTTTTCCTATCTCAATCGGGAAAACCTTAAATTATTCAAAACGACCGTTTTTTTGCATGTATAGAAATTTACTGAAGCAGAAATATTGTAATTAAAACTTTTCACTTTAAAATCGATATGTTGAGAGCGTGAGAGAATGCTCGTTCTCAATCGCGAAAAGTTTAATTACAGCTTGAGTTGTTATTATCTCTCACACAGTGATTTCTTGTTTACAATTCAAAGTACTCGGCATCCAAAGTACTTCGTTTCCTTTTCACTTTTTGTGTGTGCGTGTTTGTAGTTGTGTAATGTTTACATATAAATAGAAAAACACAGACACAGACACACATACAAATCGTTTGAAACGAAACAGTGTACCGTATCGCTCTCGTCGACAGTTGAATATGTCAAACATGGTTATTTATTGACACATACAGTCTTTGCGCGAATACGATACTATTTGAGTGTGTTTATAAAAGTTCGGAACTTTTTTTTTGCTTTAGTGTTTTTGTCGTTAATTTTTTTTTCGTGGATTTGTTTTGCATCTTTTGAATAATTTTGAATTTGACCATCGTCATGCGGCCAAAAATTTAAATAATCATCAATAGTTTTCGCTCCTTTTTTTGTGTAAGTGATAAAATTGAATTGGGAATTGTTATTTCTTTGCATTGTGAATTGATACGTAGATGACAAAACAAAGCAATCGCCATTTTAATTCTACGAAAATAGAATGGAAAAAAATGTACTGATGCATTTTGTTTGCGAAGTATCTGTGAATATTACTGGAAAATTGTGACCAAAATTGAATTCTACAGAAAATTTGCAATAAAACAAATGGAATTTTGGTGAATATGATGTAAAATTCATCGAACAACTTTGACCTGATTGATCCAATGCACGAAAGTAATAAAAGCATTACAAATGGCAACAGTGAAACCAACAATATTTTATTTTGATTTTATTGCAAATATAAATCAACAAATTTGTTATTTCGTTTTCGATAACTTTTAATTTGTATTTAATAATTAATAAATATTCAATTTGACACAATTTCTGGCATTTAAAACAGCAAAAACCAGGCACATAAACATTTGCTAGGAAATTTGTAATTGCTTTGTGGTTCGCGAGCAGCCATTTTTCTTTCTGCTAATTGCAATTAAAATGAGATGCACTTTTCTCAGTGTTTTAACCCATATTCCAAATTTTTGTGAAATAATGATGCTGGCGATTGAATAATTGTGTGAAAAATTTTCGATTTTTAGAATGTGTCAAGCGAAATGAAATATGGGACGCTGCACTGTTAATGACACATCAATCGAAATTCCAAATGAAACTTGTTGAATGAAAAGTTGTTTATTTTGATTTGATTGTTTTTTTGTATGCAGTAAAATGACACCAGGTAAAGTGAATACAAGCGATAATGCATTAAATGCAGACTCATCGCTTACCATGGAGGTGTCTCAGCGAGACGAAGTGGCCCCGATTGAAGTTAAAGATGTAAAAAAACCAATTGTGTCTTTTGACTCTGACATATCAAATTCGTTGGAAAAAAACGAACCCAAAAACAATGATACAACGCAAAAGGTGAAACCGTTCGATGAAAAATTAAAATTGGAGGTACGCTTTCAAAACAAAGAACCATTATTATTGTCAAATCAAATTTCTAACAAATTTTAATTCATGGATTTAGACATCCGAGGAGCAGTTACTCGGTTCATTGACATCAATGAGCAGTCCAGCCGTAAGAACTAGCGCTCGTGTTATACAAAAAATGAAAATGGACTCAATTCGACCAATAACACCACCACCCGCTGACAAGGATGAACACCATCGAAATGCACAAAAAACACCAAACCAACATCGACCATCCAAAACCAATTGGAGCCTGGCTGAAAAATACCTATTCTTTGATGCGGTCAACGAATTTGGTAAGGATTTTGAAGCGATTTCAAATTACATAAATGGCAAACAAAAGCGCAAAAATGCCACGGATCCAACTTACAAAGCCAAGGAACACGTGCGATTACATTATTATCAGACATTTACAAAAATTTCCAAATATGTGCGATTTTCGGAAGGTGAGTTTTAAGGGCGTATTCTTTTTAAACGAATCTAGTCTTGGTGTGTAGTCAATTGTATGGTGTATTCTTAATTGTTTTTTCTTATTTCAGACGTTGCTAAAAAAGTTCAAGAGTTGTATGCAATCATAAATTATGGTGAAATGCGAAAGAAAATTCCAGTTGATAATCAAAAGTTTTATATGAAATTGCGTGAGTTAGTCTATCGAGGTGTTGTGACTTGGCGCGTCAAGGGAAAAAATTGCCGAATTAAAACACCTTCATGTCCAGCACTGCGCAAAATCAATCAAGTTGAAAGTGAGTTGTGCGTTAATCATTTCAATTGAACGGTTCTTATTTTTTTGTCAAATTTCAACTTTTCGGGACAATATTGAAAATTATTTTTGTTTTGTAATTTTAGAATGGCAAGAAGATATTAAACTACCGCAAAAAGTTGACATTGAATTAAGGCCATCGGACGATGAGTCATGGTATGCCGTTCAGAGTTTGGCCCAAAATCCCCGTGTGAAAGTGTCATTGCCATTGCAAAAGCGATTGATTACCTTGATTAAAACATTGCAACAAAAATGGAAGAGTCGAGAAGCGAGAATGGTACAGAACAAACGAATAAATCGGAAGTACATCAAACGATATTAATTTTACTGATTCATTGTTATTTTTATAGTGGGACCAAATAATAAGTGGATCATCTCCAAAAATGAGCCACACGACATCACAGACCGCTACTTCATCAAGCGTATCAAGTGGAGCTATGTCCTCCACATCAACGGTTTCAAGTACCACTGAGAATGGTACAAATGTTGATGCATCACAAGTTAATTCATCGGCAAATTGTCCACCGTATGTGGAACCAGTATTATGCATTGCACCACCATCGGATGTCACCATCCATCGACCTTACGTGAATTTAACCGATTTCTTAAATAGCTATAGTATTTGCTTGAATTCCTATGAGGAACGAATTAATGCATCCGTACGCGGTGAATCACTTTGTGCCGAGCACATAACTAACGTTAAGGAAACCATTAAATCGAGTACAAAGCGTCAGCGGCATGATAGCGGTTCGGAAAAGAAAAGTCCGGATACAAAACGTACAAAAGCCAGTGATGGTGAAAAGTTTGAGCATGAAGTGATGAAAAAATCAATGTCTTCGACATCACAAGATGGAATGTCCAACACGGAGGAATTGGTTGACGAAAGAGAATTTTCATCGCCAACGTATGAGAATGCTATGTTTGAAATTGAGGATGCAAATTGTCACATCCCAGAATCATCGTCAGCCGATGAGTGTGAAACGGAAATCAACTTATGGAATGGATCGAAATTTAAATTTGAACCAACGGATGATCTGAATTTGGCCGCTGATATTAAAAAGGAACCAGTCGATCAGCGGAATGCAAATAAAACAACAAAAAAATCGGAAAACAAATCACAATGTGGATTGAATAAAAAACGTGAATTGAGAGCAGCCAATCGAGAATCATTTCGACCGTTGATCAATGAAGAGGTTGTACAAAAGATTCGCAAAGGATGGACACAGTATAACGTCGGTGACATGACCATTGGAGATTTATATATTATGTTTGGCCAAGATTCAAAGGTACGATTAGAATATAGATGGATATCGACAGCTCAACAGGCCGAAATCAAAACTGAAACAACCAAAATGGCTCAAAAATTGGACAGTGCAACATTTGACACAAAGGACAATTCAGACGACGATATTAAGGCGGACAATGTGATGGTTGGCACTGTAAGTGCGTCAAATGATGATTCGGCCGAAACAAAACCGTTTAACATTGATGTTAAACCGAAAAACTCCTTAAGCAATAAATTGAAACAGTTATTACTGCTGGCTGGTATGATGGAGAAAACGAAACGAAAGACAAGCTGTGCGTGTGGCCACTACTGCGATCGAGGAATGAACAAGTTGAAGGTAGACGTTTATATTTGACGTTTAAGTTGAATGCATGACATTTAATGAGATATTTCTTTTTTTTCCACTCAGCAGAAAGATGAGGTACTCCCGAGGAGTTTCATTTCAAATAAAACGTACCCAACATCACATAATGATAGCGCTTTATTCCGACAACCTGTTTTGCCAACACGAACAGGTCATCCCCACTTTGAACCATATCGTTTGAATATGAATGTGAGTTTCTTTGCTTTTGTTTTCTTATACCACAAATTTTATGTACGTACCTTCTGCAGGCAAATCGAAACAAACAGAATCGTTGGTCAAAGCCGCGAAACAATCGAGTATCAAAACAAGTGGTCGTTCAGCGTCTTTTACCCTTGCAACCGGGTATTACACAACCATTTGGGGTTTTAACAACTGCAGACGTTTCCAATTATCCAATTGAAAATGCCATAATCAAAACTCCATCGTCGGTGGAATACAAGTCAATCTTAACCGAAGAAAATCTGAAAAATCATCTATCGGAAGAGATAAACTTGAGCACACAAAAAAGATCAATTAATATAAATGCAAGCAATAAAAAATCAACACAAAATGACGAAGAGCTGGCATGCAGCAGCGAGCACGCAAAATGTGATAGTGGCATCGTGACCTGTGATATGATCGATTCTGGTGGTGAAAAGGCACCAGAGTATTTCACTTCGGACGCCGATTTGGTAGACAGTGACGAGGAAGAGAACAATCGCATTAGACAGCGCCTTAACGAAGATCCAGGCATTCAAAGTCTCATGGAAATTTCACTGCCATCACCGATTCCAATCGTTCATTCGGCAGATGAATGTGAGTTTTAACATTGTGTCATTCATAATAATCAACAGATTAAATTTTTTTTTTTAAACAAATGTGTTTTTGCTCTTGACATATTTTTATCAGTTTATACGGATGGTGTTGAGAGTCAACCGTCAATCAGTCCGATGAGAATTTTGCGTGAGTCTCCCGTACCCGCTGATTCAAAATGGTTTGAGGAGAATATGAATGACTTTTCATTGAGTAGCTTCCTTGGGCATTTGGAGGCGAACTGTGAACAAAGCAATAGCCGACGGTCTCGATCACCTCGCTGTGTAAGTATTCTGATCAAACTAACTTTAATTTTAAAGTAAAACTAAAATTCAATGGAATTATTTCATGCTCAATAGGTTGAAAGTAGCAGTATGATGAGTGAAACGAGCATTGATTATATGACACGTTTTGAAGAACTCGCTGAATCCATGAAAAATGAATCAAACAATATTGTCACGCCATAAATCCCATCTTCCCAACGATTCAGCAGCTGTTGATTTTTTTTATTTTTTAATTAGAATTACATTTATTTAATGAAGACAAAATAAACAATTTATTGATTTGATCAGAACGAATTGACTGAAGCACTGGTTTTAAGCACGATATCATCATTTACATACCGTTTTTTTGGATGTAGACTTTAATAAAAACCCATTTATTTACTGATTTGAGTGTATGTTATGTTCATTTAACGTAGCTTTATGTATCCATTTAATATGCAAACATTTACAAATACAACTGCTATTTAAACGGGAATACGTTAGTTTTATTATTTAAAAGATTTAATCGGGAATTCAGTGATCTAGGTGACTTCAAAACATCATTTCAGATTTAATCAGTTTTTGCATCGAAATTCATTCCGAGCCAGGTTTTGGAATCAGAGAAGGTTATTAGAAGGCGTGTTATTAAAAACGTGTATTGGATTCTAATGAAATATATGTATAGAAAATTATAATTTTTATCTATAAAGTTTATAGTATAGACTAGCGAAATCTTAAAATTCCTCTTTTACGCTGTTCTCAACATTTTGTAAGTCCAAGTTGAAATTCGAATAAATTTCTTTGATATTTTGTAGCAAATTAACAGTTGATTTTACAAAAGATTGCCATTTCACGAGCTCAGATTCGTGCATCACTTTCTGGTGATTCAAAAGTTCCAGCCAGTTCTGTCTCATTTCGTTTGGATCACTGTAAAATAAAATTCATTTGAATTAGCATAAATTGACATGAGCTATTTAGTAAAAATATTTGGTGGTAGGTTATTAATTCAAGTGTATGTTGGACAATTCATGTTGAATTTTTAAACTAACAATTATAACCTACCCATTCAATCGGTCCAGTAATACTTGATCTAATGGAATACCATCTGGCTGTTCATACTTGAGCACATACAATTGACCAAGTAGATAAATATTTAGCATGAATAATGTCACAATCATTATCACAATGAACATGGAAAACATGTTGAATGTTAAATAATTTCGTTCATCGTTTTGGTCCGGAGTTGATTCAGCCAAACATGTTGCACTGACAATATTTTCATTAGATGTGCTGGTTAATGCTTTGACATCTTCTAACTGTGACGAAACATCCTCTTTGAACTCTATTGTTGATTTCAAGGGCAATTCCTTGCTAAGAGCTTCTTCGGTGGACAATTTTTGAGACGCAGCTGAAAGATACAGATTTAGTTAACGAAACGAACTTGAAAATGATTGCTGTCAATTTTTGTCCAATAAACCAAGAATGGCATTAACTTTTTTTGACGTGTCGGCTCTTTGTTTTTTCCGGTGGAATATAGTATTCAGTTTGCAATGCTTTCAGAAGATCTGCGAAAAAGTTTTCCAATCCAGCCCAAGCATTTTTCTCAATAAATCCTTTGATAACTCCCCACACGCTTTTCGTATACTTGATTTGCGCGTAAACAGATAACATTGTTTGATCATCAACAGTTCTGAAATAGAAATTCATATGCACAATTTCCACAGTGAACTCAATTTCAAGCTCAATCAAATACCTCTTAAGACAATAATGTGCCATTGTATGAAAGCTATCAGCGTACGGAATGCCCGCATTCGTTGCCGTTGTATCGATGGAATACAGTTGGCCTGGTACACTACAGTCACGCATGACTTGCACCTCAGTTACCTATTTTTCAATACAGGACCAAGCGCCAGTTAAAATAATTCAAAATCGGTTTTTCAGTCGTAGAATTGTCGTATAACATTCTTACATTTGATGACTTTGGGCCGACCGCTTGAGTAATAGCAACGGTAAAATTTAATGTTCGAGTTTTTGTTCCATCACCGTTGTCCAACCAGTCTCGGTAAACCATGTTCGTTGTTTTGCGAGCATTGTGAAATTCAGCAAAGAATTTCGATTTTGAAAACAGCATTGTCAACAGGCTCTCGATGTTGATTGGAAGAATTGAGTGTAGAAGTTGACGTCCTTCGTGTAATGATGTGCATTCAGCAGTACATTCAAATGGAACATTATGCTCTTCTTCCGATTCCGTTGAAATGGAAACATCCGATGGAATGTCATTCATGGTTTCTATCGCAGGCATTTTTATTGGGGTTTCGTTTGGCTGAGCAGTTTCTGTTTCGGAAATGTTTGATGGCTTGGGAATCACGTCGTCACTTGATTTTTCCAACAAATTTAGTGAGTCTTCATTTTTTGGATCGATATAATCCTCATCATCGCTAGTTAAACCCAACTGTTCACCATACACATTGTGCACACACTGCCAAACCTCGTGCGGCATCATTGATTTATTCATCAAGGCATTTTGCCAAATACGATACAACATTAAGTACGTTTTATCGCGTGCCGCAAATGATGTCATGAAATACTTGTCGGTTTCAGTTGTTATTAAAATTGCATTTGAAAATACCAATGCAGTCTTTTCTTTTGTCATTGCCGTCACATTTTTCCATTTTAATGTTAAATACGTTTCCCAGCCAAAAATATTTGCGTGAAAGCACATATAATTCTGCGAAACAAACATTCGACCATGTACCAAAATTTCACGCTGTAAAGCACACGAGTAGTCTGGAAATTGATCAATATGTCAATTAAAATGCATTTATCTATTTTGTATATTGAAATTAACACGCACCAACAATCAATCGCTGATCGTTGGGAATCTCTTTGAATAGCTTTTTAAATGTTTCCGATCGTGATTTGTACGACGGATAAATGACATTGTACCACGATTTACGTCTTACTCGATCCGAAACCTTTGAACATGATTTTGATTTTCCTATGCCAAGTACTTGTGATGGATGCTCTGCATTGCCACTAATTACATTTGTTACTTGTAAAAGTATTTCATCAGTGATCACCAAAGTTCTCTAGAACAATAATAATCGTACTCAATTTTGATATTACATTTATATTTTACATGAATTGACTGATAAATTTATTATTCAGAAAGACCATTCATTGGAATTGTATAGTATTCATTCTCTGAATTCGATCTATCAATCACAATCTACAGCTATGTTTTGGGTGAATACACAAAACAAGAAATTATCTCACTTTGCTTTGAGCGCTGTCATTTGTGACGGTTTTACCGTTCATGTTTTCCTTATCACTTTGAATGTCAGTCTCAATCTGTGGCACAGCTTCAGTTGGCATTGCACTGTAACGATATTTTTCGAGCATGTAAGTATAGTTTAAATCCTGTTTCAATATCTCTAATAAGTGAAGTGTGTATTTGTCGGTTAATTTCAATTAGATGTATAAGGAATTCGTGTCTAATTTTTGATCGATAGTACCAAATACCAAACATCAATGTTAGTCGAGTTTTATTCGAAATGAACGGGGTTTTGAACACAAAAAGAAGAAAAGCCGAATGAAGCGGTCGGCGTATTCACTTGACAAGTCATGATTTCACACCCAATTTACAATTACGTGACGAACGTCTAACAAATTCTGACGAGTCCTACTAACCTTTCGCCACCTGAATTTGATTCAAGTAATTTCACATTCGTGTACATAAGGTCGATTGTGATTTTTTTATTCAATTGAAAATATTAAAATTAGAAAAACTAAGTTTGTTCTGGTTGTTCGAAATTGAACAGTCAAACTTCAACTGAGTAAAATATGCAGCAAAATTAACAAATGCCGCGGAACATTGAATGTTTGATACAATTTATCATTGCCGACTTTTAATTATTCTAAGTTCATTTGAAGCAAACACTTCAGTCGTTTATCAATATAGTGCATAGTAGAATTCAACAACGGTTTTGACAAGTCCGATGAACTTTTTTGACGTTTCAAAAATTGGTGCGGCCAGACGTGAGAGAAAACAATGAAAAAGAGAGCGAAACTTCAACGTTCTTTTCAGTTTTTGTATTGTTTGATTTGGTTGAAGAATTCTGGTTCTAGTGAAAAATATGTTTTGGAAAAATAATCTTGATTTTTTTGAATACTAAATTCTCATTGCGCTCATTCGCAGAAAAAAAAGAATTTGTTTTTCATCATTCAAAACATTTGAACGCATTTAAAATGTTCAAATTATACCATTCGTCATTACTGGAATGTCATTGAACGCACCCATAAAGAAAAAATCAGCTGAGTATTTGTGTTGAGCTCTAACGTTGTATTCTAACAAAGAGCATTTGCTGGTGTGCGTGCATTTCATATACATACATTGTGATGAGCATTTAAAATTTTAAAAACGTGTGTGTAGACGTTGGCGCTCTTAACGTATTTCATCTTTGTCTGCATTACTTTTGCTGCATTCAATTGTTTGTCGGACACTTTGAATGTTTGCATTAAATAATCGGGAATATAATGAAAAAAATTGTAAAATAAAATTAAATTAAATTAGAAGACTGAGTAACTTTCACTGACGAATTCCATAAATAAAAAAAGATCATTTACTGCAATAAGCATACATAAAAGTGAATTTCTGTGCCATCATTTGCATAGACTCCATTTTTACATTTTTGTATAAAGAACACAAGCAACGGGATAGCTAAGATAAACTTTTTTTCCGCAATAATGTCACAGTTTGCTTATTTCAACGAAATCAATAGCGCATTCATAATGGATGGCGATATAAGCAAAGGACCGATGCCGAGATGGCAGAAAAAATTAAATGGTTCAACAGTTAACCTAAACGCCAGTGCAAACACATCAAAAATATCCGTTTCATATAATTCAGTATTAAGCACATCTACCACAGCAACAGCATCGAATAAAACACCACAGAAAAGTAGTTCGGTAAATTTCAAGGGGAAATCACCAGGTAAATCAAGTGTTCTGTTCAAACAATTACAATTGATTTTACTTGAAATTGTAAAAATAAAAAAAATTGCAGGCCGAAAAACACCAACACCAAACAAAGGAGCATCTGGAGGATCAAAAACACCAGGCGGTGGAGCCGGCGGCGATCGATTCATTCCAAACCGAGCATCATCGAATTTTGATTTAGGTCATTATAAGGTAAAACTCAAAAATATAATCTTTTGTTGAAACGTAGTTGGCTCAAAACGCTGGTTCAAAATTATGGCCGATGTTGATTTTTCGTTTCAATTTTTTTTTTTTAATCTTTAAACAGATGAAAATGCAACAAACTGGTACTGATGAAAATGAAGAAAGTAACCGTGATAATGACCGACAGAAAATTCTATCAGAGGCGATGCAATTGGGTGATGTGAATACACGCCGCATTTTTTCATATCAAGAGAAAGCGCCGCCAGCACCTGAATCACACCAGAATCCATTGCGTGTTGTTTACTCGATTAAAACACCAATGTCGACGAAAAGTGGTTCTCGTTATATACCGACAAGTCCAGAACGTATTTTGGACGCACCTGATATTATTAATGATTACTGTAAGTGTTTTAATTTGTTTCAATTGATTTAAGCATTCTTTTGGTGTTCCGTTTACCGTTTGACAGTTCATTAGCAATACTCGTTCGAGCATTTTAGTGTATGTGTGATTAAATGTCTACACTATGAACTGTGTGAACACAAACACGTTGGTATTTGTGATTTTTCATTATACTTATTGTACTTACAACTCTCATTTCTGGTGTAAAATGCATTTGACAAATTAAATGAAATTCTTTTTCTCACAACTGATTTTACTCGATAAACGATTTTATAGATTTCTATGTCCGTTTTTAAAGCATGAAAATTGTATACAAATCCAATCATTTTAATGAACAATAATTACTTGTATTTTTATATAGACTTGAATTTAATGGACTGGAGTGCTTCAAACATCGTTACTGTTGCTTTGGGAAAGATAATTTATCTTTGGAATGCAGGCACCGGCAATATTGAACAGTTAAGAGAGTATGAAAATGGTGATCACGCTTGTTCACTGGCTTGGATTCAAGAAGGAAACGTTCTGGCAATTGGATCATCGGACGGTACTGTCGAATTATGGGACGCAGAAACAAAAAAACGGTAAATTAAACATTTTATTTTTTTTGGAAATTTGGAAATAAAGAATGATCGTGAACTTCAATTTATTTTTCAATTAACAGGCTGCGTGTAATGGACGGTCACACAGCCCGCGTTGGATCGCTGGCATGGAATTCATTTATCATAAGTTCTGGAAGCCGTGACGGATCGATTATACATCATGATGTGCGACAACGTGATCACAAAGTTACCACACTGCAGGGCCATACACAAGAGGTTTGTGGTTTGAAATGGTCGACCGATTTCAAATACTTGGCCAGCGGTGGAAATGACAATCTAGTGAACATTTGGCCATCAGTTACTGGATCAAATGCAAGTGTAAATACATCGAGTGGTGTAACTGAAGCACTTCACGTGTTTAATCAACATCATGCAGCTGTTCGTGCCTTGGCATGGTGCCCATGGCAACCAAACATTCTGGCAACCGGCGGTGGTACAGCTGATCGCTGTATCAAATTTTGGAATGTAAACAACGGCACTTGCATCGATACCATCGATTCAAAATCACAAGTGTGCTCTTTATTGTGGTCAAAAACGTAAGTTTACTAAAAGAAAAATGCCATCGATTGACGGAAAACATTTTAATTGATTTGATTTTATTTCAATTTGACACAGATACAAGGAAATTATTTCAGCGCATGGATATGCTAATAATCAACTAACGATATGGAAATATCCTTCCATGACAAAACAATGCGAACTGACGGGTCACACAGCACGTGTACTACAAATGGCAATGTCACCGGATGGAAGCACTGTGATGAGCGCTGCTGCCGATGAAACACTTCGACTCTGGAATTGCTTTGCGCCAGACGTGCATCAAACGAAAAAAGAGAAATCAGCAACCAAACTCGGTCCCAGCCTCTTTCGTCCGAACATCCGTTAACATTCTCATATCAGGAATTATCTCACTCCTTTCACCTTTACCACTTATAAGTCTGACCATCTCTTAAAATGTTTAAGCTACAAGTATTTTCGTTTTCAATAAGTTTTCTATTACCTCTTTTAGTATTTCATTGTCGTTAAGGCACTTTTTTTTATACATTTTGTGTTATATATTGTGAGCAGTTTATTTTTTGAAATCAAGTTACTGAAATACTTCAAGAGATAAATGAATATGCCATAGTATTTACTACATTTTAACGGATTTTTCTCGTTTTTCATATGTTTGATTTGTTTGTCAATAAAACGTAATTTTAACTGCCGAATAAACGAGAGATTTTTAACCATAGTTAAATATTGATATTCATTATAGGTTTACAACCACAATAACATCCCGTTCGGGTGTTAGCATTACAATTTTGATTGCAAGTTTTGCCACTTAGTTGCTGCACATCAAAATTAATCTTTCGCTTTCAGTTTCAACACTGGGAAATATTGTAGGTATTTTGATGAGCTAAATATCGCTTTCATTTAACACTTATTCAGTTTTCAAAACTCTTGAAGTACTTTAAATTCTCATGGATATCCATCAACGTGACCAAGCTGTAACTCTTACGATTTCTCCAGCAAATACATTCTATTTGAAGTCAGGATTGTGAAAAATTCCAAAACACTAAATTTGAACAACAGAATAAAATAGAAGAACACGGATTTCAGTGCTTTAAATTAACACTGTATGACGAATAATAATTTATCAATTTCGAATCAAATGATTTTTTCCGAAATGAGTTGGATTAAATAATTTTAACATTTATTTTCGAAAAAAAAAAACATATTAAAAGTTTTAAAATTACATATTTTTGAGTATAAATGTGATAGATTTGTTTTTTATACGATAACGAAGTCTGAAAAGAGATACATTATAATGGTGATAACATAACGGATGTATGAATCGCTAGAACATGAGTTGTAGAATGATTGACTAAAATAACTACTTATTTTATTTAAATCTTACGTATGTCATTAAAAAATTGAATAGATTTAGAACGATTTCACATATTCACATATGTGCGCGCATAGTAGAGTATAACTACACAATTGAAAGACGACCGTACAGAAAAAAAAAACGAAATGAAAATGAAAGTGTCAGTTCTGAGCTATAAATAGCTGCCTATTACATAGTAATAGTTTTTTTTAGCTTACATAAGCGAAATTGTTTTGCTCTGGTTGAAAATCGAATTCGAGTTAAAACAACAAAAAAAGGCTTCGTCCCCTTATTTACTATCGGCTGAAAGGTTTTGAGGATATTCAAATACTATTAGGTGAACTAGAAATTGTTATGGCAGCAAAAGTTTCTTTAATTGTTTATTCTTTTCCGATCCACTTAAGTGTTTGCCGCTGAGATTATCTCTTCGAACGATCGACGGAGCATCACGTTTTTTGAATGGCAATAATTGATGTGTTTCGGTGCATTCATCATCTTGTTGACAATTTAATTGCATCTTTTCGGGTAAATTGTCTTTATCACAATCGCTGCGGGATTGTTGACGCACGTGCGATGTAATATCATAGGCATTGGCTTGTATGCCAACATCACAGCTCCCTTTGCTGCTTTGGGAGTGTGTTTTCAGGCGATTCATTGATTGATCAGAGAATGAGCTTTGCGTGCCATCCATTTGATGAAATATTTCAATGTCCATTGACGAAGAAATCGACGTTCCGAGATCAATGTCATTCTTCACTTTCGAAAAGATTTGCTCTTCGTTAGTCTGCTGCGGATAAATTTTGGTGTGTGAATAGCGTTCTTTTGCATATCTCATGATATGTTCAATCTCTTTTTCGTTACTATTCTTTAAAAATTCGATGATTTGATTGATGCCATTATTGGATTGTCTGTCATTGGACGTGTCTAAACTTTCAGCGCTATCAACCATTTGATGAGCTCCCAGTGGAACCAGCATATTCGACGGTTCACTGTTAATTGGAATTGATTGTGATTCACCATTTCGTTGTTCTTCATCTGAAGTCAGCGGAATCTGTTTCAATTGGTTTCTTAGCTGATTCATTGCGTTTATATCAGCCGTTGTACAGGCACGTCGGCGTTCAATTTGACGACTCATTGCATTTGCACTCACTTGAAAATTTGGATGTTTGTATTTAATATTTTTCATTTGATCAGTAATTCGTTGACTCTCAACCGATGAGCTACTGGCTCGTCGTGTCGTTTGTTTGGCCGTTAAAAAGTTACGTGGACGTCTCTTTGCTTTCATTTTGACACTCTTGTGCTTTTGCGAATGAGTGTTCAATGTGGCTTTGATATTAGTTTCGGACATTTTTACTGACACTTGAGACACCTGAGAGTCAATCGAATTGCGTCTTGATTCGACCGAAAAGTGTCGTACGCTCACACTTATCTCTGAATTATTATCCGCACATGAACTTGCATAGCTTCCATTTTTCTCATTAAAATCCATTGTAGTCACGGCATTTCGTCGATTTATTATGTTCGGTAGATAATTTGTAAGTGTGGCTCCCATAGCATCCGATTCAGCAATGTTCAAATTGTTCATATCAAAGTTCAGGCCAGCCGGATCGCTGTAGGAGTTTTGATAGGACACTGATATCACATCATCCATTCGCTTTGCATATGCATCAGCTATAATGCGATGCTTTGGCTTGGTGAATCGTTCATCTTCACTCAACTCTTGGCCGATTTTCCTGTGAATAACAAAAAAAAATAGTATCATATTTTGGGTGAGTAGTTCTGAATACTAAATGGGTATGTATAAAATTGTTTAGACATGAGTCAAGTACCTCCTAATGAACCTTTTCCACGTATTGAATGCAGAATATGTCCAACACCAAGAAGATACCACCAAATTTACACAGAACAAACATATCAAGCGAAGCTGAAGAATGGCAACACTTGGGCGATTTTGCAGTTTGCATGTGACGCTTGTGTTGTCAGTGGAATAACTCTCTTTTATCTTGCATCTAAAATGGACATAGCAATCGATTATTGATTTTATTCTAGTTATTTATAGTCAAAGGATTTAACATACATGATCAAATCGTTTAAACTCTTAGCCCATAGTTCAGCATTGCGCACTTCATAGCTTTCGATCATGAAAAATGCGAAAAGGGAAAATACGACGAGCATCGTTCGAATGCCCATGCCCAAAATGTGTGAATTGAGTGCTTTTGATTCCTCGTTACTGCTGCCTCGTTTAAACCGATCCAAATTGAGAATGCCCTTAAATGAGAAAAATGTGCTTACGCCAAATGACAAAATGCCAACTGGTACCAATACTAGGCCAGTACGAAGGCTACGATCTCGATATCCCACGAAACAAATCCCAGTTATACTGTTCCCATCCACTTCACTCAAGACAATTATGGTGACCGTTAGAACAAACGGCAATGCCCATGCAATAAAGTGGAGGTAAAAACTCTCTTTGTCAATGCGATCACGAAGGTTTCCTATAATAATATTTAACAATATTTTATATACATCAAAATTGTGATTATTCTACAATAAGTGTTGTCCTACCTCGATCTTTAGTTTGCAAGTACCAAGCATATGTGAAAATTGCAAACCACACATTGGCTGCTATCAAAAAGTAGTAAATTAAAATAAATGGAACGATGCACGAGAGATTTTCATTGCCACTGGGTTCGGAATATCGTAATGTTCCGTCACGTCGACACACAATATCCTCTCGATGACCGGGAATAAATTGTAACATCCACCTTGAACACAAACATCAACCATTTAACCAGACTCAACATGAATTCCATTTTAATTTCTTACCCAATCCAATTACATAGAAAACAAATGCTAATATAAAATAAATTCCATGCAGGATGTCTTGAATGTTTCCAGTCATGAATCAAAAATGTTCCAATCACGAACAAATTCGACACGAGACAAATAATTGTTCCATAGAAAATTAGTGTGTGAACAGATTCATGCTCTTCCTCGGTGTACATTGGGTCTTTACACTGAAGACCACATCCTTCGATATCTATTCGGCCAAACAAAAAAAATGTTCGCTTTAGTCATTTTCGAACTAATAGAGATGTTTTCAAAATTGAGAAGAACCATTAAAAGAGTAATTATACCTGGATAATTATTTATAGACGATTCTGTCGGGACCAATGGGGACATGCATTGCCCAGTTGCATTAAATTTCATTTCACGTACATCATTGTTACAATTTTTACATGGAAATACTCTTTCATTGCATTTGAGATTATCGGGAAGGAAATCAGTACCGTTTAAAATACGACATTTTTCGGTAGCCAAACGACACATTTCCAAGGATGGCAAGTAAACATACTCTTGACCATTTGTTCGTATACATTTTGGCATATAAACCGCACATAAAAACGGCTGAAGAAATAAATGATGTAAATTTTGTAATTCAACAACTGATTTTGATTTCAACAGACAGAAAAAAAACACACCTGAATGACTGCCCAACATTCTGGAATATTTCGAAATGCTTCCAATTGTCGTAGTTTGGTTATAATGTCTTCTTGCTTGTCTATGTCTGATAACTTCACACTGGTGAATTTGTATTGAATTTTTGAGCCAAAACAAGTGCTGTTTTGTAATTTTTCACATTTGGCTGGTCGAACACATCGGTATTGCTCTTTTCGGTCATCATACCAAGGTTTTCCGCTTAAATCGATTGTGATATTAATACGGAAATCGGTAGTTCCATTGATAGGCTCCAAATCTAAATCTAATTGATCCTCGGGTCTTTCATGTAGTGTTGGACTAAATTCAGCCATCGCAACGTACTTCCAGATATGTTGCGCTATCAAGAAGATAGCTATCCGAAGGCTAATATATTTCCAAATTTAATGAAAAAAAACACGTATTTGTGTAAATGATTGAGCTTTTCATGGGATCAATTGAGTGGCTGAGAATAAAAATTAGCTTAGCAAAGCAAGATATGGAAAATCGTATCACGATTTTTTGTTATTTTAAAAGTGAAACATAAATTTAGATTACTTGAAAGCGCATGTCAAAATATCTGTTGACTAGAGAAATTATGTTTCAAACTTTTAAAATAACAAAAAATCGTGATACGCTCTTCCATATCTTGTTTTGCTAAGCTCATTTTTATTCTCAGCCATTCAATTGTAAATTAATAAATGAATCCACAGTGTTCACTCATTCTAATCTATGATGGAACACAATTTCCAAAATAATAAATTTTTTAGTAGTAAAAAGCAAACATTGTCAAATTTGTTGTACGTGTCGTACTACAGAGTAACATAATAAAGTGTGGTCTTTTTCTATTTAGTGCGAAACGTACAGCCCCATGCTTTTGATAATGTTTTGTAAAAAACAAAAACATAAAAATAATTACTCTCATACACAAATACGTCATATTCGCTTTTAAAACGATCAAAACATATACAAATATATCTTTTGACAAACGACAACATATGGACAACCTTCACTTAATCTATGTTCATTGTTCATGTTAAAGGACACATCCATTCCTTTTCCTAGAACATATATGACTATAGTCATTGACAATAAGTGAATAGTTTTAAACATGTTTAAGCCCATGTATTTGTGTATAGGCTTACACAAAAATAGGCACTATCAAATCAAACTCATTTATTTTAGTTTTGATCGCAGTTTTCTAAAACAATAAAAACTATTTTTAAAATAAAATCAAAATGTTTCAACTCACAAATACATATTTCTTCAGTGTTCCTTCTTTTTTTTTGTTTACTCTTTTTGTTGTTGCACTGATGCGGCTTTGACGTTTAGTGATCGACTGACGAATACGTGTAGTGCATATATGCAACACAGCATCTATGTACAATGGACATAACGATGCCGTACATACATACCACACACATCGATATGTCAATTTAGATCTTTGCGCACATGTAGCCCTACAAACATGCTCAGAATCACAGTCAGAACACTGTGTCCCTATTGAAGAAGAAATGATCGGTTTTGACCTCTTCTCAGACACCAAAATTAAATTGAATTAATTTGTATTTATTTTTTGAATGTTTGACAGAAATTTAAACAGAATTAATTTGATAATTAAAAAACATAAAACGATACAAGCCAAGTTATTTCGATGTTGTCGATTTGCATTGTAAAATAAACAGTATTTTATCTGGTATTATCATTTTTATCCAGATGAATCAATTATCAGTCATGATAAATCTGAAAATGAATCATTCTATATAAATTTAGTTGAAATATTAAAAATCATTTTCTGGGCAAGAAGATCACTCCTATAGGAAAGCAATCATAATATTGACGGTTTGAAATGAAATGCAACATTTTGATATTTGCTAAAATGATCAATAAAATTTTATTACTTTTGATTGTAATTACATCACTATTACTCTGCATCATCGTTTTGAATTTGGTTCAAACGAGCGAAACAACTCATACTGAACTAAATAATGATGTAGATTGTAGACTGTCTCGAATCGGCGCTACGAATGAAAAATCCAACATTTATTTAAAGATATGATGACCACAAAGTAGAGACATCTCTAGTAATTGAAAGCAAAAGCAGAGGACCAAAAGTTCTAGTGTAGTTGAAATATAAGTTTTGATAAAATTCTTAACAACAAAATATAGGTGCAAACAAACGAAATATATATATATATAAATACAATTCAATAGACCGTGATCTTATGTCTCTAGAAAGTGTGTGTGTGTGTGTGTGTGTTTTTGTTGAGGCGGCACTTAGATTGGTTTATACAACAAAGTCGTAACGTATTTCTTTCTATATCTATGCGTAGCACTCAGTACCATAACACCATCCTTAATAGACAGTGCATACAAATGGTTCAGCATCACGTGATTCGGTTCAGGCAGCAATGTTGGTTCACACTGAAATTACAAAATCAAATCAATTCGAATGGTTTTTTATATATTGCAATATTGCCATTTGCTGACAAATGGAATGGCACGAACCGATAGTGGTGTGTCTTTGTTCAAAATGACTTGAAGTAAATGCGGTGGCAAAACTGGCGGTCCGGCTCCCCATGGTTTATCGACTGGGATATCTTGGCTGTATTCCTTTTGCGCGCTATTCACACAGTCTTCACTGTCCTTGGCCAAAGCTTGGAACACTTCGAAATCAGATTGTCGAACCGAAACCAAATTATTCTTAGAACCTACATCGTTGTCAACATTTTTCTGTCAAATTCAAGGACATTGAAAATATGTTTAATAATTGGATTGAAAATGGCCCTATTACCAAAAAAAATAGCAACACCTTTTCTAATTAGAGTTGATTAACTCACCAATTTTTGGTCATGCTTCCATTCACCGTCAACACAGAACTTGTACTGATGTTCACCTTCAGGCAAATCAATGATCGTGACAAAATCACCGTGACTTTTAACCATTGGCAATGGATTCCAATCCGAAAATGTGCCACTAATGAACACCTCTTTGCCACCTCCGTCCCATTTAAATACGGTAGGCAAAACCTTTTTCGTTGGATCAATGTTAGTTGTATGCGTGACATTGCTCACAGTTTGTTCCGTTGTGGCCGAATTGACTGTTGATGTGGTTACAATTGGCTCTACTGTGGTCGTAACTGGTTTCGTATAGTACGGTTCTTCTTCTTCATGTGATGAACCTTGATATTGTAAAGGTTTTTCGATTTTCTTGTCAAACACAAATGCCTGGCCATCTTTCAATACTGGCGAACTTGGCATATCACTTGAACTCGATTTATGACGTTCTCGTGGAATATTACTGCTCCCTGCGTTTCCCATTTTGTACAAATTGTGTTTTCTTTTTTCAAATTTCTATTCAATTTCACCTACTATCTTCGTGTTATTGTTGTGATTTGTTCATTTGATTAATTTAAAATACGTGATAATAATTAATATTCTCGTACTAATTTACGTTAACTACGTGTTCAGTAAATCTTTTTGTCATGACCAATTTTCAGATCAAAAGAGACGAAAAAAAATAAATGAATAAAAATAAAGCAATTGATAAACGTCAAAACAAAGATGGAGACTTTGACAGTTCATGAGAGTGCATTGTTTGTGTTCATTCTGTTCATTCTCTTTTCTCCTTCTTTTCGGGCACCGACATGATGTGACATTTCAATGCACAAATTGCGTTAGTCGTTGTCATGTTCATTGCCTGAACGGTTGAAATCAAGTTAAAACTTAAAGTTCGTTGATGAAAAATTAAAACTAACGACACATCAGTTCGAATTACAAAAAAAAACAATGAGCTCAAACCGCTCAGAACAAATTAAAATCACACATGTGATAAATCCACATTTATTTTGGTTCAAATATGTGAATAAAGTGGATTATGGTGCGGCCACAATTGAACAAGAGCTCGAAAAATATGTGGCCGAAAACCGTGAAAACATGTGTGCGACCAAAAGTAATGGCAAACATCGCGGTGAATTGTATGCGGTGTACATGATTTCGGAAAAAAAATGGATCCGAGCCAAAGTAGACGTCGAAGACGAGTTGATCCCCAAAGATGAATTGATAGTTTGGGCTATTGATTATGGAATACCGATAAAAACATCTCTTAATTTAGCGGTCGTTTTGAATTCTGAACTGAAGAAAATGTGCGACACCATTAAGTCCGCCATTTGCAAAGGAGGAATCTCAAACATTTTGCCAGCCTTGTGCAAAAAGACTGTAAGACTCATATCTTTAAACTGAATTGGAATAAACAATTGAAATAATTTGAATCAACTATAATTCCCTGGGTACAGACCAGCAATGTGAAGAAAATGGTCAGAACTGACAAATGGGATTCAAATGCGGTCAACCAAATGGAAAGGATGCTTAATTCGCCATTGGAATTTTATTTTGCGTCAGAATTAGACATCGAAAACCATTTGTTCGGTAGACTTGAAATACAAAAAGGAGATAAAAAAAGGTTTGTCAGCGAAATATTGCAAGAGCAAAATGTGGCCGATGAAGAAACAGTTGAAAAATTTACACGAGGTGTGTTTTTATATAATCAGCTTGATTGAAAAGCCACGCAAAGCTAAATCTGTTTGTTTTAATAGCTATTGGACGAAGTAATGTGATCCAAATCGACCGATGGCTCAATAATGATGGGAATATCAATTGTGTCGAGAATAAATGTGTGGTGATAGAGGAAAGACGGCCGACGAAGCCAACTGAAGAGCCCTCGACATCAACATCAAGCAACGCTTCACCTTCAATTGATCAGAATAAATTTGTGCGTAGCTACAACGCCAGGCTGAAAGCAATCAAAAAGAATAAAGAGGAACGAGAAAACAGACTGCCGGCTCTAATCCCGGCGGTTACTCCAAAAGCACCTATTCAATCGACCGCGTCAACGGTATCATCTGTTCAAAGAAATGCATTGGCGGAAATCACGTCAAACAGAATACCATCACCTCAAACACAATCGTCTGTATCAACCATGTCGTCTGTTCGAAGTGTGGCTGACATTGGTCGAGATGAGTAAGTAAAATAAAACATCATACAGTGTTCAGGACAAAATGAATGTCACCGAAAAACATTTCTTTGAGTGTGACATATATTCGACGTGCTTTGTTTTTTTTTATTATTTACATTCACGAAAACTGTATATAAACATTAACAATTTATGTTCATTCGAATGGAGTATCAAATTCACCGCACCGACACAAAATGTTAGTGATAAAAAGGAATCGAAGAACGATCGTGCATAACGAATAGGGTGCACACCAAATTTCAAAGAAATCAGTTTATATTATCGAATAATTTTCGTATGACAAATCATATATATTTCGAAATTCGCCTTCACGCTCGCAAGCACATCTTGGCACCAAATATTAGCAAATATAATTTTTGGCTTAATATTTAAACAAACAATTGTTGAAGCACCCTAGTAGAGAGGCGGATGAGGCTAATCGAAATATGAGTCTCTTTCAACAACAACAAAAATATGTTGATTCAACAGATTTTTTTTATGTTTGTGTGTCTCTGCATCATATATCGGTATATGCTTACTGTAGAGTTCCTTTGCGAGATTTTCACGATAAATGTTGACTGGCTGTTTTAAACAAACAGACATGCAAGCGAAATAAAGGAAATAACGTTTGTATGCAACAATTGTTGTCAAATAAACACCAAACGATCGGCATCCCGAAATGCAAATGATTGACAGTTGATTTTGCTTCGAAGCATTCTAAAAATATATGCAAAATTTGGAATTAAATGAACAAAACAAATTAAATAACTCACAAATTACAATCAACCGAATGTTTGTCCTTGAAATGATAACGAGAAGGATAAACTTAAGCAACAAATGCACGAAGTACAAGTATGACCACATTGATTGACAAAGAACAAAATGAAAAATATTAACAAAATCTGAAGAAAAAAAAACACAACTTTTTTTTAAACCGAAAATGTCAACTCAAGTCATTTTCAGAGTAATAATTTAGAACATAAACAATCTGAACATCTTTTCTTTGTGCGTACAGTTCATGTTCGAACGGTACTGATGTGCACGCCGTCACGGTTTCACTTCGAATTACAATGCTGCATGACATTGAATGTTGTTTTACTCATTACCGGAGACTCAATCGATTCCAAGAATTTTCTCACTCAATGAGAAATGACAAAACCATGCGCCGTTAAGTGATTGAAAAATCTGATGCAGTAAATCAAAACTAACACATTTGAGTTGATAGCAAATCAATGATTTTGAATTTTCAAATAAAATAAGAACATTCCGATGCAATAAAAATTTCCCGCAAAAACAAAACTAGTATAATTATACCATTTTTATTATAATAAATATTTAATATTTGTGAATTAATAAATTAAATATCATAATTTTGAATTGTCACATATAGGTTAATCAACAATCTAAAGTTGACACGGATTCTTACGCACAACAATTCTGAGGAGCCGATTGATTTACTGTCCGCAAATTTTACAGAATCCATTTTCAAAGGCATGAATCAGTTGGGTCTTAAAGAGACATATGTATCTCAAGGGTACGCATGGCCAAATTTATTGCGTGGAAATTCTTTAGTCTTGGTTGATTCGCAGAATCGTGGTAAAACTATTGCATATTTGCCAGCAGTTTGCTCATTAGTTCAGGTAAATCCGAAATATCAAACACAAAATTCGGCCATTTAAAAAAAAATTATCTCAATTTTGCAGAGAACTCTCAAACAATGCAGTACAAATAAGATGGGTACGACAGTGATTATTGTTTGTTTGACGGCAAGTGTTCCAAAAATAGCCACCATGTGCCGAGACATGTTGCAAATGCAACAATTTATGAGCAAAGTGATCGAAGCAAGAACGGGTGAAGCTGTCGGTGTAACGGTATGTAAACATAAAATCACTTTCAATTGTGAATGAATTAATCATGATGTTTAATTAAAGGTGAAACTATACAATGGTTGCAATATTTTGGTGACAACGGCACCATGCCTCAAAGAATTATTGCAAAAATCTCCAAACGCAATCAAAACTGATAAATTGAAATGCATAGCATTCGAAAATATTGATTGCATCATGAAAAGACATCCAGATACATGCAATGAGATCATCAACGAGCTTTGCTTACGAAAAGCGTACAAGGGTGAACAAAGACAGATTATGGTTACATCGCGCACATGGATACCCATTTTGAATAAATTCTTAAATGAAACCATGATTGCCGACTCCGTTCTCTTGATTGGCAATTACCTAGAAGCTGCATTATGGGGAAAAGTTATATTGCAATTGATTCTATGTACCACAGATGCTAAGCTAGATAAATTGACAGGTAATTGGCTGAAGTTAAATATTTATCGAATACTATTGAAGAGATCTGATCTACAAATCATTATTTCTACAAACATTTTTTGAAATTTTAGAGCAAGTTTTGCCCATTAAAGGAGAAAAAACAATGATCATCTGCAATGAAATTGAAGAAGCTGAACAAGTGGCCAACCATCTTAAATCGAAGAATGTTTCAATTGAATTGGTCAAGAATGACAACGATTGTAAGATATTTTTTTGCATTTGTGAGAAGTAAACTGGCATTCATATAGCATAAATGTGATACACTCGATTGGGTTCACTTTCAGATGCAACATCTAAGGTTAAATCATTTTGGGCAAAAATGGACGGTGTGGTGATTTGTACCGATGAACACTTGGAAGGCACTCAAATTAAAGATGCCCAGCATATTTTCCATTTCAGTATACCACAAGAATTTCTGAAATTCCTATTCCGTTTCTCGACAATGTTGGACTATTATGGTGGAGCATCGCCAAATGTAAGTGATCGAAACTTAATATAAAAGACATCACATAACTCTTAAGTAATATGATTAAATCTTCTTTGATAACAGAGTGCGGATAAGCAAAGAGCCACCTCAACGATTTTTATCGATAACCAGAACAACAGACAACTACCCAAGTTTGTTGATCTCTTGAAACGTGATGGACAGAATGTTGACAAAGAATTCATTCAAATCAGTGAGGTAATCCTTTTTAATCAGTTAAGCGGCTTAACTTAAGCCCAATTCATGCTACTGAATTTTTATAATATGCATATGTACCATGGTAAATCACCTCTAAATCTAATTTACAGAGAGCTCGAATGAGGAACACAGAACAGCGAGCTCAAAGTATTCGCTTTGAATCAATCTGTAACTATGTATTTATGCATGGTACTTCTGATCATAGCGACTGTCCGCGTCGTCACATGCTACTATCGACAGATATCCTGCCAGATGGTCCAAATAAAATCACACATGGCACATTGCGATTCCACGTGTTGGATATTATCAGTCCAACCGAATACATCATTCGGCCAACTGTGCTACAGATTGCAAGAGGACAGAACTGGAGACCAATTAACGGTTCTGATGAATTTGTTTGCCTCGATGCCCGTATGCATGCCTACTATCAAAATGCTGACAACTTAAAGAATGTCCAATCATTAAAACCCGGCGAGAAGTGTGTAGTCGAACGGTATGATAAATTCTATCGTGGTGAAATCATCAAAGTCTATCCAAAAAGGTAAAATTATTAAATAATCAAAATATTTTGAATCGGATTTAAAATACGAAGTACACATTTTTCGCAGAAATCCCGCTGATGAAGAAAAATGTGATGTGCGTCTCCTTGACTTTGGTGAAATCCATCAGCATCAAGAGCACAAAGTGTATGTGCTCGATGAATCGTTTCAAATGGTTCCATATCAGGCGTTTAATTTACATTTAACCAGCATTGTTCCAGCTGACAACGAAGACGATTGGGATCCTTTAGTCTATGAGCAAGTGAAAAGAGAGCTTAACAAATGGACACAGAGCGAACAGTCCGGTGACTTAATCTACGAGGCAAATGTCTTATTTGCTCTACGTAATGTAATTGTGGTTGATTGTATGCGATTGTTTAATTTAGCGCTAAATGTCGTTAATTGTTCGTTGAAAAACTATTTGTCAAAAAGGTGCTATGGCATATTTTCTGATATTAGCCGCAAAAAAGTGATTGAAATGGCTAAAAATGCAGGTAATGTGGCTATTCAACGAAATAAAAAATAAGAATACAACGATATTTGTTCAATTATAAAATAGGTGTGAAAGTTGTGAAGCCAAAAGAAATAAAGAAGCCGACAACTGCAACATCTGAAAATATTTCACCAAACGTCAGTGTCAAGTTTGAAACTCGCAGCGAAGTCGAGTCAACATATAGTGATACTGATACTGATGGACGTAAAGATGATTCCAGCGAATCAGCCTGTGAGGAAGAGACTATCGAAAAATGGTCAAGTCCATGGAAAGCACAACACAAAAATGTCGAAATTGCCTTATTCAATAGTCCAACAGATTTCTACGTTACACAGAAATCGGAAGAGTAAGCACATTATATTAAAAGTACAAATGTTTGTAAATAGTTCACTGCAATATGTGCATTCTTTTCTATTTAGATTGCAAAAGCTGTACGAAGCAATTGACGAATATGCCAGAGATAATATTGAATCGGCAAAAGATGAATCAATGAATAGTCCCGATGTTGAAAAGTGTTGTTTGGTACAGGTGAATGGCCACTATCATCGCGGTAAAATTTTTGATGTCGTTTTCAATGAAACTCAATGCCTGTTACAAGTGTACTTGGTTGATATTGGGCAAAAAACATCAGTGGATATTGGCAATGTGTTCGAGATTCCGAGCGAACTTATTGAAATGCTGCCATTCCAGGTACAATGAAACATTTAGAAATTAACAAACATTCATTCTAACAAATAACTTGTGTTCATTCAAGGCAATTTGGTGTAATTTGATTGGAATTCAACCAGTAGGAGGTTCAAATGAAGCAAAATGGACAGAAGAACTCATTGATAATATTTACGATTCGATCGATGAATATGGCAATGAATTGTTTTTACACACAATTTCAGAGGACAAAACAATCCGTTCGGAATTGGGTGATCCAAAGTTATTGCGTTATGACATAGTTTTATTGGCTGTACGTGATAGACAACAAATCAATATCAACGAAATGCTTGTATCAATGGATTTGGCTGAACACGATCCAATCACCAAAAGCAAATTGCGCAACATCCCAAGCCTTTTGGACGATGATGATGATGAAGATAATGATGATGGAGATCGTGATGAGGATTGGGAAGCAGAGTTAAACGAATACCAAAACAACAGTCGGGTGCCCGTCGATCATCCGGCAGAAACGGTGGAATCGCATTCTGATGAAATGAAGTCATTATTTGACCTCATTAACAACATTGGAGATGACGAATGCTTTGAATTCTGTCGTGAATGGGCCAAAGCTAATGATACTTCAACCCCAAAGGGCACTACCTCACCAGCTCTATCAAAAATTGAAGAAGAATCAGAATTAGGATTGGAATCCAATTCAAAACCAATCGGAACATCAACAGTTGATACTGGTTATTTGTCTGACGAAATTACCGAAGCGTCGACAGAATGTTCGAATGAAAATGTACCAAATACTCATCAGCTGGAATACATTTACAAACGCCCAAAAGTTTGTTGGTCACAAACGGCAGAATTACTTGTGCTTAGAATTAGTGCACACGATAATGTTAAATACGGGCTCGAGATCACTCCAGACCATCTCATTTATGGGTAATTTAGAGGAATCTCTAGTAAATGTGTCAATCGAAAAACATTTCATTTTTTTATTTAACATCCTTAGGACTACCCATAACGATGAACAAATAGTGGCTGTGATCAATTTCTTTGGGTCGATTGAATGTGATTACAGTACCCATGAGATTCGTGGACTCAATGTGATTGTTCGTTTGCGAAAATCATGCCCAATCATGTGGCCACACTTATTACTTACCGCGGAAAAATGCTCCTGGGTTACCCAAAGCATGGAGGCATTTTCGGATGAAGAAATGTATAGTATCGATCAAGTCGAAGAGTCAGTTGGTAAGAGATACAATATAAAAAAAATAAACAATTTTTTTAACCTGATAATTTTCCCTTCAGTCAAAAACTTGCACCAAAATAAAGGACCAAAATTGGACTCAGATGACGACAGCGAATACGGTGCCATGGCTCAATCAGAAGATGAAGATGAGGATTTTTCAACTGAAGAAGAACGCTTCAATAATATGTCCATTTAAATATACACTGTAATTATCTAGGAGAATTCAACTACATAGTTACAATGTAAGTTCGACGCAAATAGCCACAAAAGAAAGTAATAATTAGTAATAAGAATATCTCAAATCAATGCGCGAATATGCATTTGACAGAAAATGCCGAAGAAAATATTTAGATCTGCAGATCATTGGTATTACTAGTTGAACTAGAAAAAAGATTCCACTAAAAAACAGGTGTATGAATCAAATATCTTACCATTTTAGCATATAAGAACAATCACTTCGGTTCATCAATTCATATTTTGACAAAATCATTTATTTTCTTCTCCAAATCATTATAACATTAGAAATTTTTTACAAAAATAAAACCATTATAAACTAACGAAATATCACTTTTCATTGAACTTCCAAGCCTGTCGACACATTGGACATTGTTGAGCTAATGGTTGTGAATTCAACCACTTAACGATGCAATGCATGTGGAAACAATGGGAACACGCTCCCCAAACTGTGTCAAAACAAAAATAAAATAGAAAAAAATGGAATGTAATTACTTTCAAGTCAAAATCAAAATTAGCTAGAATTACGTACCTAGAGGACAATCGTCACCCGGTAACGTGCATTCAGTACAACAGCTTTCAAACGGCATTCGGCAAATTCCACAATTGTCATCATTAGCTATCCAACGCCAGGTCGCAACGCTGACCCAATCTAAATATTAATCGTGAAATATTCGACAATTTTGAATAAAACTTTTGAATATAGAAAAAGTGAATTGAAATCAAAGCCACCCATTTGCATTAAATTTGTTTCGATCTATGGCATTGAAGGCGCGAACACTTACTTTTGATCTTAACTTTCATTTCGTTTTGGTTTATCGACAATTCCCAAACATTTAATTCTGGTTTTTAGAAAGAAACGGATTTAATTTATTTTCCAAATAAAATGTTTGCTGTAAATCACACGAATATGTTCGACCGTAACAAATTCGCTTGTTTATGCGTTAGCGTTCTGACAGTTCATCGTTTGACGTTTGAATTGTCAAACATTTAAACATGTTTTTGCGTGCACTGTGAATTTCGCGCTAAATAAATAGATTGTACAATATAAGTCACAAAACCAAACAAAGAATCGGCTGGAAATAGAATTTTGCCGATGAACAATCAATTGGAAAGGTAAAATTACAAAAAGAAGTAGGACAAAATTTAAGTTTCTATAATTTCTCAGCTTGTTTCCCCATTTTTTCAGTGACGTAAAATTTATTGTCAATGATAAAAGGTGAAACAACGGTATAATTGTAAATCAAAGCAAATGGACAATAGGTGATCAGTTGAATTGCTCATATTTTGCAAAAAAAATGTCGAAACAATCATCACTGTTCACATTTATGTCTCGAAGTGAAAACGAAAGCAACAAACAAGCCAACAATGCTGATGCTCCTGCGCCAGTTAAAAAGGTGGGAAAGTTTAAATTCAACACCAAATCGACTCGTTCACAGCCTCAAAATGACACAAACGAAAATCGCTGTTTAAACACAGTTAAAAACAACCTAAACAGTGCCAGTAACATTAGCATTGCGAGTAATGCATCGGACTGTGTTGTAATCGATGACGACGACGATCATGGTTTTAGCACGGCAAAAAGTGTTCTGGCAAAGGATGATGATATCTTTGCCGATTACGAAAAAAGTGGCCTAACTTTTTCGAAAACAAAGATAACAGACACAAAAGAAGTTACATGTATGGATGATTTGTACGCCAAATATGGAACACCAAAACAAAAAGGTAAAGACGTTTTAGACACATTCGACATTGACAAGCAGTTGAATTCAAATGAATCGTACGTCAATGCAATGAAAAAATTGGATGAAAATATGCAACAGCTGCGTTCATCACCGAAGAAAACAAGCGTTGGTAGCAAGTTTAAATTTAATACTCGTTCGAAACCGGCCTCAAGTAATGCTCAGATCGTCACACCAAATTTTGCCACAAATACTTCGAGCTTCAGCACCAACTTTTCATCGTCAATTTCAAGTATTAATGTTAGCAATAATTTAAACGTTGGTCTTAGTAAGTCTTCAACGATTACTTCAGGCACTAGCTCTACAGTCACCAGCAAAATGATGGACTCTACCAACAGCTACACCACATCAAATTCATCCCTAAGTGGAAGTACATCAACAAACCCATCAATTAATACATCCGCACCTAATCCGTACAAACCTGCGACAATTACAGCACCAGTCGAGAATTCTTTCAAGGCCAGTAATAGCTCAACGTAAGTTTACATTTCTTTTCAATGGGCAACAGCTTGTGATTTTGTGTGCCAATTTTGAACATCTATTTAAATCTATTTTCATTTAAATAATCATTCAATTCATTGCTATATTTTGTAAAACCGAAAATATTTTCTCATTAACTTTCATTTCGGATTTTACTCATTTATCTAGGAGGGAATCTCTGTCGCCACCTGCCAGTTCAGCTGGTTCCGAATTGTTGAGTTCACCGCCCGCTAAGGATCCATTTCCCCAAATCGATGCATTTGTTAAAAAGGTGAATGCAAGTCAACCTACACCTTCGCGAGACCGAAACCTGTCTGAACTGCGAAAAAATTCAACACAATACGAACAATGGTATAAAGAGTCACTTGAAAAATATTGTGAATTGCTTGATGGTTTACCAAAATCAACGTTAGAAACGATATTTGGTTCGAATGCGGAAATTGTTCTCAAGCTGAAGGTACTTAAACAAAGTTTAAAAGCAAAGATAAAAGTGAATCAGAGATCCATAAATAAACTGGAGCTGGAAGAAGTTCATGATCTTACTCAGTTTGATGAGCCAATGGACACACCAAAGTTCACACCATCACCTTCAACATTCGAAAGCAGTTCAAAACCAAGCATACCTGAAGCATTTCCAGAAGATGATTTTGATGAATTTGATATGATGGTGTCACGAAGCGGTGATTTAGGTGTTAGTTCTATGGACTTGTCCGCATCAAAACCCATTGAAAATGGTTTTTCACAACATTCGACAAGTGTATCGCAAAAAAGCCAAACATCGAACTGTAGCCATTTGGGTAATTTTTACAGTGGCACAAAGAACGACGGTCTTTCTGGTGAATTTGATGGATATGGTTTCCCACATTCCGAACTCATGCAAACATCGTTGCGATACACATTCGGTTTGAAGTCATTCCGACCAAATCAATTGCAAGCGATTAATGCAACAATGTTAGGCTTTGACTGTTTTGTATTAATGCCAACTGGTGGTGGCAAGTCTTTATGCTATCAACTGCCAGCCACACTAACTGAATCTGTGACAATCATCATCAGTCCACTGAAATCGTTGATTTTAGATCAAGTTAGCAAATTGCAAGCGCTTGATATTGTGGCACGCAATCTTTCTGGCGAACAAACACTTCAAGAGATTAACACCATTTACAGGGAACTCGAATCTACGCCACCAATGGTCAAAGTTTTATATGTGACACCTGAAAAAATATCTGCATCACCAAGACTGCAAGACGTTATGATGAGGTTGAATAATAGGGGACACATCGCTCGATTTGTCATTGATGAAGCGCATTGTGTGAGGTGAGCTAAATATTTCATAGCGTAAAGAACGGTTCCATGAACGCTAATTTAATCCTGTTTTTTTTTCTAGTCATTGGGGTCATGATTTCAGACCAGATTATACGAAACTTGGAGTACTGCGACGAAACTACCCGGGATCACCTGTAATGGCCTTAACTGCTACAGCTACCCCTCGTGTTCGAGCTGATATTGTTCAGCAGCTTCAACTGAACAACTGCAAATGGTTTTTGAGCAGTTTCAATCGACCGAACCTTCAATACATGGTTAAGCCAAAAAGTGGTGCCAAGACGATCGAAGAGATCAAGGAATTGATCAAAACTAAGTTTCCGAGGGCATCTGGAATCATTTATTGTCTATCACGAAAAGAGTGTGACCAAATGGCTGAAAACCTTAAGGCGGTAAGAGTATAAACTCATTACTAAACTCAAAAAAAATTCCATACCAATTCATTGTTTGCAATTATTTCATTTAAATCAATAGGTTGGCATAAGGGCAGCCAGCTACCACGCTGGTTTGGCTGACAAAAAGCGAGAAGAAGTACAGAAAGATTGGATCACAGACAAGTTCAAAGTTGTGTGTGCCACAATTGCATTCGGTAGGAAAGACATTCGTCAAAATGCCATTTGATTTCCATTGAAGAATATCACCAATTCAACCAACAATTTGATTAATTTTCTAGGAATGGGTATCGACAAAGCAGATGTACGTTATGTATTACACTTTTCGCTTCCAAAATCGATTGAGGGCTATTATCAAGAGTCGGGTCGCGCAGGCCGTGATGGATTGAAATCGATCTGTATATTGTATTACAATTATTCAGATATGATACGTCTGGTGAAATTAATGGACTTGGACACATCGATTAGCATGGACGTTAAAAAAGTGCATACTAACAATTTGCGTAAAATTGTTAACTACTGCGAGAATGTCATCGATTGTCGGCGATCCATCCAGTTGAATTATTTTGCTGAGAATTTCACGCGTGAACAATGTTTGGCCGATCGAGAAACAGCCTGTGATAACTGTTTGAACAATGATGGCGATGAAAATAAGTTCACGGTCAAGGATGTTACCGATGAATGTAGGAAAGTGGTTAAAGCCGTGCGAGATTTATGCAATAGAAATGACCAACGTGTTACTCTGCTTCAAATGGTTGATGTGCTGTTGGGCAAAACGGTGAAAAATGTCGTGGCAAATGGTAATTGGTCGCAAAATTAAATCAAACTTCGTTTAAATCTATCATATGTTTTATTTTTTTCATTTTAAAGGTTTTCACGAATCAGAATACCATGGGGTCTTGAAATCATGGTCAAATTCGGATGTTCAACGCTTGCTTCACATGCTGGTGCTTGAAGAATATTTACGTGAGATATTGATTTTCGTTCGAGATATTCCATTGGCATACTTAAAGATTGGACTTCAAGTGGACAAGCTGATGACTGGAAAAAAGCGAATTGATTTTGCCATTGAAAATGCAAAGGCCAAGAAAGGCAAAAAGGCTGACGTCAATCTCAAGGACAATCGAACCTCTTCGTCCACAAATGAAGCGATCAAAAAGATTCAAGAAGATTGCTACAATGATTTATTGCAAAAGTGTATCGATATTGCTCAAGCTCGAAATATGACAGTTGGCAGTGTGATGAATAACCAGGCTCTCAAATTGATGGCCGAATCAATTCCAACCACCGAAGAGGAAATGATGAAAATTCCACACGTTACGAAAGCCAATTACGAGAAGTTTGGTCAAGAGCTGTTGGCAATTTTGAAGCATCATGCGGGTGAAAAAGCACTTGTTGAGCTCGAAATGGAAACAATCGAGCAAGAAATTAACGAAACATTTTCTGACGATGACAATACAAATTGGTCTTCATTAGCTGCCGCTGGATCGAGTGCCAGTGCATCGGGTGGAAGGAAGCGAAAACGAGCTTTCAATGGAAACTTCCGCCGTAAAAAGGGTGCAGCCAAAAAAGCGGGCACACCGAAGAGACGACGTACAGCCACAAAAGCCACTGCAGGAAAGGCAGCCAAGACCTCTACAGGGACGAGAATAAAACCTACTCTACTCAAACCTCGCGTTTTCGATCCATCAATGTTCTGAAACTCTTGAGTTAAAGTATATACAAATTGTTTTCATAAGAATATATCTCTTTACATATATAAACCATTCGATATTAGTATGTTGTATTTTTTTGTATTTTTTGAATTTCTTCTGTTCTCAATAAAAAAGAAAAAAAAATGAATGAATTATTGTTGACGAACTCAGTAAAGGGAATAAGTCCATTTATCAAAACTTGTATTTTCCTTATTGTTGTGAAACTCGTAAAATAGACATCAACAGGTCCCACCAACGCAACTAAACTTGTAGCTCAGCTCGCCCACCACTTCATGTGACTTCTTGGATAACAATTGAAAACTTTCGAATGGCTGACAAATACTTATTCAAACTACTATGATGATAAATACTTACGCAAATACCAAAATGTAAGATGTGAATTCTCGATTAACTTTTTTCATTGCATTCTCTGATCTAATCCACTGTGAATTTGACACTTTCTTTCAAATGTTTTTTTGTGTGGTGTAGAAAGGAAAAATACTATCATAATTTATTGGAGATTGTGGCATCTCAGTTTAGTCGTTTTTTTTTTATTTAGATATATATCAAGCCAACTCCAAAATTGACGACAATACATTATACATTTACATAGAATAGTTTGCTTTATTAATTTATTTAGTCATTTTTTGCGGTGGATGTGGACTATTTTTTTTATCTATATTGGTGTGGTGTCGATTTCTGGGGGAGATGGTGTAGTGTGGTGTCGTGTGGGGGGGTAGGGGGAGGGGGGGGGGGTGATGGGGGTTTGGCTGGGATGGGCTTTGGGTTGGTGATGGGGAGGGGAGGGATGAGAAGGAGGGGGACTAGGTGGTTAGGATGGTAAGTTTTTGTGTGTGTGGGGGGGGGGGGTTTGGGAGAGGGGGGAGGGGGTGGGGGGGGAGGGTGGGGGTGGGGAGGGGTGGGGGGACTGGGGGGGGGGTGGGGGGGGGGTGGTTGTGGATTTTTTTTTTTGACTTTGTTTTTGTGGTTGGGTGGGGGATGGTTTAGTATGGGTGTGGGGGTGTGGATGGGGTGGGTGTGTTGTTTGAGGGGAGGTGAGGTGTGTTGTGTGGGGTGGGGGGTGTGTGGGGGGGGAGGATTTGTTGGGGTGGGGGGGCATAGGGGGGGTGTGAACGGTGATATTTACTTTGTGGGGTGCTGTTTTTGTATTTTGTTAGTTTGGTTGGAATTTTCATTTTCACAAAATATATATGGAATTTATGTGTCAGAGGTGTTTAGATTTTGTTTCATTTGTTTTTTTGATAAATTAAATATGTGTGGAATGATGATGATCAAGTTGCAGCGACAGATATATATTCACATCTAAAATTTATCTGAAGTCGTGTGGTTTTTTTTGTTGTTGTTGGTTAGTTTTAATTTAGATTTTTGCATGAATATTTTGAAATAAATTTACTTCAATTGATTATTTGAAATTTGAATAATGAAATTTTTGCATTGGATTCGAAAAGCACTGTCCAGATTATATGAACTTGTTAAAACATCTACACATTATTTCACTGATTTGATTTATGCAATTAGATTTTGTTTATTTTATTTTGGTTTTCTTGATTTTCAACCGATGCGATTTCCCTGCTTACTTGTTGCTTTGTTCCGTGTCGGCAGTCTCTTTTGATGGCTTTTGTACACTTTCATCGTCTTGCTCTTTGACGGTCTCCTTGTCCAATTCACGTTTTTCGCTCTGTGTATTTTGTGGTAATGCTTTGAGAATTGCGTGCACCTGTAAAATAATAATTGAGTTAAGCATAGTATCGAAGCCAAGGGGACAATTACTACTGAAAATCCATTTTCAGTACATTTCAATTGTTCTCAGCCATTTTTAGCCATTTTCAGCACATTTTGAAGGCTATTTATTTAGGATTATGAGTCTCATTTTGTCTAAGAAACGATGAAAAATGTGTTCAACAAAAACATTTGTTGGCTAGTGATGGATTTCTACCTGGAACAACATCACTTAAAAATATAACCGTGCAAAAAAAAAAAAAAAAAAAATTATAATGTTTCATCGTTTTCAAGAAGGGACAATGAAGTTTGTAACTAGTGGTGTAAATTCGAATGTTCCTGAACACGCCCAAAAAAATATTTATCGTTGATTGACATCGGGTTCATTTAGCATTTTGATTTAGTGAAATCTAACAGAGCCGCCTGGAGACGCACACATCAAACTGTTCAACAATACTACTTTACATTTCGATTGAAGTATTTCCTGTCCATTGTTAATAATGATAAAATATTGAGTTTAAAAATTTTCAGAAAGAAGATATGATAAAAATATGATGAAACGATATGAAAAAATTATTCAATATGCATAAAATTATTTTTTTTTTTGATAATGTTTATGTTGAATTGCTTCACGCGGTTTTCACAGTTTCATGTTTTAGCGACTCAATAAACCTGGCTCAATAAATCTGGATCAATAAATTGTCAAGCAAGAAGCACGAAATCACGAAAGTAGATCAAGCGATTGTAGATGGCGTTATATTTGGCCGTATTTGTCAATTTGTCTCATTGAATTTTGTTATTATTTCAAATCAGTAATTTTCCTATAAGCTTGATAAACATAGGTTCTGACATAGCCTCCAAGGTCTCAGATGACCCCCTGTGCATTCGTGGACCCTCTATGAATTTTCGGAGCTGAGGACCTTTTTTTTTAGGTCCTCAACTTTTCTGAGACCCAGCTTACACTAGATAGAATGGGGTTTGAAACGGCTTTACACTAGATAGAATGGACTTTGAAATTCCACGCACAAGTAGCCCTTTTTGGTTTGAGTGGAACCAAAAACCCCTTTTTCGTACACTAGATAGAATCGATTTTTTTTGGGACCCCTGTCGCATTTTCGGCCATGACCCCTCCTTAATTCGGCAGTGTCAGAACCTATGTTGATAAAGACCAACGCAATTCAGTTCGAAATAAAGCTTGTACTAAAAAAAAGATTCTTGTACTTTTCAGTTTTTTCATTAGTAATTGTCCCCCTGATCAAAGCATTTAAAATATCAATGATGAAAAATGCTATTGCGTACCTCCTCAGCGACTGCCATCAAAACAAACTCAAACTGTTGTCGAGTTGCAACCAGCCCAGCTCGTTGATCTCTCAAATGCTCCAAAGTGGCTGCAATATCAATTTCACGAGCTCCTTTGTTCATGCGACCCAATACTAAATCCAGTAGAATGTACGCGCCTGAAACAATACATGATAAGTATTTGGAAAGTGAATAATGAATGGTAGACAATTACCAGTTCGTCCGGCTCCTGCACTGGCATGAACCACAATTGGACACGACCGACCACGATATGATTTGTTGACTTTGCGTCGGAAATCAAGTAGAGCTTTAGCAGAGGTTGGAATACCATTTTGTGGCCATGATAAAAAGTGGAACTGTGTTACGGTTCGTGTTTCACCTGTGCGTAGATTTTTCAGGTAAAACGATCGAACCAAGTAATCATCACACCAAATATGTTCGCTGACTAAATGAACTTCATAAATATGGTAAACTTCACTGCCTTCTTCGGGCCAGTAACGCGCGCATGCACTTTCGTTGTTCTCTTGCAAGCGACAAAGGGCAACGATAACAACAGCTCCTTGCTCCCAGATCATTTGCCAGAAGTGTGAAATGGTGGCAGGCAGCGGTCCTTGAGCTGCAACATAGGCTGGAGCACGGGGATCATGATCCGTCTAGAATGCGATGATGAATTAATTTATCATTTGGAAATGACTTTGGAATTGAGCATTTGAATAAAATGAGGAAATTCTTACGATAGTAGATGCATTGATGTAGTCCAATCCTTCGGCATTAACCAAATGATTTAGCACAACACGCGAATGATCGTAAGGAAGTGGTGCGTCCGGTCGATTTAATTGAGCGCACTGAGACTGTAAAGCAGCATCACGAGCACTTGGTTCTGCTTCATATCTGCACAGCACATCCCATTCTCTTTGCAAACGGCCTTTATTCCGTAGATGATCTTCCATGTAAGACTGAAAAGAACACACAAACAAAATGTCACGCTTTAAAATATGGTTCTGTAGTGAAGGAATGATCGAAAATGCATACCAAAACCATATGTCCAGTAGAGATATCCATATTGGTGAGTGCTGGTTCTTCGCTCCAAGATGAAGTACTCGAGCGAGACGATGGTGGACGTTCATTTTGTGTGCCAGTCATAATAACTCGTTCGGGTGGTGCATTGGCGCTACCTTTAGTTGTCATTCGTGCTCTGCAGAGATCTTGGTAATCTTTTTCGGCTGGATTTGAGAAGCTGCCTCGTAAATCGCCTAATTTGTACTTCGTTCGGTCATGACCTTTAATCAAAAAGATCGTTATGATTATGATAATGCAGGCAGCAGCAGCTGCTCCAGCCAACATAATTGGCATCATATATGCCAAATTATCTCTTTCTCCGTGATCTTGCAAGTATCGTGATGAAATTCCAGAACCGTCTTTGGTCTTGTTACCAACACCGGCACGAATTACAATCACACCCAAACGTCTGGATAAGTTGTTTCTAAAGCGTCCATCGTTAATAGCACGAGCCACATCGAATGCCGTTTTATTCGGATTGTTCTCTACACGAAAAGCGATCTCATGGCGATCAACGCGGATCGATGTCAGCATATCCTTCATGTTCAGCATATCAGCAATCGCCGAAATTACGCGACTTCCATCATTCCACGTATCCATTCTGCAAAAAGAGGTTATCGATTAAATGAATTGAATTCAAAAATGGCTCTCATATTCACTTACGGCGTTTTGAGTATAACATGTGCATATTGGGTGTCCACTGAATGTGGAGCATGATCGTCATCTGTGTCAAAGTGAAGGACCTTTTTGATTTTTGGTAAAAGTCCTTCATTATTTACATCGTTCACATGACTCTTTGTTGCAGTCGAGTTGATGGCTGGATGATCTTCTATAGGAATGTCAGCTGGTGGGCCAGGCTTCTTTACGTCTAATCGCTCATGCCGAGTGAAACCTAATATCTCATCCAAAAGATTTGTTCGATTGAAACCTTGATTATCTAAAGAAAAACAAATATCAAATATTAATCTTAAATTTTTGAAGTGTTAATAATTGTTGCTTACGTTTCCGGTACTGAGACGCTGTTACATGGGTACTTGGCCCATAGACCAAGCCACCTTCAGTGTAAACAGCAGATTGATCTTCTCTAGCTCGATTTGATTTAAACAACCTTCGGTGGTATTCATTTGGATCATTATTTCGGAAATCAAATTCATTATCTCCAATATCTTCAACGATGTACTTGGGCCGCTGGTGTTCTCGGAATAGACTTTTCAGAGGGAAATCATTGTAATCCTCAGTCTCATCTATACTGTGATGGATCGCATTATTTTGCGACTCTAATACCAAACGTTTACTTTGAGGTGGTTGCTCTTCAAAAATACTTTCAATTGCTTCAACGTCATCGTTATCGGCCAGTTCTTCGGGTGCCGCTATTCCATCCTTATAAAAGATTGGTGGTTTCAATGAACCAGATGTGTATGCGGATAGCATACGCCTGAGTTCGATGCGATTTTTCAAGTCATTTACACGGTCCCGTAGCTCTTCTTCTTCGTTTAATTCCTTTTGCGTTTCATAGTGATTGCGATAGTCATATGGTGCGTTTTTCTCATCGATGTCAAGTTCACTTTAAAAAATAAGCATTTTTATGCATAAAAAAAATAGTTGATAGTTTGTTTTTAGCTTCACTTACACTAGATCTGGTCGCCTTTTCATCGGTGGATAGTAAATTTCGTCAGCATAGTTGTTGTTCGGTGGTGAATATTGAATCGAAGCATCTTCATCTAAGTCCTCTGGATTTTGTTGATTCACAGTTTCAGCCGCTTCGTCCAGTGCAGTTTCAAAAGCATGAACATTTGCCGGAAATTTTTCCCAGCATATTGACGATGAATAGGGTAATTTATTTGCAATAGCAAATAAAGTATTTTGAAGACGACATTGAACGTAATCGTGATCCCATGGTATTGAATGACGGTTTACGATCGTATGCATGTCACGGAAAACATCAGAAAATTCATTTTGCGCATTCGAATCCAAAAATTCTCTGAAATAAGTAAACGAGTTTAATGAGTCAATATGCATTGAAAGCATCGTACGTGATGTTGAACACATACTTTCTAGCTATGTTTACATCGCTGTCTCCACCACTAATACACTTTCCAATGACATCGTCTGCAATATTAAAATGATAATGTATATCTTTGTAACAATAGATATTCGCTCGAATAAAAACTGTGCACTTTTTTCATACCATCGAAACAATATTCGATCCCTTGAAGACAGAGCTCGTTGACATACAAACATCCTGCACACACAAATCAAATTCAAATTTACCATCGATTTCTCATTTGGATTCAAAAAAAATTCTATTACAAATGAAATCTCACCAATATTCCCCTGTCTCACTGCTTCAGTGACAAAAATATGACTGCAACTAGCAACTAAAACAAGAAGCAAAGCAAGAGGTTTCCAGAATTCAATCGATTGCCATGTTCCGCTCAACCTCGTAGTCCTTTTAATCATTTCGGTTCGATGTCAAGCACAACTTTAACAAAACAGTTAAAAAAAACAAATGATATTTTTACAATTGATTGATTTATTTATGTACGGACAATCTTCAAATAGGATAATAGCTCTGATTATTTGAATATTTTCATGAGATGACGATATCTCGAAGGGATGTGACATCAAACAAACGTTTTCCTACAGGTGCTTAACAAGCCCAAAAGGTGATTTTAACAAACCCACTCATCAAATTACTCGCACCTGACACTTTTTCACAGGTAAATAGCCACACAGGTGTAAACGTTCATCTTATTTTCATGCACATTTTACCTATAGCAAAACGTGTTTCTCTTCATATCAAAAGTATTACACGTTTCGATTCGCCTAAGCCGATCTAAAAATATTCACATTTTATTAATGAAAATTTGAATATCAGAAGTCATCCCACTCGACTTGTGTTGTAAAGGTGTGCCATAGTTCATGATTGCTCCAAATTGCATTGTATTTGATAGCCCACGTTCAATTGTGTATATTTTGAATTGAATTTTGGCCAAGACTTCTACTTACCAAACAAAATGGATATGAATTAAAGGGATTGAGTGCGTGAGAATAGAAATGAGAATACAGGATGGTACACACAAGAGTGTATCTAAAGAATTGTGTTCGGTAAAGTTCAACATGATTTCTGTAGCAGTAAATAGCGAAACATGGATTTGAATTTCAATCCGTTTTTCCATGATGCGTTCTATCACACTTCATGATTTATGTTGCGTATTTGCTACTTTTCCTCCTGACCACTCCTGAGTGCCTGTTATTCAAACTAATTGAATCTTTTGTTAGAGTCAATATTTTGCGTATTTTCGTTGTTCACAACAGCGTTCAGCAATGGTAGATAAAAACCAAACTCGAAATTTGTCGCAGACCAAAGCGAAACATGAATTTGTTACTCCATCAAAATAAAATACTCACATTTCACATAAAATGTGGTACATAATTTGACTGATAAAAACGCAGCTCAACATCAGTAAAGGATTGGACAAGCGAGAGACAACATTTCTTAAACGCGACATAAAATGAAAACTAGCAAAAACTCAAAACATAATTCATGAAGTGCGATAGATCGCATCATGAAAAAACGGATTGAAATTTAAATCCATGCTTCGCTATTTACTGCTACAGAAATTATGTTGAACTTTTTCGAACACAATTTTTTAGATACACTCTTGTGTGTACGATCCTGTGTTCTCATTTCAATTCTCACACACTCAAATTGGACTTCGAAATTTCTTTTTCTTTTCTCCTTGTTTTTCATTTTAAAAAATGTTTCTTCAATTTGTCTCGCCAAAGCTTCTCCTCATTTCACCTATTTATATTCTGGAGACGATTCAACTGTGATCCGATGCATATTTTCTTGCCTTGAAATAACTCGACAGAGCAAGATTTTTCTTTCAACAAAGATTAGACCAGTGAAATTGATTGAGCAGCTGCGTTTCCGCAGAAAACCAACAACAATAAAAACAACATCAACTCTGTAAGATAGATTGCATGCCATTGGTGAACTTTGATGGTTGGACAATGTTTCATCGCTTCAATGCTTAGAATTATTCATTAGACGGTTTCAATCGTATTAACAATTCTGTGCACATTCTCAAAATGGCGTGCACATGCCTATCCAATGAAGGATAAATCGAATATTCGCGCTTTTATAGATTCCATATTGAACGTTTTGAATGGGTGTTTTTCGCTGTATTTTTAGTCGAATAAATTGCTAAGCACATTTTCTGATTTGAAATTGAAATAGAAATTTCACGTGAAATTCATTCAAATGGATGAAAATCACAGAAAAAACCAAACCAGCGAGTCAGTGATAAATGTTGTTTGCATGCAATCAAACATAACATTAATTACACGCATTCATTAAATATAGCATAGCCAACAGGTCGTTTGTGCGCGTTGTGTGCAGAGAAAAAACGCAAAGTATATATACTGCCGCCGCCATCTTTCACTTTGACGAACGTTAACGGTGCGAAGGAAATGAAATGTTGAATGAAAATGATTTTCAAATTCTTGGAAAATCATCGAATGAATTAAAAGTAATTTCATTCATTTTTATCAGCTTTTATTTATATAACGTAGCTATTTATCTGCATTTATCGGTTATCATTCATACCTCAGCTCGTTATCGTGTTGGTTGTTGTTGTTGTTATTTTGGGTGCTTTATCGAGGTCTGCTTATGTGCAGAAGTTTATCATCGCCCATAAAGTGAATTGTGTGTGGGTTTTGAAGTATTGCTATTTTTGGTATTTGATTTCTATATGCAGGCAACCTTCCTTTTTTTGTTTGTTTGATATCACAATAGCTGCTTGGTTATGCCATTTTACATTTGCCATTTGAATCAAAAGTCAACATCAAATAAAATTCAACAACAATAGAAGAAGACTATGTACCGCACTTATTACGTATTTAACAAAGGCTCAACTCACCCATTCAGCAGCCACTTTCGAGTTCATTCGCGAGATTAGTACATTTCACTGGCTAAGCACATGAAATTTATTAATTTTTAATATATGATTTTGTTTCACTATATCCAAACCATAGGATAACACCAATAACTAACAATTGAAAAGAACAAATATTTTTTTATTTCTATTATTCGATGCAATATCTACAAATAAAAATAGAAAAAAGGACACGAAACATACGCACTATGTGAGACAGAAAGAAAAAACTGTACAAATGAGAGCAAAAATCACACACAGCCCCAGCAATGGTAATCGGGTTCGATAAAAAATGTTCTATATCGCAAGAGCATAAGCTTAGAACTGAAGGCGCTGCTCACCAAACGAATCAATATTTTTTGTGTGGAATCTCATGCTACATACGCAATTCGGATTTCTCCACTTCGAATTTTACGTGGGTTGGAAAATATGCTTTAACAAAAAGCCATTTAGTTGCATAAACACGTACGTATTCTGTGGCTATACAACAATACCAGATCTTATATCGGTGCCCCTATGAATGGCCAATGTTATTTGAGAATCAGAACAATGCTCAAGTAAAAACAGCTGGGGAATCGAACGCTTGTATTATTGGTGTGCGAACAAGTGCGCAGACGTCAGAAACGAAAAAGCACGACCGTCAGATCGGCGGAAATGTAATGACGTCTGTAGATTTGTTTTTTTTTCGTGTGTGTTTAATGTTTATATATTTGCCTTTGACAAATTTAGCATTAGGTGAATGTGACGCCAACAGTTGGAAAAGTTGCCGTTTTCACTCTTTTTTATGTCTCTGTGATCTTATCAAATATTAAACATAAATAATATGCTCGAAGCAAAGATTTCGATTTGTGATTAACCCGCTTGAGGTTGGTCGTGGTGATATAAATGCTTCAAAACTTGTCACTTACCATACCACAATTTAGTCTGCCTTTTGGTATTTTACCTTTATTAATTTCGGTTTATCCGTCGTGTCATCGATCTGCATCGGAAAGCATTAAAAATGCATTGACATTAATGCCCTTTTGCTCAGTTTTTTTGTTTGTTATTTATTCTTATCCATTTTATTGATACTTAAAATGAAAATTAAGGAAAAAAAGAAACATTTGAATGACGTGCAAAAGTAGAATAAAAATGGTGTGCATTTGCCTTTATTTCGCTTCTTAAAATTCTTACAATCTAATTGTCAGTTTGAGTTTCTTAAAAACTGGTCTATTGGTATTTGAGGTGAATAAGCTCTTGTTATTCCATTTCATTCACTTAGTTGTGACATGGTTTTCCATTTCTTTTTTTGTTCATCTGAGTTTCGAAAAGAAGTCACTCCGAAAAATGTATATTCGAATGATTGACAAGGAATTGCGGCATGATGCGTGCTTGAGGCATCAAATTCATTCGAATTCAATTTTCGTGCAACTCCATTGAGATATACTTTTTATGAATGTGCCTTTAAAATGGTAATCGTTATATTTCGATGCAGGAAAGATTTACTGCCAACCAATGAAAAATTTAACTCGTCGACTTCAGAGTCAGAGAAATAATTCATTGCATTAAACAGTAAACCATAAACCATCTGGCAGTCTGATTAAATATTAAATGATCAAAAATGAAACGTAAAAATAAATAAATTGTTTGTGTATATTTTTTTTTGCTCTCTCACATCTTCAATTGAAAAAAAATCGATAAATGCAAAATAAGTAAATATCGTTTGAAAATAAATGTTAAATTAAAAAAAAAAGGAAAAAAGAATCGAAAATCGTTTTGTTTTTTTAAATCAATCAAAAAAGTTGACATAAAAATCGATGATTTGTTCACATTAATTGGCAAAGGAAAAATACGAAATATAAAGAAACACTTGTTATTTGACAACCTTTCAACTAAATACTTGCAATATATATATAAATAGTTTACTAAAAGGAAATTAGCAGCAATTTTTCTACAGGCCTTTTACTCTCTCTCTCGATACAAAATATGCAATAATAAATTAAGTAAATAAGACGGCTGGGAATACTACGACGATATGTTTGCTGTGTGAGAGTCGTAGCCATCGCATCTAAGGCAATATTTCATCCATAAAATACGTTTTAGTGTTCTTTTTTCTTTTCTTATCAAAGAGAACAAATATTAGTTTCCGGAATGGTAAGTCAGTTTTGCATGTTTCACATCATGATTTGAGTAAAAAGCCTCTAGAGAAAAAAAAAATACAATGAAATGATAATCCGAAAATATATGGTAAATGTTTCCATGGTAGAGTAAATAAAGAGCAATATTCGGCGATTGAATGTCGCTCGTTCAAATGCGAAGCCAAAAATAAATAGATTCGAGTGTGCGTGTGTTGAACAACATGTTTTTGTTGGCTCTGTCGATGGAACGTTTCACTTTTCGTGGCTGAAGTGCGCTTAAAATCTGGTCGTTTTCGCGTTTGCATTTTGCGGAGACAAAAAGGGCAAAGGGATTACTACAAACGAATCGAGATCATAATGAAAATTGATTGGATTTTCTACGTGTCTTTTTTTTGTTTTTGTTTGTTTGCTTGGTTTGCATTTCAAAGCTGCTAAAAAAAAAATTATTCGAGAATGTGCTGACAACATAAAAGTGACTAAACGGTATCTCTGAAATGCTTTTAGTGATATAGTTTCTTTTTCTCATTGGTTCTTATCGTTTAAACGTTTAATGATTCAATTCGTTCGAGCATTTTAAATACCGGCTCTCTGATTTTGTTTGGCATCTGTCATTGATTCCTTGTTAACATCATTGGTTCGGTCGACATGGATGTAAATGTAGTTTTGATCTATGATTTTGTCGAGACGATATGATTTTGACTGCAGGAACTGGGTGGTCAGCTCAATGAGCCGCGCAGTATATTCACTATCGTACATTTGATAGTCACTGTCGTAATATCCATTCAAATGGATCGTTATGATCTTTATTTTCACCCGATCGAATGGGAGAGTTCGAAGAATCTGAAAAACCAATAACGCAAATATTCGATTAGTTGATATTTTACAATTAGTTTTCTTTCTTGCTTAAAATTGGGCAATGATTCAATATTAACCTCGATCTCTTGGCTCTGGCATCCCAAGCTTAGAACATCAATTTCCGTTCGGTTTACGGCCAACATCAGCGAGTATAATGGGTAACATTTGGCTCGCGGAAAGAACCACGATTGATTACCGCTCACTAAACTGCTGATTTGAACCTCGCTGCTATCGCTATCTTCCTCACGCAATAAAATCTATTGAAACAACAACAAATATATCAATCACATTATTTCATGTCAATTTCAAGGGAATTTACCTCTCGTGGATGATTGTTTGGTGAGACACAAGCTTGAATCACTTGAACTTTGGGTTGCATCAGAGTCTCTTTGCACAGTGAAAAGTATTTTCGTGCATCTGGTTCAATGATCAATCCACCCCAATTGAGATGTTCAGCTAGCCATGGCCCCGTCAAAAATTCACCATTATAATTGGTCATTGACTGTACAAAATATCCATTGTCCTTCATATCGACGTGCTTTGCAATTTCCATTGCTAAGTTTGGTACCAGACCATTTCGCTTGCTGTAGCTAGGCACCGGCAATGGAGCGGTTTTACGTTGTGACAGTTGCCATCGAATATATGCAACGAGCTCTGGATTGTCCCTTGAAATATTGAGCTCTTCATCCCGAGTCATATTCAAGCGGAACTTTTGCAGGCGAATCTCTACCAGAAAATGGAAAGCAAACAATTTAAATTAATGAATGAAATTTCAAATGTTTGACATCATAATGTGTTTATGTGTGCTATGATAGATTCTTACCGGATGTATCCATAAAAATGATTAGGATGCTTAAAACGGTCGCAAAGGTAAGCAATCCGCTGATAATTGGAATGAGTTTTCTAAGTGATGAAGTGGCTTTAGCTGGTTCAACAGGCTTCTTCGCTGGGCTGATGGTTTTTGTTGGATATAAGCTCATGCAGATAGTTGGAATGGTGTTTGGTGATCCATAGACAGGATTCATTGCGCCAAATTGATTTGGCATTGACTCTTTGGTTGCTGTATTCATGGTTACAGTCATTTTGGCCGAATTACTACGGCCTATGCATCAAAAACGAATTGAAAGATGCCCTGTCGAACAAATGTTGTTGCAATCGTTAGTCATCAGAATGGAAAATCCATGTAAAATGTTCTACTTTAAACTAATATATATTAAAACACAAAACGCAATTTCTGTACAGTCAACGATTTTTTTTTATTTTCATATTTTTTTTATAACTGAAACATTTATTTCGATGATTTTGTGGAAAAAAGTGAAAGGTTTAATTTTTTTTTTTTTTTGAAATAACAATTTGGTAATTGATATGATACCGTTGTTTAACATTAGCTTCATTCGATTGTTGCTTATTTTTGTCGGCTTTTACGTTCATGCCAGGTGTTGAACTTCTGTGCCGCAGTCCGAAGTAATTCATTCAGATGTTGTGTAATAGATGAACCAATTGGTGAGGCCTCACGCATGACGTTTTCTTCGAATGGAACCAATTTAACAACAGCAAATCGTTGAAGAGCATCATGCATTCGTATTACTTTCGCTTCAAGCTCAGGTGTTGTTGGTGGAAAAGAGTGCCAGAAATGACGCAACAGCTCACTCAATGCCAAATACAAATTGCGCAGTTCTTTCTCAATGCTTGGTGGCACCAATTGTGACAGTGATTGCTCCTGAAAGCCCCGCATCAGTGAACCACCCGGTGTCAATTCACCAAGCGCATTTACAGCCGCTTTTGGATTGATTAAGAGTTTTTGTGGTGTACGACCGCCCCACATTTCGGCTGTTTTGAGAATCTGCGCCTGAGTCACTTCCATATTATTGAGATTTTCATTACCATCGGTGCTATAAATTGTTGGAACGGGACCGTGTAAATATCGTTCAATTTTAAGTAAACTTAATTCAGACGCGGTGGGTTGATTATTCGAACCTCCAATATTGAGTACGTCAGATGAGGTGTCTGATACCAAATCATCGTATGTGATTTTTTCCAAAATTCGTGCTCGTTTCTTTACCGGTTCAATATCAGTGGCTGCATCAACTGCATCGTGGCCGGATTGCTGTTCAATTTTATCACTTGGTTGAGCACTACCGTTTGTATTTTGTTCATTAATCTTTTTCAGGCACGTATTTAACACCATTGTTGAGTGTTGATTGAAGCGTTTCACCATATTTTGATGGACTATGTTGCCGCTATTCACACCATTCTTATCACTTACAGCACCTCCAAAACCCTCTTCAAGCGTATTGTCAGCGAACGATCTCAAATCCAATAAAACATCACCGGCACTTTTGTTAACCGCCTCCTGCAATGCTTTGTCATCGATTTTACCACATTCCGTGAAAATATCTTTGGTACCGGCTATTATTCGATCACGATGAAAGTAATGCGATTGGAAAAATTTCGTCCAAAATTCGGATTCACTCATTTTGACCGGTACATATTCTGAATGCTTCTTTTTCACAGCCGGATATGTTTTAAATATACATTCAATGACATCAGCCGTTAAATTGTATTTCAATCCATTGCAGCCGTCCGTTTGTGGTTTGATTTCAGCGAGAAATGCAGCCGACACGCCGATATCTTGTTTTTGTGCATTTTGCTGTTGTGTATACTGTTTTGCATGGGTCGACCAAAATTCGTCGCTTGATAGTACTTGTGTGATGACCAAATCCTTATACATTTGCAATAAATGTGGATTTTCCGTTAAAATTCGATTCTTTTCTTCCAATTCTTTGTCAACTTTACGCTTGAAATTTGGCAGTAGCCTTTGTAGCAAATCTTTAACCTTGTCTCTGTCATCGATTTGTGCCTTTATTCCGTTCGAATTGACAAAATGAAATGTACTATTGTTGCCATCATTCATAACCAGTTGCAGTTGAACCTTTGGCTTTCCTTCCGGTGAGATTTTTTGCATTTTAATATCTTGAAAATGATGCGAAACCGTGACTTTATCGCGATTTTCGGCCATCCAAGCGATTCGTTCATTCATCACATACAATGTTCCATCGCCTTTTTTGTATCGCACGTCTCCCATTTGAAGGAGCACATCTTCACTTCGTGTGGACATTTTAACACTATGTTTTGTTTGTTTTATGTGGTATTCGATAATGTTGGATGATTACCAACAATTTTAATTCGTTTTTACTTCATATGACAATCGATTGATTGGTTTTAATTACGAACGAAAATGCTGCCGAACTGAAATCACATCTGTGGCCGTCGCCATATGCAATTTTACTGTAAAGTGACACAAACATCGCTTCATACCGATATACAAAAACGTCCCATGTACGTCTATACACCGAAACACGACATCACACAGACATTACGCACACAACGACATACAAGTCACACGGACAGTGTTGCTTTTGTTGATGCCGCCGAAACACTATTATATTACTTTTACCACACACATTAACATCCTCATTTTTGTGTTCACCATTTTCTTTTTTTTTCTTCTTCTTTTACTTTTCCCAAACCAAATGTTTCTCGTGCATACACAATGGAACCAACAAAAAAAAACGATTATACACCAAATGGTCTCGACTGTAGCGAGCAAGAATACCACACATAAAAAATACAACAGCATATATGAATGAAATGATGAAACCCATCACCAAAAAAAAAAGAAACAAATTGAACAAAAAACACAAATAATAAATTGGTAAATGTAAAGCATGAGTTATGCATAAATTCGTTAGGAAATAATGTTTGGCAAATGCATTTTGATAGATGCAAATACACATCCAACACCACACAGCTTTGGTTCACCAAGGTGAACGGACTATATAGACTGTGAAATATGCATACTTTTTATGTACTGAATTATTCGATTTGTTTAGCTTTACCTGAATCTCTTTACGTCCTCAAATTGCGAGAAATTCAATCGTTAATCCACCCTAAAATTCTGGTAAACAACGGATTTTTACGCAATTTACAGCACTTGAAATTCTATCATTTCCGTTTTTCGAATATGCACAACAAAATCACTATATTCAAATCTTCGGCTCTTTCTTTTCCAATAAAATCAATTCGTAAGTTTAACGATTTGTGAGTATTTTTCGTTTAAATGTGAAACAAATGAACAATTGTCGATAATTTTTAATGTAAGAAATTGTAATTAAAACTAAAAATGTTTAAATCGTTGAGCGAAAGAAAAAAAAAATGCACGATTTGTATATATCAAAATGTGAAGGCACTTTAGTTCAAATAGAAATATTTTTGTTTTGTACGCTGTTCGCTTCGATCCAATCGTTAGATTTGGTTCGATACATGTGTGTTGGTGTGCAATAGAAATGCTTGCGCCTCACACATTTTCTTTTTACATCTACCACACGCAACTCCAAAACGAAGACATCTGGTGTATATGATTTGCTTCGTATTCCAGCTAAATGTTTGTTTGTGTAGTTGTACCAACCTTCACTCGACAACGTTCCGATGCAGTCGATATAGATTTGAGTTTTATTTTTGCTATTATTGGATGAAAAATCGATGAACGAACCTCAAATTGGCGAACCACTGATGATGAATTTTTAATTTGATGCTTTGTATTTCATAAAGCCGCCAATATTTCGATAATTTTTTAAACAACCAATCATTTGAATCACAAGAAGCTATGAACGCACCCGTAAATTGCGTTTGAATGAAGAGAAAAAAAAATGTTGCTATTGTGCAGTTGCATGTATTCCGTCGCATTCCGTGCTCACTTTTTTTCCCCAATACACAGGAAATGCGGCTTAAGCATAATCGGGCCGGATGTTTGACTTTCAAAGACATACCGCTAATCACTTAAGTGTAAGCGATACTCATTAAACGAGTCACATGAAATATCAACAATAATAATAACAACCATTTAAGATAGTAAATGCCTTACACATCGAATTTTATTGAAATCAAAGCACCGACTACGCATCGGTTTTTTTTCTTCTTCATTTTCTGCTTACTTTTGCTGGAATTGCGAAACATTGCTTAATTTAACGTTGCAAATTACAATAAAATGCTAATTTATAAATAATTTGATGGTTGCGTTTATTTTAAACGATATAGCCAAAGATTGAAAATGCATCTAGAAACCTGTATGGTTTAATCGAACAAAAAGCCGTTCGTTTTAAAAGTTTTCCTCGCCGATTATGTATTCGTCACGGAATCTTTGCAGTTTTACAATTAGATCAGCAATTGTAAATTCACCATGAACTTTATTATCACGGGTACGAACATTCACCGTGTTTCCAGCACGTTCCTTTTCACCGACAACCAAAATGAAATTGTAATGGGCCAATTGGGCATTACGAATCTTCTTGTTCATTGTATCGCCATCATCCAAATCAGCTTCAGCCATATAACCGAGCTCATACAACTGTTTGCTAACTTGGTTTGCATATTCGTTGAAAGCTGGTCCAACTGGTACGACCATAATTTGAGTTGGTGATACCTAAATATTAAAAACCATATTAAATGTGATTTCAAAAGAGTCTGTAATTTCGTTTGAATTTCGTACCCAAAATGGAAAACGTCCAGCAAAATTTTCGGTAATAATTGCAATGAATCGTTCAACTGATCCCAAAATAGCTCGATGAATAATGACCGGATGGCGCTTTTCACCGGTATCTGTGACATAGTTTAAGTTGAATCGAATCGGCAATTGGAAATCCAATTGGATTGTTGCGCATTGATGGGATCGCCGAAGTGCATCTGTCACTGTAATATCAATTTTGGGGCCATAGAATGCACCATCGCCAGGATTCAAGTTCCACGGTTGACCAAATTTATTTAACGATTCTTCCAAAGCCTTTTCGGCCGAATTCCAGATTTCCAAATCACCCAAATATTTTTCTGGCCGAGTTGATAGCACCAAATTGAAGGTGAAACCAAATGTTTTATATACATGCGATAAGAAATCTAAGCAGCTGTCGATTTCAGTTTTGATTTGTTCAGGTGTACAGAAAATGTGAGCATCGTCCTGTTGGAAACGGCGTACCTAAAATTTAACATGATCAATGTTTATGTTGATTTCAATTCACTAATTATTCTGCTTGCGATGTTAATAATAAATTTGAAATAAAGTACATACTCTTGTTAGACCGGTAAGCGCTCCAGATAATTCATTACGGTGAAGGACACCAAAGTCGGCCAAACGAAGTGGCAATTCACGCCACGAACGGTATCGATTGTCAAAAATAAGACAATGACCGGGACAGTTCATCGGTTTCAATGCAAATGTTTCTTTTTCCGATTCAAACGAGAACATATTTTCAGCATAATGCTGCCAATGGCCGGAGGTTTGCCACAATTTTGCATTATAAATGTTTGGTGTGACCACCTCTTGGAAACCGCGTTTACGGTATTCAGCCTTGATAAAGTTGACCAATGTATTATAAATGAATGCACCGCGAGGCAAAAAGAAGCATGATCCAGGCGAGAGTTCATGGAAGAAGAACAATTCTTGTTCACGTCCAATTTTACGATGATCACGTTTTGCAGCTTCTTCTTGGAATTTCTCCCATTCTTTCAGTTGTTTTGGATCGGGGAATGAGATTCCGTAAACACGTTGTAAAGATTCAGCATCAGCCTTACCTTCCCAGTAGGTGGCAGAGTTCTAAGAAAAGTTTGAAGGATTTTTGGTTAGCGCGTGTTATTCAATGGCAAATACATATAACTGAATCCACAAAAATCCTACCTTGGTAACTTTAATTGCTTTAACTTTACCAGTGTGGCGAACATGTGGTCCTCGGCACAAATCAATCAATGAACCACATCGATACACGGTCGTTTTATCTGTATCAATTTTCTCATTGATAATTCTCAACTTGAATTGATTGTATGCGAACATTTCACGTAGCTCATCTTTTGTCATTTCTAACCGTTCAAACGGTTGCTTCTCCTTAACGATTTGCTTGATTTTTGATTCCATCACTGGATAATCGTTGTTCGAAATCTATCAAATAATGACCAACATAAATGTTTGCTCCTCAATCAAATCGATTCAATGCATCAAATACTTACACCTTCTCCTTCGTGGTACATATCGTAATAGAATCCATTTTCAATTGGTGGTCCATAGCACAAATGTCCACAATAAATATGTTCCATGGCTTCACCCAGCACATGTGCTGAGCTATGCCAAAATACTGCTTGACCTTCTGGATTATCAAATTTGACAAGCTGAAGGGTACAATCACCTTCCAATGGTCGATCCAAATCCCATAAAACATTGTTCACTTTGGCAATGACGGTGGAGTCGGCCAGACCTTGGCTAATTGTCTTGGCAATATCATATGGGGTACTTTGCCAAGAGGTTCCTTCGACCACTTTACCGTCGGGCAGTGTAACATTGATTGGAACACGGGGCTTTAATGCAATCTCTTCATCATACTTCTTCTTCAAAGTGTCCCATAGAATTAAACGTGACTTGATGTATTCGGGTTCTGGTTTTGTTTCCTTTGGCGCTGAACCACCAGTATTCTTCTCTTTTTTCGGCTTATTTGCCTGAAAAAAATCGAATGTCACATTATTATTTAACAATTTCCTCAAAATTCACACGGATTTGTTTCGATATTTCTAACAAAATGAAACACATCATTCAATTATTGTTTTCATAGGTCATTAACAGCAATTGACAACATTCATCAGAAAATATTAACCATAACCTCGTTTTATATCAAACAAACATTTTATACGAATTATCATGTTTTTTTCAATGAAACCGATTTTTGTACGATTTATTCCGTTAATAGAGAGAAATATAGAATTTATGGCCACCTTTTTGTTATTTTTTACGTTCAGATTCTCCATTTGTTCAACCACGTTGTCACCCATGACGAAAAACTATGTGTTTCTTCAACAATAGCTTACTCAGAAATGACACATTGAATGAATTATAGAATGTAAAACGTCAAAGTATTGCATCATTCACGTATTATTCTCACGGGCCTATACGTGTAGTTTGATTGCAGACCGATTGGCTCGTGTTGCAAAAACCACTGCAATAAAACCGGCTGAATTTTTTCGAAAGTGATATTGATTGAAAAATTATAAAAACATATATATTTCAAACTATCCATTTTAATGACATTTATGATTGATTTAAGTAAATGACAAACCAATTTTAACCTTTATGAATTTTCATGTGAACTACACATGAAAACACTATGTATATAAATCCCAAGGGGAAGTCAGTTCGAAAAGAAATTGTCAATTACTTTTACAATTACTTTTTTCTTTGTACATTTGCTTTCTTCGCACACAATTATTAAAAATTGGAGATTTATTTAGGTTTAGCCTCATTTTATCTAAAAAAAAAAACGATGAAAAATGTGATCAATAAAAATCTTTGTTTAATAAATCGAAACACTTTACGTATTTACGATGGCTAGTGATGGATTTCTGTGTGGAATAACGTCAATTCGGCAGAAATATAACCGTGCGGTATTTAATTTGCAAAAATGTAATCAAAATATTGAAATTCTCAAAATGAAAAATAAAACACCAATTGAAGAAAAAAGTATTTCAATAAGAAAATTAATAAATTAATTTCATTTGAGTGGGCGTAGAAGATACAGTGAAAAAGATAAATACGCTGTCATTAGAAAAGAAAAATGATCAGCTTCAAAATAATAATAAAATAAATTGAATTACATTCGTAATCCTGACTTTTCCGCATTGATATGGCATTTGATTTTTCTCTTGAACACTTTCATTCATCGACCAGTCAAGAGAGAAAGTATTGGCTCTGCCATGAAAACGGGAAAAATGTTCTATTTTTATACAATGTACTGTCTTAGGCACGGTATGTGCACTTCAGTGCACGTCGCCACGAAATTGCTACTGCAATCAGTTGGACACCAACTGCTCAACACTTTTCAATTTTTTCGAATCTTTTCAAATCTTTATTTGGAATCTTTTCATTAGTGATTGTCCCCTTGGAAATAACCCAATTACTTGCCAAATATGTGGAATAAAAGACATCAGATTTTGATACATAGAACAATATTTATTTGAACCATTTTTATTGTTGATTTTTCTTTTTTATTGGTTGTTTGTTTGTCTTGTCAGCCATAATATTTTTAATTCAATAATTTATAATATAGTTTAATATAGATTGTTTGTTTCCATACATATTTAAATTATTTTGTTCTATTTGCTTGTTTTGTTATTTGTTGTTGTTGTTGTTGTTGTTGTGTGTGTGTGTGTGTGTGTTTGTTGTTTGTAATTAGTTAAATTTATTCGTTACACAGAATGACATTAGCATTTTAACGGTTACAAATGCGAAATACTTGCATTAATTCATCTGAACAATGTCTTCAGATGTTTAATTTGTTTTACCTTTCGAATATCAATCATTTCGTCATTTCTATCATTATTACAAAAAGGTCTATTCTTCATCTCGGGGGGAGTTCAATATAGTATATGAAAATCTGAGCATATTCGTAACTCTTTTGTCTATTCAGCTCATTGGTTACATTCACGATTACTAAATTACACAATTTTGTTTTCTTCTTCTCGTTTCTCATTTAAATTTGTTTTGATTGTTGAACAAATGTGTTGCATCTCTACGTTTGTTGAGTGTGTATTAGTTGTTTTGTTTGTTTGTTTTTGTTGTTGTTTGTTGGATTAATAATAAGTGGTAAATTGAGTATTGTTTTAACAAGTTTCTATCAGCTAGAATAGATTCACTTAATATTTTGAACATTATTTTGCCATCTGTATTGCATGATGTCGATGCAGTTGCAATCGATTGTCGTACAATTTTGGTTTAAATATTGTTTTAAAAAGTTTCCAGTTTTGTCCGTTTTTATTCGGTCTGGTTTCTGTCACATTTATATTTATAGTATCCAAAAAAATTGAATGGTTGGTTTTTTGTTGTTGTTGTCAAAATGCTATAGCCCTATTGCTTCAGAAATAATAAAATCTCAGCTCTAAAATTCGTTACAAATTGGTTGTCGTACAAACTTTACAGTAATTCAGTGTATGTGTTCAAAGAAACCAAAAATTGAAAATAAAAATAGTATAAAATTCAGACAAAAATAAACGAGTTAACGGAAATGGAATTATTTCATTACAAGCGGAAGACCGGTCTTGGTTTTCGATTTTGATACCAAAATTGTGGCTGTTTTTGGAGTTGGTGCCATTCCGCCATCACAAGCTGTGCCAATCATTCGTCGGCTGTTTGTATTATAAATATTTGTGCTGCTGTTGCTATTAGTACCATCAATGTGTGAAATGACTGAATCGTCATCAAATTCCTGCTGTTGCTGTATGCCTCTTGTTTTGTAGTGTCCTGCTCTATTGCCATGTCCGTAGCTGAATTTTTGCTGTTGTCTCGGTTCACCCTCGTATAGAAAATGACTCATTGATTGCTGCGAACAGAATGAAAACACGAAAATCCATGTTAAATGAATTCAGATTACTCATTGTTGGATGATTTCGTCAATTAAAATACTCACTTCGTTATGGCAAAGCAGATCTAATTCTCAAGTGCTTTTGTGCTCTTGAATGATTTTTTCCATTTCTTGTTGCACATTGCACATATCAACCAAAGTCTTGGAAAACTTATCATTTACATCTCCTAGCCGCTTAAACTGCAAATAAATCAAGATATTAATATTGTCGTGTTAATCAGTTGACATCGAAGCAATAACAATCTATGAATAGAATATTGTTGATTCAACAACAATTCAAATTCGACCTTGCACAATCCACACAATACACACAATACACATACACAAACGTATCACACTTACACATTGTTCATTGCTTTTATCTTTCGTATTTGATTTAGATGCCTTAATATGTAGCTCTTGGATCTCTTTTTCCAATGTAATGATTCGACTTTTGAGCTTAATATTTTCGATTCGCATGTCCTCGTTGATTTCGGCAATGGCATTACCACCAGCGCCACCAGTCGATGGTTTCATTGCATCCATTTCACGTTTTAGGCGCAAATTTTCCTCTTTGTACGTATGCAATTGTCGTTTCCACTCATCCACATTGGCTGTCGACTCTTGTAAAGCGCTTGTTAATCGATTATTGTTACTTTTCAGTGTAGTCAGTTCAATTTCCCATTTCTTGGCATTGGCACAACTAAACAATGTATCGAGAAAACAAAAACCGTTAACCTTCCAAGTAGCAAAAACAGATAAACTTTTCAATGCTTACCTTTGAGCGAGCGCTAATTTAAGCCGTTCATTTTCGTATTTGAGCTGTTGTTCACTGTGTGGAGCTGATTCAGTCGATGAATTGTTCAGCGACGATGAAGCCTGTTTCAACATTTCGATGTTTGAAGTATTTGTCGGAATTTTGGTGTGCATTGGACTATCTGGATTGGCATTCTTAAAAGTGAACATAGAGTGCAAGGTTAATAACTAGTACATACTATGTGCTAGCAGTATTGACGAGTTGGTTCTTAAATCAAATAACCAATGGATTTGCGTACCTTAATCTGAATATTTGCAGTTGCTACCGCAATCTGCTCTATATTATTCCCCTCGTCAGATTGTTGTTGTTGCTGCTGTTGTTGCTGTTGTTGCTGTTGCTGTTGTTGTTGTTGTTGTTGTTGTTGTTGTTGTTGTTGTTGTTGTTGTTGCTGCTGCTGATGTTGCAGTCCACCTGTTCGGCTGGTCACTGGCGACGTATTGGCTGATGTAACAGGTGTTGCAGCCGAACTTCCATTTGTCGCATTCTTTTGTATTGCATTTTTCGTGGCTTCTTTCACTTCTTGGAATTTTTCCACAAATTTTGTGAGCTCAGCTTCAGATGAGAAGCCCAGCCCGTAGACTGTATTGGCACGAACATCACTCCATTGACCAAACTTTTGTGATGTTTGAGTAAATGACATATTTGGCGTTATCGTGGAATTTATAACGGCTTTGCTGCCTTCCACACTGATGATGCGGTATAAATTCCGTGAAGAATCGAAGAAAAAGCTGACCGCTACGGCCTTTGTACTTGCTGTGATCCATGTGCGCTTTGTCTTCGGATCGATGTGAAAGACATGAGCATGACATGTGAATATTGGCTGTTCACTGTTTTATTTAATTTTTTTTTTGCAATGCGAGACGGAAAAAATATGCGAAAGAAAAACCAAATGTTTTATTTAAACAATTTGACAAAAAAATGTATGTTAAAATTACGTAATGATTCGTTTCATGAATCAAATAAAGGTTTAACTACATTTTACTGACACTCGACATATTCAGGGGTACTATATGGCCGCGAGTATCTTAGAATGTGAGGCACACATATATACAAAAAACAAATGTCGTTCGCCCTCACTTTTCCTGAACCCACAGAAAGCAATCATTGGTGATAAAATAGTAATATATTTGTAGCGGGTGTCAAACCCTCTCCAACGGTATATAGAATTTTGATTTTCATTGAGAGATTAGCCAGATATCAAGATTCGAAAAAATCCAAATTGTACCTCGTTCAGTTTTTCCTTTTTTTCGGTCGAAAAGTAAGAGAGAGATCGAGAAAAGATTTGATTGTAAAACATCAAACAACAAAAATGTAAAACATTTGTGCCATTTATTGTCTACCATGGTAGACTGGTTAACTGCAGTTAACCAGAAAAAGCAAAAACGTCACATTAGAAGCATTTTGGTCAGGGCTTGACACCCGTTACATATTGGCTGAATAGATTACTATTCTATCATCAATTAAGCTATTTCCCTAGGGCATTGGGAAAAAAAGTAAGTTTAACCACATTTGCTTCCCCCTAACTCCTAGAGGGCGGGCGACATTTTTTTGCATATATGTGATCCCGACACCCTAAACTATCCGCACGTATGTAGTATTCTTAAATATATTGAGTGTAAGTAAAGTTTGGGTATTCCACAAATAAATGTGGGGCAAGTGATGGCACCACCACAAAAATAAACTGCACCAACTGTATAATTGTTTTCGTCGATTTCAATACAATAAACAGAGCTCAAGTGCTAGTGATGCAATGACACTTAAAATTCGCTTGTTCATGACTTTTCATGGCCAAACATAAACAAAAGCATTCTACTTTTTGCTACACCACGAGCATTTTACAGTTGTGACTTCGATTTGAACTCAATGTGTCGTTGGTTTTTTTTTCAATCTGATTTGCATAACATCAAAATGCACTTTGCTATCAATTCAATAGATAAATGAGATTCATTCGAGGGATTTCACTTGAATTTGTGTCGTTTCATCTTCCAAGAACAAATCTCAATGCTAAACGGGCACTAGCTATAAGGATGACCTTTTTCTCACAATCGATTGGATCTTTTTTTTTCGCCTATATTTTCGCTAGCAAATTCAAACAGCAAACTGAATTGTTTTAAATTAAACGATATGTTATGCACTTGTGAGCGATATTTTCTCTCACTATTGTTTATTTTCACATCATCACAATCATTTCTATTTAATTGAACTCATTATCATGGTCTAGTTAAGCCTACGCCTTTCGTAAATAGCACTGGTTTTTTCCATAAGCACATTTTCATATTGGATACAATTTTTTTAGGTTGAAATGGTTGAACATTCACCGATTAACAAAATTTGCCGAAATGACCAAATAAAAATGTAAATATTTTGATGTTGCAAAAATTTCGGGTGGAGCCAAACAGTATGCAAACGTTTCCCGTATCAAAATGTTGTTTTCGCATCACGTTCCATCGAACGGTTTGAACTGGTGTCAACATTTTATCACAGAAAATTGTTCAATTTGCAACGGAAAATTATGAAAATAATTACCCCATGGCATCACGATCGTGGCTCATAATCTTGATAAAAGATTTTCGCACGGAATGCCAGTCGAAATTTGCACTTTGTTGATGCGGAAACTTCTTTTTTGTGGTGCGTTCGTTCGATACACTTCTTGTCAAATCAATGCACCAAATACTGTATTTTCACTTAAAAATGGCGAACATCAATAACAATAATACATAGTCCATAGGCAGGCTGCTGCTGCTACTGCTGCTGCTGTAGTATGTGGTACACATGCATACTTACTCGAATGACCGTCAAATAAGCACCACTGTCACACACACATCCACGCACACAAGCTTAAAGCAACCAAGCAATCACAAAACGAGCGCCGACGATATTTCAATACCGACACATACACTTCTCTGGTATATCTTGTGTCTTGTGAATGATGAGGCAACTTCATGACATTTCTCACCGTTGTTCGCATTTTGACATTTCAACCAAGCGCAAACCAGACTGAATTACTGTTGATGTTTGTTGCCTGCAATGTGATATGAACAGCCGCAGTGTCTCAGTAATACGCACGTCTCTCTCGTCAAAACAATTCGTTTATTCTTCTGTTATCAATTTTGTATTTGGCTGTTTTGTGATATAATCATACGATTGCACATAAATTAATTGAAATGTAATCTACATGATATTCGTAGAGAATTGTGCAATTTTTGAACTTCTAAGCAATAAATACTACCACGACGACACAAAGTGATGCGAAAAATGTTGCGTATGCGCCGGAAATTTGCATTGATTTTGTGCGGAATCTTTTTTTCCGTGTTTATTTTCATTTATTTCTTATTAAATCATTCAATTGCCAGCGAGAAAAATGTAAGTTTATTGAAAACATGACTTATTTGGATAGTCCTTGACCAGATTGGGTATTAAATTGCGTTGTAATTTCAGCAAGAAAGTTCGAAAAGTGCTTATGTGAGCGAAATAAAACACTTAGTGGGTGGTGATGATAATGGTCAAGCCGATGTTGATGTGCCGGTTAAACGGCCAAAGCATACGAATGAAATCCGAGAGATTGTACCCGAAAAAAATTTTGAGCCACCGTATCACAGTGATGGCTTGAATTCACAATGCAGCTTTCGTACTGATATCGAACCAAAGCCAGACATTCAAATGCTAGATGTATACGATAAACTTCCATTTGAAAATGCAGACGGTGGGCCATGGAAACAGGGTTGGCGCGTTACATACGATCAACACGAATGGAATAGCCATCACAAATTGAAAGTGTTTGTGGTGCCACATTCTCACAACGATCCGGGATGGATTAAAACATTCGACGAATATTATGATCAACTGACTAAATCGATTTTAACAAATATGTTGCATCAGCTCATGGAAAACCCTGATATGACCTTCATTTGGGCAGAAATTTCATACTTTTCGCGATGGTATGAAGATCTATCGACTGACGATCAAAGCGATGTGAAAACGTATGTAAAATTCAAACGAAAACCATTTTTCAAACACGTCATCATTAATTGATAACATCTGGAATAATGAAATTGTATCTAATGTAAATTGTTGTTGTGATTACTATTGAAAAATAATTAGCTTATTGAAGCGTCGACAATTGGAGTTCGTAACAGGAGGCTGGGTTATGACCGATGAAGCCAATTCCCATTGGCTGAGCATATTGCAACAGCTAACCGAGGGTCAAACTTGGTTGAAAACTCATTTTAATATAACACCGAAGTCCTCATGGTCTATCGATCCGTTTGGTCAAAGCGCTGTAATGCCACTCATCCTTAAAGGTGCTGATTTTGAAAATTTACTTATACAACGGACTCATTACGAAGTAAAGAAATATTTGGCTCGGCGTAAAGAGCTGGAATTTCGTTGGCGTCAACTTTGGGGTGAGTTAATCTATCTTGACTATTTATTCTCTTTTTTTGATTGCCATTTAATCTAATGCCTCATGATTTTCAGTCGTTCAATGCGTTTAAATTCCAATTACATTCTATCATAGTGTTTAATTTGAACTAAATTATATTGATTATTTAAATGGTCTGAGATATCACTTGTTGAAGTTCTGTGCTTTCTGTGAAAGCCGATGTCAAGAATATTTGCATATCATTACATTGCGTGATAATATTGAATGAAATGCTTTGTTTGTGTGGCGCATTGTATGACACGCATTGTTTTTATGTCACAAACAGTTTTGAAAACCATAAACACATTTTATTCTGTACACTTGAAAACTCTGCATGTAGAAATTATTCTACACAATTCCTTTTATTTATACATTCGTTTGAACTGTGTTTACATGTACAGATGCATACTGAGCATAAGCTCATTGTGACTAATTCCATAACTATAGTACCTATAAGTATGTTATATACACAGTGTACTATCGTCACAGATGGTTTGTTGTTGAATTTTTATGCACGGTAACCGGAAATGAGCAATTTATTTGTTTTAATGAGAAGTGTAATCACATCCAAATGTTCCACACATGTTAATCTGTCTCTACGAACGATCTATGGTCTATCTATGTAGTTAGATAATTTTGCATTTTCTAATATAGGTTCTAATGCTTTCAAATTCTTTGAAAAATTTCGAATTTATTCTGATACCTTAAAATTATTTAACAGTATTTTTATGTCTGATTATTTAACTTCTCTCAAACAAACTGTCTCTAATGGAACATTAGAAGCGATTGGAATGAAATATGATTCTATTCATTCAAAACTAAATGTGACGACGATTAAATCGATAATTTTTTTTCCCATTTTTTTGTCATTTAGATTTAAATGGTGAAACGGATTTATTAACTCACATGATGCCATTTTATTCTTATGATATTCCCCACACTTGTGGTCCGGATCCGAAAATTTGCTGTCAATTTGATTTCAAACGATTGCCTGGCTATGGTTTAACATGTCCATGGCGTATACCACCACGTCCAATTGACGATTCGAATGTACAAAAAAGGGCCGATCTCATAGTGGATCAATGGAAGAAAAAAGCCACTCTCTATAGAACCAGAACAGTGTTAATTCCGTTGGGTGATGATTTTCGATACAATCAAAATACGGAATGGGAAGCGCAGAGAAAGAATTTTGATAAACTCTTCGAGTATATCAATAATGAGCCATCATTATATGTTGAAGCAAAATTTGGTACACTTCAAGAGTATTTTGATGCGGTTCGTGCTGAAAAGAGAGTGCAAGACTTTCCATCACTGAGTGGTGATTTCTTTACATACGCTGACCGAGACGAGCATTATTGGAGTGGATATTTCACAACGAGACCTTATCACAAGAGGCTTGATCGAATTTTAATGAATTACCTAAGGTTAATTTGTTTGGTTTTAAAATATATCAGCATATTAACACAGAAGAATTGTTTTTAATTTAGATCTGCTGAGATGCTTCATGCTTGGAGCGAATGGGATGATGATGGCCAATTGGAATTGTTGCTGCAAAATGCTCGACGTGCGTTATCATTATTTCAGCATCACGATGGAATTACCGGTACAGCGCGTGATCATGTTGTCAAGGACTATGCCAGACAAATGATGGACGCACTGAGAGGATGCAAATTTGTCATTCAACAAGCGGCATACCGTCATTTAACCAAACCATCTGTATGATTCTTTTTATGCCAATCAAATTGCAAAAGAATGACAAAATAACTTAAATTCACATCAATTCTACTTTTAGATCTATCAACCTGACTTCAAATTCACTTACTTCAATCTCGATGATTCACGTGCCATCGGCATGAATGACAACCGTCCAACTATTATTTTGGGCGAAAGTTTACCAATCAAATACGTTGTTATTCACAACTCACTGCCACGATACCGACAAGAAGTAGTGGAATTTTATGTTTCAAAACCTTTTGTTATGGTCGAAGATTTAGATGGACGAGCAATCGAATCTCAAATCCTGCCGGTATGGTCATGGCACAAAGGCGCGTATGGTACTCTGGTTCCACAAGCATCAACCACAAAATATCGTTTGCTTTTTAAGGCCCGCGTTCCGTCACTTGGCCTTGCCGCATATATAATTCGATCGACCAATTCCGCATCGCAGAGTCTGTAAGTATTGAGCTATATTTGGCATCGATTTCAAATGAACCATCGGTTAATTAAATTTCAATCAATTTACAGCGGTACAACATTTTCAAAGATCCAAATCTTTGCTCAATTTCCAATCTCAATCAATTTACCCGACTATCCAAATCAAGTGGAATTCTCAGAACCACGTGATATAACGCTACGAGTTGGCAATGAGGGTCTATCAGCGTCATTTAATTCAAAGGGTTTACTAAAATCAATGTCAACTGGAGTCACTGAAAATTTCCCCATACACTTGGAATTCCTAAAATATGGTGCACTTCGAGGTGGAGAACGAAGCGGTGCCTATTTATTTTTGCCCGATGGAATTGCAGTTCCGATAACACCCACCGCTAGTACCACCGTTTTGGTAACAACTGGCAGTTTAGAGTCTAGCGTTGCCACTGGCTTGCCATTCGTAATACACGAAAACATCTTCCGAACGGGAGAAAAGGCATTGGAAATTCGCAATCAAGTTGATATTGGCGATATGTCAAATACGGAAATTATCATGCGAATGTCAACGGGAATTGATAGCAAAGACATTTTTTATACCGATTTAAATGGTTACGAATACATCAAACGCAAACGCTTCACAAAGCTTCCGATTCAGGCAAACTATTATCCAATCCCATCAGGAATGTACATTGAGGACGATTCAATGCGGTTAACATTGCTAACCGCTCAACCGCTTGGTGGATCTTCACTGGAATCTGGAGAGGTAATTTCTCAAACCAGCAACTCTTACAGAGAGTCATAAATTTTTATTTGTTTTCTTTTTCATTTGTAGATTGAAATAATGCAAGACAGGCGATTGGATCAAGATGATAACCGAGGACTGGGACAGGGAATTCAAGACAACGTACCAATTTTAAATATATTTAAGTTGGGACTTGAAACCATAGGTTCGTGTGTAAGACGATCGGATAAGTATCGGGGGGGATTCTTAACTTTGGCAATGCATACGGAGGCAAATCGTTTAGCGCATCCAATGGAGAAGTTGGTTTGGCACGATAACGATTGGATTGGTGTTCAACCGGGTTTCGGCGAAGAACGCTGGCCACTTGATACTGGAACTGAAATTGCTGTACTAAGAAATTTAAAGCATGTACCAACGAACGCAAACAAAAAATCGACCATGGGATTGGTTATGAATCGTGTTCATTTGGAACAGTGTGATGGTGAAGGCAGAGCCACAGAAACTGTAAGTCACAATTTAAAATTGGTTTTTGTTCCTTTTTTTGTTAAATTCTAACATTGTTATTTTCTAATTTCATTTTAAAACAGTTCAATATTCATCGAACATTGGGCATCAATCAAAATGCGGACATTTTTAACGCATCTTTAACATTACTGCAAAAGAAATCACAAATCAAAATGTCTTCGGTACACATTTGTCCGATGGAAATCAAAGCGTTCATAATCAACAGATGATCTAATTGAATCACAACAAATCGTCACAAAATTTAACAAAAACAATTTCCTTTATTTTTGGTCAGTGTTTATTTTTTTTTTCTCCAAAATTGGGATTTCAATTTATACTTACTAATACTGAACCTCTCCTCCGAGGAGACTCACTTATTGACTGAATTGTGATAGTTTACCCTTTTATTTTGACACCTTTGTATATAGATAGCCTTTTCTGTTTGAATATTAATTTGTTTCATCAACTTATGAAGCATATTTCGTTTAACATAAATGCGAATTGTTAGGAGCTAATAAAATATGTATAAACAAATACATATGATTCAAAGGTAGCTAAGGAAATTGTGTATGATATGCCAACATTTCTAGACAATTTGCATCAGAAAAATGTGGACATAAGACCATTTGGTACACTTTATTTATTTATCACACATTCAAAGACAAGGCACCTCTTTAGTTTAAAACAGTTTATAAAACTTTATTCCGTGTAATAAATAAATAGAAAACGTAAAAAATTGAGTGAGTTTGTAAAGTTTTCATGAAATTTGAGATATCTGTCAATAAAAGCTTTCGAAAGAAGCAATAAAATTTAAAATTTAAATCAAAATTTGTATTTTTAATTACAACCAACCAAAATTTAACAGACAAAAAAAAACTGTTTGAATCAAAATGATGACATTCAAGCAGAACGCTACTTTAAATTCTCTTGTGGTGGTTTTTCTTTACGGATCTGTTGCAAATACAGCTCACAAACACTTTCAACTGTTTTCGGATGACAAACAGCATTTATTACATTTTCTACCTCTTTGAAACGCATTCCACTCGATTTTCGTTCATTGAATGCACTATCGTACCGCAGGGATTTTTGTAACAAAATTTGCCTAAATCGTTCATGGCTTACTGGTTCGACCTTATGAAAAATGCTATTATATTTGTTACGAATATCCTGACCCTTTTGTTGAATTTCAGGTGAATTGAGCGGGTCGCCTTCCTGAGTTTTATTAATAACTGCATCAGCCAATGGTTTGAATAGGCTCATGAGATTAAGATCCGGTTCATTCATTTCATTTGGATTATAAATATGCTTCCGAAGTTCACTGCCATCAAAGTCTGAGTCATCTGCTGTTATTTGCTCTACTTGCATTCGCACAAAACACTCACCAAGGCGAGCTAATGAGTCTTTAATGTCCTGAAAGCCAAGAACATCATTTGAAATTAGTATATGTTTATTCAACAACAACAAAAAAATGCAAAAAAGCTACCAGTGGAATCCACGTATTCACAGTCAAACTAGTGTCCAAATTTTCCACATAATGCCACCAATTTGCTGGTACAATTAAAATGTCACCTGGACTCAGCACAACTTCATAGGCATCATGGTTTTTACCAATATCTGTTTAAAATTCAAATGCATATGTTGAGTTTATGCGTTCGATTCGATTTAGATTTTGATTAAATCGTCTATAACAAGGACTCACCACCAAATTGTTCCATATCCAATGGGCTGTAGAGGTTTTGTTTACAATAAATACTTGATTCCTCAAATGGGACACGAGTTGCCGTCAATGGTGTATTTGGTGGAAATAGCAGCCATGATTTGTGACCGAAAATTTGAACTACAATATTAAAACCATACGTGTCATAGTGACACGGTGTATTCGCTCCTTTTGATCCAAGCCAAAAGAGAATATCTTCGGTGTTTTGAAAACCAAATTTCTCAAAAGATATTGACTTTTTCAAATTGTCCGGCCAAGAGATGATATCCCTATAGCTGTGTGAATACCATCGATCGTTGAAATCGTCTCCATCTGATTTTTTTGCAAATTCACCAAAACTTAAATGTTCGTGTGTTCGGAATTTCTCCCAATACGGTATATCACAATGTTTTATGGTGCCGCTTGTGAATTGGACCGGCTGTGAATCGAGATGTTGATCCATTTGCTGGCTCCATTCATCAAAATTCAATTGAAATATGTTCCAGTCTAATTGCACATTTTTCAGAAGATGCGGCTCATTCGCCGTCGACACTGCTATTCTCATATCCAACGGATCCATATTATTATGTTTCTAAGTTCTTTTCTAATGCTCTTAATCTACAATTTAAGCTATTTGAAGCACTTGTTTTTGTGAGTTTAACGATTTCTAATACGCTTTGACCTGTTTTTAGCTCATCATTGTACGGTGAAAGTGAACAACGTAATACTTGTTAAGTTTATTTGTTTTCTTTTGAAAGTAAATTTTGACGTTTGTGGACGCAAATAAACAGACAGTGACGACCAATTGCACAACCAGCACGAATAACTTCCGGCTTCTCATCCATAGATGTCGTTGAAGAGAACCACCTGGGTTCGGTACACGTGCGAGCATTTTTCAATATGGACATAAGCCGATTGTGATTATTCATTTACTCTTACCTAACATCTGGTTCAATGCTAATGAAAATCAAATAAAAAACACATGGCATTTTCATTTTTTATTCCAATAACACCCTTGCATTTATATTTTCAAGTGAGTACATTGTTTACAAAACAAGGTGAAATTCTTTATTTTTTTTTAATCAATAAAAATGTTTCAAAACGAACTGAATAATATGCAACTCTTATTTTTTTCTTGCTTGTTTCATTCCTCTCATTTAAATAGATTGTAAAACGTAAAACAACAAAAATTGATCTCATAAACTGTATTTCTCTCCGTATTGATTGGCTGCTGGTTTCATGAAGTTTAATTGGTTTCTTTTTCACATATTTTTCGTCGTCCTGGTTTTCGATTCGGATGTTATTTGTATTTTTTTTTTTTTTTTGTTGAAAGAAATTATAATTTTTTAAGCCTTATATTCGAACTGGAGTTATTGTTGGCTGATTAACTGCATCGTCCGTTTACAATTTATCTAAGTATTGAGACAAATCTGGAAGGCCTTCTTTAAGACCCTTACGTTTACGAATATCTTGAACGATGGTAAACAATTTCGATCCTTGTTCGAGTGGATCACCTGGGAACACTTGCCAATGGTCGAATACACATTGTGGGAAAGCTTGACCACCAGTATTTGATCTGTTGTAGAATAAAATGATGGAAATCAAGCGATTAGAAACAATCAATATAAATTCTGTTTAAAATGAATGTGTGTTCGTTGGTTGGTTAGGTGAATACGTACCGCAAATCAGCTGTGAAACCGAATGATTCGTTTACTGGCAAATAGGCTTTAACTACGAACATTGGAGTACCAGCGACTTGAGCTTCTTCGAATACGTGACCACGACGTCTGTTCAATACACCGTAAATACCACCGACAGCTACTTCTGGACATTGGATTTCACACAAGTAGACAGGTTCCATCAAACGTGGCTTGGCTGTGATAGCGCAAGCATACAATACACGACGGGTTGTTGGAATGATTTGACCACCACCACGATGGATAGCATCAGCATGAAGAGTGACATCGTGAATGTTGAAACGAACACCACGCATGTTTTCATCAGCCAAAACACCTTCTTTGGTTGCCCATTGGAAACCAGCTACGACTGAGTCCTAGATGCGTACAAGAAAAAAAAATCAAAATTCCATTAGATTATTATGTTCCCTAAACCTTCAGGAGCAATTCGGCATATAAAAACTGTAGTGTCACAGAAAACTAACCTTGATTTCGTTCAAGTATTGAACTCCCTTTGTGCAATCGACCAAGATGTTTGGTCCGGTACCGTCTGGACCGAAGCACCAGATTTTACGGGCTTCAGTTACATCATAATCGTATTTCTCGGACAAGTAACGAGCACGAGATTTGAAGTCGTCACGTGAGTTAACGTCACCCTTGTCAATGTCTTCAGCCAAACCGTCTGGCATTGGGACGGCCTTCATGAACAAACGGTTGTGCTTGTTTGGTGATTTTGACAAACACATTTGATCGGATTCATCGGATACAGTTTCACGGTATGATACGACTGGATCGGATTTCTTCAATGGGATGCAAGCATGATCTTCTTCCAAATCTTTCAAGCAAATTTCCAAATGCAATTCACCGGCACCAGCGATAATGTGTTCACCAGATTCTTCGATGATACATTGTACCATAGGATCGGATTTGGCCAAACGTTTCAAACCTTCGACCAATTTTGGCAAATCAGCTGGATTCTTGGGCTCAACAGCGACACGCACAACTGGTGACACTGAGAATTTCATGACCTTCATGTTGTGGGCATCCTTGAATGTGGAAATGGTACCGGTTTTCACCAAGAATTGATCGACACCGACCAAACCGCAAATGTTACCGGATGGAACATCTTCGATGGCTTCAACATAACGACCCATCATCAAAATTGTACGTTGGATGGCCTTTTCGTACAAATCTTCTTTCTTGCCTGGGGTGTAGTTCGGGCCCATGATACGGCATTTCTGTCCGGTGGCGACTTTACCAGAAAATACACGACCGAAAGCATAGAAACGACCTTTGTCGCTGGTCGGTACCATTTTTGAGATGTACCTGAAGCAAGAAAAAAGTTATTCAATCGTAAATATGATGATTTCAATAAAAAAAAAATCACAGGAGTGAAATGAAGCATAGATCAATTGATAAAAACTTACATCATCAATGGACCGTTAGCATCGCAGTTTTTGACAGCAACGGCGGCTTCATCGTCCAATGGACCTTCATACAACATTTCCATTCTGTATTTTTGAGCAACGACTGGTGATGGCAAGTGGATGGCAATCATTTGAAGCAATGATTCACCAGCTGGCAACCAAGTTCTCATGACAACCTTCAACAAAGCTTTGCCATCCTTGTCGGTATCTTCGTGCTTCAATGTAACACCGATTTTCGGCAACAAAGCAGTGATTTCTTCTTTTTTGTAGTTCATGATAGCGTCGAACACTTTGTAGATTGGATCCAAGATGTACATACAGAATGAACGCTTGTTGTCGGCATCCTTGGTCTTGGCCCACTTCTTGGTTTTTGGATTGAAGAAGTTTTCACCCCACAAACGGTTCATGAGCTTGACAACTTCAATCTTGAATTTGTCGGCATACAATTCAGAGAATTGTTTCAAAGTGAAAGCCCAACCGTGAAGACCGGAACCGAAACCGACGGAACCTTTTGATGGATCAACACGCACTTCTCCCATTGGACCGGAATCGTCATTGTAGGTGGCAATGATGACGTTAACGTTTTCGACGATACGTTGGAAAGTTTGGTACAATTCTTCGGAGTCCAATTGCAATTCAAGCAATGCACGGTCCATTTTGTTCATGAACAAAATTGGCTTGATACGTTCAGCAATAGCTTGACGCAATACAGTTTCAGTTTGTACACACACACCTGCAATTATTACATAAATTGAAAAATTTAGAAACATGTAAACAATACAATTTTCATAGGTTCAGTAGTTTTTTGTTTCCTCCATTAATTGCATGAGACTATCTGACATTAAATGTGCTGACCGGTCAAGGTTATCAGCACTTGATTGCGACAAAAAACAAATGTTATTGTCGCGAGATAGCAAAAATGTTTTCTTGACTTTCACATTTATTTTTGATAAACGTCAAAATAAATTCCAAACTCATGAAATTTTGTTCTCGCAAGTCATGAGCCCGAATGATCTGGGTTTTAATCATGCGGTCACGTTGATCTTGCTTCTAGAATAAAATGGTTCAACATGGAAATGGGACATTTACCTGAAACACAGTCAACGACGACGAGAGCACCGTCGGTAACACGAAGAGCAGCTGTTACTTCTGAGGAGAAATCAACGTGACCGGGTGAATCGATCAAATTGATCAAGAAACCACGTTCGCCTTTCTCAGTTTGATCTGATGAGGTGATGAATACCATGTCTTTTTCTTCAAGCTCGAAGTACATAGAGATGGCCCTGTATAAATCAAAAGACACCGCAAAAGATGTTTGTCAAAAATTGAGGTTATGTTTGTGAATGCAAACACGCGAACAAAAGAAAAAAAATCGCTGCTTACGTTGATTTGATGGTAATACAACGTTCTTGTTCATCTTTACGGGTATCGGTGAAACGAGTTTCACCAGCCTTGGCACCAGCAATGATACCGGCCTTTGAAACCAATGAATCGGTCAAAGTTGATTTTCCGTGATCGACGTGAGCAATGACGGACATGTTACGAATGTTTCGCTTTTTGTCCATCATGGCACGGATTTCATCGACAGTGAAGTTCACCTAAAAATAGACACACAAAAAAAAAAGATCGAAACAATTGAAAATTATGGTTACTTGTAAAAGTGCACGCAATTGCAGGCAATGCATTGTTACGATTGCATTTGCGTCATAGAAATGCAGTTGCGTTGTATTCGGGTCAGACACAACACAATCAAAACTAATATACATTTAATTGTTTTTCGAAACCATTTTCCAAATCCAACCGATTGAAATCACTTTTTTTTCAATTATAATTCAATCATTTCCACCGATTTTCGTTAAATCCAATTGATTTGAGTCCAAAGATTGCCGACCGAAATTCATTTCACATGTTATTAATATTTCTTTCTTATACGTCATCGCTTTTTCTTCTAAGAGGCGATTGATTGCCTTTTAGTTTTTTTTTTATCCGGAAAAAAATGATTTCATCGATGGTTTTACGAAAAATATCATTGCATTTAAATTAAATTCCCTTTTTGCTATATTTTTTCACTAAATTTATTTTAAAATTTTACATACCATTTTGGATGTTTATTGATTTATTTTCAGATCAAACGTAAAACACAACACGCCTCTAATGGCGTTCTTTTGTAAAAGGAAGAGAGAATGTTGGTTCGCTTTGTGAATAGGTACGTGGTCGTACCAAAAATGATCAGCAGACGGCACTGCCGTGTCATCACATGCATTCACTTTTCGTGTTGCCCGTGTCGAGTTCGTGATAGAAATTGACATTTGGCGCAATCCGTTCAAATCACATAGATTTGGATTACATTTTTATACGCAATTCATACACATTCCGATGTATGACTGGTCAATTTGCTGTTGAGTTAACATTATTGCACAAATTACGAAATACATTAAATTATTGATTTTCAATCGATAAATACAAATCTAAACGAATTTGGTGCTCAAGTATTCGATTGCAATGATGAATAATGTAAAAGATATGAAAGTTATCAATTGATTTTAACATTTTTCAGCGATTACTAAACAATATAAAAATAACTTCGATATTCAATGCATAAATACAGACATTAACAGCAAATAACAAATCAAATTTAAGTGCATAGAATAATGTTATAAAATGTATTTTACAGTCAAATAGCAAACTCTTATTGTGAACAGTAACATTATTTTCAATTTCCAATCCGGAAATTTTTCATTTTATCTGTTCGGCTATTTTGAATATCTTCATTCAAAAGTGTCGTAAGATTACATTTGTCTCCCACTTGCTTTCTGGAAGCTATTTATCCGCATTTCACGTGTAGTTTGGATAATCAATCATAGCAACACGCTTTATCCACGGCATGAAATTCGGTTCAGTGGATTTGTGTCCATGTCAACTCAAACTGTCATTGCTTGTTATTGTCAAAACTTTTTTTTGGTAAATAAAACCACATCAGCAGTCAGCATATCGTCAACAATTTGTTGTTTTTACTCTCAAGATAAGACTGTGCGTTGATAAACAGTTGATTTGATAGAAAATAACCGAAAGGTGTTCAGAAAATACGATGAGGGTTCATTTTCGTGAGAAATATGGAACTAAAGGCGAAGAAATTCTCTACGTAACACCTGCAGGTAATATGCCAATAGGTTTTCTTCGATCCTTCGGACCTCATAATAAATTCATGTGAAGGTCAGATTTGTTGTGCAAAACTAGGACTTTCGAACCGAATCGATTTCTATAATATTTATAGAAAATGCAAGAAAAAAAACTTATGGACGATGGCAATTAAGGTCATCCAATCAATCACTACAAATGTATTCATGTTGTTGTGTACTGTGAATAAATTTCTAAACAATTTCTATGGTGATTTAAAAATCGATATGCAAATTTTATTGCTTTTGCTAGGCATTACCATAGGGCTAGGCCTATTTGTGGTGACGATATTCAACAATGTGCTTCCCACATTACACTGCATTCTTACTCATATGACATTTTTCATTTTAATAACTAAACTCTTGGTTAATATTTGACAGATTGGCAAAATTGAATAACCAACCCAAAAGCTTTTTAAAATGAATGAAAAAAAACTCATTAATTTTTAATGGAATTTTCGTGAATTTCCATTTCAGATCAAGAATCAATAGTCCGAGTGCCACTCACAAGAGTTGCACCAGAAGAGAAACCACTCATCAGTGAAAACTTTGCATTGTACAGGATATTCAAAAATTTATTTCTGCCTCAAGGCTATCCAGACAGCGTGAGTGAGGACTACATTCACTACCAGTTTTGGGATACAGTTCAGGCGTTTTGTTCGACAATAAATGGTAATAAAATGTTGCAATTACTCTCATGTTGAATTGATTTCTTCAACGTTCTTTGATACTGACATTAGGTACGTTATCAACCCATGCCATATTGAAGGGAGTTGGGGTTGGAAGTGACATTGTGAATCCCCTTTCTGCTACAGTCACTTGGGTTTGTTGCCATTTGAATTTTCGTTGTTCGTTTGATTTAAAATGAAAAATTACATAGCTTCTTCTGAATATTTCTTTAGGTGCTCAAGGATGGGGCAGGCCATTTCGGGAAAATCTTCTTTGCTTGGTGGAAAGGGTAGGAAGAGCTTATTTATCATCTTTGATGATTCATCATTTGTTTTTCCTATACTCTGAACAAGTGTTGTTCCAAGATAATTTATCTAGATAACATAGGTTCAAATTGCTCGAAAAGTCATCGAGAATGAAAAATTGTGAACATGTGAATTCGAATATTTATAAACAAGCCCAAAAAAAACTTCATCGTTGATTGGTATTGCGTTCTCTCTCGACTTCTAATTTAAAAGTTTATTTTGCATTTTTGTTTTGATAAAATGTTTGACATAATTGATTTCCTTATGAACGACACTATTGAAAGTAAATCGTGAAAATTACACCAAAGTAGTAAAAATGAGTAAATTTTTGATCCTCAGCCCAATCACAATTCAGTTCAGATAAAAGTTCGCTACAAAATCAAAGATTAACAACACTGCTTTGAACTGTGCCAAAGATACTTAATCCAATATATTCTATTACAGATCTCAGTTGGACATCGACTCGAAAAAGTGGCGGATTCGTGCCGATATTTTGAATGACATTGCCATGGCAATAGAAATACTAGTTCTGCCGCGGTACGAAAATTACACCACATACATTCTATGTGCCACGACATCAATGAAAGCCATTGTTGGAGTTGCTGGTGGTGCAACGCGTTCAGCCTTAACGCAACATCATGCGATTCGTGGAAATTTGGCGGATGTCGCATCGAAAGACAATTCACAAGAGACGGCGGTTAATTTAATAGCATCAGTTTGTGGTCTTTATCTTTTAACAGCAGTTACAAGTCACACGTAAGTTCAAATTAAGCAATCGACCGAATGAACAAATATTGAATTTTCTATTGGTTTTTTCAGGGTTTTGTTATCAATTTTTTTCATCAGCATAATTATGCACATTATTGCGAATATTCGAGCTGTGAAAGCTGTACGCTTGAGAACATTCAATGAGTCCAGATATTTGATTGCCTTAGAAGAATACTTCCGATCGGGAAAGGTGCTGTCAGTAGAAGCGGTGAATTCATTGGAACGGGTTACAATCGGTCGCACAGTTTCAGTATCACTGAACATTCGTGTCGGTCTATCAATTCAGCATTTAATTGAACAAGTTCGCACCACACCAGAAATCGAAAATATTATCATGCAGTTCGAAAAGACCAACGAAAAATTTTTAATTGTGGAAAGCAAAAAATTCCTTGGCATTTATTTGCATGTTGATGCACGGCCCCAAGATGTTCTTAAGGCGTACTTTTATGCGGTTTCCTATTTGCAAGATCGTTCTCAGCTTAGAGATCGAGGCTGGGAAGTGCAATCCAAATGGAATGAGTTCATCACTTTGGCACAACGTGAATGTTGGGCAACGGTATTCCATCTCATTTATGTCGATGAGTATCGAATTGAATGGAAAATGTAATTTCGAACGTTTTTTAATGTTTTGACACGCATTTAAATACGAACTTCAATGAAAATCGTGTTCCAAGCTTAAAATGTGTGCGTGTGTGTGTGGCTCACTGAATCACTTACGTGTGACTGGAAAAATGATTCTCACTAGAACTCGAACACCCAAACCATTCAATTTTTCAACGCACTCTCTTTTAACCACTGTGCATTTTGAAGTTCGTCAATGACGCTTAGTTATTCAACTGCATTTCATGCGATAAAATATCAATTTCAATTAGATACGCGCTTCATAAATCGATCAATAGGGACGATATGAGTACCTAATGTTTATTTATTAGATTTTAAAATTTCATCGAAAACGAAACAATTTTGTGATTTTTACTCTAAAGTCTAGACATCGATAAGTTTTATTCCGCTTCCCTAAGCACAATTATCAATTATTTTAATGAAACGAATATTCTAACGATTTTTAATGATGCACGAGGATAAGAGTTAATTAAGGCTGGTTCCAAGTGCTATGCTAAATACGCTCGGAATACACACGGGATGTTTTCCGAGTCTGCAAATTACAGTTTTTTTCCGTGGCCAGAAATACACCCCAGGGCGGTTAAATGACTGAAAATACACTTCGGGAAAAGTACACACGGAAAATTGAAAACGCACGAAATTGACATTTTATTGTGTTTGTAAATTTTTTTTGTTCTGAAATACGACTTTGTTATAATAACACATTCTATAAAGGTATTATTTCTCCATTGATGCTGCACCTAAACCATCAACTGCTGCAATTCGTTCATCTTCAGATAATGATTCACTGTCCATTTTGGTACTGAACTATTCAATAATTAACAAATATAACTGATTAAAGTAGGATATGAATCATAAATGATTTAACTTCAGATGACTGCACCAATCGAAATCACAAATTGAAATGACACTTTCATTTTATTCGCACAACAAAATTCAAAATGTCATTCGAAAAAAATGTACTGAAAATGGATTTTCAGTAGTAATAATCCCCTTGGTTTGTCGTTTGATCCTTTTTACGAAGAACATATATAGTTAACTCTTATCCTCAGTGAGATAGATATATAAATCTCAAGTTTAAAAATTAGTTTTATTGACACATAAAACATCAAACAAATGTATTCGTTTACACATATTTTTTTGTTGGTGTTCTCAAGAACATCTAAATTTCAAATTGAAACTTGAAAAATTGCAGGTCATTTTCCTAAACTCATAAACTCAATAGAAAAGGAGCATCAAAAATCAATGAAATCTCTACACTGGACGAAATTTGATACTAAAAATAAATATCAATTGTAAAAATCTTTTTGGTACCTTTTGAATCAACGGACAAAATCGGCTTTAAATTGTACGTGACACGAGAAATGAGTGAAAAGTTTTTGTTTATTATCAAGGGTTTTTTCTATAAGAAAGTCAATAAATAAATCGCTTATTAGGACATTCCAAAATGACAATTTATCAATAAGACTATCCCATAGAAATCATAAAATATCAATACAAAGCAATTCAATAAAAGACAATAGAAAATAAATACACACAAACACTAAGATGTGTCTTTATGGTTAAAAAGCGGATTGCTTTAGGAGGAATCCTTACACGTTGAAGGAAATTCTTTGATTAGCGTGAACAGCGTTCTTGAGCATGGTAAACAAAACAGTTTACAAGTAAATGTACTGACTATGAATTTGTGTGTGCTATGCATATAAAAAAGATATGTTACATGACGAACATCGTTCGAACGAATCGACCGACAAAAAGCCGACCGAAAACAAAAACAAATAGAAACAGAGAATGCGAAACGAAGATAAACGAACAGAAATGAGAAGGTAAGTAATAAATTGCCGCCTGGTCTCATCCCGTAGGTACGCCGGAAAAGGCAAAAATTCTCTCTATCTCTGCATCTCCGTTGATTGATCGTCACAAGTTTTTATATTCACCAGCCGCAAAATATCATATCATTGATTCCAACAATTCACTGCCTGCACTCTGCTTAACCTGCACACACCGCTCAGCTAGTCATGCTCTTGTTTACGCATCGATATTTTCAGTTCATATGATTCAATGTACATTGTACAATGAATTAAACTGGAACCGGCGACTAGTTTTTTTTTTACCTGCCGGTGCACATGCCAATTGTACAAACATATGATCCAAGCATGCTGTATTCAATAGCGCGATCGCCTCTCTTACACACCTGAGTGTATGTGTATACCCATTCGCTATCGACTCCGGAGAGACAGAGAGTTAATACAAAATTAACTCTCTGTTTACATCGCTCAATTTAGCCGAAGTTCGGAGAGCGCATCAATACATTGAAAGTATCGCAGGTGTGCGTGTCTGTGTGATGACGTGATCGCTTGTTTCATCGTCATAGCCACATCGTGCAATCGTCACGATCAGCATGCTTACCGCGTGTGTAAACAAAACGGTAACAATCGAGCTAGCTTTTATCCGGCATTACCTCCTTCGTATACAAACTAGAAAAGATCAACCGAATCGCGGGAATAGCCGCGGACGATGGCAATAACAGCGACGACAGCAGCAATGTCGTAGAATGATTACACAAATCGCCATGCGCATGCAATGCCGTCGACTGGCCCACCGTACATTCATCACATTGTGGGCAAATAAAAAGAATGTGCTATCGACGTAAGAGCACAACGTTTGACTTTCAATCCATAGCAATTAACTTGCGATCGAGTGTTAAAGGTATTTGCGCGCATTCACATTTCGTAGACTCCAGGTTTTATTCGCCTTATATTTTGCTCAGTATTTTTTTTATCGCTTGGCTGTGTGCGATCACATTTCGATTGTATGTGTGTTAAGTTGAGCCCGTTCGCTCACTCGATCGTTGCTGCGGCATCGAAGCATTGCATCAAGAAGATCCGCACAAAACAAAGACGAGAAAATTAAGGCTTTAAATGTATCTCTTTTCGTGTGCGGGAGAGCAGAAACGTGAACACATATGGTTAAATTCGTGTTCGAATAGCCGTGTTTTCGTCTTTCGGCTGTTGTCGGGTTTCTTTCACCTGAGAAATCTTTTGATTGTGTGCCGTAGGTGAGCGCGAATCAAGAGATTCAAAGAGAGAGATCACATCTTAAGGTGTATGTATTGTTCAACCACACACACGATCTTCTATGCAGGATCCTTAAAACTCTCCGCATCGCGAGAGCACAATTTAGTCTTAGTTCAGACTTTGAGTGAATAACAAGTGTATTTTCTTTCTCCCCGAAAAAAAAGAGTTTAAGTTAATTTATTGTTTTTACTGTGCACGCAGAAGAGTGGCAAAATTTTTTTCTTTAAAGTTTTTCAACATCACGCTGTGGCCAAGTAGCCATGGTGAATGGTGAGTGTTTTAACAATCCAACCAAAAAAAAATCTCATTTATTCAGCTTTTGTGCCAAAAAATCGCAACCCGAAGAAGAAAATCATGAATTCAACAGTTAAGCATTAAATTTCGTACGGCAAAATTGGATTATTCTCTCGAAATGGATTATTTTATCATATTCTTTGGATCTTTTTATTTCGGCTGCTGGATTTTTGTACAACTTCGTGCATAAAAATAAAAGAATTAATAAGAATCGATCGAAAATTGATGGTATTAACTCGTTTAATGAAATATTTGCAAAGAAAAGTGAATTGTTGAAGGAATTAGTGAATTTATGAGTCTCTGAAAAATTGTTCGTTTGACTGAAGTGAAAATTTTAAAAACTGAATGGAAAATAATGACTGTGATATGAAGACTAAATGAAAAAAAATATCTAACAATCGTAATTTTTTTGTGCATTTCACCTGGATTTAATAGATAATTAGTGAATTGTTGCTATTTTTCTGGATTTTTGAATGTTAATTTACCAGATGTGCATCAGCTTTAGACTTTGAACATTTTTACATCATCTGTGGACTTAGCGAATTTTTGCATCAACTTGGACTTAGAATAAATGTTAACATTCAATCTCATGAACACGTTCATACGTTACAAAAATAGAGCGCTTGGATTACATTTTTGTAACACAAACCAATGGATTACCCCATTTCAAGTGGAAAAATCAAATAATTTGTGGAAAATTTCTAAATGTTGAAGACAAAAAAAATACATGTTAAAAAAGCTGGTGAAATGTTAAACACTGAAATTAAGTTTCTTTTTCGTTTGTTTTTGGTACGACAATTGCTCTCTGACTACATAGAAAAAATTCACCAATTTCTTCAATAATTTCACGAAATTTGCGAGGCGACTACACATTAATCACTCACCGATTTTCCTCCCGCGTTTGTAATCGTGCATGAAAATAAAAAGTGAGAATAAAATTGTGATGTGCAAATGAAAACGATATACTAACGAAATGGAAATGGAAACAATGCGCAGAACGATATTAAAACTCAGTGATTCGAAAACAATGCGAATGAAGCTACAATTAATTTTTTCTGTTGCTTTTGTTGTGATTAAGACACACGGCTTTTCCTTGGCTCTGGGCGAATCAATTTATGGAAAGGAAAATTATTCAAGTGCAATCAAATAGTACACCAATGAGCATTAAAACGCTTTCGAAAAGGGAACCGAAAAAAAAACATACAAAAGAAACACAAAGAAGAAGAAGGAAAAATGTGCGCAACATAGTCAAGTGGTAGCTGGTTCGTTGTTAATGGCCTTGAAATCGTAAAATTGGTGTATTTTCTTGGAAAAAACGGTTGAAGTTAATTTTTAAACCTTCAACCGGACACAAAACCTGAAGACAAAAAATGAACTAATTGCAGTGCTGAGAATCATTGTCAGACCTACTAATCTATTTTTTTGTTCGTCCGAAAATTCATATCATTTTTTATTTTTGCGAAAAAATAATAATTTCATATGATTATTCGACGGAAGACGAAATTTCAAAGAAAAAATCTATTTTAATTAAAACTCAACGAATTTTGACCCAAAGTTGGAAAAAAAATATTAACCCGACATAAATTTAAAGTTTACAAACCTTTTATTTCAGTGGATCAAATCTGACAATGATTCACATCTCTGTTTGGCCGAAACAAAAACACACTTCGATAAACATTCGCCATAAAAAAAGAAACACTCGATGAAAAAAAAAATTGCAAACAAAAAAGTGCTTGGAAATAAAGACAAAAAAGATAGATAAAAAACAGCTGAGAACAAAAAAAAAACAGACATATTGAAAACATCTATCGAAGCAATTTGGATAATTAGATCGCGCATTAATTGTGAGACTGTAAATGAACATGGCAATTAATTAAAAAGCTGTGTGTAATGTTTGATGCTCGAGTATTTTGATTGAAGCACGCCAATGTGGACTAATCGTTTTATTTATGACCAAAACTGAAGAACAAAATTCAATTAATTTGAAATTAATCACGCCAAATGTAAAATTACTGCCTAAACGCCGACAGTTGTACAAAAATGCAGGAGCCAGAAAACAATGCAGCTAAAGGAATTGGAAAAAAAGATCGAAAAATGAACAGAACATGCAACATAATTTTTTTTTTTGGAATAAAATGGAGGAGAATCACGTTCGCTGAAAAAAATAAATTCAAAAATAACAGCCACAAAAATTGGAATAATTGAGCGTAACACAATTAGCAAATCGTTTAAAAATAATCACGAAAGAATTTAGTGACCATAAATCAAATCCATAATAATTTCGAGAGAAACCTCGTTATCGGGCAGTTTTGGCTGCACGAAACTTAATGCTGAAATCTTTGAAAACGTTTGGTGAAAAAAAGCAACTAACGAATGCCAATGCACAACAGGCCAGTGATGATCGACAAGATAAGATTGTGAATTGAGTGATAAATTACAAGTGAATTTCATCAGAAACACACAAACAAAATGGCTTGATCTTGAATGGATCGATATGTGTGCTCGTGCTGCACAGACGAAGTCTACCAACTCGAATTAGTTAGGAAGTCAAAAACGAACACAGTAAAACATGTCAAAAGATCGATTTTACGGTCCATTAATGCATCAAGTCATTTTGTTTGAAGATTCTGCATCGAATGTGCCTGTTGATTGCTTGTTGCGCAACTTGTTCATCAGCAATGAAATTCCAATAAAAGACACACCAAATATTTTTGAACGATCGATTCGATGCAAGTCGAATCCAGAAAATGAGAATTCATGAAAAATCGAAAGCTATAATTAATAAACGACCATTTGAATGCGGTTCACACGGTAATTCATGCTGATGAACAGCGGCCAACTAAGTCACAATCTTATTGGAAGCATCTGATAGAAGACAATTAATATAACAAATTTCTGCGCTCCAAACAAAAATCTCATTTTTCATAAATTAAATGTTTTCATTTTCTTCTTCGATGCGATGCCCTGTAAATATTTAATAATGTTTAGTCTTGAAATTTTGTATTTAAATAAGATACGTGTTTGAGTGTTTGATTGTACGTGAACACAAAAATCCGACATTTCATTTAAAATCAATAAAATGAGGTAGAAAGTGTGCGCAACCTGAGCGCGCAGGTCGCATATCCAATGCATAGATTCCAAACAACGCTTTGATGAGGAAATATCAAATTCTCATCTCGCAGTTTGAATGTTTGCCGTTTGTTACAAACGGTTTGTGTATATAGGTTTCTTTTATGTAAAAACAGAAGAAAAAATCAAATAAAAGATGAAATAAAATCTGACCAAATCAAACAAGAAGATCATGTTGAAATGCTGTGCGCATTTCTTATTTTTTTCTTCTTTCAATCTCTTTTTATGTGGTTATTTTAACTGAAACTGTTGTCACACGCATTTCATATTTTGATTGAATGTGAAATGAATAATAAATATATATTCGGAATGTGAAACCAAAAAATTCATGTCAATGAGCTCAATGCAAAATATTCGATAACTGTGCAAAGGAAGAGCAAAAAAAAATGCTTTGTTTTGCGACATTTTCAAACTCCAAAAATGGTGGACCAGCCCAGAAATTTCGTTGTCAATTTAGCAACATCAAAATTGAATGAAGCAAGAAATGAACGAATGGCGAAATTGTTGAATTGGGATGTGATCGTGTTCACAAGAGGCAACGAATAATCACGGATCTTAAAATTCCACCCACTTGAACACGGAATTTACACCCAAAAAAAAATATCGTCAAAAAAGATATTTTATGTATTTGCTGTTAAAATCAAAATGATTTCATTTTGGCAAATATGGACTGTCGATGGTACTAAAAGTTAAGAGCATCGACGTCAATAGTTTGATACTTTTTTGCAAGCGACAGTCAAAATTTTAATTAGTCAACAAACAGAATGAATAGAAAGAAAACGGAATCTCACAAAACAATGCAACAAAAGATTTGAAGTTCAATTCACTTCACTTCAAAAATGTTACCGAATGTTTTTATTCGGTGAATTAAGTGATGAATGTTGACATATTTTGATGTGGTTTTTTTTTTGTTTAGGTCGTCCAACGCATTCATTTGCTATTTGTTTCACCCAAGTACAAAAGACACACCGTTTGTAGAAATTGTGTTTAATTACAATGCTTAACAAGCGGCCAGTAAATAATTTTTGTGGCAGTTTGAAATGCATAATCATGATTAAATAGCCCATAAATGCCATTTTTCGCGTTGTTTTTGTTTCTGCCTAATTCGTATGCGTGTTAGAGTGTCGTTCCATTGAACAAGCATTGTGTATGAACATGAATTTCATATTTTTCTTTTCTTTTCTTTATTTTTTATTTTAATTACTCAATGATTTATCACTAGCATATTTGCACAGTGCTGTGTGTGACCAAATGCATGTAACTATTTGCAGATTTCTACAAAGAAAGAAAACTGAAACAGCACACTCCTGACACTCAACACACGACACTGTGTACGGTTTTTGTGCCGTTTTCATTTTGTGAAACAATAATAATCAACAAGATGTTGGAAGTCATCGTGTGGGCATAGCGGTGCTATTAAGTTGTTTCATCATTCGTTGACCAGTGTCGAAAACACAACATAAAATAGATTGAAATAAACCGTCATTTGTCACATTTGCCGTCAAAACTGGTGAATTAACTTTCATTCAGTCGAAACGAAAAACCAAAAAATCCAATTCAATTCAATGCAAAGTGGTTAACCGCTGGAAAATTGAATATTTGTACAATTTATATTGTATTCAAATAAATTTCTCAGTAAAATAGATCGAAAACGAAGCGAAAATCCGTGCAAACGAGATACGGTGTGAAAATAGATTTTCAATGACAGACATTCGTGGTCACTTATTTTGTGTGTGTGTGTAGACTTTGCTGTTTTCCTATTATTTTGTGAATTCATCACTTAGTCATTATTTTTCAATCACTGCATTTGCAATAGCACAAAGTGCAGTGGCTTGCGTGTTTCAGTTGTGTTGTGTGTGTGTGTGTGTTTTTTTTTCGTTGCTGTTTTTCCTTTAAAGCTTGACTAGAAATTGTATAATTGTCAAGAGTCATCGTTCAATATTACTTTTAATTTCAATATACCTGGTCTCGAGATTGAAGAAATGTGAATAGCTCTACCTCCAGGCCAAGTGTATATCTCTCGACTACGTTCAATTTGTATAACCGATTTTTGCATAATAACGATAATTGCTATTATTGTCGTCGGTTCACTTGACGTCGCCGCCGTCGTTGTCCGTCGTCGTCATTTTTTTTCTGTGCCATCTCTCAACTATTTCTATTATAAGCAAAACGAATCAAGATAAAATACACCAGAAAGGTACATACACGGATTGAAATCTTTAAAATATAAATTGTAATTTTTTTTCTTTCTTCAATAAAAGAAAATTGATTCACACGCGTTTTCATCTCACACAGCAAACATTCGGCCAATGTACATTGTACATGAATAATTATGCATACACCAATTTCAAATGAAAAAAAATGAGTTGTGTTTTGGATTGAGTGTTGATCTGTTGATTGTACGATTTCCGTCAACCTCGACAAACCCAAAAAAAAAAAACATATATAAAGTTCCCAATTTCAACTTCATTCCCAATGACACACAGCACGTAGCATCATCTGACACACGCTTGGTAGTATAGTCGTAATTTTGTTTTTCGGTTGAGTTGACTGATGATGTCCAAAATTGAAAACAGCCACATTGCATTTATACGCTCTGCTGATGGCCGGTCGTGTGAATGTGTGTGTGTGTGAGTGCGTGTGACAAAAGTGGGAAAATCATAAAAATGCAGTTTCTATTTCGAAATCAGATTCTTGAAAAATAAAGCAGCTCTTCAGAGAGAAGCACAAATATAGAGAAAAGAAGACTATATAAAAGCAAATAAACTAGCAATTACTACATTCATCAACCTTTATGTTTGCACAGATGGTTCAAGACTCGATCGGAATTCTAATTGTTTATTGAAGAGAGAGAAATGCGTAAGTCTGTTTGTTCGTCGATTGCACAGCATCATCGTAGTCCACATGCGGAAACAACATGTTTTTTTGTTTTGTTTTAAATATATTTATAGCTTCGTCATACACTTCTTGTTCGTACTGTAGCATTCTAGCAAAGTACTGTGTAATTATAATCACCTTAGATAGACTTGTATCATTGTGTGTTCACTTTATTCGGTGTGTTCCGTTGTGACTAAGTGTCATGCATGCTACAATTCGACCATACGCATCCGTCTTCGACTTCGTCATTCGAGAATATTGTCGTGCCCAAGCGATTCCATAATAAATTATCGTACATTTTTCACTATCCACCGTTGTGTTCTATCGTCGTTTCTCCGTTTTTGGGTGTGCGTTTTCTTTCTTCTTTTATTTTCCGTTGTCACTTGTTGCATATTCAACAAGTATGCGTGTTAATATTGACTGTCTGTTGTTTATTTGCTTGGAATTACGTCTATAATATCTGTTTTGATCGATCAATCGATTGGCAGCGTGCTCAGTGCGCACTCATTGTGGTCGCATCGTTTTATTACAACGATTCGTATAATTGATTCTTTTTTCCACAATGTCGACTATACAATTCTGGTTTCAGCTAACTGTGATTACATAACTAACCGGCTCGTCGTGATCAAAATACCGCGATACAATTGTTATTTTAAAGACGGATTAAAGACGAATAAATCTATTTATTTGTAACTGATTTTCAAGTGTGATTTGTACCTTGAATGTGATCTGGTCTTGGTTTCAATTCATTTTTTCATTCGCTGGCTAAACGCACTCGTCGTTCGCTGAGCTCTCACTCTTAAAGATTTATGACTAACAAAGTGCGTGGTTTCTTTTCATCAATTACATAAAATTTACTTATGGAGTGAAAAACTCTTCGTCAATATTCCAATAACGTAATTTGATGTGCACACGAAGCGTGTGTGTGTGTGTGTGTATATATGAAGCGCAAACTCAACGGAAACATCGAACTTAACGAGCGAGACAACACCAGCGAAGATTTAGTGAGTGCGCTTTAGCTTGTTTGACTGCTTTTAATAAATGCGAAATTTGCTCGGTATTGAGCGCTCACACACTTGAGTTGCCCGTATGTTTATTTGCTTATGGTTTGAAGTATCACATTCACGGAATTTTAATGCAAAAGGAAATTGTATTTGCAAACAAACAGACAATAAAATAATCTTTGGCAGAGCAACACGCCAACATTGCCACACTAAAAAGTTTCCTGTTGCTCAAATTCTGCACGATCGAGAACAATACAAGCTGAGGTTCATATCCTGATGTTTTGATGATGTGTCATCATTTTACCAATTTAATGACTTTGCTGAAACTCCAAAACATTTTTCAAACATGTTTGAACAATCAAATTAATTCCATCAAATCACTCCAAATTTGAAGAATAAAAATAAAATGACAAGATTTTTCGCTTCGACCGTAAGAGTATTGTTGTTTTATCGGTGCAAAATGAATTATGATGGTTCAGCGAATGAACGAACGAAGTGAAAATTAACAAAAATTTGTGGAACGAAAAAAAAATGTCGTGGGGTAAAGACTAAGCAGTGCCAAGCACGTATACACAAACCGGCCACTTTGAACAAAACCGAGTCTCGAGCGAAGAGTGTCATGTGCTAGCAAGCATTCAACATATCGACAAATTCGTTTATTTCGTATCACATTCGTCTGCTTGTTTTGGTCATATTAACATTGCTGTCATCGCAGCTAGCCACTTCTAGTCGCGCAAAATGTTATATACACAACCTCACTAGCAGACAAAACAGTTTAACTCGCAACCATTTTCAATGTAAAACGACGACAAAATTAGCAAATGGCCGAAAAGGCCACGATTTTTAAACATTTTTGTCTCTTTATTTTCGTTTTTTTCGAGACGCTTTATTTGCTTTAAGTGTTTAGCATGTTTTTGAATCGTCGCATACGCGGTTTTAAGCATCATGGTGTTAATTAAATGCGGTATGGAACATGGAATGTGTTCATTTCCACACATCACTAATCGAATATTATGATTGTAACGAATCTGCCATGAAGACGCGACACCGACACCATTGTTTTCACTCTTAATTCCCCTTTAGTTCGTAAAATGCATGAGTTCATAAAACAATGGCACGATGGTCACGTTCCGCAATGTAATTCATTTCCTCTATTCAGAAATTGCCAGAAAATTTGTCATTTTGCACAGTATGCTGTCCAATTCGCTGTCTCGCACAATTCGAAATTACTAAAAAAAAACGTTGCAACTTAGTTTCATTTCAAATGTCACATAATATATAGTCTATACAAATTGTACAGAGTATAAAAATGATCATAAAATTTGAAAGAAAAACAAAAACGAAGCAAAAAAAATGCCACGGCAGAAATTGTGATGTTGAATGGACTAATATGTCGGCAGACAGATACACGAAGCACACAAGCTTGGTGTTGTTGGAAAAAAATGAGTTGAAATTCAATAAGATGAATAAGTGGCGATAAAATTGATTCAAGAGAAGGCAATATGACATTAAACTAAGAAGGTAGCAGCAACAGCAGCAACCAAATAGCCGTGTAACAGTGTAGCAGCGGAAAAAAACATGGACCGAGAAAGATAAAATTTACATCAGTGTCGTTTGCGATATGTTTGCGTGGCGACGGAAACAACGGCATCAGCAGCAGCAGCAGAAATGCTAGCGACTGTGCGTTTTCTTTCTATATCAATTTCATACAATTTATTCATAAAAATCGGCATGTTTTTTTTCGCTTTAACAAATGACTCGATGATAAAATGCCAAACCCACATCTCATGCGAATGACTAAAAGCCATACGGTTGGATCGTCGAGTGCTAATCCGGTTTTGAGTTGTTTTAAGACGCAAGAAACCTATTGACTTTGAGTAACGAATGCAGTTTGTGTTTGGATTTTTCGATCGAAAACACAGAATTTTGTTGTATTTGGCTTGTATTATGGATTTTTTGTTTCTCTCACTTCGATCGCCACATCGCTTGTGGTGGCCGCAACAATATGTTCGAACTGATTGTGTCAAAGGCATTGAAATAATGAAACGTTTCGTATATAGCATGATGTTGAATAGTCGAATAAACGAATAGCAAAACCATATGACTTCATTTGCACGGCATTTAATGTCTAACACTGAACTAAAAAGCATTCTTACGTAAGCGCGCAGCCCAGTCGACCGATCCGGTATGTTTGTGTTGCATTATTTGTGTATTTTCTCGGAATTGAGGCAACAATAGAAGCCAGCAAATATGAGATACAGATTTGATTAAAACGTTCACATTTGATTGAATCTTCCCCTGTCATTCAATGCACGCGACAGATGATTTGTTCAAATATAGTTTTGTTTGTTTTTGTTGTTGTTGAAGGGACACACATAAAACTTAAAAAAAAAATAAACAATCAACTACTGTCTACCTCGGATATGATACAATACGGACAAGTCATTCCGTTGTTGCTATTTCATTCGCTTCAATTTTGTTGATTGTTCAGTTTGTTAAATTGTTTTCTGTGCCAAGTTTAGCCGAGATTCGATTAAGTTCGTTTGATCGTTGCGATTACAGGCGTTTCGCTGTGGATAAATTGAATGCATTAGAAAGGTGGCTCTTTTGATTGAACAATGAGCAATTAATTCGTACGTATTTTACTTTTCTTTTCCATTTCAATGTGTCTTTCTGTGTTTGTTTGTTGCGATTTTTTTTCTATCTGCACAACAAACGCTGTTATTCATTAAATCACTGGTACAGTATGCTTATGCTGTATATTGAGTAAATGAACTTAAAGCGATTCTTGTTTTTTATTTGTTGTTGAAATGCGCACAAATACGAATTCGAATCGCTGGAATGGATTTTGTTGTTGTTTTTCTGGTGCAAAAGGTGTAGGTTTTGCTAGCGATGAATTTTGAATAAATTAACAATATTCGTCGTTTCGTCGCAATCTGGTCGGTTTGTGTGTGGTGCCATTCAGATTCGGCTAGCTCTGTTCAACACTGAGCGGCTATAATGTATGCGTGATGACGGTATTCGATTCGCTTGCACGGACAGAGACACAACAGCACCGCTCAACGCACACTCACCATATGGTCTATTTTTAGCGAATGAGCCAAACCAATTGAAATCTCAAGCCATCTCGCTCAAGCACAAATCCAACGGAGCATTTAACAGTTTCTTGCAAAATAATAATCGTGATATACATGGAATATTTGTTTTGACATTTTTTTTTATTGTTCACTTATTGTTCATTCGATTTTCATTCATTCGAGCGTCGAACACCGTTGGCTTTGCCCATGATTTCATGTTACTTATTTTGGTGGTAATCATGGTAATTCCGTCTTTTTTTTTTGGTGCTCTTCTCTTTGTTTCAATTTAATTCAATTCATAAATTGTTTGAAACGCCATTTAAATCGATTTCATACACTAAAATGATTCTTTTGATGGATTTCAAATAAATACGTGCTTCCATTAAAAATTCTATGTTCAGAGTGCGACCGATGCACGATGTTCGCAATTTCAATGGCCGCAATGCTCGATTAAGCCGATTATTTCCACACACACACACACACAAACACACAAAAACACCAATTCAATTCTCGATTTACTTGATCTTATTACAGTTTCTTGCCAGTATTTTTGTACGCTGAAATCGCTGAAAATTACTCATTTATTTTTCAGCGCCACAAATACATTTCAAACATTAAAATACCCACGCATCAGATCAATTATTTTGCGTTGCTTTTTTTCAGAATTTTTGCGTGATTTAAGCTGTCATATTGCTACATTCGCTTCTGCGGTGAGATAATAGCCAGAGTCAAAGAACTTTTGCTCGAACAATCATAAATCAATTTACTTTTTTTTCTCTCGTTCATTTCGTTCGTATACACTTAATTTACACCAATTTCTTCCCGAAAAAAAAACCCGAAATTGGTTTTTCCTTGTGCGTGAACCAACATCAAGTACACGATCAAGTACTCGCAATGAATGGGCTGGTTTTCAATGTGATATACTTGAATTTTGTTTCGCACGGCCAAACTTTCGCTCAACTTTGATTTTCGTCGTATTTTACGTGTATGACGAATTCCGAGATTTTCCATCGATCTCTCGAGTGGCGAGAAGAAGCAGCCAATGAATGGCTTGAGAGTTCGTATAATATGTAATCAATCCAAAAATGGTCAAGACCGCTTTCAATTTTTTCGGCTTATGGACATTGGTCACTGGTCACTTTGTTTGAATATACCATCTGCTCACGAAAGAAGTGAAACCAACACCCAAACGCCTTTCGATTAAAATTTCCGTTTCGTTGGCATTTTTAAAATCAATAATAACCAAAATACATTTTTTTTTTCAAACCAAATTGGTATGCGATTCTGATTGAGAATTTCATCGTTTCGATCAAATGATTTTTGATGTGATGAGAATAAAGTGATGAACAGCATGGGTATTATTAAATATATGGAATAAGAATATCAAAGGTTAATTTCAAAAATACAAAAAACTAAAAATGCTCAAACCACTGGCAAGAGAGCAATAGAATAGCAAATACCCAGATAGCCGAACGAATGGCAAGAAAATTACGGGTTTAACATGCCAAATTGAACTGTATTAAGTGTGATTAAAAGCAGATAAAACAATTGAGTATGGGCAATAAATCCAATAAATGGCCGCGCTCGATTCACATAATGTGCGCGCGGAATCGTGGCCAAATTACATCACCCAGACCAACAGCCGAACCGAGCATAGTACTAAGCTCGCCAGAATGGTACAGACGGTGTTTTTTTTTTTGAACAAAAAAGAAACAATTTGATTTACTTTGAGTACAAAATTACAAATCAACTGCAAACGAAGTCAATGGCTTCTATTACATGTACTGTTGCTATTTTCATTACGTTTGAACCATTCAGGTTGTACCTTATTAGAGATAAATTATTGGTGTGAATTGCAATTTTGTTTTGAAAACAGCATATGGACGTAATCCAAGTGCATTTTTCATTCGTCATTTCGCTTTTCTTTTGTGTGTGTGGTGCAATTCTCTTTTATTTTTCTCTCTACTCTTCAAGATAAAAAAAAAGATAAACAAGGAAAGAGTAACAGCACCGAATCGTCGAAAGTAATTGAAGGTGCAGGCATAACTCATGCGCATGTCGTCTAAATGTGAACGAAATGAACGTTTCACTGGACCACGTTCATTATTTTTGCAATTTCTTTAGTTTGCACATTTCGTTTCCGATTCCGTGCCACGGATCACAACTGCTCGAATAGTGCAGTCCCAGCACGTGAAACTACAAACAAACAAACAACAACAACAGCAAAAAAGCGTAAGAATTAAAAGAGGTGTAAGAGAAAAGACAACGGAATTGCCGCACGATGGTAATGCGTTGATTACTCTTGCAGGGCGTAAAAATCCACATTAAAAAGAATGCTATGAAACATTCTGCCTTGGTGTCGGATGTAATGATTTATGAGGTTCGTTGCTTGTGAATCTTTCAATCTTTGCACAACAAGAAATTCTCGATTTCGACCGATGCTACGATTTGCACGCTTACGCACCACATTCATACAGCCATTTGTTGGCTCGTTCACTTCATTCTCCCAATTAATGAATTTAATTTGCTTTGTAGCAAACGCCCATTACATTTTCATGAAAGGTTTGAGTCTTTTTGTTTCCATTCTGAAAATTGACTCGTCAATAATGAGATCGAGTTTCGCCACAATTTCAAGCAGAGCAAACTGACGCCATTGAGCGCCTAGAATACCACAGGAATGCATCTATTATACTGAAACATGTCCGTTTCAATTTGTATCACTTTTAAAAGTTCGAGCAAATTTAAAACATTTCAATCAAAACAACGGACTTTTTTTGCTGATGTTGTAATTTGTGAAACTCATAAACATCAACAAAATTCACTTTCAACCTTATGGCCGGGCTCAGATATTGTTATTTTATTCATACGCCTGATTTTATATTTGAATTTGACCGAAAAATCGTTGTGTTTATGAAAATGCGGTTTGTTTATTTGGGGTGTTCGATTTGAACGAAGCCAGTTGAACCGGTGAGAGAGAACGAATCAACAGAAAACTGGATGGCAATGAGAAATGCAAATGCGCGAAATAAAATACGCACGCAAATCATTTAAATCATTCGCTGATATTCGTTGGCATTAAATTCGCTTGATCGCGCGTATCACCGCACTCATGCCAATATTAATATCATTGTAAATGTTTGCGATTGTCGCTAATTTTGTGGTTTCTTCACTTCTCTTCGTTGTTTTTTTTTTTTAATTGGCAGGCGTTCTCTATCGATGAGATAATGAATGCACATATAAAATATTATCCAATAATAAATGAAGGCAATAAGACTCAATTATTTGCTCATCAGTGGCGCTGAGTAATTGATAAAAAAAATCATGACATCAATACAGTTGATTCAACAATGTACAACTATTTGCCTAGAATTTAATTTCGATTCTGAAATCATGCGAAAAATAGTGAACGACAGTATTATTGTTAATCATAGAAAACAGACAGAGAACAAAACAATGAATTTTCAATGTTACACGGAACTAAAATATTGTGAGTGGATTGAACATTACAACAAAATAAAAATACCAAAAGTCTGCAAGTCATCTGAATAAATGTATGTGAGAATGGATTTTCTCCAATGGCGATGCCTGGTCCAAGTGAATTAGCAAATATTGACCAGCACAGCCCACCACTCACAATCCATTTCCACGCATGAAGTCATCTGATAAAGCGCATGTTTGTGTGTGTACATCTGTGTGCTTGTTCCATACGCCAATTCGCACAATTAAACGCCATTTCACGTGTCGATGGTGTTCGATAAGTACACAAGATATTGCATTTTATTTCTGCTTCGGTTTCAACTGTTGATGCTGTTGCCTAGAGTTCTCTGTTAATGTGGCGAGTTCCAATGTCAGCGACTTCACTTAATGAGCACAAACCACACCGCGCACAAGAGTAACAGAAGTCACGCTAGCCCATACAGCACACGCATCAAACGGTGAACATACAGCACGAATCATTACCGATTGGCTTATGTGTCGAAGTGGTGTGGGCGAAGCATGTTTCCATTATAACAACCAAATATGAATTAAAGAACAACAACAACATCAAACACAGCAGCAATAGCAACTAAAATCACATAGAGATCCATGAAAGCTTGAAAATGTCAAAATGTTCGCGGCTAAGCATATTTAATCGCATTTTACCATCACGCTATAATAGATTAAATCAGATTTATGCCAAAATCAAATGTGGTTTTTTATGAATTTGAGAGCAATGCTGAGCAAAGCCATGTGATTAATAATGTCTTTTAATATAAAAGATAAATTATTGTTGTGCTTGGTATAAATGATCGTCTATCTGGACAAGAATCGCCCTTCTAATTGAAAAAAATCATTCTCATGACATGTAGCGAAAGAGAAATGACCAAGAGAATTTCACAAATGAAACTTAATTATCTCATGCAATCTTCAAGGTGTTAATATTATAGCCAACGCAATGTGCGAAAAAAAACTATTAAAATTTCTTAAAAGCGAAAGATCGTAGGCGTCCCAAATGTGAAGTGTACGTTCTGAGCATCCTCGGGGCACATCTCATCTCATCTCACTTAAACTTCTGTTTCTAAGCTCATTTTTGGTCATTATGAACTACTCCCATATTGGCTGCAAAGTTCAACATCTTCTTCGACCAATTCCATATGAGCAAATGATGTTTCTCATTCTTTAAATAAATAACTCAACAAAATGGTTATTAGTTTTAGAATGACGAATGCGTCATTTCGTTCAATTCTCTGCTTCATCAATTCAATTGATTCTATTTCGCATTCTAATTGACAATAACATTAGCAAAAGTGATTCTTTTTTGTTTTTCAATTCAAGTTAGACGAATATAATTAGCGATTGTTGAAATTTTTTTGATTTACACTTTCCATTTTTGTTTTTATCTCGCTCTTAATATTTGCTGTGTTTGTTGTTCGCTTGAAGCGCAGATCGCAATGAAATCAGTGAATTTATGGATTGTTCGATATTTATCGAACATATTATTCAATTATCGTCAATAATGCGATGCGGTAAGCATATATGTATAGAGTGAGTTGCCATATATACTCATAAATTTATTCGCTTGTACCGGATTCGGTGTGAGTGGAGCGAACAGCCGATTTATGGAAAACAGTCGTTTGCGGATGTGAAAACGAGTGAGCGCACTTGTACAGTATGTGCACGGTTCAAATGAATATTGCCGATTACCCAGAATTTGTTCAAACACTCATAACATTAATATTTTTTTTTTCTCTCTCGTATCTTTCTCTCCGTTTCTGTCTGTCTGTGTGTCGAAGTTTTTCGTCTTCCACATTTCAATGTTTGTGATGCGTATTAACATGAATTTGTTTAATCGTGCTTCCTCTTGTATTTATATTGAGTTTTCATTGCGGATCGATCCGTAGCCCACAGCTCACTTGAATTAATGAACAGTCAACAAAAAAATACCAAATCACGTTTGCTTTTCATCCATTAAACTGCGTTGAAGAAAAAGTGAATGAACCTCGGCCGCCGACAGAGTTTCTATACACTTCCAGGCATTAATTTAAGACTTAATTCAGTTGTTGTTTTTGTTGTTGTTGTTGTTGTTAACCACTCCATCGAAGTAAATTTATTCAGTGCACATACATCCACATTGAAGCGGCCGGCAGTGGTAAAGGTCTGGTTAAGGCTCGCCTTTAGTCTGCGCTATTTGATTTTGAATGTGTTGTTTTTTTTTTTCTTCTTACCACGAAGAAAAGAATCACTGCACAGGAATAGATAATAACCACTTACCACCGCACAGAATTCGTAATCTTCTGGGTTTTTTTTATGGGTTCGCCAACGATGAACAGTTTAGCATTTCCATTTTTGTATGATTGACGCCTAAAACACACATTATATTCAAATTTATGAATATTTTTAAGGCCACAGCAACGGTATGATTCATGCAAAAAATGGCAACGACAGAGAGATGTAAAAAAAATGCAGTTTCTACCTTCTTTTCGTTGTTTTCGTGTTCATTGTGTAGCATTTTGTGTTTCGCGTCATGCAATTTGCCAAAAACAAAGGCAACCAATTACAGCAGTCAAGTAAATGCAATTGAATTCGAAATGAATGTGCACGACAATTTTTGCGGTGTACCGTTAACTCAATGGCGTGTTGTTTTTTTTCGGGTGTCACATGTCTTACAATTGAGACCAAGGACCAAGGTTACTTTCGATTTTTATGACATTTTAAATGGATTGGCTGTTACGGCAGTCACATTGTATCACCCGATGATTTCGATATCATTTTTAACGCTAAGTGTTGTAAAATACCAAAAGAAATTCTTTCACATGATTTCATTTTTCTGGTTTGGTTGAGAACAGTGCACAGCAAATGAGCACGTAGCTCGTAGGTCTGTCAGTGGAGCAATTTATTGAGTAACGATTTTATCGAATACATTTTAAACATAACATAAATAATAACGATATATTTAATATGCCACGTACGCTCCCACACGCAATTGCCGATCGTTGTATGTAATTTTCAATCAAAATTGATTTCCATTATGCGAACACAATCTACATCAATCTCCATCGATGCAGCAAAACATTCTAAGGTGATTGTGCTCCAGAATTTGAATATCTGATTTTGAAAAAAAAGTCAAATGTGAAAAAACACATTGTGTTTTTTTTTCAAACAATGTATTCGCAATCACCTTCATTTGCATTGGAAATTGTCGTCGAAGGTGTGACGTGATTTGGCCCCTTTCATTCAACCGCTCATATACAAAGGTTGAAACCAATTTTGGACGAAAGAAAAAAAAAAATGGCATGAATATTGGGACGCCTTCTAATCGATTGGCAATATGGCTTTGACTCAAAATCACCTCTTAATTGGTAACAATCCAAGCACCTGTCAATCGCCCAATAACCGAAGTGCTTAACTCGAAAATGATATAGCCAATTTGATGTTTAATTTTGACAAAACAAACGCAATTATTGCAATTAAACGTTGTTTAATTCGTAAATTGGCATTCGTACGGCGTGCACCAAACGTCTTAAGTCATATAATGCCAATCAACATTTCAAGAGGCAATTTTATGTGAGCTCTCAATCACTAAATACATAAATTGTTAAACCGTGCACAAATCAAAAGTATTCTCTCTCTCTCTCTCTTTTGGTTAACACTATCATGCGGTTTCAATGCAATGTTGTCACAATTCTAAAAATAATTGAACTACGTCTCCCAACTTACTAGCTACCCCAACACATGTTTGACAAAAAAAAGTGTAAAACGGTCAAAACACCTGAGCAGAGTGAAAAAAAAGAACGGCTGTGAACAAAAATAATGAACAAAATGTAGAGGAAAAACAGCATTAATTCCTATGCGTTTGTTTGTTTAGCAAATTGTTTTGCCGTGTTATTGTCGCGGTTAGCGTATAAATTAGTGATTGTATGCAAAAATAATCGTTTTTCATGATTTTGGGTTTTGTTGTTGTTGAAATCGTTTGTATTTTTTTTTTCATTTAATTTTTGCCGTTGTTACAAAAAAGAATAGAGTGAAATATACAAGTGAATGAGATGACTAGTAAAGATTGTTGCGCTGCTTATCGATTGAAACGATGTGTCCTCCATTCGCATTTGAAATCGAAATTTGCTATCAGTTCACATGGTTGCGGGAAAAAAGGCCTGACAATTTTTTTTTGTTTTTTGCTCTCTCAAAAATAATCACGTTGATTTTGACGAGACCCAGCAATTTTGCTTGGCACACACATACATCGCTATGCGGTAACCTCTAAACTTAGTAAAATGTATGACCAAGCATATCACCGCATTGACACACCGAGTCACGAGACCCTCTCACTGTATTCGCATCGTAAAACACTAAAATTCGACAACAATGAAATATAAATGTTAGAAAAATAAAGATAGCAGAGGCAAAAAAAAGAGCGAAGCACTTTGAAACACGAATGACTCAATTCGATTTGAAACGCGCGGCGAAAACACGAAATACTTGACATTTAACATTGATCCTCGACCAGCGTTAGCGCGCAACGGCCACCACAGCAGCAACAATCAACATTTGTGTGTCATATTGCACAAAATAAACAACAAAATAAACAACAAAATAATAAGACAAAAAAAAGCACTTGAGTTCGATTACGGAGCTTCTCTTCGCTCTGTGCACATCTTCGAAGTTCTACAACTTTTTTTTTCAGTTTACGACGTTTTTTTTTAATATATTAAAAAGAATATATATGCCAAATCAACCACCATATCCATTCATTGTAATGTTTATTTCATACGGGCTGTTGATCATGACAATTGACTTGAGCCAGTGAATTTGAATTATGGGCAGTTTTGTGTAAGTTCATAGTGATCTCATCAGAATCGGGCCTCTCCGTCTAGCGCTTGCTCACTTGTTCGCTTGTTGTGCATAAATTTAAATCTTAATGGCAATGTCAGCCGGAGATAAGGAATCATTTCCGTTGTGGCAATCGCACATTAAATCATTATTTGTTCGAAAATGAAGCAGTTGATTCTGTTTAGACCCAGTTTTTTTTTGTTCGCTATTTTGGGCAATGCTATGCTATTAATACTCCACCGGATGAGCAGCAGCCATATTTTCAGCGTACAAAATTGATGGTGGTGGCCATCATAGTCACATCTACAAGCGAATTATATTTTCATGATCTTATTACGCATCTCGTAAACCGCAACATAAAGATTAAAGTTGAAACAATCATTTTTTTGTTTTTATTTCAATGAAAGAGAAAAAAAATCAAGCGTATTATCGCCTATACGTAATGTAAAGAAGAAGAAAAAAAAATCCAACAACGAGAGACTACAGTCACTGTATAAAATTTATGAAATACACGAAAGTCACAAAATCGCGATTGAATATTCCAAAAGCGATGCAGATAACGTGAAACAAAAACAACAAAATAACAAAGAAAAAACTAAACAAACAAACGAAACAAATTTGAATATCAATTACTTATTATGCAATATCACGTTTGACGAAACGAAACTGATCCACGAAATATGCGATCTCGCGAATGGCCACGTTCAGGCCGAAAAAAAGAGAAACAATTGAAATATCCACGGTCCATAGCCGAAACTGGCGAAAAGTTGGCGATTTCAATCGCAACCACACATTCGCTCACGTCATATGTTAAACAAGCACACACACATGGTGCATGCAATCTCATTACTTTCGGACCGTCGTTTTAGTGATATAATCGAAGGTTCGAGGCAGGGATTTTAAACGAGAGTCAAGAATCAAGTGATCAATAAAATTGAACAAGTTAAGCTGTTGTTTGTTCAATCCATGCAGTTGGATGTTGTGCATTTGGTCAAATTCGTGTCGAATGAGATTAACAAAATGATTTGGCATTCAACATTCAAACAGAATAAGGAAATTTACAAACTAATTGGAATTTAAAAGCCGCCACAAAGAAATCCATATCCATTCATACAAGTTTAGTTTACAAACAATCAATGTGATTAAAGCATGAACTATATACTTAGTATATGTAGAAATGTGTGTACGAAACATGATTGCAAACATGTTTACCGTGATACCAGCAGAAATCGGTTGCTCGTTTAGAATCCATACATGTGAATAGGAATATTACCATAACATTAGCATTTTTCTCAAGCGTTAGTTTTCCCTTTTGACAGGGAGCCATCACAATATGGTGCTTTCTAATGTTCTTCTGACGAGTATTGCCTTTTTAATGAGTCGACGACCAAAAAAAACACACACACGCACACATAGACACATAAACCAAGCGCTCAAGAAACAACCTGCGCGAAAATGTATTCAAAACATTACACAGCAAATGCAAATACAACATAAATACATATATCTCACAGCGCGTCATTACCATTTTTACCACGTGAATATCCATATTTTATTACATATGTCGTACACAGCAAGCTCAATTACACAGAGCTAACAGTACTCATTTTTCCGAAGAGAAATAAGAAAACAATAAAAACAAAGCTGCTAGATTCAAAAAAATAAATTGCAACCAACAACAAGCTAACCGAATAGCTACGGCTATCGCAAATAAAACAAGAGTTAAAAACATCGCGCACAAGAAGGGAGACGAAGAATAATCATAGTAATGAAATAAAAAAATAATAATTTCGCTTTGGCATTAAGTATGTGTGGAAATGGATTGATAGTGAACTCTAAACGCAACAAGCAATGGTTTGATGTTTCATTTTATTCGCGCTCTCTTCGCTCATGCTCCGCGCTCTGTCAAATGTAAATGATGTGAACCCAACGCGATCGCTAGTGGGAGATTAATATATTTAACCGTAAAACAAACACGCCAAATGGAATTTCTTCTAAGCAAGCCAGCCACCCGAATTATTCTATACACAGAGTTTGCGCGCCGTGTTGAAGACCCAACCGACCAGCCCATTTTTCACATGGATTTTTAACCATCGTGCAATGAATAAGAATTTCTCATAGAGAGATGAGCAAATAACAACAACAACAACAATAACAAAATTATATGGAAGATAATCAGCAATTAGATTTAGCGTCTTCTCGGTCGGATGGACGAGCTTAGCTCAGGAAATATGATTCTTGCATTTAGTAAATTGGCAAAGATGGTTTGCGTTTTGAGCTCTGAATAAGACGGAAATTCCCGCTCATGCGTGCTATTGAATTTGTTGTATGTGTTTTTTTTCTCTGCGATTCAACCGAAAGACACAGTCAAAGTTACAATCCGCACTGCGACGCTTTGATATTGATCTTGATATTCAGTTGGCGACGATGACAACCTGAACTCGTCTTCTATTTATCTTTCATGCCACGCAGCCTGCATACAAACAACGGCACATACCGCTTTTTAAATAAATAATAAAAAATAAAAATATAAAGAATACGCAAACAAATGCATGTTTTGTTACAAACCAACTGAATAATATATAGCATCTCTTTTGTTGCTCTTTGTCTTTTCATCATTTGATCATGATCCATTATTACCACATACATACAAATAGATATATAAATGCTATCTGTGTTATGTTTTCGTTGTTTTATTTTCCATTATAAATGGGTTTTGTTAAGCGTGGCAAAGCGGCTTTCAGATAGTTTCTATTCATATGTTTGTAATTTTTATCGCACTTCCACTGAAGATCACCTGAAAAGAGCGAAACAATTTCATTTTTTTTTTCTTCTTTTAAATGCACATAACACTGACTGAAGAGACACTGAAGAATTTTATGCGAGATTTAATAATTTAAAACAGCAGAAGATATATTTTTTTCGCCGAGCAGACGAATGTGCGCACGAGCTCAGCCCCAATATAAATATAGATTTGGTACATTGTTTTGTGAGTGTGACATCTTTTGTTGGATGCTGTTCGCTGTTGAATGAATTTATGAAAATGAATGCACTCTTGGCATATATGACACATTTTTCTTTCTTCGTCGTATCTTTTTTTCGTCTTTTTCATCTTGTGCTTAGCCGTTGATGTGTTTTCTAAACGTTGTTGTGAGCGCACAAGCGCACACACTCCAAGCAACAAAGAGGTTTCAGATTTCCATTTATCGATGCTTTTGCGATAAATATTATGTGTGTGTGTGTGTTTGCGCGAACGTGCGCTCACTGACACTCGGCGCACAAACAATGGCATCAACAATGCAATCGACTTTTATTGTTATTGTTTTGGAATCAAAAAAACTAGTTTTTCGTCTCTTTTTCAATAAATAAAATAATGTTTTTTTATTTCTTTCGTATTGTAAAATCGGTGTTGAGGCTTGTGGATGTCGAGAAGAAGTCAATCGTAAACAAACAATCCAAATATATCGGATGATCGAATCATTTGAGGTTGTGTCATAGTTTATTTTATCTGTCTTGTTTTTCTCTCTTTCTCTTCGTTCGCATCTACGCATTGCGATTGAAACGCAGCCAAACTTGTGCAAAGATTTTCAGGGATTTTCATGTTAGTACGGTGAAATGTAACCGATAGTGATGGTGACATACACTTTTTTTTATGGAACTTGTAAAATGGCAAAGCAGGATATGTTTTGATGTTGTGCGATAAGTTTGAATAAATACGAGCGAATGACGAAGATAAGAAGCCAAAGGGGGGGAAAAGTGGCACGATTGCTTAAAAACTGGTATTCAAAATCAATTGAATCTTCAGTTTCAATTGGAAAATCTTTAGCGGTTGAATGACGATCATAAATCTCATGTCGGTTTTGCCATTTTTACGATTATGTACGAAAAAATAAACAATATTTCGCAACATGCGCATTGATTTCGGAAAGTTCTGTTCGGCTTGCAATTGTTTCGATCCAATGAATGTTGATTGAATGTGTGATGAATTGCGTGGATTGCGTGGATGGCATAGAAGATTGTGTGCGATGGTGAAACGCGAAATGAAAATGACTTTGTTTGGCCAGCACCGGTTTTGGCGGGCGCGAAAAATGCGAGAAAGTAAAGACGCAATTAAAATTACCTATTTACTCAAGCATTATGTTAGATTTCCATTACAATTGCGGACGCATAATGCATGTTGCGGTTGTGGCTGTTGATTTTCTATAGATTGTGTTTTCCGTTGATCGCACACTCGCTTCACTTTTAGTCATCTTTTAAAAGCAAGTGCTCTCGATTTCATTGTTCCACATCACACGCATACATACACATAAAACATTGGCATACAAGCAGAGGGAAGAAAACAATGCAAAAAAAAGATGCAATCCAAACACATCCAGACGAAACCGAAAAAATTGAAATGCCACAAACAAAATAGAAAACCTGCACATTTGCTATCTCTCAATGTGTGAACGTTTTATCTTTTTCACTCTCGCATGCATTTATTTTCATCCGTACACAATCATTTTACGCTTACAAATTTCCAACGAAACGAAAGAATTTGTGTAATAAAATTTCAATAGACAGAAAGAAACATGAAAATTTTCAGATGAAAAGCAAAATTGAAAAGAAGATGTAACTATAAAACAAAAAATTGGAGTGAAAAAAAACAACTAACAAACCAAAAGAAAGAAGTTACAGTAGAAGATACAGAAAGCATTCAGACACTGAAAAGAAGAAGAAAATAAAAAAAAAAACATTGACGCAGAGGCGCAAAAAGCAAAATGCATGCAAGAAAACAAGATAAAAATGAATTCCTTTTCGATGTAGTGTTGCTCTTAGTTATACGGTTCGCGATGCTACGGTTGATAGAGCCAAAGATAGTCGGTGTGCTGGCTGCTCTTTGGGTTCATCTTCCTCTATCTCTCTCTCGGTGTGTGCTGGCAAGCTGCATTTGTGCGTTACGTATAAAGCCATTTGCCAACAGTTTTATATACCTCTTAGTTTTTTTTTCTTTTTCGCTACACTTCTCACTCGGCTGTTGCTGTTTCTGGTCTTACTTCTTTCTGTCGTTAAAGTAGCTTCCTTTCATTAGCAGAAAGAAATAATTGCTCTTTGAACACGGCAAACACCGTCAAATTACTTTACGATCGAATACACGTAGAAAATGATCTGACAATACGAGAGCCAAAGCCAAAGCCAAAGCCAAAGCACCATCAATAGTGCTGACTTGGCGTTGAACTACAGTTTTCGTTTCAAAATCCCATCGGCCGGCTGCTCACTTGTTTGCATTTAATTCGACATTATGATATTTTTCAGCCGCAGAATTTCTGCGAAAGCCACACAGCTATTCTCAATGCCTGGCTCATAAAATACGCAGATAAAAATGGCAAAATAATCATAATGAAAGAATTGAACAGAACAAAAAAAAAAAAAAATAACAAACCAACAACAACAGCCACAACGAAAATGAACAAAACATCCAATGAAACTGACTTACACTAAAACTGAAGTTGAGAAAAAATACAAATGGTAAAAATGCATAATTTTTCTCGCTGCGCGCTCTCTTCTGTTTCGTTGATTGTGAGAGAGCGCGAGAATCGCGCACACAGTGCGTGTGTACGTGTACACATTCAGATGGGAACACATTCTGAATGAACAGTAGCTGTAGTTTTGTGAAACGTTTCAGCAGAGAACGCTTCTTTTTTAGAATACTAATTATTGTTGTTTCTTGAATTGTTGGATTCATGAGAGTCATCGCAAATTAAATAGAATTATCCAGCTTTTACGCGTATTATAATGAAGATACCAATTTTTGCATGATGCGTGTAATGTGTGCTCAGTTGCATATGCCGGTGCGGCATCAGGACTGCCACACCGACAGCACATCTTTAAACGAAGTGAAATCAAATGAAAATGTCATGTCCTGAAATTACCGAAACGCATAACAACCGAGAAATCAATCAATCAAACTTAGGACCCAGGGCATTCAATGCATCATTGATGCAGAGATCATTCAAAAGATTTAATGTGGTGAATCATTGTCATTATTATCGATATATTCAGTTCACCAGATGACTTTTGTTGAAATTGGATGATATTTGATTTGAAAATAAAAAAAATCGTTAAACCCAATACAATAAAATGTTTCACCATTCAAAGTTGAGCTGATTTCAAGGCGAAAACAACAAATCACAAACAACATATCCAATCTGCCCACAGCTGTTATTTCGTTGTTTGTCGTATGCATATTTAGCGAATAGCAGGGCATACTATCCAATAAATTTATCAGCTTGAATATTTTTATTAAATAAATTTATTAGATAAATTTGATGCGTTCACCGTATCGATGCGACGCTCCAAAAGAAAAACAATGGATTCCATTGATAGTCACACTGAATGTTTGGGTCGAAGTAGAAATTTGGACCGAAGTAGAATTTTGGATGTTAACTTTAGTTTTAACTTGAGTTTTGTTGGATGTCTCGTGTAACTCAAACATTCAGTGTGACTATCAATGGAATCCATTGTTTTTCTTTTGGAGCGTCGCATCGATACGGTGGACGCATCAAATTTATCTAATAAATTTATTTAATAAAAATATTCAAGCTGATAAATTTATTGGATAGTATGCCCTGGCGAATAGCGTGGTATGCAAGCAAAATAATGATGTCAAATCCATAAGTTAAGGCAAGGCAACACCGAAAAAAAATAACAACCAAATGGCAAAGATTGTAATTTCGTTGTTTGCCCAAATTATTTCATCATTTGAAAATATTTGCAAACATTTTTTTAGTTTTCCCATTAAAAAACCGACAAAAATTCATTAAAGTAAAGAGTCAAAATTCTGACACCGTATTCTTGTGGCCTAGGTCAAAATCAGTCATGAAAATTAATTGCAGCGCTGGTTGTTCCATGTCAACGGCTGAAAAGTGGTTCACATGTGTTCGAAAAATGTGTCCCAGTAAGATCGGCCTACGTCCAAATTCAATGGACAAATAATTATTTCAATGACATTCAACTTAAAGTGGTGCACACGTAGCGCTTAAGCATTCTGCTCAAGCAATTGAGTTTACGAGGTGTGCGAATGCAAAACAATGCACACACTCACACAAACACAAACACACAAACTGGGGAGTCTAAGTGCCTTTGAACCTAGCGGTTGGTAGATAGCTACCGCACAAGCAATTGCAGCTGAGAAAAAAAAACCCAACATAAACGAATACAATGTAAACGAATCTGTATAATTAAAAGCGTTGGCATTGTTTTCTTAGAATGAATTGAGTTGGCAAAATTAAGCGGCTTCTTAACTTAAATGGACAATCCATTGAAATTGTGAATCACAATTTGTGATTATGTGTTGGATTCTGACCCCGAAACAGAAGCATGATTATCTCAATGGGTCGAAGTGTCGTAATGCGTATTACACATACACACATTGAATCAATCGATGCGAGAGAATATTCAATCATCATCGAACCTTTCAAGTGGAAAATTAAGTGCAATAACTAAATGAGAATTGAAATGGGTGGTGATTTGTCGGTCGCAGCTAGACACCGTGTTCGAAACATCTGTTTGAATCATTTTCAACAATCAAGTTTACGCAAGAAGCATATAAAATACCTGTTTCGAATGAAACAAAAAAAACACACACACACAAAATAATCGAAACCACAAACAAACAACACCATTTTCAATAACATGTATCAACAACAGAATGGACAAAGATCTTGGCCATAGAAAATGCTTTTGCACTTGAAAAATCTTCATCAAAACAGATCGAAGATCGCGCGATTCAACCGCGACGGTTGCTATCTCCGGCCATTTTATCTTCACGGGCAATTGGCATTTTGTAAACATTTTGAATGATACTTTTTTTCCCATCGCAAGAGTTGAATACGAATACAAAGCCGTGGCGGCGCACGGGCACGGCAATTAATTTATAGAGTCTCATCGCGGTTTTTTTTTATTTCATACGGCGAAAAATATGATGTTTATGTTTTTGTTGTGTTTCATTTGTTCCGAAGAGAGATCTATGAACTATAAAGATTGCTGTTATTTGTTGGTTTGGTCCGAATGCTTGAAAACGAAGAAACAGATTGAAAACCATTTGTGTAATGTCGAAAGAGATGGAAAGAATACCACAATAATCATAAAAATGGAAACCATTTTCTAAATGCTTGCCTTGAAAACTATTTATTGGTGTCAGATCCCACGTACCGTCTTGCTGAGCAACGAAAAAAAAGCAACAGCAGCCGCCGCTAATCGCGAAAACCAAAGTAGCGTGCACATTGCGCACACAAATGACGCTTCGAAAATTTACTACACATCAAAAGTGCTGCTTTTTTTAATGTTGGATGTGCGCGCTCGCGCACTCAGTTTATTGTTACGTTTTATGAACTGCATCAAAGATCGTCTTTGAAAGAGACGACGGGTCTTTGGCAGCACAAAAAGAGCGTGCATAGACATCACTAAACAAAGACTCTAATGAAATTTATATGAGAACTAATAAGCGCGGGCGCGCGCGACTTCATTGCAATCGCAAAGTGATGCTTTTCAATCGCAGATGTTTGTGTGTGTGTGTGTGCTGTGCATTTGTGCATGCATTGATTGTCTCTCGGGCTGCCATTTAGTGCCACATTTTGTCTTCGCATTTGGAAAACCACTCGAGCGCTTCTTTTCCTCCCAATTTTCCTCGTCAATTTCGCATTAATTTGCGATTTAATTAAGCGAATCGCGCCATTCCCAATTTGCTCGACACAAAACCATTTTGACTCCTTTGAAGTTTTGCCGTTTACTGTTGGATGTGAACAAGCAGAGCGTTCAGCTTGTTCAAGCATCAAGCTTTTACCAACCCGTCGATTTTCCATGACTCGCATTTTCATCGGTTGAACAACAGAGTCCTCAGTCAATCACATCATGCCACACAGCTTGGCTCAGGCCCCCAGCCTGCAGATAAGCACGCAAAAACTTCGGAACAGCCATCGATCGTTACATTTAGTCGCGGTTCGTTGTTGTTGTTGTCTTTCTATTTAATTGCTGGAATGTGAACACAATCGCGTGCGGAGTACTTAGTGTTGAAATAGTGCTGCGAATGCGAGCTGTGAACACGATCGCATCCATGCACTTGAATTTCAATTTAAATTTCCAACTCGCTTTTCTTATTTCAATTGGGAATTCACTTTTTATTGTATGTAACACTGCTATTTTGCACTGTTTCTTTCTATGTTTGGCTCATAAATCTTGATGAATCCGAATTCAGAAAGCTTAAATCGTAATTCTTAAATCATAGAGCTCTTTTTGCTGTGTTTTTCGTTAATTGTCTAATTTATTCCGTGCATTGTTCAACATTTAGGGATATATGAAAAAAAAAGAAGCAGCGAACAAAATTGCACACTCACACACAAATAATGTAAGAGAGAAACATAAAAACAATGAGTGAGTGACTGAACTTGAATGCGAAGAAATATGCGCTTGATCAGCATCTATGGAACATTTTGTTTTTTATCCATGTAAAAGCATCTGAAAATCTGAGCCGCTGATTTATTATGTGTTAAAATCCAATCAACAACTGAAAAGAATGCAAAGCAATTTGTTTCAGGAGTTTATCGCTGATGATTTATTTGTAATTAAATCGAAGCATCTCGATTTTGCTGAGCGCGTACGCACACACGCGCGCGCGCGCCACTCATTACTCGATCTGCTTGTACGTTCGCTAAGAACCAGATGAACCAATCTATTCGATATTAACATAGCAAATAGCAGTCGATAAATTACAATTCATAAAAGAGACGATGAAAGATCAAAACAATCAAAAGAATGCTTTTCACTGTTAATTGTATATATTTATCAGAACTATTTGCTGGTGCAAACATAGAATTTGCGAATTAAGTCAAGCACACACGACTTCTATTAAACGGTGCGCACACACGTGATCAAATAGCTGAACACAAGAGCACCACACAAAATTAAATTGATGTCTATATTATATGGTTTGGGCGTTTGCGCTTTGCTCGCATTATTACGGGTTTCTGTTCCATCTATTGTAGGGTTTTTATTTGTCTTCTATTTGAACATTTTGTCTTTCAACATTTAAGCAGTTCCGTTTTTTGTTTGTTTGTTTGTGGTCTTGAGTTTGTTAATCTAAAGTGAAGGCTCTGTCGTATTGAAGTACATGCTTCGATGATTTGGAATGTACGACAAGTGATATAAAAATGCCCGCCTCTGTGTCTCGGTACTGTTGAGTCGGCAGCGCAAACGGTATTCGCAAAAAAAAAACTAGAAAAAAATGGTTCATTCTTCGGTGGCTTCGACTCATCATTTGATCACTTCTTTTAATCATAACTGTAATTGGTTATCATGATCTTAATTAGTTTGCTCGTATGGCGGGCGTTTCTATTGTTGTCATTCATTGTTCATCGCTCTATAATTATGTAATTAGGTATTCGTGGATTGTTGCTCGCAGCCATTTTATATATTCAACAAAGATTGAATTTGGTTTTGTTTTTTTTTTTCATTTTCGTTTTAATTTTTATTTTTATTATTGTTCGTGATTTGTCTGTTTGAGCTGTTATAAACCGCGCCGCAAAACATCGAACAAACCATTTTAAACAACGCGTGCACGCTCATTTTCTTTATGGCTGCGTGTAAAATGCATTAAAGGTAAAATGGTTTAAATTGAATGAAGACAGTAGCTTAAGCATTTATAATTTCAAAGCAGAACATTTATAGCTCGAATCTTCCGAAAACGTCGAAGCATTTCTACAAGAATCAACCATTTAACAATAAGTGTTTTCAACACTTTTTTTTAAAAATAAACAAACACATCTCTTCTGGTAATCATTTTGTTGAATCAATAAATGCGGCACTTGTTCTTTGTTTGAAATTTGAAACAAAAATGCTAGGTTTGCCTGTTGTTTCAGATGCAGCAAAGTGTAAATTTCCAGCGAACTACGTCGAATTCAAACGAACGAAAAATCAACAAGAAGAAATGTTGTATTACGCATTATTACCGGCATTACTTAATGCAATGAGGCAAAAACTCATAAATATAGAGTGTTTCTTAATAACCTTCATTTCATAATTTCACCGGAAAATTAATACAAATTGACTTGCCACATCGATGAGAAGTTATCATCTCTCTAAAGACGTAAAGACTAATCGAAACATGTGCATTGCTCCACATCTCACCGGAATAAATGACTTTTTTTCACATCGTGTAATGAAATGTCATCACAATACCTGTTTTATGCTCTCTGTGTACACAATCTACGGTGTTGTGTATATTACAAGCAACAAATTCAAGAAGCGGTTGTTTCTTTCTCCCTCTATCTCTCTCTCTCTCTCTTGTTGTGCTTTTGCTTCGATATTGATCGGCGCTATTATTCAAATTACGTTTTCAGCATGAGTTAAAGAATCGCGATCATTGGCATTCTCGTATTCTTGTATGTGTCGATTGAATATGTGACACGCAAACCATTCAACACACTGTTAGCCAAACTCGTTCATTTTTCAGCAATCGACTGAATGTGTCTATTATTCACCGGTTAACGCACCGAAATTATTTTCGACTATTTTCGCTCGAAGTTTATTGAACTTGGTTGTATGGTGCCGCCGCATGTGTGTGTGTGTGTGTGTGTTGGTTTCTTCTTCACGGTATTCAATCTCTCATCTTTTTCACTGCCTCTCGCTCTCTCTCTCTCTCTGATCGAAATTGGGCGCGCATTAGAATCATCAGCGTCAAGCTGAATTACGCAGCAACAGAAGCGACGAAAAAACACTCAACGGCGAATAAATTTTTTTACTGTGAGAACAAAATACGAAATGAAAACGAGAGAAACAAAAACAAACAGGCAATAGCTAAATGGTCCAAGCAAATTAACCAAATTTAAGAGTTGAAAAAAAAAATGGCCAATAACAAAGAAAATGAGGAAATCATTATGAGAGCAGAAAAAAAACAAACGCCAAACGAACTAATCATTTGTTTTTGTGCATGTAAAAAGCCACATAGTGAAAAGAAGAGCTCCCGAAAAAACCCATTATGTTATTTTGGCAAAGGAAACGAAAAGAACAACAACAACAACAACAATAGTAAATAATAAATGAAAATGAAACATGTGTTGGTTGCTCAATAAGTGACAATAAATGAACGATGAAGCGGATTTTCGTTGAGAGGAAACCATCAATCGAGTGCTTGATTCAGCAAAATCATCAATAATTATTGGCGTATTGACTATCTATATACGCGTTCACAAACAATTAACATTTTAGTCTAAAATCCGACGTGCACGCTTTTTCGCAGCACTGTGATGGACATGTGAAATTCTTTTTTTTCTTATTCTTTTCAATAAAGAATCGAAGAAGAATACATCGTTTGTGCCATGTACGAATAGACAAAAAACGCCATTCTTAAAATTCTATTGTGAAATGGCGATACGTGTTGGTGTCATGCTAACCGCGTCGAATGATGAGAATTGGTCTATTTCGATTGTTTCATCAATTTTTTCGTAAGAAAATTCTCCATTTGTGATCTATTGTTACTTTCATACCACGAACATAAGCATTCGATTTCAATTGCATGTAAATATCAATTTTGAGTGTAATGTTTTTGAAGCATCTCGACCATGATGAAGAAACACACACACACTTGTTTTCGACATTACGCATAACAATCATTAAGTCCGGTACTGTTCTGCCCTGCAGTACACTTGCCAGCGAAAAATTAAATGAAGAAAAATACAGTAGAGATGGAAAAACAACTAACTGAGAATTCTTGCTTGATTACTGAACCATGCCGATCGGTGTTCAAATGGAAATAATTTCAATCACCGGCCATTCTTATGTGGATTTTGGCGTGTAATTTAAAATGCTGACCATGGCATCGCACCGAACACTTCGGCGACTCGAGTATATAGTATCGGTGTATGCGCTCGAGTAATTATAATCGATAGTATTAACAGGAAGTAGGCATAGAGTAGCAGCACCAGTCTCAAATAGTCGTACAGTAACAATAAACACCATTGGCTTCTATTTGATGCATTCGAAGAAAAATGAAATAAAAACATCGGGCAACAATATTGATTCAATTGAGTCTCTGTTTCGGTATCTTGTTGCTGCCGCTGTGACGACGACGACGACGACTATATAATTAAAACTTGAAGGCAACGTTAACCAGAATCGGCCACTCAGTTAAGCAGTCACACCATAAAGCCAGCTGAATGCCCAACTGGAAAGTCTGTATAATGTTTGCTCTGTGTGCTAACCGAAAAAAAAACTATATTTATGGTCTACTTTCTCTTTGTGCGCAAACAGCACGAGTGGCAGCCGCATTGCTGTTGCCAGTATGTGCGCCTATCCAAAGTCGCTTTGGCAAAACGAGAAGAAAACGAAAACACCAAACATTTACATACACACGAAAATAAAAACCGCATAAAATAACGACAGAACAACGAAATAAAAACACAAACAGAAACGAAAACAAAATCAACATAGGGGAACAGATGAATGAATACGTTGGCCAAAGACAAGAAGAGAGCATTTTCTTTAAATGTATTTATTTGTTTGTGTGTTTGTGTGTGTTTATTTTGAATAGAAGACAAAGTGACCGAAATGAATTAAAATTCAGTAAAAGATGATCGCATTTCATAACCTATAAATGAACCTCGCCATCGCATTGACCCATTCGAAAAAAACGGTTCATCAAATCTTTATTAATTCTAAATACATTAGCCCACTAGCTCAATACACAAACGCACACACAAAATGAATGCTTTTATTTAAAATATTGCCTGAATACACATTGAGCTAATGCACGCAACGGTGTAGGTCAATTCATATATTGACTTTTAAGATTTACGCCCCAAAGCGATCAATGCCCAAGTGTTCGATTTGCAAACGGGAATGGAAAACACAGATCGAAAATGAGCAAACAATCGTTTGAAAATTGGCCACGGGTTTCTTTTTTTCTCTCCACACAATTCAACCACTTAATGTATCGCATTTCATTTCAGCCCATTGAAGATCATATCGCTTGGTGATATGTTATAGTCTCTCTTTTATTTTGATTTTTACATGCAAATTCTTTCGTTCATTACACATTCATTACCATCTGCTTATGAAGTACTGTTTAGCTCTATTCAAGTGCGAATTCGTTGATCTCGACTTTCTATAGCGATCAATGTGCTTTGTCATCGAAAATGCCGTCAAATATTTTTGAATTAAGCCAAACAATGCCGTTTATTGCGATGAAATTGTAATGCACAGTATGTGCCCAAATCAGGCTTGGCAAGACTCGTATTGATATTGATCGGATCGCATTCCAATTCTAATCAAAGTGCCATTCATCATATGAGATTCGCATGCTATGCCGAAACTTCACAAGAAATTCAACAGTATCGTCGCATTGAATTGAACAGTTGTATGCCAAGACCTAGGCTACAATTGTCTGAAATAAATTAAAATTAATTTCGATCAAGACGAGATAAATGGAATGAAATTATTTTGTGTGAGCGCCAAGTAAACTGTACCTGTCAAATGATTGATGTAGATGCCGCTTCATTGAAGACACTTGACTAACGATTCGATATTGAAACAGTACAGTGAAAACACCGTTGAAAATTGCCGTAAATAAACCGACAGAAGTAAAAAAAAACGGATTCAATCAAAGTTAAACGAAATAATTTCCTTTTGCAAAAAAAATTTAAAATGTTAATTGACGAATCGTGAACGAAACTTCACCTTTTGGCTTTACTATCAACATAATCATTATATCTTCTTCGTTAGTTTTTTTTCAATCGCGTGTGCCCATGGACCTTATTACAATCACAAAATTACGTACAAATCTGTTGACTGAATGACGGAAAGCACATGGACACATGGACGTTTGTTAATTGTGGTCATCCGTTTCAATTGAAATGGCTTGACGCCAAGGATGCAATTATGTAAATTGATAACACACACACACACACACAAAAAACAACTTTGTTTATCGCTGAAGTTTGTTTTTAGCGATTCAAACTATCATTAAAATCAAATTTGTTTACATTTAAGAAACAATTTTCCCTATTTGGTATCTGAAAGAAAAAAGAAATCTTCGATAATTTCTTGATCGCACAGCAGCAGAAAAAAGTGGAAGTATTTTATTGATTTCTCTTTCTGCGGTTTCTAACGGTATACATTCTTTTTGCATGTGCCTCGCATCAATATTAACTTATGAATAAAAATCGATCTAATTAACCAATTGACACCCACTTACACGCAATTCGTGCAGTTTTCATTTTCGTTTGTATATCGATGCAAATACTAAACAGTTGATTCTGTGGATTTAACGCAAATGCGAAATGCGAAACCGATTCAAATCCATTCATCATTTTCGAATGTTCAATCAGCTCGTATTAGCTGTTGTTGTTACTGTTGTTGCTGTTGATGTTGTTATTGTTTGCAGCTTGTGGAACATATTTAATTGCTCGGTGTCTATGTTATGTTTTGTTTTGTTTTTGTTGGCTGCGAAAGTGATGATGGGCGTATTGAATTACCGTGATTACATTGAATTAATTTTTTGTTTCAAATGGGCTCAAATGGATGTGCAAATGCGTCTCTGTCGGTCGATTCCCAATTCGAGCAAAGACTTTACATAATGTTCTCATTACATGTTAATCCAAATGAATTAACACAAACTTTATGTCGCAAAGAATGACACATCTTATTAAAAATACATACGCACACACAAATATGACGCGTCATAACCGCGGTTATGATAAATCATTCAACTGGGTCTGAATTGTAGGGCAATAACAACAAAACACCTATTGAGAACATAATATCGTTTTGAGTTCAATGCGACAAAATGAAAATGAATTTCATAGAAATTCATGAGCATTTATACGTCAACGGTTTCGACTAATTCAGTCATCAAATGAGTTGAATGCAACATGACATCGTCAAAACGATTGCACAATCGCTCGCACGTCCGAGTCGTGCGTAAAAATGCTGAAAAAACATTGAATTTCACAATTGTTTGTAACCGAAATTATTCAATAATAGAAACTTCCATGTCAAATATAAATTAACTTCCAAAAATGTCTTTGTGGCCGTTGTTGTTGTTCGTCGTCGCTAACTCGATCGCTATGTAATCATTTTTCTTGGTAAAATATACATTTGGTGAGCCAACAAATACTCGCATGAACCATGGCACAGTAGAGTAACAGAGAGACGCACAACAAGCATACTGCTTATGGCATTGTTGAGCATTGAAAATATTTACAATTTTATTTTATTTGAGTTTTTCTGCGCGTGGATTATGTTTCTCTCTCGCTCATTTCAAATCGTTTTTAAACTATATTAAACGCGCTCCATCCATTAGCGTCTATTGCGATTCATTGCAACAAATTATACTTGTGCCTTATACTTTGTGTTTTTGTTGCTGTTGTTGGCTCGTTGAAATTGAACGAAAAATATCAAAATGCAATAGATGTAGATGGGCAAAAACGGCAGACCAATTTCAATAAATCGGATATGGGGCCAGTAGTGTTATTGCAAACCAGAAAAGGACGCATGATTTCCATTCCAATTCTGATGTGAACAAAGTCGAAATCGCTTCTGCCATTGGCATCTTCGATGCTTCAATTGGATGTTGTTGTTTGTTTAGTCGCATTACACAAAGTGCAACTTTGTGGATGGGGTGTCGATGGTCGTCGATCTTTTATTTTACTTGAATATTACATGAACCATGAGCCAATCATTCCAGCCCAAACTGAGTGTGAAACAAATCACACCATTATAAAACATCGCCAGTTATTTGTGTGTTTTGCCGTGGATTTTTACTCGTTTCTTTCATCTTTTTATTGATTCCGTCCCAAATATGGTAGAAACCACATCTGACGTGTTTGCACACGGCTGAACGTTGGATCATTTTCTCTCTTAGCCAATGATTGGCGACAGCAAATGAAACAAAAAAATGAATAAAATAAAACAAAATCAACAGCCGCAGTACAAAATGCAATGTTTTCGATCAAGTTAAGTTAAAATGAAGTGCTGCATTTATTGTGGATTTAAACAACTAAAACCAAACGTCAACAACGTTTTGCTTGGCACAAAGCGATGGTAAATGCATCAATTTTCATTATGTACGTGCGAGTATTTTTTTTTTGTGTTGAAGAATTTTTGCGTGAAATCGATACACAGAAATTCTGCGACAAAATCTGGTAGAATTTTTTTATTTTGTTGCTATTTTTGTTCGTTCTCGCTTAAAATCGAGCATCTCAATTACACATTGAAATTGTCAACTTAGAAGAAGCCAACGTGAAATTAGCACATTATTCGAAACAAAATGAGCGTTTTTCATGCGAAAATAAAAACCTCACGCAGTGCATTCAGTGGGCCGACGTGGTAAAGTTCAACATGTACATGGCAAAAAAAAACAGGATTTTTTTTGTGGTTCGCCAAACATATATCTTTCGCTGTTTTATAGGTTTGCTCTTAATACTGTTGCTCTGTTTCTCGCTGGAATTCGTTGGCATTGTACGGACATTTTCTTTGAATTTACTTTCGATTTCGACATGATTATTATGAATCGGGGCAATTTTTCTGTTGCATACGCACTGAAAGTGAATTTTATCGTGCGATGAGACAGAGAGTGTGTGAGTGAGAGAGAGAGAGAAGGAGAGACTGCGAGACCTCTCAGAAACGTTCATTTGATCGCACACTTAGCACATTATTCATCGCTCAGTCGGCCGATCTGTTCCAATTTTGATGGTGCAGTGTGTGTAAGTAATAATGTAATTAAGGCAAGCAATACAATTGATGAATGCGGCAATAAAAGCAAAACAACCGATGAATAACGCGATTGAATTGAAACGAATGGCCGGCCGATCGACCAACCGACCGAACGAATGAACGAATCGGCGATGGGAAACAAATGCAAAATTATTAAACTGGTTTTTGAACTTATATCGCTGGTTTGCGGCCGAGTAATGGTTGTGGGGCCAATATTAAATGCGACATATGCGCGCACACACCGTTCAAATGCAATTGATCGGTGTGGCGAAACAAAAAAATGCACGGACAAAACATAAACGAACGATGCATTGTTATATCATATCTCATGCGAAGTCAACGCGTTCAACTAGTAACGATACGAAGTCAAAGCAATTATGTGAATATTTGTGATTTTCTTTCGATGATGGGATATGTGTGGCTGTTTTTTTCTGTTGCGATGCTTGCCTATAAAAATTCAATTACTCGATAAATGCTGCGTGAACACTTCCACATTTAGCTCTTTCCTGCGAGCATCTTCTATATTGATGTTTTAGCAGACATAAATAAACGATTTGTTTTTTCTTTCTCTCGCTTGGTTGGTACTTGAAGCTGTAAGTGCTGTTGTAAGTCAACTAATGCACAATGGCATTTTACCAGCCATCGTCTGCAATTGCAATTGGCCGAAGCAACCTTTATTGTGAATTGTTTTCGTTAAATTTGAGACGCTAACTGGTTAAATGTCGGCAAAGGCCGTTCGATTGCATTCGAACTCATGGCATACGAAAAAGTAAAATAAAATTAATGGTCGTTTTTTTTTCTCTGCTCTCGTCGAAGCATACACATGAGACCGGCTGAAATGCGCTCACGCGCGAGATAAACTGTAAAGAAATGCTTTTACGTCACTTCGCCATAAATCGTCAATCACATACTGTTTGCAGTGCGAACCATTGTACCATGTGTGCGCACCGTTTATTAAGAGATTGAGACACACACACACACACACACACAAACGTATGGAATGAAGAGAAAAAGCATAAGCTGGCAGCAGTGTGATTTGTTTTTTTCCTCTTGCTGAGCCCACGCGAAACCAGAAGTAACATAAGCCTCATTTTCAACATCCAGTCGCTGTAAGACATGAAAAATGAGCACAGTTAGTCCTATGGTTAGTCATAGGCGCAAACAGCCAAAGCCACCACATCACAATTTTGCACGCCGCATATGTGCATTTCTAATTCGAATTTAAATGCAAGAGGTTGTACGGCTGTGCGGTACTCGATTGAATTGATATTCGTGTATAGTTGCTATTGTGTGCATCTCAAGTATCGACTTGAGCATCATAAAACCACTTCAGTAAATTTACCTCGATTTTGTTGAATGTTTGATGCGAAAATTGCGCGAAACCTAATTTTCTTGAACCATTGAAACCTACTTTTTGTACAATTTACCGATTGAGCCGAGGTAAACGGTTACAATCAATCGTTCAATCGTTCAATCGTTCAATCGTTCAATCGTTCAATTCGCACAATTTGTATGACTTTTAAACCGTTAATGTTGTGAAATTCACAATTTTGAGAGATAGAGAAAAACAAAGACAGTGCTCACAATTTGCCATGGCCAAACGATTTTGGTGGTGACACCCACTCTCGTAGTCAATGTGTCGAAAACAGGCGGCATGATGAAATCCATTCAACTTGATGAATCTGTCATACTGTCATATTGTCCCTGTCTTTCACCTCCCAAATTGGAAGTAACACACATTTTTTTTTAAAGAAATGAATCATTTTCATCGTAACTTTCAAATTACAATTTGAATGAAAACGATTATCTATTTCAATCAAGATAGCGAAAAAAATATAAAAGAAATCATTTCAAAGATGGTAGAAAGAAAAAAAAAAGAAGATGATGCGAAAAACGGGAATTTCTTCGGTCGACGACTACTTTATTATTACAGAAGATTTCAATAGAGACGACGAACCATGAACCGTTGCAATGCAATTTCCATTTTGCTAAATGCAACGTACATCCATTGCACACAGCACACATACACTACATGCTCTTTGAACTAGAAATTGCGCATCAATGTGAAACGACAACAACGTTGATGACGGCAACGTCAAGAGAAATGTAACCATTCTCGAACCAAATGTCTATGTGACTACAATTCTTTTCACCCAAAACAAACTACAAGCAAATACAAAAAGATGACAGTTTCTAACAAGACTTTCCACTTATAGAAACATGCAAAACCCGCTTTAAGTGTCCATTTATAATAGTTCAAATGCTTTGAAGTAGCATTAAGCGGGAGGCCTATTCGATGTGAATACCGCACATTACCGTATGAAAAATAGCGAGTGCTAACAGTGAATGAAAACTGAGAAAGAGATAGAGACACACACACACAACAAAAAAAAGAAGAAAAAGCAAACAAATACGAATTTCATTAGTTTGTTCTTTGTACACATCCTCTTCAAGCGCTTTTCATACATATGATCAACGTTCATTTATCAAATTTCTTTAGCCATTTATTCACAATGAGAAGAAATGCTTTGCATCACCGCTGAATGAAAAAGAACTGTGTTATGTTTGGTGCGCTCATGCGCTCTTCTGCTTTTCTATGTCATGCCCAAATAATCATCATAATTCTGCTTATTCAACAATAAACTATTTAGAAATGATGCCGATGCAGCCGCAGCAACACGGCTCTGTTTTTTTTTCTTCTTTTCCACACGACAGTCCAAACAGTTTAAGTGTTTTTATCACTATTTCGGCCGTTTTATTTCAATTATTTGGTTTCGGTTTGCCACCCGAAGCCGAACACTTAGGCTTTCTTCTGCATTTCCTTCCTCAAAAGCCGCTTTATTTGTGAAACAGCACAAAAAACAAACAAAACACAAAAATATAAGTCAATCATTGTGTTTTTTTTCTCGATGGATTATGATGAGCTGTTTGTTAACATAAAATTTCTGTATGATGTTTACGTGCGGGCCCATTTACATGCATATTTTTTTCGGAATTTATGTATTTTTATCTCATTATTTTTTCTCTTGTGTTTTTTGTGTGTGTGTGTCGAAAACAGAAAAAAAACCAAAAGAATGAAATTAAACATTCAAACGAAATGAAATGTTTTTCTGTTGTTTACTTGCCATTTTCATCAGTTTAGTCTGTCTCTTTCAAAGCCATTCTTTCAAAGCAGCAAACGAAACAATGTATTCATAAATGAATGCGAACATCATAGCAATAAAATACATTCAAATTTGCTCATCGTATTCGGGTTTTAACGATTCTGATATGAATGTGATGATAATGACAGGTGAATGTCACTATCGTTTGGATAGACAAAACATTTAAGCTGGTGATTATTAGACTGTATCTAGTTTTCATTCGCTTATCTATTGTTGTAACGGATGAGTTTAAGTGATACTTGGCGTTCAAATTTGTGGCATTAATCCTCTTTGTAATTTTCTCATTTAAAAAATGAGTGACTCTTTTGCATTTGATAAGCAACAACAGTTAAGATAACATATTTTTCCATGTATAACTGGATTTAAAGAACGTTGAATTTTAATCTGAGAGTCTTATGATGAATCTTATCGCATTAATGCCATTGAATCTGCATCTTTATGATATCTTTATAAGAATGAGCAAGAATCCGCAACGAATCAGCCGAATGGAGTTAAGTAAGAATCTTTTTGCATGTTTTGATTGCTGTCGATATGGAAATTCTGTTTGCCGTTTTATAAGATCGTATTCGATCGTAATTCGACATGCGCAGGATTATAATTGCTTTGTTGCGTATCGAAATGATTAAAGTTTCCTTATCTGCGTGCTTGAAATGTTGAAAAGCGTTTAATTAGCGAAAGAAAAATCCCCAAAGCCCTATAGCAAGTTTGATGTATTAACCAATTGGAGAGTCGAACATAGAGAGCGTTTCATCCGTTTCAATCAGGGGCCAATTCTTCCAGAGCCATGAAATCACATTGGCACCGTACATTGATCGAATAAAAGCATAACAAATGGAATTCGGAGAAAAAAAAAAACGGGCAAAAGAATCCAAACCATCAAAACAATAATGCTTGAAACTAACGAACAACAGTCAGTTTCAGGCTATTAAATTTTATCTTTATCTATCGCATCGATTTTGTAATGTTCCAATCTGGTCGGATTTAAAAAGATGAAGAAGAAACAAAATACACAGAATGAGACGAATACCGAACCGAGTAAACCGTAAATCTCTATGCTTAACGCTAGGCACACATACATCACCACAATAGTTGCCGAACTGAACGCCAAAGTTCATCTCGTTGAAGAGAGTTGCACAATAAATTATCCAGTTATAAATCTTTGCGATTTTTCGATTTATTTTACTGCGAAACAAAAAAAAAAACAAAAATATTAAAACATCATCTCTCAAACACAACACAAATCCAATTTAGCAGCTCAAAAATGCATATTCCCGCGCACACGCGCTCTTGCAAGTACCGAGCCATAGAAGAAGCGATACGAAACGACAAGCAAAAACGCCAATTTATTCATGTAAAAGTATTCCAGAGCAAGCACAAAAACGACATCAACAATGACGACGAATAGAAAGAACTAGCAAAGAATCTGACTAATTTAATAATATCATGTTCGCTTAACGGATGCTCTGGCGAACCTGAGCAAAAGATCCACCAAACTAGAGGAATGAGCAAAAGAGAAAGGCGCAACCGATTCGAATTGGCTGCTGCCCGCGCGCACGCGCATATTGCGTGCATAAAAAAGGGAAGAACAAAATAGATTTCCGTTAGTTTTTGTGCCATTTCGAGAAGCAAAAAAACAAAACATCAATCTATGGATTGAGTGTATCTTGTTTATCACATTTCGTTTGGCACACGGTGTGTGCTCTCTCTGTCTCTGTCTCTCTGTGTTTGTTTGAGTATTTGTCTCCCAACGACATTGTGATATACATGAACAAAAACACGTTCTGGTGCATGGTGAATATCCGAATCGCTAGAAAAATCATTTTCAAGAACGATACCAAAACGAGAAAAAAAATTGCGAATAACAAAATCAGCGCAGAGCAGAAGAGTATTGCGTCCCGAAGAATTGAGATTTTTTGCCCAACTTCATTTTATGCACATCCATAAATAATAAAGCAAAGAAAGAGAAAGAGAAAGAGAGAAAGAAGCAAAGCAACGGGGCAACGAGCATCCAATGTGTTCATAATGATAACGAAACATAACATCCAGAATATAATATGAAACATCATGGTGTAGTAGAATATAGCATGGTGGATGCATGATGGGCACTTGGCTCCGAGATCCGGGATCCGCACCAAACCGGCGTAGAAGATGCATTTCATCTAGTAGAAGAATAGAGTGTTTGCTATCTGTTTTTTTTGTCGTTTCGTTGGCTCGAAAAGCAAACACAACGCTAGAACATACATGGCATTCGGTTGTTCATTTGCTTACAAATGAACGAAAGATTGCACAATTATACGCTGCATGTTTAAATAAAAATGAAGTCGACGACGTTGAATCATTAAAACAAAACCAAAGCGCAACACATCGTGTATTACGTTCGCATTTTGCAGGCGCACATTTGTTGTAATACGCTTTCTGCCACAACGAGTTCGAGTTCAGTCTGTGTGAAAAAGGTTCAAATCTATATACAACACACACACACACTCACACTCACACACGCACCCATTGCTTTGGCTTTGGAATTGAATTGAGCTGCAGTTTTTCTATCGTCCGTGGGTTCAATGCAAGAGCTCACACACCAAACACACACATACCAATCGACGCTTCACTCTATCTTATCTAAATGTATTGCTTTTAAGCATTCTTCTTCTTCTTCTATGCTCCAGAGCAATTTCGCGGTCTTCGCGTATACATGTGAGAATATTAAAAAAATAAAATAAAACAGAATACAACACACAGCGAACTGAAACCGAAGCACACAGCGTAGAAGAAGAAGTGGAAAGAAAAAAAAGCCCACATTGTGTTTAGTTCTTTTTAAGTTGAAGGTAAACAAGATTATTCTGCGGCATTGTTGCTAGTGCTGTTGTTGTTGTTGCCCCGTGATCATTTCAGCATGCCTCATAGATTTATGTTGGTCGCATGTGAGAGCAAACTTGTGGTTTTTCTATGCATACGCAAAGAGTTTAGCGCTCGGATGTAAACAGTTTTATGGGACTTTTTTTCTTCTCTCTCAATATAATATGAGCTCTTCTGGTTCGAATTCTCTTTTGGCCATTTTCTTCAATTTTTTCGTTATCTAAGTGAAGCACAAAGTCGTGGAATACAACAACAACGACGACGACGACGACGAAAAACCGAGCTGCCATTATTATCGCTGAAGATTTTGACTTCTTTTAAACTTACATATTTCGGTTTATCGTTTCATACCTACAACCGATTTGCTAAGCAGATTTACGTTACTGCTTTAATTCAATTCGATTTAAGGCCGTAATTTCCAATGGCCAATTTACGTGATGATGATGGGGCTTTTTTTGTCTTTGCCAACCAAGCGGAATTGATTTCGACAATTAATCGCAATTTCAATCCCATAAAGTGTATCAGTTGCTGTTATCGCAACCAATAATGTGTAATAAATTGGCGTGAAACCTTAGCCCGAGCTTGTGGCATTCTGTCGTCGAATGGAGCATTTGCAAAATATACAAATCAAATAAATGTGGCTGTTGTTGTTGTTGCTGTTGTTGTTGTTGTTATTTTTCTTCTGCACGTCTCAAGTATCAAAGCCACCATCAATTTGAACGCTCTTGAATGCACACAGCAATTATATGTGTAAAATTAAACGTTGTAATAAAAATGGGCAGAATAAAAAGTGCCATTAAATGTGGTCGTGTCTTTGTGATTTGCCCTTAGAATTCGCCTTTATTTCAAATCGCAACATGCTTCATCGTATATGCTCTCGCTCATTTAAATTTATTATGCGATGGGCTACAACAATAAATATATTTTGCCGGGTGAGTGTGTCGGGGAATGGAAATGAAGAGAGCAAGATCAAAAATAAAAACAACCAAAAACAATCACTCGATCGAGCCACAAGCCGCCACAACATCGAACGCAATTCAAGCAATAGAAAAAGGAACATACCCGGCTGACCAGCAAGAGATTTTTCCTCAGAGATCTTTGAAATGTTATATTGCGTCGTGCTGTCGCTGGTGAGATGTGAATCGCGCGACTTTTGATGTATACACCAAAAACCAAACAGACTCACTCAAAATATATCGTATAAATATATGTGGAAAGCAATTTAAGCGATAATGAATGCCACAAAATCCAAAAAGATTGATTGAGTCGTGTAAAAAGATCTTGGCTGTTTCTCTCTTTCCTTTTCATTGTTCGCGGGACCGATGCTATTTCTGTTCGCCGTCAATGTTGGCAATCGCGCTCTCCCGCACTCCTCTGCACAAAACAGATTAACGTTATTCTCTGCGAAACGTTATTATAAATTCACTTGCATAAATTAATCTGTGAGAGAGTGTTTGTGCTTTGGTGAACTTTCTTTATCACATCGAAACCTCAACGGCAAACGTGAGGCATTCCAGAGCGCAAGCGCAAGCGCACGCGCACACTCAGTGTGTGAAAAGCTATTTTCGGTTTAGCATAGCTCACGAACGTGCTCGCGCCAGCTCATTCGAAGCTTTGTGTAAAAACTTCAATTTTGTTGTTGCTTCTCTCTCTCTCTCTGTCTCTCTCCCTCTCTCTCTTGCGCGCGCGCGCTCGCTCGCTCAATCGCTAAAACGCTGGTAAAACTAAAAGTGGTAGGTCAGTGAACTTGTTCTTTTGTTCTCTCTCGCATCAACAGAGTTTCGTTCGGATATTCAATTCTGGTTGCCTGTTCCATGGAATCATTGTGGCGAAAGAGCGAACAAAAATATAAATCGCCGATTTCGCGAAATGTCTGTTTTACACGCGAATTTATCGACATCACATGTTGTTGACTTCAATTAAAAATGCACTTCGAATTCCGATCTAATAAGACAGAATGTTGTGTGAGGCGCGCTCGCGCCCGCTCACACTTGTGCCTGAATAAACAACCACGTCTAGATCACGGTACATTGCGACCGTCGATTCGTGGGTATTGTAAAACATTTCGGGATACAAATCTATCTAACTATCGTTTACCATCCTATTTACTACACTTTTCATTTTTGGACCGAACCGAATCGAACCGAACTGAACCAATCTTTCGTTTTATCCCTGCTTCTGGTGCTGCTCTCGTTCTCCATCTGCATCTCCATCTCGATGAGGATTGCAACATGTTATTGAATCCGCTTCAGAACAAGCGTCAAGTTTCACGTTAACCATTTTTTTTTTGACTTTGTTCTGTGTTTGGGTTTTAGTCGTTTTTTTTTGTCTTTCTCGTTGTCTTGTTCTCGTTTTAAATACGTGTGCCAAAGCGCTCGAATGGTAAATTTTCTATCTGGTTTCGATTAGTTTCTGCGCTGGCCTTACATCAGCGACAACGCTTGTTGTTTTATATTTCGTATTGAAATGATCGCCTTTTTTCCATTTGGTTCTCGTTTATTCTTCTCTTAATTCAATCGATTCAGTTCGTTGTTGTCCGCTGTTCGCGATCCACGCTACGGCTGTAATTGTTTATTGTGTTGGTTATTGCACAAGCTCTTCGATGCTATTGATCGATTCAGAGGCATCGGAAAAACCTTGTACTTGCTCTATGTATCAATAGTTTATAAAAGTGTTGTTATTTTCTTCTTACAATGGTCTCAAGTTCAAGCAACACACCAAACATCATTGAATAGAATAATAAACCAAACAATTCATACAGTGTGGAAAGATAGAGGGAGAAAGAAAAAAAAGAGAGCGTGCGCGCGCGATCGCGTTTCAATTGGAAATTGAATTGAAAAATTGTGTGTGTGTGTAAAAATCTCAGCGTTTTGGATTTTTTTTTTCTCTTCATTTTGGTGTATGGACTATGGACATAACAAAAGGCCGGAATAGATATTAATTGGAATTTTTACTGCCTTCAAAAGTATTATGTTTTTTTTTTCTTTCATCGAATGTTCCTTCAATCGCTCTATTCTATTCCTTTTAACAAAAAAAAATAAAAAAGGTAAATGACTCAGGCTCCGTTTCGATCAGAGTCAAGCACAAGAATGCTAAAATGCGTTTAATATTCATGACGGTCGTCCAACAGCCACAATTGGTTTTGATTGAATGTTTGATAGCCTTAGAGGTTTTTTTCCACATAAAATATTAAGTCGCCCATCAAATGCAGCAAACGAAAAAAAAACAAGAGTTTGGCGACTTGACCAAGAAGAATTGCCAGATAATTTGATTTATGGGGTTTTGCATTTGGCTGCATCAGCATATGTAATGTGCGCAGACTTTGGTGCAAAACAGCCATAAATTGAATTTGTTGCAGTTGCATCACTCTTACGCGTTCGTCAAACATCGCCGTGTCGACGAGTTACATTGAAATCTGCTGATAAATAAATCGAAAAAAAACAACACTGTTCATTTTTAATGGCTAATGCAATGCGATACTAAATCGCTTAAGATTTAGATACACTCGATTTTTGCGGTGGTGCGCATTTCTATGGCCATCAAATTGAACCGATTTAAATTTCTATTGGTTCGTTGTTATTTTGCCATTACATTGACGTGGTCTGAATGCAAAAATGAATATGAAGAAAGCATTTGGTGTTCTATGTAATTTCTGATTCGGTTTCGGTTTATTACAGTCTCAGTTAGAACCATAAAATGGTATTGTAAACAGATCGTTACTCTGAAGAGAGAGATAGAGAGATCGAGAGAGAGAGAGAGAGAGAAACAAAAACCACGTTGGAAAAAGGTGCTAAAATTGTAAAATTTAGATTGGCTTCAAATTACATGGTTGTATGATGAGAGTTCAACTTGCTGCCTCATGTCATCCACATCGAATGCAACTTCTGGCACAAATTGCATATCACATTTTATTTGCTTTGCCATATTTTTTGTTTTTATTCCATTAAGAATACATTGTAAAATTGAATAAATGTCCGAACGTTTATGTTTATGCCAGCCATAAATTGCCTTGAATAAACCCGATAGCCATTTTAAGAGACATGAAACTGTCATCACAAGAAAACATTATCGCGGTAATTAACTTGATTATTTTCTAATTTGAAAAATGCCCGTGACCAAATATTCGTCATGGTTGTTTATGAGCCGCGGTTCGTATTTATACGTTCATAGAAAATGTTCATTTGGCCGTCACCGTTATTTGGATCGAGTTGTGCTCATGATTTTTCGTTTAATGTTGAGCCATACCAATTTCCATCGAAATAACTACCACATTCTATGCCTATCACGATGACTCCATCAATTCGAATCACTGCTCATTTTAATTAATTTCTATCAGATCTTCTATCGTTTTATTTTTCACTCATGAGATTTCAAATGCAACATTTAAAAAGAAAAAAGCACGACAAACATTTTTCAGTTGATTTGGTGCGCCATTTGTTGTTTGTATGCCATGCGCACCGTTAGACGGTGTGCGCATAATTCGCTATTACATTGCGATTGATGCACAATGTACCAATTTTGAATTGTATACCATTTTCTGAACTCATTTCACCCATTTGCAAATCGTGGATAACTGTTCAGTGTTCACAACATCGAATACATTAGAAAATTAATGGTAATGTATAACAATTTCAATGGTGACGCTACGAAACTCTTTTGAACGAGCTTGTGCTCGAATGTTGAACGCGAAGGTTTGCGCTTAAGAAGCCACATTTTGATTGTGAAACCATCACTTTTAGGCCTACACACCGATTAATTTAACAAAACATTAAGCGAGCCGTATATTTTGGATCTAGCTTTGGATATCTATCGAAGACAAGCAATTTATCTACTCATTTTCTAGATTAGATAGTTTTAAGTGTTCGGTAGAATAGAGTCTATCAATTAGGAAAAACCCGTGTCTAAGGTGTTATTAATAACCAATTTATTTTTATCTTTTTTCTATTTGCAGCGAAAATGAAAACATTTTTGCCTCTAGTCCTTTGGTCTGTGCTAACAGTTAATGTGGTAAGTTGAAGTTTTTTTTTTGTTGTTGTTCGAAAAACCTCTTTTTTTTGCTTGATCTTAATCATGATGAATGAAAAGACAGGAGCAAATTGCATATGCATTGATTGTTTTGCATTTTCATCATAATTCTTAACCACGATGAATTGACAGGAAAGGAGTGTCAATTAAAGCAAAGTCTATGAAAAAAAAACTTCTTCGAAAATGTAGGAAGGTGACAAGCTATGTGCCATGCATAAATTAACAGTTTCATGGCACAAAGAAAAATCTGTGTTCCGCTGCAGAAACATGCAAGACACGACAAGAATTGCACGAATAAAAAAAATCTACCAGATCACAAAAAAAAAGAAAAAGATCCCATTAGTATGCAATCAGTTGTGTTAAAATTAAATATGCCAATAAAATAAATGTTCAAATGTTCGCCTTTTGTTTCATTGATGACGATTTGCATTTACGGTTAGTAGCTTCATCAAAAATGGGATAGCAATAAAGAAATGCATGTAACAGCATTTTTTGTTTTTTTTTTCTTTGAAAGAGAAAAAAGGTTTCAATGACCACTTTACAATGTTGATAAGTGGGCACAAAAGAAACCGCAGTTAAAATGACCGTAAAAAGCTATTTTTATATTTTGCATGTATTGCATAATTTAATGAAGCGCTGGTTATTTTTCGTTGGAATAAATGGGCACACGATGGCATCATGAATCAACCGAAGGAAACACACATCGCGAATCCAATCATCAGTAAAACAAATTCAATTAGATTTGCAAGTAGCACGATTGCATCGTACACGATCGCACCCGTTGCATTTCTCTGTAATCTAACGTTTTTTCCGTCGCTTCAAGGAATTTCGTTGAATGCTTGAAGTTTGAAATGACTCAAGTGATGGTATGAAAAATCTATGTCATAAACATTAACGTCGCCCCGGCTGTTGTGTGATGGGCAACGTGATCAATTAAAGTGACTTTTGTGTGACCATATTCGATTTGATTAGCTATTCTGATGGCATCATGATCACCCATCATAAAGACATTATCACAGCACCTCATTCCCTCTCTCCACACATCCACTGACTCACTTGCACCGTGATCGGCCTGTTTGCGGTTTGGTTCCGTTTCGATCGTTGTTTTCATTGAAAAACATTTCAATCACTTAAACAAATAATGTCATTCAAACGTGATAATTGAAACCCGAAACCAAGGAAAAAAATGTCAACAGTTCACCTATCAGCAGCGTAATGAATTTTCTGCGTAACCATTTTGCCATTAAATTAATCATGTTTTCCCTTTAAATTATGAGCATTTATGTAAAATAGCATTAAATGCAATCCTAGCCGATGACTATTTTTAAATATGATATGCTGCACGAAACTGCCATCGAGGCTGATGACGGATTTTGCTATTTGTTTTTTCTGCTTCTTCTTTTTCTTCTCGCTGCTACCGTTGCTGTTGTTGCTTCGTGTTTGTTTGTTAATTGAGTTGAAATGTGAAGAAATGTTCGTTGAGTCTTAGCGTGTTCATATATTTGTAAGCAAAGTGACTTCGTATGCCGCACCGTCTATGATCTCATCAAATGTAGCAAATGCTACTACTTTGCTTTTGGGATCGTCGGTCGTTGTGTGTGCGCATCGTGTTTTGTGTTGTGTGTTTAATTTTTGTTTTTTTTTCTCTTACTCATTTTTCTCTCCTTAATTCACAAGAAAACCGCAACTAAATGCATTCCATTCTCGTCTTTTCGACCTTGACCATCGACTGGTTAAATTCTCAGCATGCCCTGACTTGCCCATTCTTTAATACCAGAGACGATATGTGTATGCTGTTTCATTCCTTTGCACATCTTCGTGCGGCAAACAATTTTCAGAGCTGTTTATAAATCGCAAACAAAGTTGGTGTGTGTTTATCCTGTTGTACGCCTCTTAACCAATTTCAATATTATTATTTTGTCTGTCCTTTTGTATTATCGTCTTGATTTTATTTTTATTTTTCATGTTGAAACATTTCTTCAATAAAGCAACGTCTGCCGGCGTCATTGTATGGCCATACCAACATTTGCAACAAACAAATTCTTCTTTGATTTTTTTTTTCTACATTTTTGAAATTTATTACTTTTCCGCATCGAACAGCCGACAATCTAAAAATAGCTGCAAAAAAGGGAAAAAAAACTAAGCAATGATCCGAAGAGTATTTAAAATATTTATTAAAAAGGAGCGCAATCCACCCGTCTTTAAAATAAAATGTCAGAAAAGGATTTTGGATTTAGAAGAATTCAAATATAAATTCAATGAAACAGAATTAATTCCGAGTGAGTGTTTTATTTTTCTTGTGTGCGCTCTCTTCGCTTTGTTCAATTGGCAGCATTATTATCATGAAAATAATGCGCTTATGTTTACGCTTTGCACTCACGATTTATCTTCCGCCAAATTGGCATATGACATTCAATGTTCACGACTTTGTATTATTCAACTTCGATGAATCAAGTCGTTTGAACGTGTCGTTTTCTTCTTTTGTGCGGTTCAGCCGCGCGATGAAGCTCAACCCATTACCATTTGCTTTGGTGTGCACAGTTTTCTAATGCCTTTACATCACCCATGCATATTATGCAATTTTGCATTGGAAAGGGCAATCATTACAATTATCGCTGTTGAGTTCAAGTGTTATCTACGTGCAAACAAGGTCATTAAGTGTCATTATATAGCAAAAACAATGCGTCCAAAATGTTGAAGCGAAATGCACACATTCGAACAATGACCGATTGTTTTCCACTTGGTTCTTTATGGTTGGAATGATTGCTAGAGCAGCGCAATCCGAAGATCGGGAAAATGGTATAAATAGTAAAATAAAGGCAACTAAATCTTGTGACTTTCTGGTATACGTATTCGCGCGCATGTGCATACGAATGCACAAACGTATCGTATTATCTCTGTGTTTTTTTTTAAACATATACGTTTCTTGTTTTTTTCTTTCTTTTTGCTTGGGAAACGAGACACCCGTAACCAAACACAAAATGTGTGCATTCAACTTCAACGGTATTTTAAAATCTAAAAAACTCTGTATTTTGCTGTGTTGCAGTTGGCACTAGAAAAAAGAAACAGCCCAAATAAGCGCGCGCACGAAGAAAATAATGATAATATAAAACGGTTGGTTCCGTTGTTCAAACAACAGCACTTGCGGCTAGAAAAGCCATGGGATAAAAATAGGAATCGAAGAAGAAATGGATAGAGACAGGGAAGAAAGAACGAAGTGCTAAGCAGAAGAAAAAAAATGGAAGAAAAGAAGCACACATATTCAAGTTTTGCCAATAGATTTCATGTGTTTGATTTCGACTAAAAGCTTGTTTTCAATCATATCATATGGTTCGCAGCATGTACACGTCAATTTAACAATGTAACTAAGCCTGTTTCCATGTTTCGATATCAGAGCAGAAAAATAGAGAAGCACACGGAAAACAACATTTAAATATGCTCTCTTCTCTTCACTCTTTTCCATCTTTCGAAAATCGATGCAATTCCGTGCTGTGCGCTTGCGCTTGTAAACCGAAACACAGGGAAAAAAACAATGTTTTCTGAAAATAAGAATAAAACTGAAATTTCAATCAGCCAAACGAAATTGGCGTAGCTCACGATGTAATTCTGTATGCAAAAAAAAAATGCACACGAAAAATAAACGGGCGAAACAAGAAAAATGCCAACATTGAAAATCTAACTCAGGTTGGTGATATAAATCTATTAAAATGGATCGGTTTTTAGTGTTTAGCGAATGAAAAACCCAAAAAAATAAAATCAAATGGTTTGCTGCTAAAATCACTAGAATTAATGGATGTTTTTCGTTCGATGAAATATTATATTAATTCTGGCCTATAACTTCAATAAAAATTTATTGAATGTAATGTGCGGATGGAAAAAAAATAAGTCGAACGCGAAATTATATTCTAATGGAAACGAATGGGCGATTATAACGGCGAATAGTGAGTGTCAAACGCGTAATTCCAATCGTTCGCTTTTGCTCCGGCCTTAGTCTTGGCACAGAACCTATTTCTCAGTATCAACGTGGCTCATTTCTTATGGCTAACCAGTTATTTGAGCGAACAGTTAAGATCAGCATTTTTGTTGTTGTTGTTTTCTCTGTTGTTGTACTTTTCTTATCCCACAATATATACCTGCAACTGGAAATAACCAAAGAGCAAATAAGCATTGACTGAAGTACACACCAACTTGGAAATAATTGGATTCTTTTCTTCATCTCGTATCATCGTCACATCATGCAAATGTGGATTTTGATCCGCCGCGCATTTGCGCACATAAAAGCCAAAACAGAAGAAACAAGAAAGAAATGAGCCCATGCTCAGAACAAAGACAAGAAAGACCCACACATTGTTGATGATTATTTCAGTGAAATGCACTTTAAAATTGTGATTTTAAAAAGAATAATCTCATTCACGAATTATAGCGGTAAATATTTCGATAAGTGCTTGAGATTGTGAATTCTAGAATCACACACATTCACACACATGCGCACACAAACTGGTAATAGGTTCAAACTAGAGCTAATATATTCCGAATTGTGTGTCTGTAATTTTCGAATGAAGCGAAAAAACGACATTAAAACGGAAGTATAAAACAATATTCTGGATCGTGAGCAAACGTTTTTTTTCCATCGCACTGTTTTTTCTATTAATTTGCTCTTTTTTATGGCATTTTAATGGTCTTATTCTCGATTATTTTGTCAAATTATCATCACACTTGATTCGCTATGCCAATTCTTCTCTTTATTCAAAGTCGTTAAAGATCAAATTATCTGCAATTTTAATCAATTAAATCATATATGCAAAGTTTTTACCATAATCAAATTCCGCTAATTTCCATATGAACTACAATTTACTCCTCAATTTTTCTTGTTTTGTTGGTTTTTTTTTCTTTCTCTGCAATAACAGGCACTGTCACAAAACAGAATAAGTAATACGAGATTAAAACGCGAAGTATTTTTTCTAAATTTGGAAGACGGCTATTTTGGTTGTCAAGTTAATGAATCAACAGATTATTTACAATTATTCGAATTATCGAAATTATGTGATGGCCATTCAGATTGTTTTATGTCATCCGATGAATCGGCGAGAGAGTTAAAGTGCACAAGTAAGTTAATACCATTTAGAATCGATGATCAATCTTCCATTTTCAATACTTTCTAATTGCCACCAATCAACAATCAAACATCTTTTCTTTAAAATCATTCTCGCCAATTTTAGATGATTGTGACAAAGATGGCACATCGTGTACAAATGGTGCGTGCTTAGACTCATTATGTCACTGTAACGACGGTTACGGAGGATGTAATTGCCAAGTTCCAGGTAAGCGTTTTTCTCATCACCATTACATCATTTATTCTATTAGAACATTAACGGCAATTTTACACTGAATTACGCCATACATCGAATTAAGCAATTTTCCCCGAACATTTATTGAATAACGAACATATTTCCCACACATATGTTTCATAGATGAGAACGAATGCAAATATCGTCCATGTGACGTTTTTGCCCACTGTACGAACACTTTAGGCAGTTTTATGTGTTCATGCTTTCCGGGCTATCATGGCGATGGCTTTCACTGTGAAGGTAAGTTTGTGTTTTTGATTTTAAAGGTCAGTGGCTTTGCTGTCGACCTGGCAATCGATGAAATATGATTTATGGCCAACAATTCGGTGTTCATAGGCTTGGTTGGCTTTTGAAAATAGAAAATATACGTTATGCATAAAACCATATTTTATAATTCGCTGTAGATATCGATGAATGTCAAGATCCAAGCGTAGCAGCGAGGTGTGTTGAAAATGCAGAGTGCTGTAATTTGCCAGCGCATTTTGTGTGCAGATGTTTGCCCGGTTTCGAAGGAGACGGCGAAGAACTTTGTACAGACATCAATGAATGCGCAAAACCAGGCGCGTGTGGTATCAATGCCGATTGCATCAATGTACCCGGTAACCATACGTGCGCATGCAAAAACGGATATGAAGGCAACCCATTCGATGGTTGCATAGATATAAATGAATGTTTACATCCAAATGCTTGTGGCCCGGGTGCCATTTGCATCAATTTGGATGGTAGTTTTCAATGTGAATGTCCGCAAGGATTTGAAGGTGATGCTCGGTCAAACGGATGCCGAGATATGGACGAATGTCGTGGATTGCCATGTGGAAGAAATGCGCAGTGCCGCAACAGTGAAGGCAGCTTTCAATGTGGTAAGTGATTCAACAAATTTTATGTTCGACTATTTTACCGTTTTATGCTTTTCCTGGGATGACAGCGAGCAATAAATTTAAAAAAAACTTTTATTTAATGATCGAGAATATAAATTTTTAACAATTATCATAACGTTTTCCGTTTGATTTAATTTTCCAGTTTGTCCGGAGGGTTTCGTTGGAGATCCAATGAACGAATGTCAAGGTAGTATTTTCAAATCAATTCTTAGATTGTTTAAATGCTTTTTTCGCATTTTTAAAATGTTTCTTGTCACATTTTTGTTTTTAGATATAAATGAATGTTTAGAGAATCCATGTGGTGCTAATGCTGTATGCACAAATTCACCTGGTAGTTATTTGTGTGCATGCAAACCAGATTTTACGGGAAATCCATACAAAGGCTGTTCTGATATTGATGAATGTTCAGCACTGAAACAGCCATGTCCACCGTCTGCAATTTGTGAAAATGCAAATCCAGGTTATAATTGTGGTAAGTGTGCACGAAATAATAAACGAATGAAATCACTCGGCATTGTGTGATCATTTGATTTGATTTGAATTTGTAGTTTGTCCGCAAGGGTATGCTGCTAGACCCGATCCGAAAATTGCTTGTGAACAAGTCGACGTGAATATTTTATGCCAAAGTAACTTCGACTGTACAACAAATGCTGAATGTATTGAAGGGCAATGTTTCTGCCAAAACGGATTTGAACCACAAGGATCGGTGTGCGTTGATATCGATGAATGTCGAACGAATGCTAATATTTGCGGTGAACGTGCAATCTGTATTAATACACCTGGATCACATCGCTGTGAATGTCCAAAGTGAGTAAAATTTTCTAAAGACTAAATTTTCTAATTCGAAAAAATTAGAAAATAAAAATCTAACTCGCGGCCAATTGTTTATAATTTGAAGTGGTTTTGTTGGAGCTCCACCACGAATTACTTGCAAAGCACCATGCGAAGATGTAAAATGCGGTCCACATGCTTATTGCAAAGCAGATGGAACGGAAGCGTATTGCGTATGCGATGAAGGATGGACCTATAATCCAAACGATATTTCGGCTGGATGTCAAGACATTAATGAGTGCGATACAGTTCATGGGCCATCAGGAAGATGCGGATTAAATGCAATTTGTACGAACACACCAGGAGGTTTCTCATGTCAGTGCCCAGTTGGATTTTCTGGCAATGCTGCAATCCAGTGTGTCGGTAAGTTAAATGAATGCAATAATTTGCTAAAATGGATTTCCAAACGTTACGGATAGTGTTCGAAAGATTCAAATCTATTTAAACATTAATTTTAGATATTGACGAATGTTCGAAACCAAATCGCTGTGGACAAGGCGCTCTATGCTTGAACAGAGCAGGAACATTTGAATGTGTTTGTCCAGAAGGCTCAATACCAGATCCAGATCCAAGCGTTCGTTGCATAACTGTTGTTACATGCAAATCTAATAATGATTGTCCAGGCAATGCCATTTGTGAAGAGCATCAACGTTGTTTGTGTCCAACACCAAATATTGGAAATGATTGCAGACATCCATGTGAGAGTCTGTCTTGTGGACCAAATTCAAATTGTATGATTGTGAATCAAGAAGCCAAATGCTTGTGCGCTCCTGGATTTGTTGGTTCAGCTGATCGAATTGGTGGATGTGTGGATGATGATGAATGTAAACATTCACCATCCGTTTGTCCAGAAGGTTCACTTTGCGTGAACACACCTGGAAGCTTTACATGTCAATGTCCAGCTGGTATTTCTGGCGATCCATTCAAAGGAGGATGTGCACGTTCCAATATTGCATTGAGCTGTGACGACGATCATCCATGCGGAAAAGATGAAACTTGTATCGTTGATCCATATCTTGGAAAGAATGTGTGCATTTGCAGACAAGGTTTTACACGTGACATTAAAAACGGCAAGGTAAGAAATATTTTCATACATGGAACAGGAATAGAGTATAAATGGAGACAAAAATGGATGATGACTTATTGATAATTATTCTTCACTTTTAGTGTGTTGATATTGACGAATGTGCAAACAACGAGAGACCAGCTTGTGGAATGAATTCGTTATGTAAAAATTTGCCAGGAAGCTATGAATGCTTCTGTCCACCAAACTTTTTCGGAAATCCATATATCATTTGCGAGGAATGTAACAGCGCTGAGTGTCAATGCAAAGCACCATACAAATTTGTTGGTGGAAATTGTATATTGGCTGGATGTCAAGATGGTGGACAATGCCCACCTGGAGCTGAGTGTATTTCAATTGCGGGTGGTGTTAGCTATTGTGCATGCCCCAAGGGCTATCGAACACAATCAGATGGCAGTTGTGTTGATGTTGACGAGTGTGTTGAAAATCAACATTTCTGTGGATTTGGCGCTGAATGCATCAATAGACCGGGTTCATATGAATGCTTGTGTCCGCCAGGATACGATGGAGATCCATATCATGGTAAGACAACAATTCAATCGATAAAAAAACCCGTCTGTGATTAAGCTTGTCAAATCTAATGGCAAAATTCGAAAATATTCTTTAGGTCAATGCTCGGCTCCACAAAGACGTTGTGCTTCAGACAAAGAATGTGGTTCGAACGAAAAATGTGTACAGCCCGGCGAGTGTATTTGCCCGCCACCATTCTTTTTGGATACAAGTGATGGAAACAAATGTAAGAATCCATGCGAACGATACGCTTGCGGTATTAATGCCAAGTGTACTCCGTCTGATCCACCACAATGTATGTGTGAGGCTGGATTCAAGGGCGATCCATTGCAAGGCTGTTTCGATGAAAATGGTTTGTATATTGACACTTTTTAAGTTGAGATTTGTTTGCAAAGACCAAAATAACTTGAATCTATGGACTTATTTATACATTTCCATTTACAGAATGTTCAACGTACGGAAATCCATGCGCATACGGCGCACAATGTGTCAATCAAAAGGGTGGATACAAATGTGTTTGTCCAAATGGAATGTCTGGAGATCCATACAAAGAAGGTTGTATTTTGGATCAAGCTCGGCAGCCAAGTCAATGTCGCAGCAATACAGATTGCGCTGATACTTTGGCATGTGTACAGGGAACATGCATTAGCCCATGCAAGAGTTTATTGTGTGGACAAAATGCGTTCTGTGAACCAGAAAATCATGCTGCTTGGTGCAGATGCCGCGTTGGTTTTGTTGAAAACGAAAGCGGCGAATGTGTTTCACGTAAGAGCTTTTTCCACCATTTCAATACTTATTGCGATTCGTCTAATTTTATTTTTTATCGATAGAGAGGTTAACTAATTTTCTTTCATTTTAAAAATTTCCAGAATGTAATGATTATTTCTGCGGTCAAGGAGCTGTATGCATTGTAACACGTGATGGTCCAACATGTAAATGTCCACCAGGTTTGCTTGGAAATCCATTCCCAGGTGGTGTTTGTGTCACGGATCAATGCTCAGCAAGTCATCCATGCGCTGACAATCAAGTGTGCATTGCTGGCCGTTGTAAACATCGATGTGAAAACGTTGTATGCGGAATTGGTGCCACATGCGAACAATCAACTGGAAAATGTATCTGTGAACCATACTTTGTGGGAAATCCAGACTACTTGTGCATGCCACGTACGTACAAAACACAATTTAATGCCAATTTTTATCTTTTAACTGTATGATTATCAAATGCACTCAAAATATTTACATGATCTTTTTTGTATAATCGAACAGCTGTCACAAATCCAGTTTGTCAGCCAGAATGCGGTCAAAATGCGCACTGTCGCTATGGAGTTATATCGAATGACTGCGTGTGCAATCCAAACACGGATGGAAATCCATACGAAATTTGTGGACCAATCGAACGGAACACATGTGAAAATACAAAATGTGGTATTGGAGCGGAATGCCAACAAATAAATGGTCGTGTGGATTGTGTTTGTCCAATTGGTTTTACCGGAAATCCATTCGTTGAGTGCCGAGATTTAGATGAATGTTTGGAAAATCCATGTGGTTCAAATTCGATTTGCATCAACACAGCCGGCAGCTATGATTGTAAATGTAAACGTGGTTTCTTCGGAAATCCATTTGCAATGTGCTCGCCAATACAAACTGATGCTGAATGCGACGATCCAGAACGTTGTCAATGCAGCAAAACAGTCAATTGCCCATCGGGATATCGATGTGAATCTGGTAAATGCTTGAATTTATGTGAAGGTGTTTCGTGCGGTCCAAGAGCTGCCTGCTCACTTGGCGCATGTGTTTGCCCATTGGGATACATTGGTGATGCAAAAGATCTCAGCAAAGGCTGTTATTTGCGTGGTCAATGCGAAATCGATCAAGATTGTAAGAGCAGCGAAATTTGCTTCCAATTTGGACGTGGCAATCGAAACTGTATTGATGCTTGCAGCAAATTCTCGTGTGGACCAAATGCATTGTGCGTATCGAATAATCATCGGTCAACATGTATATGCCGTGATCGTTTTACTGGCAATCCAAATGATTTCAGTTTGGGCTGTCAACCAAACGAACAACTCAGAGAACCAGATTCGTGCCAGAGCAATGCCGACTGTACACCGGGTCAAATTTGCATTGTTGGCGTTAATGGAATCCGAGATTGCATCAATCCATGCGCTTCAGTCGCTTGCGGTTTGAATGAAGAGTGTCGTTTGGATGCCAATTCAAATCCAGCTTGCCATTGCAAAGAGTCATATGCTTGGAATCCAACTAGTTCAATGTGCGAAAAACCATCAATTCCAGACTGTGCATCAGATAATGATTGTCATCCAGTAGCTTCATGCCAACCAGATGCACTCGGTATTTTAAAGTGTACCTCAATTTGTGACAAATTTCAATGTCCAGCCAATTCAGTTTGTGTGGCTACTAATCATCAAGGGTAAGTTGATCTTAGGTTTTTTTTTATTCATTTTACTTAAGCTTTGAATTTTGTTACATGTAACTAACGCACAATCATATTTCGTTTTTGCAGTGAATGTCAATGTTTACCTGGTTATTATGGTAATCCAAGAGATCGAAATGGTTGTCGCTTGGTACAGAGAAATCAATGTGAAACCAGCGCTGAATGTTCTGAAAATGAAAAATGTAAAAAGAATGATCGAACTGAAATCTTGGAATGTCGACCTGTGTGCGAAGATGTTCACTGTGGTCCGCAAGCAATTTGTGTATCAAATAATCACATTGCAAAATGTCAATGTCCATCTGGACCATTCACCGGCGATCCATACAATATGACCGCCGGATGTCAGAGTGTGCCTTGTGTTTACAATATCGATTGCCCACCGACACAATTGTGTAATCGTTTGACTCACACTTGCTACAATGTTTGCGACGAATCATCATGTGGAGAGAATGCCATTTGCATCGCTGAAAATCAAAATGCGGTTTGTCAATGCCCACCAGGATACAGAGGTGATCCAATTCCAGAAGTTGGTTGTAAACCAGCTGATGCATGCGCCAAATGCGCAGAGTCGGCCATATGTGAAATTACATCAAGTGGACAACACATTTGCAAGTGTCCACAAGGATATACCGGTTATCCAGAGACAACTGGATGCTTCCCAATTGGTCAATGCCCTCATGGCGATCCAGATTGCCCAAATAGCGCTCGATGCGTAAATGGACGTTGCGTTGATAAATGTCACGATTTATGCGGCCCGAATATGATTTGTACTATCAAAAATGGTGAAGCGGTTTGTGCTTGTCCAAGCAAATTCAAGTTTGTGTCTGGTTATGCCAAAGATGGTTGCATTCGTGACGCGTTTGTTTGCACATCAGATTACGATTGCAGTGTCGGCATTTGTAGCAACGGTCAATGCACAGTTGCCTGTAGAAATCAAAACGATTGCGCTGACGGTGAGTATTGCTCAAACAACAGATGCATGATCAAGTGCTCAAGTCACAGTCAGTGCCCAGATGGTCAAGCTTGTAAACAAGGAGTTTGTTCCATTGGATGCCGAAGCAACAAAGACTGCGGTTCAAATCTATCGTGTTATAATAATAATTGCCAGAATCCATGCGAAAGCAATATTTGTGGACCGAATGCATTGTGCAAGATCGAAAATCATGCGGCCAAATGTGAATGTCCAGCTGGTTTCGAAGGAAATCCATTGCCCGAACAAGGATGCGTTCGTGTACCATCGACCTGCGTTTCGACAAGCCGATGCCCGAATGGACACATGTGTATCGCAAACATTTGTCAAGTCCCATGCTCTGATTCAGTTGCATGTGCGATTGGTGAACGATGCGACAACAATGTTTGCTCAAAGGTTTGCTACACAAACAACAATTGTTTGCCTGGTGAAATCTGTAATGAACGTGGAACATGCCAATCGGGTTGCTTAACTGAAGCTGACTGCCCACCCACACAGATTTGCCAAGGTGGTAAATGTAAATGTGGTCGTGGTTTCATTGGAACACCATTTGGATGCTCGGATATTGATGAATGTACAGAAAAAGTGTGTCATATCAGTGCACTGTGTGAAAATACACCGGGATCGTATAAATGTATTTGCCCAGAACAAACCGTTGGTGATCCATACACCGCACCTGGTTGCCTACTACCGAATCAATGTGTACGAAATGAAGATTGCGCTTCAAGTTTGGCTTGTTTCGAAGGAAAATGCACAGAACCATGTACAATTGCTGAATGCGGACGCAACGCAATTTGCCAATCAAATGAACATAAAGCATTCTGTCAATGCCCATCTGGACATCTTGGAGATCCAACTGATAAAGTTAATGGCTGCTTCCGTGTTGAGTGTATTAGCAGTGAGGATTGCAGTGACAACAAATACTGCAATCCACAAATCAACAAATGTCAAAGTGAGTATTTGAATTCTATGTTTTTTTTTACCAATGCTTACGAATTGTGAATTATATGTGAACATTCAAAGTACAATATATCATCCTATATCAAAAAGTTCGGTTCAAAACATTCCGTTCCAGCCTTTTTCCTTTATTCAAATCAAAAATTACTTAGTTGTTAACGCGTTAACATCCCGTGACATATCCCATTATTGTGGGAAAAGAAACATTACCCAAAGAAATCCCAGCAACAAAACTATGTTATTGTTTACTCTTTAATGAAACCACAATCGTAGAAGATTTCCTCAATATGGTAATCCTTTCCTGATGAGAAACTAACATACTGGATTTTACTTGCATTTTGAGCTTTTATCTCAAGAGGAGTATTCTCGTTGATATTGATTTTGATTTTTCCTGCTAGAAACAGATTTAACTTTGTATTGAACAAGGGTAGTTACCACTAAGAAATTGAAATACCTTTGAATATTTTAACGACAATTTCATTTGGTTGATCCTTGCGAATGATTCCTGTTGCAGCTAATGTTTTCAAGCGTTTTCCACCACTCTGAACATAAGACAATTCATAATTCTTATTTTCATTCTTTCCGTCGATGGCTACGTTTTTGTCCCCGAATCGTTCGCCAATAACTTGAAATATATTTTATGGAAGATTAACCATTCTAATCTTATTTTTGTTTGACCTTACCAAATTCATACTGGTTGGACAGACTCTCATTGGAAGAACCGTAGTCAGAATTACTCAGTAAGAATTTAATAACATCTTGTGAGAGCGAATAAAAACGAAATCGTATAGAATCACCCGTATTTTGATACTTGAATTTGAAATAATCTTTGTAGTCACTCTCAGAAGTTAAGTAATATTCACAGTTTACAAGTTCTAAAAGAAATCCAAATATATCATTGATTGGGGAACATTCATCATAGTTAAATAATTGTACTATATCTTATTACTTACCACCATAATTTCTCATTCGATTTTTCCAATTCGACCATGGAGAATAAGATTTCACACAATGAATAAAAAATACGAGAAACAACACCGTTGGTAGCTTCATTTTTCCAACTTGAATTTTCGAGGCTTATTGATCTCATGGCACCATTGAAATTAATATTTATACACGGAATATAAGTGGAAGCCTGAAATTAGATGATCAATAAAGATATATATGACCAACAGTCATATTTGTAATGAATGTAGCGATTTCTGCGATCTGAAGTGTGTGTGTTGAAATTCAATTTCATGCTATCTTTCATTTGTAAGATAGCTTCGCAGACAGATACCTGTAGCTGAGTCATCAGTATTGAAATGATTTTGTTCTAAATAATAATCAATCATATCAGACATTTATATTCGAAATGACCTTTATTTAACATTATGTTTTTTTCTCTTATTTTCAATGAAAAAAAGTTGAGAATTCATCAACGTCCTAAGAAATTCAATGAAGTTTAAATTTAAGTCATGTTGTTCAATGTAGCACTCATCAGATACATTTAAAGAAAAAACTTTGCCACTGAATGTTACTTGTAACGAAACAATTTAATTTGGGACGCAGTTGTAAAAAAACTCTTCAGCGTTGTTATTTTTAGCTGAAGCGAAACTGATGTGTTTTATTTCGGTTACATTTTGAGCTCGTACTACAATTGGAGTGTTTTCGTTGATAATAATGCGAATTTTATTATCTGTAATAAATAAAATCAGCAAAACATTTCAAAGTTGATATATTTGAAGCAAATAATGTTCATCAATGCATGTTGAAGTACCTATGAGTAGCTCAATAAGGATTTCATTTGGTTGATCGGTTCGAATGATTCCAGGAGTTGCTAACGTTTTCAATCGTTGTCCACCTTTCTGGACATAGGATACTACACAATTTTCGGTTCTTGCACCGTTATTTCCATTACCATTTCCACCGTTACCCCCATTGTCTGGATTAACACCATTACTTCCATTGCCTCCGTTTTCACCTCCATTGCTACCCGAACTACTATTTGGATTATTGGGAGTTCCATTGTCATCACCATAATTCTTTGGATTGGCACCTCCATTGGGATCTCCATTGAAACTTTCATTTTCACCGTTGCCACCGCTACTTCCATTACCTCCGTTACTTCCACTACTATTTTCATTACATTCGAAGCTTTCCCCAATTACTTTAAATATACAGAAACACCTTGGGTATAATCAAATGAATATGGCCAACAGCAGAAGAAAAACTTTTGTTTTAAACAAACATTACCAAATTCATATTGATTGTTTGAGCTCGCAGGTAAAGCACCAAGGTCAGCATCACTTAGTTGAAATTTGATCACGTTTTGTGAAAGTGAAAATATACTGAACGTACTGATAGTATAGTTAGAAATATATTCGGGACGAAATTCAAAGTAATCCCTATAGATGTTTTCAGAAGTTATGTAATATTCGCAGTTTACAAGCGCTAAAACCCAAAATACGTGTTTTATTTTCATAAAGAAAAGATTGTTAATCGAATATTTAAGATATTCTACTCACCTCCATACTTTCTCATTCGACTCTTCCAATTAGTGCATGGAGAATAAGACCTCACACAATTTAAAGATAATACGACCAATATCACTGTTATACACTTCATTTTTCGCGGTGGTTTTATTTCGAAGAACAGTTCTAATTCTAGAATTCAAAAATTATTCATGAAGCTCCAAAGTATATTTGCTGCCAGTATATTTGCTACCTGATATCTGAATCGATCTAATTGTCTTCAGTACTTTTTTTGAATCTATAATAGTCCGAAATTTTTTTCATAACCGGCTGGAACAGGTTCACGCAATGAGTTACCGCCGTCAATCCCACGGCTTATCGAAACTCATGTGTATGCATCGCAATGGACCAACTTAACGTAAAATCTTTAAGTTGGAATAACGCTTGCAGCAATACGAGTTTAACTCACTCCGACAAGCGGCAGATCCCTCATTTTGCGACTTATCGTAATGTGCTAGCCGGGATTCGCTAACTGTTCAAGGAGTAATATTTGAAACATGTGCTTTAAAACTCAATTTTGTGTTATCTCGTAACATTCAGCCCTATGACACATGATAAGTAAAAATAATCTTGTTAGAAATAATAATCAGAAATTGACACATTGAGATTGCATTTATTTCTTTCTTCACTTTCGAACAATACAATGTTTTGTTGAAGTCATTCAAAATTATTTGAAAAAATCAAAATTGAAAGCAATCACTCTTATTATCTCTTGTATACAAGATATAAGCAATCCTATGAAGTTTTGCGACGAATTGTGTGAGTAAAATTCAGTTCGAATTACAATTGTAGAAGAACTCTACGGCTTGGTTTCGTCTGGGCGATGCGAAAAAAATGTATTTAAATTGATCAACATCAACATCTTCAACTTCGAGTGAAGTGTATTCGTTGATAGTCACACGAATTTTTCCTTCTGCAAATTGACACGATTAGCATATAAATATATGAAGAGAATGAAATTCCACAAGAATTGATCCCTAACCTTCAGGAATTTCAATGAAAACTTCATTTGGCTGATCTCTGCGTATGATTTCAGGGGTTGTCAACGTTTTCAATTGATTTCCATCTTTCCAGATAGAAGAAATGGCGTAATTGATACTTTCTGCATTTCCGGTATATTCGTTAAAGATCCTCTCTTGCATACGCTCTCCAATTGCTTGAAACGAGATAAACAGATAATCATTCTACTGAATTAAATATATTTTCAACAAATCTTACTGAAATCATATTTGTGAGGTGGAAGTGGAGTTAAAATTTCTTCATAGTTCTCGATTATAGTAATGTTTGTTGGGTCACCCATTAGTTGAAATTTGATCTCCTCTATCGAGAGAAAATAGAAATGGAACCGAGTATTATTGTCAGGTGTCTCATTGATAAATTTCAACTTGTCTCTGAAGTTAGTTTCCGAGGTCACGTAGTATTCACAGTTCACGAGCTCTATAGAAATAAATCTGTTAGATTTTCCAAATATTTGGTAAACGTATATATATCATTCACCGCCATAGGCCTTCATGCGATCTTTCCAACTTGTCCAGGTTGAAAATGCACTCACGCAATGTATAAAAAAAATTAGCAATAATATTTTTGCGACTTTCATTTCGGTAGAAGTGTTCTATTCAAACAATGATTTTTAGCTAATGTTAATGCGACAGGCGACTCAACAATTTAGTGACAAACAATGTGGCTGTGGTACAACCAAGTTAATTTATAAAGCAATTCCAAGAAAGCGAGATGAAATTATAATTTATTGATAGCTGATAACAGCACACGCTGAATGAAACATAGATAACCTTAAGTCAAGGCTATGAAGCTAAAACAACAATAGCATATAATTTGTTTTTCAGATCAAGAAACACCGAAGATTGTCACGTACCTAGTGAGCAGAGCTATAGCTCTACAGAACAACCAAATAAGAAAGAAATAAAAAGACTACCCGATGATTTCTAAAATTGTTTAACCAAAAATCACATGAACTCTATTTAGTCTTAAGACAAATAACAGAATTCTGTTTTACTATACCAGTCTTACCAGCGTCGTGATAATCTGACTCGGCAAAATGAAATTCATAGCATTGCCTTAAGTGCAATTAATAATATAAAAATAATTTTAAAATTTCAAATGAACTAAGGAAAAGAGTTATGCATTTAATTATTTCCTTAAATGTTATTGTTATTTTCAACAGATCCATGCGATAATGTTGACTGTGGCCGAGGAACGTGCGTTGTTGATCGTCATGAAGCAACTTGTTCATGTCCGCCTGGTTATGTGCTGGTCAATGGAAAATGCGAGGATGTGGATGAATGCGCTGAACGACCATGTCATAGTACAGCGGTATGTAAGAATTATCCGGGAAGCTTTGCTTGCGCATGTCCAGATGGTTTAGTTGGCGATCCAGTGAACACTGGTTGCAGAAATCCAGAGGAATGTTTGACAAATACTGATTGCCCGGACACAGCCGCATGTATCAACTCAAGATGTAAGAATCCATGTGATTCACCAGATGCTTGTGGTGTAAATGCACAATGTACGGTAAATGCTCATCATGCATTCTGTAAATGCCCATCAAATTCACGAGGTGATCCAAGTGTTGAATGCAGACTAATCGAGTGCAGTGAGAATACCGATTGTCCACATTCGAAATCATGTTTGGATTCAAAATGTGTAAACCCATGTTCAATTCCGAATGCATGTGGACAAAATGCAAACTGTGTTGTTGAAAATCACGTTGGAATTTGCTCGTGTCAACCAGGAACAACGGGCAATCCGCTTTTGGGCTGTGTTTCAATTCAATATTGTTCAGCGGAAAATCAATGTCCATCTGGAACAATTTGCAGAGCTGGAGTGTGTTCTGCAATTTGTACATCGAATCGTGAATGTATCGCTGATCAATTGTGTTTGCAAGGAATTTGCCAGGCAACTTGTCACGATAATTCAACATGTGCTGATTTTCAATTTTGTCAAAATAATATTTGTACACAAGAAGTTCGATGCCGCACCGATGATGATTGCTTATTCAATGAACATTGTGTAGTGGATTCGTATGGTCGATCGGAATGTAAGAATGCTTGCGAAGGACGAAATCTCTGCGGTAGAAATGCGGAATGTGCAGCCCGAAATCACGAAGCGTTGTGCTCATGCAAACAAGGTTTCGTTGATGATGGACAAGGTGGATGTCGAAGAATTGAATGCCAGACAGACAATGAATGCGGTTCAGATAAATTCTGTGAGAAGAATATTTGCAAATTGGCTTGTCAAAGTGGAAAAACATGTGGCGAAAAAGCTATTTGCACCGTTGAGAACCATCGACCAGTTTGCTACTGTCAACCAGGCTACAGTGGAAATCCATACGAACAATGTAACGCAGTTGATTATTGTCGTGACGCACCTTGCGGACCAGGAGCTTTGTGCTCAAATAACAAAGGAACATTCCACTGTGCTTGCGGTAATGGTTACGTTGGTGATCCTTACAATGAAGGTTGTCGCTTGGCTTTTGAATGTACAAGCAATGCCGACTGCCCAGCTAGTGCCGAGTGTATTCAGTCAAATAGCGAATCAAAATGTCGCGATGTTTGCGAAAATGTTAGTTGCGGACCAAACTCAGAATGTTTACCGGTGAATCATGTTGCTTTCTGCAAGTGCCTACCAGGATATGGAGGTGAGGCTGCTGATGCCGTTGTCGGTTGCAGACCATTGCCAGTTCCATGTGCAGCATCATCGGATTGTCAGGCCAATTCATACTGCAACGGTGGAATTTGCAAACCAGCTTGTGTTTTGGATCAAGAGTGTGGTTTGGATGAAATTTGCTTGGAAAGTCAATGCGTTAATCCATGCACACAACCACAAGCTTGTGGTATGAATTCAGAATGCAGAATTACAAATCACTTTAAAACCTGTACTTGCCCACCTGCATTCACTGGAAATCCAGCTGTTGAATGTGTTCGAAGTAAGTGTTGTTTTAAATTGCATTAAATTAATTGTCATAAGATTGCAAGAGTATCTTACATTGGTTACCTTGCCAATTTAAACGGATATCATGTGCATGTTTCTCAAACTATAATCAATATTTTTCCAGTTCCGGTCTCTTGTGCTTCGAATTTGGACTGCGTTGATGGAAACACGTGCCGAGATTCAATGTGTTTGCCACGGTGCGATTCGGATCAAGTGTGCGCTTTGAATGAAAAATGTATCGGAAACAACTGCATGCGTAAGTAGAATATTTTATTGCAACTAAATTAAAAAAAAAAATCAAAACAAACATTTGAGTTCGATCATTTATTCCTATAAAAAAAGGAGAAAAAGCTTTTATTTATGTCTTTCTGATTGAAAAACTTTAATGTTTTTTGTGCTTCGCTTCTCACACACTATTCCGTTTCTTCTTCTGTTGTCTAATTACAGTCACTTGTCGTGTGGATAACGATTGTTTCTTGGGCCACATTTGTTTGAATAACCGTTGCATCTATGCGTGCCGCTCAGATGAAGATTGTACATCAACAGAGAGTTGCTTAAACAACACCTGTACAAACCCATGCAATTTGTCACCATGCGGACCAAATGCAGTGTGCTCTGTATTCAATCATCGTGCACAATGTGCTTGCTTAAACGGTTTGGTACCAAGTCCAACAGCTAAAATCGGATGTGTTCGATCACCGGCGTCACCATGTACAAACAATCGAAATTGTCAAGACGGATTAACGTGTGTTCAAGGAGAATGTAAAGCGCGCTGTTCAACAGATCGTGAATGCTACAGCAATGAACGTTGTGAAAGTGGAGTTTGTAAGCCACTTTGTAGAAGAGATGATGACTGCCGCTATGGAGAAGTGTGTCAAGACTTTATTTGCTCAGCCGGATGCCGATCTGATGCTCATTGCTCAGGAAACTTAGCTTGCATTGGACAGAAATGTATCGATCCATGCCAAGAGCCAACTGCTTGTGGTTTGAATGCCAATTGTGTTGTACAAAATCATGTAAAGGCTTGCATCTGTCCGGAATATTTGGTTGGAGATCCAAATATTGGTTGCAAATATTCACCAACATCATGTTCAACACACAACGAATGCCCACCAAATCATTCATGCTTCGGTAATATTTGCCAGTCAAACTGCAACAACGATCAAAATTGTTTGGCTGACGAACGATGCATACGAGGAACATGTAGATCAATATGTAACACCGATGCCGCATGCGGAAATGGTCAAATCTGTGAGAATCGATTGTGTCAAGTTGGTTGTAGAAATGATTTAAGCTGCTTGGGAACTGAAGCTTGTGTAAACAATAAATGTCAAAATCCATGTGCAACAACCGGACAATGCGGTCAATGCGCTGAATGCTTGGTGATTAATCACGTTGTTCAATGCAGTTGTCCAAATGGTTTCCTCGGAAATCCACTATCAAGCTGTTCACTGCCATTGCAACGCTGCAATTCACTTTGTAAATGTGATGAATCTGGACAATATTGTGCCGAAAGCTGTTCAATTGATTCAGAATGTGCTTGCGGACAAGTTTGTGCCAACGGAAAATGTAGAACGAGATGTAATCCAGGAACATGTGTGGAAGGTCAATTGTGTCAAGACGGAGCTTGCATAGCTGGCTGTAGAAATAATTTAGATTGCTCAAGCGATAGAACATGCGTAAATGGACAATGTTTAGATCCATGCGGATTAAAAAATACTTGCGGTGATAATGCGGTGTGTCGTGTTTCCGAGCATCGTGTCGTCTGCTTATGTCCAGACGGTTATCGTGGTGAACCAACACAAGGATGTACCAGATCAGAATGTTCTATCGACAGCGATTGCGAAATTGATAAACGTTGTGAAGCTGGTTCATGTATAAATCCATGTTTGCAGGCCGGTGCATGTGGTGTTAATGCACAATGTCGTGTTGTAAATCGACAAAAACAATGCTCATGCCCACCAGGCCATTTCGGAAATCCAGCCATTGAATGTTCATTTGAAACGAATGCATGTGCTCGCAATCCATGTGGTTCTAATACAAGATGCCGCGATGTAAACGGTGGTTATGAATGCAGTTGCGCTCCAGGATGTGTTGGTGATCCACACAAGGGCTGCTTATGCGGAGAACCAAGTACCGTTTGCGCCGAACATGGATGTGGACGAAATGCAGCATGCAGAATCAGTGGCCAAAATGAACCAGAATGCTACTGTCCTCCGTTGTATCCAAGTGGAGATCCATACTATGAATGTGAGTTTTCGACTTTTATTGATTTTTTTTAATGACAAAAAAGGTCGTTATTGAAATGGGTACATTTCATAGGTACACCATTACGAGATATTGCTGACTGTCGTCAACATGGATGCGTCTCCGGCGAATGTATTCGTGAAGGCAATCAATACGTATGCAAACAAGGTATGTGCCGTTTATATGTTTTCTTTTGTTACCTCACTCAAACATTTGGATTGCACGGGCTATTGAATAGTTTGTGTGACTCCAAACACTTAATGAATTCCTTTCCCCCTTCCCTTGCGACCGAGAAAAACAACAATTCTAATTCCAACATACAAAATAGCTCACAGCACATTTCATATGTTGTGCATCGTTCAACTAAAATTCAAGTTAAATGCGTGTTTCACACACATACACATACATTAAAATTGTAGACAAATTAATTTCGTGTCCATCGAGTCCACAATTTGTTAATTTGTTTGTTTTTTTTTTTTATATTTAAAACAACCATTACAATTTGTCTAACTTAGTTCTAAACAACAAAAAAATGACTGACAGAAATTCGTTGGGATTTCAAAATACTAGCGAACGCGAAGCAATTCAACATTTTTTTTAATCAAAAATTAATCAATCAATTTTAGTTGTTGATCGTTTAGTTAGTTTAACCAAAATTCCTAATTGATAAAAAAACTGCAATAATTTCAATTGTTGTTTTGTTCGTTTGAAACGAATAGCAAGGACGTATAAAATAGGAATTGTAGTCTGAGAAAAGTATTGAAAATGAAAACCGTGTTTTGATATCAATATGTTTTTGTCGTTGTAAAAAAAATTGTATTCATTACGTTGTTTTGCAATTCAAACATTGCCATTTTTTTATGTAATTATTTGTCTCCTGTACAGCACGAAATTGTCAATTATTCCAAAGAACAAATTCAGACTTTTAATAGTCATTCGATTTATTTTCCATTTGTTTATTTTTTGTTGTAAAATATCTTAGGTCATTTAAAAACAAAATTAGTGTAAATAAATGTTATTGTACGTTTTGTGTGTTTTTAACACGTTGTAAAATCACATCGATTTAAAGATGTGCCAAGACAAAAAAGCAAAAACAAGAGAGAAGAAACACGTCCGCTACATTTTTGTATCATATCACAACAATTGTTTTTACACATACATAATATACACACAACGCAAATGATTTATGCATTTTTATCCCACGCGCAATGCAAAACGAAACTTTATCACCATTTTCCATCATTTGCTTGTAAAATACACGAAACGACCAACTGTTTGTCTCTTTGTTATACATACACCATTTATTTGTTAATTCTCTGCATTTTTCATCTTGCAATGTATGTTGTGTGCGGGTGTCGTATCTCAAGTGAGACTGGCACCAGCGACTCAGTCGATTTGTGATTTCAAATCGATATCAGTTTAGGCGCTAAGCAGATTCCTATGCCTTGAACAGCTACATTATTTTCCTTTCTCGTTGCCTGGTTTTAACTCTCTACTTCTTTGGATTTTATATTTACAAAAAAAAAACAAATTCAAAACATCAACTCAAAAATTGTACATAACTGATTTGTGTTTGCCAGTCAATTTATTAATACAAAAATAATGATTTTTTCTGTTTGTTTGCGTTCAAATTCTCGGTTTTGATTAAACAAAAAAATAAGTTCGATAAATCGTTAGAATTGGGCACTGTGGATGGGATAATTCTCACAGTCGCTTGCACATTTATGGCTCGGGGATTTGTTTGTTTGCCTAAGTTTTTTTATTTGCTCTTTTTGATTTTACCAACTTCGTTACATTTTTTTTTCTAGGCATTTATGGTTTTTAATTTTTATTTCTTGCCGTAATTGTTAAGTGTGTTTGCATATTTTTTTCAATTTGCTTAACGAATTTTCTATTCTTTGTATATATATCAAAATTTCTTTAATTACATTTCAAAATCGTTTTTACCACCCCCCCAAAGAATAACCATTAGAGTATTGCTTGTCAATTTAAAGTCTATCGTTCTATAGAATCAATTTTCTTCTATTAATTAGACCATTTTTTAACATTTAAGTTGTAAATATGTTTTTTTTTTGTTGGTTTTTTACCCCCATTCTACCCCAAATCTAACATTTTTCGCATCGAATATACGTTTATAGACATTGAAAAACTGTAGCCCAAGCAGCGCTTTTTACGAATTGCTGCTAGAATCTTTTAGATCTTTGTAGAGGAACATGAGATCATATCTCGAAATTAGAATTAAGTCTTTTATCTCTTCAAATCTATTTCAATCTATGTTATTCGCCTCATATTATTTCTACTTCAATCTATCGAACTTGAATTTCGGCGAACTTTTCAATCGTAGATTCCCGGGCAGAGCGTTTGTGTTGGATGTGTTCGTAACGAATTTGTGAGAAATGAATCCCCTTCGCAGTTCTCAAAAATCAAAAGAATAGAATTTTCACTTTGCTTTGAAATAAAAAGAAAATAGAAAAAGTTGAATGAAATTCAGACAGGCATGTACAAGTATTTGAGGATGACGTAATGTCCACGTTTGTCGAGAGAAAAACGATCAAGCTTTAAGAATTTGGTCAACGGTCAATTTAAACCGTTTCCAGCATGTTTTATTTCCCTTCCATTTTTCACCACTATAATTTTTTTTTCATTTTTTTTTTATCGTTTCGTTCATTTTGGTATGATTTTCTCCTTTTTCGGCCATATTCATTCAAATTCGATTCCAATTTCCATCATTTATCATACGTTTGATCGCTTTTGCTCAACATAATTTTTTTTATAAATACATACATAAACTGAAACCCTGGCATAAATGTTACACAAAATAAAATCATCGCTTCTGGACTTTTAGACAAAGAATGTACCAGTGATTTAGATTGCCCTAATGAAAAAGCATGTTTACAAAATATCTGTGCGGATCCTTGTGCATTACGGGAAGCATGTGGAACAAATGCACTATGCAAAACAGTGTTACATCGTCCACGATGCTCGTGTCCAAACTGCTATATCGGGCGAGCAAATGTTGAATGCAAACCAGATCCACAATGTGATACCACATCACCGCGACCCAACGACGTAATGACTTTATGCAATTCAGACGCTGACTGTCACGAATCATTATCATGTAATCGCTTTGGTCAATGCGCTGATCCATGTGAAAGCTCGAATTTTGCATGCGATGCAAATAAAAAATGTGAAACGCGACGCCATCGTCCGGTATGCGTATGCAAATCGGGTTTCGTTGTTAATGAATATGGTGAATTGATTTGCGCTCCGGACAAACGAGAATGTTCCCGAGATGATGAGTGCGCTTCGAATATGGCATGCATTGACCTAAGATGCCAAAATCCATGCGCTGTTACCAATTCACGTGGAGCTCCGTGTCCAGCTGAAAAATCCTGTCAGGTGCAGGATCACAAGCCAGTTTGCATTTGCATGAAAGATTGTAATCCATCCATATCGATATGCTTAAGAGACAGCGGATGTCCAGCTGGTTTAGCTTGCCGAAATTATCAATGTGTTAATCCATGCGATTTCGCCTCATGCGCTGCTAACTCACCTTGCTTTGTGGAAGATCATAAACCCATTTGCAAATTCTGTCCGCCAGGATTTGTAGCAGACTCTAAAACTGGATGCCAAAAAGGTAAAAAACACTTTACGCAACAAAACCAAACACACACAAAACCATCCCCCTTGATAAAAAAAAAGAAAGACGAACGAAACAACTCAAAGTCCAATGCCTAGATAAATCTAGGACTTGAACTCAATCGATCTACTCATTATTGGCTATGATAATGAACTTTGAACTTTCCTGCTCTACTCTTCGTAATTCGACACTTTAAACTGTTTTTCTTGGATCATACCTATCGTGATGTTTCCCCTCTCTTTTGACACAACCTCGCATCTCTGTTTCTGACTCTGTCTCTATCTCTGTCTCTCTGTTACTATTGAAGTAATCATATTTATGTCTTTTTCTCTATTTTTCTCTCTGTCTATTACAACACTTTCGGTTAAACGAAACAGCTCTAGATTTAAGTTCTTCCTTTTCGTCATCGTTCTCCAACAGGATTTTAACAATACGGCAACTGCCTCAAAACACTGCCTAAAAACAATGAAAAAGTTACAACGGCTAATTTCAAGTCCTGTTCTGACTGAATTTCTTTCGGTATTCAATGTACCGCCGATAAAACAAGCACTAAACATGTTTTAATCATCGACAAAACAACAATATCACATATCTCACGATGACCACTCATGATAACAAATGATCTCCCCAAAAAAAAACAAAACAAAACAAAATTAAAACAACAATTAAACCAAAGAAAACATTCACACACGCTCGAGCTCACCAATTTCTAATTTTTACTCACTACAAACAAGCTTATCCCAAATCTAATCTCAACTACGGCATGTTCTAACCAATTCCTAACAATTCGTTATATTTTTTTTTGTTTCAAAATATTAATTCATTTTGATTTAAACTATAGACTGTTTGCTCTTCAAATTTGTTTTGTCGCCGAAATATATCTTAATAAAACTAGGGTCAGAACTGTATCTATGCACATTTTAGAGCCAATTTTAATAGCACTCAAAAGCTCGCTTCATTAAATTAATTAGATTCGCGATGGAAATATTGTACAGAATTTAAAGGAAATAGCGTGATCTCTTTTTTTATGCCAAGCAATGTAAATCTTCTCACTATTTACCAATGTTTCTTCTCACTTCAATTTATGCACTACAAATTCTTCTCTTTAAAATAGAACATTTTTGATTTTGTATATACAAATGTAAATATTCTCACAAGATATTAATTAACGTATAAAACAATGAATATAGCAGCGGACGTCGGTAATGCGCAGATCGACAATTGTACAAAGCATCAGGATTGCAAAGAGAATTTGCAATGTATCAAGAACCAATGTGTAGACGCGTGTCAATCAGCATGTGGTGAAAGTGCCCAATGCATCATTAAAATGCATCTTATTGTATGCCAATGTCCGGTAAATTACACTGGCGATCCTTTCGTAAAATGCTATCCCATTGACCCCACGCATGAATCAAAACCATTTGAATTAGATTTCCGAAGTTTAAAAACCACTGAAATTCCATATGTATACGTAAGAACTAGTAGTACGATTCAAGACATAGCAATGACGACAACAAACGATCAAAAAACGACTAAGACATTTCCAGATATTGAAGCTCGTACTACTATGACCGACATTCAAGCTAACACTGACCACAGAGCTACAAAAAACGGATATACTACCGAATTTTACACAACGGAACAAACGACAACATCAAACGAAACTAAATCAACAAGATATGATCGAAAAGAACTCACTGGAATGGAATTCGAACAAAAGAACATAACATTTGCAACCGAAAAACCGATAATATACACAACACAATCAATATCCGCAACACAAGCATACACAGAACTACCAGAGTCCGAAAAATCAAAAACGTTTAGCTATAGTCCAACCGTAACAACTGTTTCTGGTCAAGATCACGAAACTACTCTATCGCCGACTGAAAAGGCTTTCGCCACTGAAAGAAGCTCATTCGCTCCAGATGAAAGTGGTCGAACAACAAAATATGTTGACACAACCACAGAGCAACTCAGGACATCTAGCTATGGTCCAACAGTGACAACTGTTTCTGGTCAAGATGAGAGAATCTCAACAACGACTCAACTCTTAGATCACGAAACTACTCTATCGCCGACTGAAAAGGCTCTCGCCACTGAAAGAAGCTCATCTATTCCATCCGAAAGTAGTCGAACAACAAAATATGTTGACACAACCACAGAGCAACTCAGGACGTCTAGCTATGGTCCAACAGTGACAACTGTTTCTGGTCAAGATGAGAGAATCTCAAAAACGACCCAATTCGTTGATCATGAAACTACTCTATCGCCGACTGAAAAGGCTCTCGCCACTGAAAGAAGCTCATTCGCTCCAGATGAAAGTGGTCGAACAACAAAATATGTTGACACAACCACAGAGCAACTCAGGACATCTAGCTATGGTCCAACAGTGACAACTGTTTCTGGTCAAGATGAGAGAATCTCAAAAACGACCCAATTCGTTGATCATGAAACTACTCTATCGCCGACTGAAAAGGCTCTCGCCACTGAAAGAAGCTCATTCGCTCCAGATGAAAGTGGTCGAACAACAAAATATGTTGACACAACCACAGAGCAACTCAGGACATCTAGCTATGGTCCAACAGTGACAACTGTTTCTGGTCAAGATGAGAGAATCTCAAAAACGACCCAATTCGTTGATCATGAAACTACTCTATCGCCGACTGAAAAGGCTCTCGCCACTGAAAGAAGCTCATTCGCTCCACATGAAAGTGGTCGAACAACAAAATATGTTGACACAACCACAGAGCAACTCAGGACATCTAGCTATGGTCCAACAGTGACAACTGTTTCTGGTCAAGATGAGAGAATCTCAACAACGACCCAATTCGTTGATCATGAAACTACTCTATCGCCGACTGAAAAGGCTTTCGCCACTGAAAGAAGCTCATTCGCTCCAAATGAAAGTGGTCGAACAACAAAATATGTTGACACAACCACAGAGCAACTCAGGACATCTAGCTATGGTCCAACAGTGACAACTGTTTCTGGTCAAGATGAGAGAATCTCAACAACGACCCAATACGTTGATCATGAAACTACTCTATCGCCGACTGAAAAGGCTTTCGCCACTGAAAGAAGCTCATTCGCTCCAGATGAAAGTGGTCGAACAACAAAATATGTTGACACAACCACAGAGCAACTCAGGACATCTAGCTATGGTCCAACAGTGACAACTGTTTCTGGTCAAGATGAGAGAATCTCAACAACGACCCAATTCGTTGATCATGAAACTACACTATCGCCGACTGAAAAGGCTTTCGCCACTGAAAGAAGCTCATTCGCTCCAGATGAAAGTGGTCGAACAACAAAATATGTTGACACAACCACAGAGCAACTCAGGACATCTAGCTATGGTCCAACAGTGACAACTGTTTCTGGTCAAGATGAGAGAATCTCAACAACGACCCAATTCGTTGATCATGAAACTACTCTATCGCCGACTGAAAAGGCTTTCGCCACTGAAAGAAGCTCATTCGCTCCAAATGAAAGTGGTCGAACAACAAAATATGTTGACACAACCACAGAGCAACTCAGGACATCTAGCTATGGTCCAACAGTGACAACTGTTTCTGGTCAAGATGAGAGAATCTCAACAACGACCCAATTCGTTGATCATGAAACTACTCTATCGCCGACTGAAAAGGCTTTCGCCACTGAAAGAAGCTCATTCGCTCCAGATGAAAGTGGTCGAACAACAAAATATGTTGACACAACCACAGAGCAACTCAGGACATCTAGCTATGGTCCAACAGTGACAACTGTTTCTGGTCAAGATGAGAGAATCTCAACAACGACCCAATTCGTTGATCATGAAACTACTCTATCGCCGACTGAAAAGGCTTTCGCCACTGAAAGAAGCTCATTCGCTCCAAATGAAAGTGGTCGAACAACAAAATATGTTGACACAACCACAGAGCAACTCAGGACATCTAGCTATGGTCCAACAGTGACAACTGTTTCTGGTCAAGATGAGAGAATCTCAACAACGACCCAATTCGTTGATCATGAAACTACTCTATCGCCGACTGAAAAGGCTTTCGCCACTGAAAGAAGCTCATTCGCTCCAAATGAAAGTGGTCGAACAACAAAATATGTTGACACAACCACAGAGCAACTCAGGACATCTAGCTATGGTCCAACAGTGACAACTGTTTCTGGTCAAGATGAGAGAATCTCAACAACGACCCAATTCGTTGATCATGAAACTACTCTATCGCCGACTGAAAAGGCTTTCGCCACTGAAGAAGCTCATCGTCCATCGAAAGTGTCAAACAACAAAATATGTTGACACGACCACAGAGCAGCTCAGGACATCTAGCTATGGTCCAACAGTGACAACTGTTTCTGGTCAAGATGAGAGAATCTCAAAAACGACCCAATTCGTTGATCACGAAACTACTCTATCGCCGACTGAAAAGGCTTTCGCCACTGAAAGAGCTCATCGTCCATCCGAAAGTAGTCAAACAACAAAATATGTTGACACAACCACAGAGCAGCTCAGGACATCTAGCTATGGTCCAACAGTGACAACTGTTTCTGGTCAAGATGAGAGAATCTCAACAACGACCCAATTCGTTGATCATGAAACTACTCTATCGCCGACTGAAAAGGCTTTCGCCACTGAAAGAAGCTCATTCGCTCCAAATGAAAGTGGTCGAACAACAAAATATGTTGACACAACCACAGAGCAACTCAGGACATCTAGCTATGGTCCAACAGTGACAACTGTTTCTGGTCAAGATGAGAGAATCTCAAAAACGACCCAATTCGTTGATCACGAAACTACTCTATCGCCGACTGAAAAGGCTTTCGCCACTGAAAGAAGCTCATCTGTTCCATCCGAAAGTAGTCAAACAACAAAATATGTTGACACGACCACAGAGCAGCTCAGGACATCTAGCTATGGTCCAACAGTGACAACTGTTTCTGGTCAAGATGAGAGAATCTCAACAACGACCCAATTCGTTGATCATGAAACTACTCTATCGCCGACTGAAAAGGCTCTCGCCACTGAAAGAAGCTCATTCGCTCCAGATGAAAGTGGTCAAACAACAAAATATGTTGACACAACCACAGAGCAACTCAGGACATCTAGCTATGGTCCAACAGTGACAACTGTTTCTGGTCAAGATGAGAGAATCTCAACAACGACCCAATTCGTTGATCATGAAACTACTCTATCGCCGACTGAAAAGGCTCTCGCCACTGAAAGAAGCTCATTCGCTCCAGATGAAAGTGGTCGAACAACAAAATATGTTGACACAACCACAGAGCAACTCAGGACATCTAGCTATGGTCCAACAGTGACAACTGTTTCTGGTCAAGATGAGAGAATCTCAACAACGACCCAATTCGTTGATCATGAAACTACTCTATCGCCGACTGAAAAGGCTCTCGCCACTGAAAGAAGCTCATTCGCTCCAGATGAAAGTGGTCGAACAACAAAATATGTTGACACAACCACAGAGCAACTCAGGACATCTAGCTATGGTCCAACAGTGACAACTGTTTCTGGTCAAGATGAGAGAATCTCAACAACGACCCAATTCGTTGATCATGAATCTACTCTATCGCCGACTGAAAAGGCTTTCGCCACTGAAAGAAGCTCATTCGCTCCAGATGAAAGTGGTCGAACAACAAAATATGTTGACACAACCACAGAGCAACTCAGGACATCTAGCTATGGTCCAACAGTGACAACTGTTTCTGGTCAAGATGAGAGAATCTCAACAACGACCCAATTCGTTGATCATGAATCTACTCTATCGCCGACTGAAAAGGCTTTCGCCACTGAAAGAAGCTCATCTGTTCCATCCGAAAGTAGTCAAACAACAAAATATGTTGACACGACCACAGAGCAGCTCAGGACATCTAGCTATGGTCCAATAGTGACAACTGTTTCTGGTCAAGATGAGAGAATCTCAACAACGACCCAATTCGTTGATCATGAATCTACTCTATCGCCGACTGAAAAGGCTTTCGCCACTGAAAGAAGCTCATTCGCTCCAGATGAAAGTGGTCGAACAACAAAATATGTTGACACAACCACAGAGCAACTCAGGACATCTAGCTATGGTCCAACAGTGACAACTGTTTCTGGTCAAGATGAGAGAATCTCAACAACGACCCAATTCGTTGATCATGAAACTACTCTATCGCCGACTGAAAAGGTTCTCGCCACTGAAAGGAGCTCATTCGCTCCAGATGAAAGTGGTCGAACAACAAAATATGTTGACACAACCACAGAGCAACTCAGGACATCTAGCTATGGTCCAACAGTGACAACTGTTTCTGGTCAAGATGAGAGAATCTCAACAACGACCCAATTCGTTGATCATGAAACTACTCTATCGCCGACTGAAAAGGCTTTCGCCATTGAAAGAAGCTCATTCGCTCCAAATGAAAGTGGTCGAACAACAAAATATGTTGACACAACCACAGAGCAGCTCAGGACATCTAGCTATGGTCCAACAGTGACAACTGTTTCTGGTCAAGATGAGAGAATCTCAACAACGACCCAATTCGTTGATCATGAAACTACTCTATCGCCGACTGAAAAGGCTCTCGCCACTGAAAGAAGCTCATTCGCTCCAAATGAAAGTGGTCGAACAACAAAATATGTTGACACAACCACAGAGCAACTCAGGACATCTAGCTATGGTCCAACAGTGACAACTGTTTCTGGTCAAGATGAGAGAATCTCAACAACGACCCAATTCGTTGATCATGAAACTACTCTATCGCCGACTGAAAAGGCTTTCGCCACTGAAAGAAGCTCATTCGCTCCAAATGAAAGTGGTCGAACAACAAAATATGTTGACACAACCACTGAGCCACTCAGGACATCTAGCTATGGTCCAACAGTGACAACTGTTTCTGGTCAAGATGAGAGAATCTCAACAACGACCCAATTCGTTGATCATGAAACCACTCTATCGCCGACTGAAAAGGCTTTCGCCACTGAAAGAAGCTCATTCGCTCCAGATGAAAGTGGTCGAACAACAAAATATGTTGACACAACCACTGAGCCACTCAGGACATCTAGCTATGGTCCAACAGTGACAACTGTTTCTGGTCAAGATGAGAGAATCTCAACAACGACCCAATTCGTTGATCATGAAACTACTCTATCGCCGACTGAAAAGGCTTTCGCCACTGAAAGAAGCTCATTCGCTCCAAATGAAAGTGGTCGAACAACAAAATATGTTGACACAACCACAGAGCAACTCAGGACATCTAGCTATGGTCCAACAGTGACAACTGTTTCTGGTCAAGATGAGAGAATCTCAACAACGACCCAATTCGTTGATCATGAAACTACTCTATCGCCGACTGAAAAGGCTTTCGCCACTGAAAGAAGCTCATTCGCTCCAAATGAAAGTGGTCGAACAACAAAATATGTTGACACAACCACTGAGCCACTCAGGACATCTAGCTATGGTCCAACAGTGACAACTGTTTCTGGTCAAGATGAGAGAATCTCAACAACGACCCAATTCGTTGATCATGAAACTACTCTATCGCCGACTGAAAAGGCTTTCGCCACTGAAAGAAGCTCATCTGTTCCATCCGAAAGTAGTCAAACAACAAAATATGTTGACACAACCACAGAGCAACTCAGGACATCTAGCTATGGTCCAACAGTGACAACTGTTTCTGGTCAAGATGAGAGAATCTCAACAACGACCCAATTCGTTGATCATGAAACTACTCTATCGCCGACTGAAAAGGCTTTCGCCACTGAAAGAAGCTCATTCGCTCCAAATGAAAGTGGTCGAACAACAAAATATGTTGACACAACCACAGAGCCACTCAGGACATCTAGCTATGGTCCAACAGTGACAACTGTTTCTGGTCAAGATGAGAGAATCTCAACAACGACCCAATTCGTTGATCATGAAACTACTCTATCGCCGACTGAAAAGGCTTTCGCCACTGAAAGAAGCTCATTCGCTCCAAATGAAAGTGGTCGAACAACAAAATATGTTGACACAACCACAGAGCCACTCAGGACATCTAGCTATGGTCCAACAGTGACAACTGTTTCTGGTCAAGATGAGAGAATCTCAACAACGACCCAATTCGTTGATCATGAAACTACTCTATCGCCGACTGAAAAGGCTTTCGCCACTGAAAGAAGCTCATTCGCTCCAGATGAAAGTGGTCGAACAACAAAATATGTTGACACAACCACAGAGCAACTCAGGACATCTAGCTATGGTCCAACAGTGACAACTGTTTCTGGTCAAGATGAGAGAATCTCAACAACGACCCAATTCGTTGATCATGAAACTACTCTATCGCCGACTGAAAAGGCTTTCGCCACTGAAAGAAGCTCATTCGCTCCAAATGAAAGTGGTCGAACAACAAAATATGTTGACACAACCACAGAGCAACTCAGGACATCTAGCTATGGTCCAACAGTGACAACTGTTTCTGGTCAAGATGAGAGAATCTCAACAACGACCCAATTCGTTGATCATGAAACTACTCTATCGCCGACTGAAAAGGCTTTCGCCACTGAAAGAAGCTCATTCGCTCCAAATGAAAGTGGTCGAACAACAAAATATGTTGACACAACCACAGAGCCACTCAGGACATCTAGCTATGGTCCAACAGTGACAACTGTTTCTGGTCAAGATGAGAGAATCTCAACAACGACCCAATTCGTTGATCATGAAACTACTCTATCGCCGACTGAAAAGGCTTTCGCCACTGAAAGAAGCTCATTCGCTCCAGATGAAAGTGGTCGAACAACAAAATATGTTGACACAACCACTGAGCCACTCAGGACATCTAGCTATGGTCCAACAGTGACAACTGTTTCTGGTCAAGATGAGAGAATCTCAACAACGACCCAATTCGTTGATCATGAAACTACTCTATCGCCGACTGAAAAGGCTTTCGCCACTGAAAGAAGCTCATTCGCTCCAAATGAAAGTGGTCGAACAACAAAATATGTTGACACAACCACTGAGCCACTCAGGACATCTAGCTATGGTCCAACAGTGACAACTGTTTCTGGTCAAGATGAGAGAATCTCAACAACGACCCAATTCGTTGATCATGAAACTACTCTATCGCCGACTGAAAAGGTTCTCGCCACTGAAAGGAGCTCATTCGCTCCAGATGAAAGTGGTCGAACAACAAAATATGTTGACACAACCACAGAGCAGCTCAGGACATCTAGCTATGGTCCAATAGTGACAACTGTTTCTGGTCAAGATGAGAGAATCTCAACAACGACCCAATTCGTTGATCATGAAACTACTCTATCGCCGACTGAAAAGGCTCTCGCCACTGAAAGAAGCTCATTCGCTCCAAATGAAAGTGGTCGAACAACAAAATATGTTGACACAACCACTGAGCCACTCAGGACATCTAGCTATGGTCCAACAGTGACAACTGTTTCTGGTCAAGATGAGAGAATCTCAACAACGACCCAATTCGTTGATCATGAAACTACTCTATCGCCGACTGAAAAGGCTTTCGCCACTGAAAGAAGCTCATTCGCTCCAAATGAAAGTGGTCGAACAACAAAATATGTTGACACAACCACTGAGCCACTCAGGACATCTAGCTATGGTCCAACAGTGACAACTGTTTCTGGTCAAGATGAGAGAATCTCAACAACGACCCAATTCGTTGATCATGAAACTACTCTATCGCCGACTGAAAAGGCTTTCGCCACTGAAAGAAGCTCATTCGCTCCAAATGAAAGTGGTCGAACAACAAAATATGTTGACACAACCACTGAGCCACTCAGGACATCTAGCTATGGTCCAACAGTGACAACTGTTTCTGGTCAAGATGAGAGAATCTCAACAACGACCCAATTCGTTGATCATGAAACTACTCTATCGCCGACTGAAAAGGCTTTCGCCACTGAAAGAAGCTCATTCGCTCCAAATGAAAGTGGTCGAACAACAAAATATGTTGACACAACCACTGAGCCACTCAGGACATCTAGCTATGGTCCAACAGTGACAACTGTTTCTGGTCAAGATGAGAGAATCTCAACAACGACCCAATTCGTTGATCATGAAACTACTCTATCGCCGACTGAAAAGGCTTTCGCCACTGAAAGAAGCTCATTCGCTCCAAATGAAAGTGGTCGAACAACAAAATATGTTGACACAACCACTGAGCCACTCAGGACATCTAGCTATGGTCCAACAGTGACAACTGTTTCTGGTCAAGATGAGAGAATCTCAACAACGACCCAATTCGTTGATCATGAAACTACTCTATCGCCGACTGAAAAGGCTTTCGCCACTGAAAGAAGCTCATCTGTCCCATCCGAAAGTAGTCAAACAACAAAATATGTTGACACAACCACAGAGCAACTCAGGACATCTAAATATGGTCCAGCAGTGACAACTGTTTCTGGTCAAGATGAGAGAATCTCAACAACGACCCAATTCGTTGATCATGAAACTACTCTATCGCCGACTAAAAAGGCTTTCGCCACTGAAAGAAGCTCATTCGCTCCAGATGAAAGTGGTCGAACAACAAAATATGTTGACACAACCACAGAGCAATTCAAGACATCTAGCTATGGTCCCACAATGACTCCCGACTTTGAGGATAAATTTTCGACAAAAATGTTCCCAAAAGATAATATGCCAGAATCTCTAGTCACTGAGCGTGGAGCCGAGCTCGCCACTAAATCTACATTGAGTACTATCAGTTCGACGGAAGGGTATTCTTCGACAGAATCAATTTCTGGAGAGCGTAAAACTATTGGGCCACTCGGATCGTCAACAAGGCTATCGAGTGTTGAAACCATGAGTATGGAAACCACCACTTCATTGTCTCGAAAGTCTACGAAGTCATATTCTGAGCAAACAACTGAATTCGGAGAAAGTTTTGCATCTGTTTCTGAATTGACTTCTCATTTTGCATCTACAAAGCAGCCAAAAGAGATGTCTTATGGTACACCAATTACCGAACAAACGACCATTAACCCACAATTAATGACAACAACGAGTAGAGACGACTCACAAGTTACGTCTACTCCCACTGAACGCCATACTTCAATTGCTCATGATATGACCACAACAGAATTCTCTGCTACTGAGCCCAAATTGACCACACACAAGAACCTAATTCCATCTTTGCGTTCTGAAACCGAGGGTTTTGATGACAGTTTCAATCCAAGCAGTTCAACGATGAAAAGTGAAACTGAAAGTACAGAAAGTACAACAAAAGATTACCGTTATTCTGGTGATGAAAGTCAACACCGAAAAATGACAGAAAATCCAATGTTCACTGAACCAACAACGGGCAGTGATTTCACAACGGAAGCTTTCATTCACAAAATTATGACCGAAGCAGCTAATGCCGCTACAGATGCTTATTTACAGTCTTTCACGACAGAACTCTTAGTTCCTTGCAGTGAAGAACCTTCAGAGGCGAAAGTAAATTGCTCAACGAAAACGGTTACTGACTCTCCTAGCTTGGCAACCACAACTAACCCATTCACAGATCCAAATACTTGGACCACAATTATAACAAGTGAACAAATGACAAACGATGATACAACAAGCTTAGAACCAAAACTGACAGACATGACCTCTCCAGCAACGAACGAGGATATAACAACTAAACCGACCGATCAACTGTCGCCGTCATTGAATATTTCTTGTACACATAATACAAATTGCTCCGATTCTGAAACATGTATCGAGTTCAAATGCGTTGATCCATGCTCCTATTATAATCCCTGCATCCCGAATGTCCCATGTAATACGACAAATCACGAAATCCAATGTCAGTGTAATGAAGTTACCTCAAATTCAACGTCAAATAATCAATGCAAAACGAATCCAGGTAAAAAAATCAGGACAAATGTGTTCACATTTACTATAAAGTTGCATTTAAAATCGACTTCACAAACTTCTTTAGAAAATGCGTCTTAGAAAATCAAGAACATGGAATTTTATTTCTTCTTGGTATTGCCTGTATGCTATTTTCAAGACTGATGATAAGTCCAACGCCAATCACATGAAACAGCCCATTGACGAAAAACCATGTGAATCATCAGTTTGAGCAAAATATTCTTTTATACATTTGGTCTTCATTGCATCTCTTTACCTTAGCAACTTGACGGAATTGAAACATATTTTTTGTCAGCTTCTGAGAATCAACTATTTTTTTCTTAGCTGGAATGAACACTGTGGCACTTTGCGCTTCTCATTTCAATTATTATTCTGGTGAACATGTCATCTTTACTGTTTGGACCATTTTGTACATGTTTGAATCATTTTTTATTTTTCGGCAACATAAATTTCGCTTTTGTTTTCTTTTGCCAAACATGATATTTGAAATCAGCAAATGAATTACGATACCAATGAAAAATTCAACTGCAGCATTGCAACTGCAGTCCGCATGTTAGTGAAATACTTCTTTCTCTGATCTCAAAATAAGAATAAATTCAATTTTTCTTAGATTGTTCCTTTGGATCATGTCATAATGGTGTTAAGAATCGATCTATTGATATTGCGCATGATGGACGAAAAACCAATACTGCAAATGTCCATATTCATATATTCAATTTGTAAAATACATTTAAGTTGCTATAAAAACATAATATGAACGGAGGTAAGTTTCAACGAGTGTATCGCTTCGATGAATGATCATTTGATGTATGGTGATGGTGTACAAATCTCATGCAAATATTTTAAATTTAAGGCTTTGGTGATGGTCACTTTGACACTCTAGCATTGTACATAAATCGCACCCCAATTCATGCTATAAATGTAGTTTTTTATCACTTCAATTATTTGTAGCGGTACTGTATATATTGAGATCTGTAAATAGTAATCAGTATGTAGACAAATTGCATAAATAAATAAAGGAATCCTACCAATATCTGTAAATAATAGAATAATTTGACTGAAAAGACTCTCTCTCTTGACAAATTAACAGCCAAACTAAGATTGGCACAAACAGCGAGTCGACTCTTAAGCTAATAAACTGAAAAAAAAAAATAACGAACAGAACTTACGTTATTTTAAATTCCGAAACTTCGGAATGTAACATATTACGACTATTATGCAGTTAATTCCAAATGTATTCAATGTGAAAGTCCAAACTAACCCATTGATTGATGTACATTTTCCAGAAATCGGTTGTAGAGTAAGTGCTGAATGTCCACATCAAAAGGCATGTATCAATTCGTTATGTGTTGATCCATGTGCATACCATCAATGCGCACAACAACAGGAATGCCATGTGGATAACCATCAACCGGTCTGCGTACATATTGGTAAGTTTTTGTTGTTGTCTAGATTCGATAAACGCTATTCCAGTTATTCGATGGCTATGGTATTGCGAGTGAAACAAGTCCTTAACATATGCGATATAATCAATTTCAGGACGTGATCCATATGATTGTAGTCATTGCTCAGGTGGTTCTTGCGATCCAACAACAGGCTCATGCGTCAAAGGTAATTTTGATCTTTCATTGCCAGGTGTATTAGTCATTTTTTATTTTAATTTAATCCATTTGCGAATTTCGAGGACTAAAGGAATTTTTCCGGTTCTCGCGTACAAAAATACGCAACTTTAACATTTCATCATTTGAAAATCAAGCAAAAAATATATATTTAGGGCTAGTGTAAATAGTCACCAAAAAAAGGATGGCAATTTCATCAAGACCACATAAAAATTGTAATAAACGTTTTGAGCATTTTATGGAGCACGTTTTTAGCACTGAAACTCATTCATGGATTATGTGAAACTGCAATCAAATCAAACCCCGTCACGTGTGTCAATATTTCAGGGCATGTTTTTGTTAAAAATATTGAAAAATTGTTCGTGCATGTTTACAAAATACCTCAATTTCATAGACTGTGTACATATTGTAGAACTGATGATACACTTCTAATGTCTAACCCTCCAAGTGTATTGCACTCTGATCTCTTTCGTCAATTTTGTACATATCATTTCCATGTGTTTTTTTTTTGTATTTTTTTTTCTCATTCAATTTATGTTAATATTCATTGTTTTGACACTTTAACCTTTACTTTGTGTGAATATTCAGCTAAAAATACAACTAGGTTAACAACTAGCACACAGAAAACTCCAATCACAACTACTTTAAGTACTAGCAAAACGACTAAAACCAAAGTTCAAAGCAAAGCAACCACACCGATGCCAGATAAAACAACACATAAATATCCCTATGGTAGAAATACAACGCGAAAAACAACCGAACGAACGACAACCGAAGGGGAGGTTGAGACAACTACACAAATAAATCAATTAGGAAAAGATCCACGATTCGGAGATAATAACATAACCGAATCAGAAACACCAGGAGGTGGAAAGACAACAACTACATCTGTGGAAGATTTGGTCACGATTATTTCAACAATTACCGAGAGCTCAACGACCGAAGAAACCACTTCGGCTACAGAGTTTATGGAAAAGACAACAATTCCAAGCGAACATTCAACAAAACGACCGTCTAGATTTGAAACAACACTTGAATTTGACTTTAATTCAAGCTATCCAACAACAACCGATCAAATCACAACTCACCCAACGAAAACTCAGACTCTGAGGACCGAGGATAAGGTCACATCGACCGAGTCAATGGATACTACAACGAATGAGTTTGTAACAACTACCACCACACAACAATCTGGAGATGAGACTACAACTAACCAAATACTAACCGTAACTGATGTAACGAGCGACACAAATGAAACATCAACAAGCGTATCGTTTACAGTTGGCAAAACTGTTGGACAATTATGCAAAACCAAAATGGATTGCGCTACCAATGAAATCTGTTTTAAAAAGAAATGTTATAAACTGTGTGAAACTAATGGTAACGTTACTAAACTGAGTGACGATTGTATTAAAGGTACATGTGCAAATAATTCTTTTGTCATGATTTCACATTTATCATTTAAAAAGTCTAAATCATAGAAACTCTTTTCTACTACAATCTTCTACAGTCTTATACCGTTTATAACTTCTACATTAGCCTATAGATCGCTCTATCTACTTGCTGTGCTTTGCTCGTACTTTTAGAACAAAATTCAAATTACTAAACCGTCTAACCAACAACTGTTTTGGTCGCTTTGCTTAAGTTTCTGCTCCTTGGTAACGCTTTATCGTATAATGGATAGTTTTAAATGATTTCAGAGAGTTTATTGAGATGGGGATATTTTGAAATGGTTTCATTTTAAAAATGCTGTAATTGAAAACAGAAAAAAATTATCTTTATCGTTTATAAATATATGAATTAAGTGCCTACTCTACATAAAATATAATAAATCAAATACGTTTTTCTAGCTTCTTGATATGAGGTTTTCAAATGGCTTTCAGAATATTATATACTGTTATTGCGTATATAATGGTCAAATGTCTATGCGCAATTTATTTCATTCGATAGGATTGTTATTTTATTTTGATGTTGTTTGTATATTTGCTGCATAGAACTGTTTTTTTTCAATCATTGTAAACATTGCTCTTGGTTTTCACCACTGGAACAATCAACAAGGCGTACGATTGTTGACATATTATATGTATTTTTTTCCACATAAATGACACAAATATCACATTCTACACCATGTACCATATACAAATATTTTTGTAAATAACACCGACTGCATATCAATATTGTTTTGTTTTTCTTTTTCACATTTGCACCGAACAAATAAAAACCCTCCTCCACAAAAAAAACAAACAAACACGCGCACAGTCCAATGCACACGCAACGAAGATTGTTCTTTAGCTGAAATCTGTTTGGACGGAATTTGTCGTCATCCTTGCGAGGTTCGGAATCCATGCGCACCAAATGCGGCCTGTATCAATGTGAATCACGGTAGTGATTGCAGTTGCATAGAAGGATTTGCTGGCAATGGTTATGTTTTATGTGAACCGGGTAAGTTACGCTCCAGGCTGCGTTGCTAATCGAAACGGTTAATAAAATGATTGCATAATGTTAATTGTGAAATATTTTGCATCAGTTTCCTATCAACCGATTTGTCAATACAACGAAGACTGCCCGCCGACAAAATTGTGCGATCGATTGAACAGACGTTGCATCAATCCATGCACAGTTGATTCGTGCGGTGCAAATGCAGAATGCTCACCAGCAAATCATGGAATTGAATGTCGTTGTTTGAATGGATTTATTGGTAATCCATACATCGAATGTGGACGAGTTCAAGGATGCCGAAGCAATGCGGAGTGTTCGTCAAGTGAAGCATGTATCAATGGTCAATGCGGTTCACCTTGCCGATGTGGAGTCTCTGCTTTGTGCGAAGTTGTGAATCATCAACCAGTTTGCAGATGTCCAAATGGATACACCGGCGATCCAGCATTAGGTTGCAATCCACCTTCAAATGCTTGCGAGCCAAATCCATGTGGCCTAAACGCCATGTGTGAGTTGGACAGAGGAAATCCGATTTGCTTCTGTCCAAAGGGTTTAACAGGAAATCCATTCAAAAATTGCAGTATGTATTCACTTCTGGCTTTATTTTTGCTTTCTCAAATGTTGTTCTTGTGTGGCTTAATTAATTGCATTTTCTTTTCTTTAACTAAAAGTTCCAGAAGGTGATGAATGTCAACCAAATGTTTGTGGCGCCAACAGTGGCTGTCGTGTAGTCAACGATACCCCAGTTTGCTTCTGTTTGCCAGAATATGAAGGCAGTCCGCCAAATGTGCCATGTCAACCACCAAAAGATGCTTGTTCAGTGTCAGCTTGTGGACCAAATACACAATGTACACGACTTTCTAACGGAATCGCCAAGTGCACATGTCTGCCAGGTTTTATCGAAAGTCCAAATACGATTCGAGGATGCGTTGAGCCAAAGAATCCTTGCGAACCATTCCCATGCGGTCTTGGAGCATCTTGTGATGTAACGCGCAATCCGGTGTGCTATTGCCCAGAATCCACCGTTGGAAATCCATTCAGACAATGTAGTCCACCAGCTATAGCTAAAGAGTTTTGCAAACCAGGCCCATGTGGAGGTTAGTTTTGCTACTCAAATTTTAATTCATTCAAATATTAATTGATCTTTTATTTTACAGTAAATTCCGATTGTTATGTCGTAAATAGTCGAGAGCAATGCTACTGTCGTCCAGGATTCGTTGGAGACCCATACAGCGGCTGCCAAGAGCCACCACGATCAGTTTGTGAGCCAAATCCATGTGCACCAAATGGACAATGTATCATTCAGGAGAATGGTGAACCGATTTGTTTCTGTCCATTTGGAATGGGCGGTGATCCAACAACAACCGGTTGCCATGGATATGAATGTCATGCCGACAATGATTGCTCTGAACATCATGCATGTCTTGGCTTTAGATGTCGCGATCCATGTGCTGGTTCGTGTGGCATTGGTGCAAGATGTAAAGTTGAAAAACACCATCCAGTTTGTTATTGTGATAGTGGTTTGGAAGGTGATCCACTTGTCAGATGCTTCCAAAGTGATGAACCAAAGTTATCACCATGTTGGCCATCGCCATGCGGCAAGGGAACTCAATGTAGTGTATTGAATGATAGAGCTGTTTGCTCATGCTTACCAGATTTTATTGGAGATCCTCAAACCGGATGTCATCCAGAATGTGTAATAAATTCGGATTGTCCGGCCACAAAAGCATGCATCAACAAACGCTGCGAGAATCCATGTCAAGCTTCAACTTGTGGTATTAATGCTGAATGTCGTGTTTATGATCATACTGCTAATTGCTACTGCCAAGATGGATTTATGGGTGATGCTTTTATTCATTGTTTATCAATTCCACCGCTTCGAAATACAACAGCCAATCCATGTGTTCCATCACCGTGTTTGCCTGGAAGTGTTTGCCATGTGTACGGAAACGTTGCTGTTTGTGATCCATGTTCAAATGAAGATGGCTACAACAATCCAGGCTGTCGACCAGAGTGCTTATCGAACAGTGATTGTGAATTCAGCAAAGCTTGTTTGAATCAACGTTGTTTGGATCCATGCATCGGAACCTGTGGTCAATATGCATTGTGTTCTGTTGTAAATCATAATCCAATTTGCTCATGCCCTGAAGGACTGTACGGCAATCCGTTTGAACATTGTTCACCACCGATTGCACCAGTACCAGATATTCCAAGCGGTTGTGATTCAATTCAATGTGGACCAAACACCGAATGCATAGAACAAAATGGTGTTTTGGCATGCGAATGTCAGAGAGGTTATTATGGTAACCCATTGATTGGATGCCGACCCGAATGTGTTGTAAATCCAGATTGTCCATTAGATAAATCGTGTGCAGGCCAGAAATGTATTAATCCATGTGACCGAGCTTGTGGAAGAGGTGCATTATGCCAAGTTGTAAATCATTCACCAGTTTGTTTCTGTCCTGAAGATCACACGGGCGATGCTTTGGTATCGTGTACACCATTTGTACAACCAAAGCCACCACTCTTCGATCAACAGCCACCAATTAATCCATGTGATCGATCGCCATGCGGACCTAATAGCCGTTGCCTGATTTCACCAACAGGATATGCCATTTGCTCGTGCTTACCAGGATATCGAGGTAGCCCACCAGCATGTACACCAGAATGTGTTTCACATTCTGAGTGCCCATCGAATAAAGCATGTGTGAATTTGAAATGTGTTGATCCATGTGTTGGAGGAGTATGTGGCATTAATGCGAGATGTGAAGTGTTCAATCATAATCCAATTTGTAGCTGCAGCCCAGGCGAAACTGGAAATCCATTTGAATCGTGCCATTTAGTTCCAGCACCACCAACTGTGCCAAATTCATCAGATAATCCATGCTCGCCATCACCATGTGGCCCATTCTCAATTTGTCAGCTCAGACAAGGCCATCCAGTTTGTTCGTGCGTTGAAAATTATATTGGCAGCCCACCATACTGTCGACCACAGTGCGTTTTGAATAATGATTGTCCATATGACAAAGCCTGTATTCGAGAACGTTGCGAAGATCCATGCGTGAACACATGCGGTGCAAATGCCGAATGTCATGTGGTTGCTCATTCAGCGTTCTGTAATTGTTTACCAGGATTCAGAGGTGATGCGTTCACGGGATGTACACCAAATCCAGACGAAAGACACAATATTGATCCATGCTTCCCATCACCGTGCAGTGAAAACTCACAATGTACATCAGAAAATGGTATCGCCAGATGTTCTTGCATTCCTCCGTATATCGGTGACGCTTATGGAGCTGGTTGTAGACCAGAATGTGTTTACAATTCTGATTGTGCCAGTGGAATGGCTTGTATACGTCAGCATTGTAGAGATCCATGCCCAGGCGTATGCGGTGATAATACGGAATGCCAAGTCGTTAATCATGTACCAGTTTGTACATGCGCGAGAAATTATCAAGGAGATCCATTCATTGGATGCAGACCATCAGCTCGAATACGTAAGTAGTAATCAATATTGCGAAATGGATGTTGATTTTTTTCAAAGAGCTCAGCGATTTTAAGTGAAAATATCAATTATCAATTGTAATGTCAATTTCATTTTTTTTTTATAGCGGAACCACCTCAAAATCCATGCGAACCTAGTCCATGTGGAAGCCATAGTATTTGCCGAGTAATTGGTGATCGGCCAACATGCTCTTGTCAACCGGATTTCGTTGGCGCACCACCAAATTGCCGACCAGAATGTGTTACCAGCAGCGAATGTGATCAACAAGCCGCGTGCATCAATCAGAAATGCCGAAATCCATGCGAAGGCACATGTGGACTTGGTGCAGAATGCCGTGTTATTGGTCACAATCCAATTTGCAGTTGCCCAAGAGGCTTCATTGGCGATCCATTCGAACAATGTGTGCCACAACGTAAGTACAATTTTAAGAAACTATCCCTTAAATTTGAAATTCTTTTTCAATGTTGCAGCCAAATTATTTTACACATGCAAGAATTTTAAAATAAAATATGGCTTTTTTTTAAACAGCGGAAGAACCTCCACTAAATGTGAACCCATGCCTATTGGGTACATGTGGTCCAAACTCTGAGTGCCATGTTTTAGATGGTCGTGCGGTTTGCTCGTGTGCCTTTGGAATGCTTGGAGCACCACCAAATTGTCGACCTGAATGTGTAATTCACCAAGAATGTCCTTCAAATCGTGCTTGTATTGCTCAGCAATGTCAAGATCCATGCATTGGTTCGTGCGGATTCAATGCTAGATGTACCACACAAAACCATCAACCAGTATGCTCATGCATAGAAGGATTTGAAGGTGATCCATATGCCAGTTGCACTCAACGTCAAAGTGAGTACATTGTTTCCATTTTTTCGGTATATTTGCTTAAAAGTTTTTCTTTACCAAAGAATATTTTGAAGATATTTTCTTACCATAGATTTCACCAGTTTTCACTGTATTTTTGCACCATTTTCTTCATTCATCGGAATAAGTAGAAATCGAAAAAATGCTCAAAATTCGTCAAAAAAAAAAATGAAAATTACAATTTGGCACAACAATTATACAAACTTATAAAATAGACCAATCGAGGAAAACGGCGAATTTTCAGTATCTTTTCAATTCACATATATTTCCACATTGGAAAATAGTTTGATACAATTTTGAACTTTTGCATGGATATAGCAATTTTTCAGGTGGCAATTATAAGACCATCGACGGGATTACACTGTATTATATTCTCTAGATTAAGTTATATTTATAATTAAGCTATTGCATGTGTAAATAGTATTTTCACATTCTTCTTTTCTGCTATTTATTTTTCTCTTCCAATTTTCATCATTTCTTCGCAATATTTTATCTACAAATTGCTCGTGCTTGCTTACTTTCGCAATACAATGGTATAGTTATTCTATATACACCACTGGAAATATGCTCGACGACAACATGTGGTGCAAACGCAATATGTAGAGAACATAATGGTGCTGGTTCATGTACTTGCATGCAAGATTATTTCGGTGATCCATATATTGGCTGTAGACCTGAATGCTTACAAAGCTTTGATTGTCCATGTAATTTTGCTTGTATCAATACAAAGTGTGTCGATCCATGTGAAAATTCGTGCGGCATGAATGCCGAATGTTCCGTTGTCAATCATTCGCCAATGTGCTATTGTATACCTGGTTACACTGGAAACGCTTTAGTTGGTTGTCATCCGGTTCCAGATAATGGTAAGGCATCGTTGGTTTACGAGGTTGTTTGTCCACTTGTGAGAGATTTTGATTGATTTATTCTTGTTGTTTTCAATTTAAAAGCTTATTTGCCAGTACCAAGGGATAATCCATGTCGTCCATCACCGTGTGGTCTGTATAGTGATTGTCATGTTGTCGAAAATCATCCAGTGTGCTCATGTCTACCTGGATATTTGGGTGCACCACCAGACTGTCGCCCAGAATGTATGATTGATGCTCAATGTCCATTCAATCGAGCATGCGTAAATCAAAAATGTATCGATCCATGCCCAGGCATTTGTGGCTTAAATGCCATGTGTCGATGTATAAATCACAATCCAATTTGTTCATGTATGCCTGGTTATAATGGTGATCCATTCGAACGTTGTAGTCCTGTCATTCACGAGCCCAGTAAGTCGTGCTCCGTTTAATATCGGATACGCAACACTTTTCATTTATGATATTCAAATTGAAGTTTTTGTTTTGGTTGTCATTTTAAAAGATTTTTCGTTAATATTTTCATATGGAATAAGCGATATGTTTCCACTTGTTACTCGCTTATATGGAATTTGTTGAGATCATTTACTAAAGTTTTGAAACAGTACGAAATTTTGATTTGAATTCACAAATGTAAACAGCTGTGTATCTGATTTCTCTTCGTGGGCTATTGAGTCTGAAATTTAACACTATTTTTCGTATCTTCAGTTCCTGACGTGCCAATAAACCCATGCGATGGAAATCCATGTGGTCCAAATTCAGTGTGTAGAGCCCATAACTATCAGGCCGTTTGTTCATGTTTGCCAAATTATATTGGACGACCACCAAACTGTCGACCTGAATGTGTTATGGATTCTGATTGTCCAACAACTTTGGCCTGTAGATGTGATAAATGCAAGAGTCCTTGTGATGGAACATGCGGGCCAAACGCTCATTGCACAGTTCTATATCATAAGGCACATTGTGTTTGTAATGAAGGATTTACGGGCGATCCATACAGTGGATGCGGTCAAGTTGTTTTATGTAAGCATTTGCCCTATCATCGTCTTCGTTGGAATATCTGAGAAATTAGCGCTAGTGAACCTGAAATCTATTATATCGCTTTGCCTTATTCCAATTTAAATATCCCCCAGTTCCTTTCATCCAATGAAAACATCAATAAGAATTGTAATGAGTTTAATGTAACGATCAAAGTACATAGATTCTCAAGATTCACTTCGCTGGTTTCAAGATATTTCAATGTTAATTTCTGTTGGGCGTTTTGCTAAATCTTTTATTGTATATTTTAACCAAAGATGAACCGGCTGAACCATGTCGTGATTCTCCTTGTGGAGTGAACGCAGTGTGTGAAGAACGCAATAAAGTGGGTGCATGTAGATGCATTCCCGAGTATTATGGTGATCCATACATCGAATGTCGACCTGAATGTGTTTCGAACTCCGAATGCCCATCGAATCGCGCATGCATAAATAATAAATGTGTTGATCCTTGTCCTGGTACATGCGGTGAACTTGCTTTCTGTAATGTTGTTAACCATTCACCAATATGTAGCTGTCTCGATGGTTACATTGGCAATCCACTTGTCGCTTGTCATCCACAGCCGGGTAAGATGTTGATTCTTCAAAACGGCACTGTTTCTTTGTAAATGATGTGAAATCGATGTTGTTATCCTCTTATCAATTCATTCTTTGTTTTAATCTCTTCGTTGAACTTGTGTCAAACATTTTAAGAATCTTGCCATATTTCAATTTCAAAACCATCGATTGACTATCATTGCATGAAACTATGCACTATTTCGGTTGTGTTTGGTCTTTTATTAAAATCAATTCTCTATTGTCGATGCCCAAATGCAGTTCAAGACGTTCCACATGAAACACCTTGTGTACCATCTCCTTGCGGTTTGAACAGTCAATGCCGTGAGCTTGATAATCATGCTGTGTGCAGTTGTTTGCCTGATATGATTGGAGCACCACCAAATTGTCGCCCGGAATGTTTAGTTAGCTCTGAATGTCCGCTGGATAAATCTTGCATCAATCAGAAGTGCAAAAATCCATGTGAAAATGTTTGCGGATTACATGCAAGATGTCAAGTTGTGAATCACAATCCAATTTGTAGCTGTGAATTGGGCTACACCGGTGATCCATTTGTTCGATGTGTTAAAGAAGAACAACGTAAGGATAATCGAATAAATCACAACTGGTTGTTGTTTTGAATAAAATCTCACTATCTCTTCGAATTGCTTATTAGGTCATCCTTCAACTGAAATTACTCCAATTGTTGGCTGTGTTCCAACACCATGCGGCCCCAACTCACAGTGTCGTGAGGTTGGTGGCACTGCAGTGTGTTCATGCTTACCCAATTACCTCGGACGTGCTCCAAATTGTCGTCCCGAATGTGTTACAAACTCTGAATGTTCTCGAAATTTGGCTTGCATAAATGAACGTTGTGTAGATCCGTGCGTTGGAACATGCGCCTCTTCAGCCACATGTAACGTTTACAATCATCAAACCATATGTCGATGTCCAGATGGATTCACTGGCGATCCATTCGTTGCTTGCGCTCCAGTTCCAAGTAAATTCAGTTGCAAATCGAAATTTCCGCAACGGCAACAGAAACTATACGCAAACATTTCTTCAAATAGTTTTTGCGCTGTCGAACGTTTCAAATTAAAAAATTAATCTAATCCATATTCAAATAGTCTGTTTTCGTATGGTTTCCTTTGTCTCGGATTTTACATTTGTTGACTTGTTCACTTCTGTTTGTCGTTTTTTGAGTTCTATGATTCATTTGCGTTTTGTCATATTGTAGTTTTGCATGAGCCGGAAGTGACTGCCTGTCAAACAAATCCATGTGGCGTCAATGCAATATGCAAGGAACGTAATAATGCTGGTTCATGCAGTTGTTTACCTGAATATTATGGTGATCCATACGTGGAATGTCGACCTGAATGTGTCATGAATAGCGATTGTCCAAAACCGAAATCTTGTGTCAATATGAAATGTGTCGATCCTTGCATTGGCGTTTGTGCAGCGAACGCCGAATGTTTTGTCGCAAATCATTCACCATATTGCACATGCTTGAGTGGTTATACTGGAAATCCCTCAACTGGTTGCTATGAAATTCCAAGACGTAGGTGTTTTGTTGTGCATTTTCTGTTACTTCGTTGGATTTGAATGTTCGATTAATGTTGTTTTGTTGCCTCACTTAGTTCCAGAACCAGAGGTTCATTTGTGCCAACCATCACCATGTGGACCATACAGCCAATGTAAAGAGATTAACGAACGACCAGTTTGCTCTTGCATTGAAAATTACATCGGTAGTCCACCTGCCTGTAGGCCAGAATGTACCATAAATTCTGAATGTTTCCTTGATAAAGCATGTGTCAATCATAAGTGCGTCGATCCTTGTGCTTCTTCCGCTTGTGGTGATCAAGCTCGTTGTCAGGCTATCAATCATAATCCAATCTGTAGTTGTCCATTTGGCTATACTGGTGATCCATTTGTTCGTTGCATTCCCGAAGAAAGTAAGCTTATGCGCACTTCACACATTTGCATTTGGTTTGGGTGTATTGAGGTGGATACAAAGCACGTTCTCATTTATTTATTTTTTTCTTAGTTTCACCTATTTATTTTTGATCGGAATTAGATATTGTTGCTTTAGATATGATTGGGATCAGGAATCACCAAATCAGTTCATTATTTATAGTTCGAGTGCTTTGAATGCAGTACACTGCACATCGAATACAATGCAAACGTGTCAAGGCTGTGGTCCTTTTTGCTTTTGGTTCTTTTAAATTAGCACGATTTTATAAGAAAACAAACCATTCTTTTTCTTCTTCTTTCCATACTTTCTTTTGTACAAACAATTTCTTTCATATGCATGAAATCAAACATAGAACGGCCACTGTATACTGAGCCCGAACGGCCGAAGTGTATACCAAACCCATGCGGCCCATACTCACAATGCCGTGAGGTTGGTTCGACAGCTGTATGCTCATGTTTGCCAAATTATATCGGACGCGCACCAAATTGCCGACCAGAGTGTACATGCAATTCGGAGTGCCCGGCAAACCGAGCATGCATCAACGAACGTTGTACAGATCCATGCCCGGGCTCGTGTGGTATTTCAGCTTTTTGTAGCGTTGTAAATCACTCTCCGGTTTGTGCTTGCGATAGTGGTTATACGGGTGATCCATTTTCGGGATGCTATCCAATACCAAGTAAGAACTTAGATTTAGAGCTTGCAAAATTGCTTTATTCTAACCCGCATGTGTTTATGTTGTTTTTTCCCCCAATCAACTAATTTGTATACAAATTTTAACTATGTAGATCGGTATGTAGATGTATTTGTGCTCGTAGTTCGTATAAGTTTGTAAATTTTTTGTAAATAGTAAATTTAGTTTGTGCACATTTCGATTTATAAATTTTGTAATTCCTTAAATATTACTTAAATGTCAATTAGATTTAATCTTTTAAAATACGCTTTGTCCTACGCGTGCAATGCTTTTTCTCCAATACCCGCAATTTGGTTTTGATTTATTTATATCAAGAATTTGGCTTAAAAAAAACAGATTTGTTTGTGAAAATGATTAGTTGAAAATCGCTAATTTGAAAATATTTTTGGCGCGTCCCTTATTTATATCCAAGTTAATCGTCTAATTGTGAAACCGTTAAAATAACCGCTTTTGTTCTTGTCTACGCTTTTGATACGAACATTTTTACAAATTTATTTAATTGAATATTCTCAACAGTTGCCATTCCCAATGAGGCTAAACATCCATGTGCGGCAAATCCTTGTGGTGCAAATGCCGTCTGTACAGAAAGAAATGGAGCGGGCGCATGCAAATGCTTGCCCGAATACATTGGCGATCCGTACAGCGGTTGTCGACCACAATGTGTAGCAAATAGCGATTGCCCAAGCCATTTTGCCTGCATTAATAACAAATGTAAAGATCCTTGTCCAGGCGTTTGTGGTCAAAATGCCGAATGTCATGTTCATAATCATGCACCACAATGCAATTGTTTGAGCGGTTTTGTTGGGAATCCGTTCACAGGATGCCATAAAGAACCAACCAGTAAGAAATCATTCAGATCTCCTTCTCTCTCTCTTGAATGTGTTAATTTTTTCTTAATTTTGCCGCAAAATTAAGTAACTTGCGATATTAAGAAAAATATAAGACATTTTCAAGCACAAATGTTGATATTCAACGTACGCAATCACTAAACATTTTAATCTCTAAACAGAAGTACACGATGTTGCCGTGTTGTGCCAACCAAATCCATGTGGTTTGAATAGTCAGTGTCGTGCTGTTAGCGACCATGAAGTATGCTCATGTTTGCCAGGATTTATGGGTAGTCCGCCAAATTGTAGGGCCGAATGTGTTGTCAGTTCCGAGTGTGCACAGAATCGAGCATGTATCAATCAGAAATGTGTCGATCCATGCATTTCAACCTGTGGACAACATGCTCGTTGCCAAGTCGTTAATCACAATCCAATCTGTTCATGTTCGCCTGGCTATTCTGGCGATCCTTTCATTCGCTGTGTAGTAATTCCACGTAAGTGCATGTCTTTTTTTGGCAATTTGCACTCGTAAATTTCACAATTGAATTTGAAAACAAAAATTAAATTAAAAGAAGAATAACAAATGAATGATTCAATGTCTTTTTTTCGTAAAAAAAAAAATCACTGAAGAGAATTCAAACGGAACGTTCTCCATACTAACTATAATCAATGAAGACGACTCTTTTTGAATTCTCATTGTGATCACTCCATTTTACGAGTGTAAATAGCCGAAAATAGTTTCTGTCTTCTATCTGCATGAAATCTATTGTAAATTCTATTTTCCTTTCCCTGTTCTATACCAAAAAAAAGCGACAGCTGTAGAAAAACCAAGACCAAGTGGAAATCCTTGTATCAACAACCCTTGCGGTCCATTTAGTCAGTGTCGTGCTATCGGTGATACGCCTGCATGTTCATGTTTACCAAATTACGTTGGACGTGCACCAAATTGCCGTCCAGAGTGCACAATATCAGCTGAGTGTCCGGCTAATTTAGCATGTATTAATCAGAAATGTAGTGATCCGTGCGTGGGTGCATGCGGCGCACACACATTCTGTACAGTTATTAATCACAATTCTGTATGCCAATGTGAGCATGGTTACACTGGTGATCCATTCTCAATTTGTACAGAAATACGTAAATGTAAGCCATTCGTCTTTTTTTCTTCGAAATCACTCATCAGCTCTCTTCTTTTATGCTTATCAATTGTTTCATTTAAAATTAAAACATTTAAAAATTGTGATGTTTTTCCATTCGAAATCTGTCAGTGTCAATCGATTTTCTGCCTCATTCAATTCATATTTCGCCATTTTTTTTTCAATTTCGTTCGGAATAAATCAATTAAAACAATACAATATATTGAATGCTTAGTGCCAACAATGGACACACCAAGCCCATGCGCCAATTCACCATGTGGAGCAAATGCCGTTTGCAAAGAACGTAACGGTGTTGGCTCTTGTGCATGTTTACCGGAATATTATGGAGATCCGTACACTGGATGCCGACCAGAATGTGTACAAAACTCCGAATGTGATCAAACAAAAGCCTGTGTCAATAATAGATGTGTGGATCCATGTCCAGGTGTTTGCCCACCAAATGCGAGTAAGTCGCGCGACCACAGATTTTTCACTCTCAAATACAATCGACGATTTGAATTTTCGTTCATGAAATTTTTACACATTTTTCAGTCTGTACTGTTCGAAATCACGCACCAAATTGCTTCTGTGATAACGGTTTTACCGGCAATCCATCGATCTCTTGTAGTCGAATTGAAATCAGTAAGTTTCAAATTTCCGAATGCAATTCGGATCCCCAACTGAATTCGTCATTTCAATGATGAAATAGTTTGTTTTAACTTGTAATCGTTGTGCGTTTGATGCGGTTTTACTTTCTTGAATTTTATTCCCTGGTGACGATAATACCTTATGTTCCTATGTGAAAAAACTATATTTATTATTCCCTTTGAATATTACATTGATCCAGATGTAATCGCTCGTTTTAACTATTATGCGTATCAGAGCACAGAGTTTGCTGGTTAAAATAAGCTCAAGTTAAGATATTCGAATTCGAGAGGGCCGAAAAATGTACATGCTCCCAAGTTGTAAAAATGCTTATTGCTTGGAGCCTGTAAATAAATGGTCTAACATTCCATCCCTTTATAGCAACCATTCCACCTGTCGTAGAAGTCTGTTCACCCAATGTTTGTGGGCCCTATAGTATATGCCGTGAAGTAAATCAGCGTCCGGTGTGCTCTTGCCAACCTGGCTATATGGGCATGCCGCCAAACTGTAGAGCGGAATGTGTAGTTAGTTCCGATTGTCCTCAAGATAAAGCATGCATTAACCAAAAATGTGTGAATCCTTGTACACCGGGAACTTGCGCTGACAATGCCATTTGCAAAGTTGTCAACCATAACCCAATATGTAGCTGTTTACCTGGTTTCACTGGCGATCCATTTATCCGTTGCATTCTGCGCGAACGTAAGCTTAATTTTCCTTGAAACACGCTTTGTCCATGCCAAATCATTCCCTGCATATGTGATTATAGTTCTGGAATTATCAAAATTTAAGAAAAATTCAAGTCGAAGCGTGAAATATTGATTAGCAATCGGCGAGTCTTACTAGATTCAAATTTTGAATAGAAACCATCAGAACTTTAATCATAAATATTAAAAAATCGGATTGATTGGACAATGGATATCGATCAGACTCCTCGTCCTCAAAACCTGTTAACCGTTAAACTATTTTATATAGCTCAAGCTGATGATAAAGTCGCCGAAAATCCCTGTATAAATAATCCTTGTGGTCCACATTCACAATGCCGTGTGATTGGAAATCAAGGTGCTTGCTCATGTTTGCCCAATTATATTGGACGGCCACCAAATTGTCGGCCACAATGTGTAATCAATTCCGAGTGCCCCAGCAACAAAGCATGTATAAATGAGCGTTGCATCGATCCCTGTGTAGGCAAATGCGGTGTCAACACGCAGTGTAGTGTAGTTAAACATAATCCTGTATGTAATTGCCTTTCTGGATACGAAGGCGATCCATTTACTCAATGTACAGTTAAAGCTGTCACATGTAAGACTTTAATACTTCATTCTATTTTTGTTTGCTAACTGATCGTATTCGACGATCATGGGCTTAGGTCTCTTTTTAAGACATTGAATTTCTGTAAAAGAGATAATTTTACTTCTTTCATGACTCGTCGAATACGGTCACAATTAGCTTTGAATCGTCAACGAACGGCCAAATCATTTTTTAACATAACTCAAAATTGAATGTTTCATTTCCAAAATTAAAAAAAAAAAATACAAGAATTGCATCATGTTGTTGTTTACTAACCCATGATTTAATCGTAAAACATTGTTTCCAACACGTATGTAAAGTAACACCGTTCGCTGGCGGATCGAAGCTCTAGTCTAGTAGTGTAAATACACAATGTATGGTATTCTGTAAAGAAAATATCAAACAAAAGGGTTTGTATGACATCGTCACAAAAAGATCTGCTCTGTAAATATTATACGGTATTGAAATTAGTTAATATCGAATTAGTTATTTGGCAATTTGGACATTTGTATAGTAATCACATGTAAAAAAAATTTGCAACAAATTGCATGTAATTTTAGACTGTTTGGAACTTATCAGTGGTTCGGAGATTTTTTGGTTGAATTGGATTTTGGAACATTTAAAGCAGATTTTTTTCCCTACAATTTACATTCCCAATTTTAAATTTCATTTCTGGGGTTAAAATTCCATGCAACTAATCGATTTTTTGAAATGGTAAAAATAGCAATACCACGACAACCAGAAGCAACACCTTGTCATCCGTCACCGTGTGGAAATAATGCGGAATGTCGCGAACGTAATGGAGCTGGCGCATGTTATTGTCTTGCAGGCTTTGAAGGAAATCCATATGATCAAGAGCGTGGCTGTCGACGAGAATGCGAAATCAATGACGATTGTAGCGATCGATTGGCATGCGTTGCATATAAATGCGTTGACCCTTGTATTGGAATTTGTGGTGAATCTGCATTGTGCCATGTATCAAAGCATGTGCCAACATGCACGTGTCCACCGGGACTAACTGGTGATCCGTTCCTCCAATGCCATGAACAACCGCGAGTGGTTGAGAATATCAATCCATGCTCCCCATCACCATGTGGACCGAGCAGCAATTGTCGCAATAATGCTGGACAAGCTGTATGCTCATGTGCACCAGGATACATTGGTACACCACCAGAATGTAGACCAGAATGCGTTGTTTCATCCGAATGTCCAGCCGACAGAGCATGCATCAATACAAAATGCGCTGATCCATGCCCACACACTTGTGGTATCGGGTCCGTTTGTCATGTTAGCAATCACAATCCAATTTGTGCTTGTCCACCAAGCTTTACGGGCGATCCGTTTACACAATGCACACCAATTCGTAAGTTTTATTTATTGTTCGCACTTTGATTCGGACTACTTTAAATTAAATCTCTCTTACGTTTGTATATAATGCAGCAATCACAGTTGAAGTGGAACATACAGAGCCACCACCAAGTTGTGTGCCATCACCGTGTGGTGCCAATTCGAAATGTCAAATGATTGGCGGCTTTCCAGCTTGCTCTTGTTTGGAAAATTACATTGGACATCCACCGGAATGTAGGCCCGAGTGTATTCTCAATAGCGAGTGTCTTAGTCAACAAGCATGTATTCAGCAACGATGCCAAGATCCATGTCCAGGCTCTTGTGGATTTGATGCCAGTGAGTACAAGCACAATATAAATGCATTTTACAAATTTTGAAAACAAAAAAAAAATGTTTATTTTCAGCTTGCCATGTGTTGAGCCACGTTCCAATTTGTACATGCAAAGAAGGATTCGAAGGCGATCCATTTGTAAAATGTAATCCAAAGGTAATTGTTCAGGAACCACCACGGGTAAATGATTTCTGCAGCACGAATCCATGTGGTGCAAATGCAGAGTGCATAAACAATGAATGCAGATGTATCGCAGAGTATCAAGGAAATCCATACGAAAGCTGTCGACCGGAGTGCACAACGAATGCTGAGTGCAGCCGAAATAGAGCTTGTTTACGTAATAAATGTGTAGACCCATGCATTGGAACGTGTGGCAATCAAGCATTGTGCGAAGTTGTGAATCACATACCAGTTTGCTCATGTCCACCTGGATATACTGGAAATCCATTCTCGAATTGTCGTCCCTTTGAGATTATACCAAAGCCCAAGGTTGACGTTTGTAATCCATCACCTTGTGGAGTAAGTATTACTTACGAAGAAGCTATCTTCTTTGTTGTTATATTATTATAAACTGAATCAATAACTCACTGTCGACTTTTATTTGCTTCAACTAGGCAAATAGTCGATGCCGCGATGTTAGTGACCATGCTGTGTGCTCGTGTCTACCTGGATTTATTGGAGAGCCACCACAATGCCGACCAGAATGTATTAGTTCGTCAGAGTGTGCGCCGACACTTGCTTGCGTCAACCAGAAATGTGTTGATCCATGCACAGGAACTTGCGGAGTGGGTTCAAGATGCGAAGTGATCAATCATTCGCCAATATGCAGTTGCAAGCCAGGCGAAACTGGTGACCCATTCAGAGGCTGTCAACCAATTCCAGTTCCCTTACCAAAAGATGAAAATCCTTGTACAAACGATCCATGCCAAGACTCGTGCAATCCATGTGGACCGAATAGCATGTGTAAAGCATTCGGTGAAACACCATCATGTCAATGCATTAGCGGTTACATCGGTTCACCACCAAACTGTCGACCAGAGTGTGTAATCAATGCAGATTGTCCAGCTCAATTGGCATGCATTAACAACAAATGTCAAAATCCATGTGAGGGATCGTGCGGAACTGGAGCCGAATGCCACGTTATCAGCCACACAGTTTCATGCGTCTGTCCAACGGGTTATACCGGAAATCCATTTGTACAGTGTATCGTTCAAAAGGAAATCATAAATCCGTGTGAGCCGAGTCCATGCGCTTCGAATGCAGAATGTATTCATCGTAACGGAGTGGGCGCTTGTCGCTGTATCGAAGGCTACTTTGGTAATCCATACGAAGGATGTCGTCCAGAATGTGTACTATCATCAGATTGTTCACCAGATAAGGCTTGTATTCAAAACAAATGTGAAAATCCATGCAAAGGTGTTTGTGGATTGGATGCAGAATGTTTGCCAATCAATCATGTGCCAACATGTATATGTCGAAATGGTTACACTGGTGATCCATTCACCGCTTGTCAATTGGTACGCGAGGAAACGAGCACACCCGCAATTGAAATTGATGTGTGCCGACCATCACCATGCGGAATCTACAGTCGATGCCATGAAGTGAATGGTGTTGCTGTTTGCTCGTGCGAAGAAGGTTACATGGGCTCACCGCCAAATTGCCGACCAGAATGTACGGTTAACTCTGAGTGTCCACACAATAAAGCGTGCCATAAATATAAATGCAAAAATCCTTGCGATGGAACCTGTGGAGTTAATGCTGAATGTCAAGTGATAAATCACAATCCGATTTGTAGCTGCCCACCGAACTTAGTTGGTGATCCATTTGTAAAATGCTCTCAACCACCACCAAGAGACGTGCCACAGCCAATAAACCCATGTATACCATCGCCTTGCGGAAACTTTGCCGAATGTCGACCGATCGGAGATGGTCCATCATGTTCTTGCTTACCAAGTTATATCGGATCACCGCCCAACTGTCGACCAGAGTGTGTTGTCAATTCAGACTGTCCATCGGATAAATCATGTATTGCTGAACGTTGTCGCAATCCATGTGAGGGATCTTGTGGTCTCAATTCAGGTAATTATATTTGTCGATAATAGTAATTGATTTAAAAAAAAGCATTAAAACTGGTCAAATGAATGTTATGTCTTGCAATGAACAATGCACGTTTTTGTTTTGTCAACAGAGTGTCGCATTCAAAATCATATACCGATTTGTACGTGTCTACCACGTTTCACTGGTGATCCATTTACTCGATGCTTCGAGATAATTGAAAAACCAGAACCGAAACCATACAGTCCATGTGATCCAAGCCCATGCGGTAGCAATGCTATCTGTGATAATGCCATTTGTACATGCGTTAAAGACTACTTTGGTGATCCATACATTGGATGTCGGCCAGAGTGTACAATGAATACGGAATGCAGTCCAACGAAAGCATGTCTCAACAATAGATGCGTTGATCCATGTACAAACATTTGTGGATCACAGGCAACATGCGATGTATCAAATCATATTCCAAGCTGTGCTTGCCCACAAGGTTATTCAGGTGACCCATTCGTTGCTTGTCGACCAACACCAATACCACAACCGCCACAGGATCTATGTAATCCAACTCCATGTAAGTTCAATTTACAATAATATCAGATAAACATTTAAATCCACTTTTCAAAAAAATGGTATTGAATATTTGACAATACTTACGTTTCATTTTTATTACAGGTGGAATGAATTCTGTTTGTCGTGTTGCAAACGGAGCAGCTGTATGCGCTTGTCAACCGAATATGATCGGTTCACCACCAAATTGCAAGCCAGAATGTGTTGTATCAGCTGAATGTGGATTGCAAGAAGCTTGCTTGAATCAGAAATGTATTGATCCATGTATCGGAACATGCGGTTCTCATACTGGTAAGAGCTTCGCATAAATAAATAAAAACGCTTTTTGTTTGATAGGAAAAAGACGGTGAAAAAACGGTTTTACGATTACGGTTTTTATTTTCTAGAATGTCACGTGATCAACCACAATCCGATCTGTAGTTGTTTACCAGGCTACACTGGTGATCCATTCACAGCATGTTATAAACAGCCTGAGGAATCACCAAAACCACAAAATCCTTGCCTACCAACACCATGCGGACCAAGTTCCGAGTGCAAGGTCATTGGCGAGAGTCCAGCCTGTTCATGTTTACCAACATACATTGGAACACCACCAAATTGCCGTCCAGAGTGTACAATAAATCCAGAATGTCCAGCAAATCGTGCATGCATAAATCAAAAATGTGTTGATCCATGTGAAGGATCTTGTGGTGTTAATACACAGTGTACAGTGATTAATCATACACCATCATGCAGATGCAACGATCAATATACTGGTGATCCATTTAGAGGCTGTTCACCGGTTCAAGGTAAGTACAATTTTTCGTTTTACTTTCGTAACATTGTTCAAATGCCTTTTTTTAAACAACAACGAAACATGGAATATTGGGAGCTACTCTCACAAATCTTACAAAACACGAGCTTTTTAAAACAAAAATGAACTATTTTTAAACAAGAAATTGACCGCACCGCTTTTGAAACGAAGACTTATATTTATTATTTTATAATATTTCTTATTTTATGTTTTATGTTTTATATTTTATATTTTGCTATTCGATTTTTTAATTTAAGTGGAAGATAATTAATTCAGGTGAATTTTGAATTCTTTTTCTGGGGAAAAATGTTAACTTATCAAGCACTGTGATACAATATCTCAATTGAACTAATATCATCTGATTTCTTTGGAAAAAAATCTCTCTGCGATCATTTTTATTGATAACATCGATGGATCTCAGAATATAATAACAACGATGGACTTCTCTTTTGGAACTCACTGCAATTTTTTGTTTTGTTTCATACACTGCCACTGACTCACTCTCAGCTAATTAACTGGAATTAACCTCTTTCTGACAATAAATATTGATCTTGACTCCTATAATCGCTCATTGAATTACAGCCGACTATCCAGAAGAAAATTTGACACCCTGTCTACCCAATCCCTGTGGAGCAAATGCTGTTTGTCGTGAACAAAACGGCGTTGGCTCATGTCAATGTCTGCCAGAATATTACGGAAATCCATATGAAGGCTGTAGACCTGAATGCGTTGTAAGCTCAGATTGCCCTTCGAATCGTGCGTGCGTTAGAAACAAATGCCAGGACCCTTGTCCAGGTATCTGTGCTCAGAATGCTGAGTGCAGAGTTACAAATCATGTGCCATCGTGCACGTGTAGCATTGGTCATACGGGCAATCCTTACAGCTATTGCAGCCTTATTCAAAACGAACGTAAGTCTGTCCAATTATCTGAAACATGCTGAAATCAAAACAACATAAAAGCTCTTATTGATTTAATCAATTGGGAAATAGAACTCCTTTTATACTTTACCATCTCAAATTCTCAAAACGTCAGACGGATTTTTATAACCATCCGTCGAAAATAAATTTTGTTCACCTTTCGCAACACTAACCGACTGAAAAATATATTCTCTGAATTCCAACATGAGCTTTTTTGTGAATTCATATAAAATAAGATTTGATTGACTTTGCAACGTAAAATGAATCAACATTTTTCCATCGATAATAGCGGCGAAAGTGATTGATGAATGCCAACAAAATCCGTGTGGTAGAAGCTGCAATCCGTGTGGTCCGAACAGTCAATGCCGAGAAAATAGTGGAGTGGCAATTTGCTCTTGTTTGCCTGGTTTCGTTGGAAGCGCTCCAATGTGCAGGCCAGAGTGTGTGGTATCATCAGAGTGTGATCGTGATAAAGCCTGTATTAATCAGAAGTGTGTGAATCCATGCAAAACTGATGTTTGCGGAACAAATGCTGAATGTCGTGTCAATAATCACAGTCCGATTTGCACATGCCGAAATGGATACGTAGGAAATCCATTCACGGTTTGCAATCGAATACCTCGTATGTTTTTTTTAAATGTTCCCTTCTCTCTTTAAATTATTCAATTCGATCTCAAAATTCTCTATTGTCTAATGAAATATTCAGCACAACAAGATCCACCAGTCCTTGAATATAAGAACCCATGTCTCAACAATCTATGTGGTCCATTTTCACGATGCGAACCAATTGGAAATCAGCCATCATGCGCCTGCCTCCCCAACTATTATGGTTCACCACCAAATTGTCACCAAGAGTGTGTCCTGAACTCTGACTGTCCAAGTAACAAGGCCTGCATTAGAAATCATTGCGTCGATCCTTGTCCTGGTTCCTGTGGTATTCAAGCCCAATGCAATGTTATTAATCATATCCCTGTTTGTACCTGTCCTGACGGCTACACTGGAAACGCCTTCACAAATTGTTATCTGGCTCCACATGACCAAATTCTACAAGACAAATGCAATCCATCGCCTTGTGCAAATAACGCGCAGTGCGATAATGGAGTGTGTACGTGTTTGCCTGGCTTGCAGGGTGATCCATACAATTTGTGTAGACCAGAATGTGTGCTGAATAGCGACTGTCCAAGAGACAAAGCCTGCTTGAGAAGTAAATGTGTAAATCCATGTGATGGAAGCACTTGTGCGCCAAATGCGATTTGTACCGTTTACAATCACATTCCGATGTGCACTTGCCCGAGCGGAATGGAAGGAAATCCATTTACTCAATGTCGACCAATTACTCAAGCACCATCACACGATGAGCATTACGGCTGTAGGCCATCGCCTTGCGGCAGTTTCTCTCAATGCAGAGAAATAAACAACCAGGCGGTTTGCTCTTGTCTCCCTGGTTACATCGGTAGTCCACCAACTTGTCATCCAGAATGTACTGTCAATTCAGACTGTCCCAGTAACGAGGCTTGCTCGAACCAGAAATGCATTGATCCTTGTCCAGGATCATGCGGTGTGAATGCAGAATGTAGAGTTGTAAATCACAATCCAATCTGTAATTGTCGTGCACGATTCACTGGAAACGCTTTAGTGAGCTGTCATCCAATTGGTAAGAATTGTTGTTCAGAATTTTTTTGCGCACCAAAACTCAGATAACGCTTGTAAAAATAACGTTGTAAAACCCTATCTTAAGTACAAACTATTCTAATTTATTAATCCAAGTTGAAAACAAATAACAAACAGCGTATCAAACATGCGTATTTTGCTTTCATTCGTGTTAAGGTCTTCAAACTGTGAAAAGTTGATCAACATTAATGGCTAGCTCAATATATTCTAAGTCTGATACTTTGAACGCAAATGATATAACGTTCAAAGACTTCTTGGGATATGTTTTGAATTCAGAAAAATAAACATAATAAAACAGTTGGTTTCCCTACGCCAAAAGTTCTGATAGCAAATGATGTCTATGCGCCGGAATTGATATGCAACAGATTGACAGTTCACTCCAAACCTTATTGGTCAGTACAGTCAGATTTAAAGTACACTGTTGCATATTAATTTCTGCGCATATGCAATTCAAAGCTAGAATAGCTAAGGCGATAATTTATCAGTAAGGTTATTCTCCCTACATTTCAATAATGATATTATCTCTATCTCTCAATGTTTCGCTTTGAACTAAAAGTTGAGGCGCAGTCCCCTCAAAACGATAATGTGTATGTAAACCCCTGTTTGAGTTCGCCTTGCGGTCCCAATGCTGAGTGTCGTGTGAATGGAAAAA